>CM065687.1:15900244-15930244 GCA_017654935.2 Phymorhynchus buccinoides | reverse complement strand
CTATGCCATAACTTTTACCATTCTCATCAGATAGGGTGATTGTTGTTTTGTTCCCTTCAGAAATCGTTTGGAGTCAGCCTACAAGCGCGCAGTGACTCTGTGGTCTGACCAGTGCTTCCAGAAAGTGTCGTTGCTGCGGGGCAGCTTCCTCGACTGGTACAGGTACTGCTGTCTGAAACAGTTTGTTTCATTTTGGTACGGGTACGGTTTCAGATAGTCTGTTCTCTTGGTCAGGACTGGGGGGGGGGGGGGATGAGAGAGAGAGTGAGTGTGAGGAATGACGTTGATGTGCAGCCATTACAAGGGATATGCATGTGGGTGGTTTTGTCCCCACTCACAATCTTTAACCCTTTCACCGCCAATGTCGCATTTATGCACCACAATGGTTTAAGACCCACGTCACTAAAAGGCATCAAATCAGGGCCTGTTATTCGAAGACCTTATTTTCATCATTTTGGGAGGTAAAGATAGGCCTAATATTAGACATGTCACAGAAGAATTCCCGCTATTGCAGATACATTTTTCTATCCTCCCAGTTAGGTTTAATGGTCTTTTTTTGGGCTAAACAAAATGGCTGGCGGCGAAAGGGTTAAAATGAACAAGAAAACGGAGAACAAAATACCTTGGGAAATGTAAGTAGGAGTATGTAGGTAGAGGAAGGCGCTCTTTTGCTGTTTCATTGCCAACTGCCTGGATGGAACAAGCCTCCCCTCTCTTTCCATCTGTGACCCACCCTCTCCGCCTGTTTCCCCTCGTGGTTGAAGTCTTCTATCTCTCTTTCTCCTCTCTGAAAGCTGTATAGCGTTTTGGTGTTGCATGTGCGCGCTGCAATTAGATTTTTAAAAAAATCAAGATTAATCACCTTATGAATATGGTATGTTGTTGTTGCATAAAAGTTTGGCAATCATGCAGATTAACACCCACCCACCCACCTCCTTTCTGTTCTTTTCATTTTTTCAGTGTTGCCTTTAGTCCAAGCAAAACTCCACTAAATATAGGCCCAGCGTGAACTCCCAGCTTTACAAGCAATTTGTGTGTTTTCTAATAGTATAAAGGCCATATTATCATATGCCAAAAGTTTACCACAATCGATGAGGCCCTAGGCCTATTTTTAGCCCTTATTTCTATTTATAGATCAGTGCTCTGAGAAATTACCTTCTGAAGTACTTAGCTTATAATACACGCAGGGTTTGTGTTTTGTGACATACACTTGTCACAAAATAGACGCATAGACATACTGATGACGTTGCTGACCGTGACCTTGATTTTTGACCTTCAAACCCAAACTTTTCTTCTTTGTGCTATATGTTTCATACATGAGCTGTGTCTTGTGAACCAGAGACCAGAATTACTTCAAATTTTATGTTGGGGTGTATCACCATGAAGGAATCATCCTATTAAAAAAATTGTAACCGTGCTGACCTTGACCTTGAAGTTTGACCTTGAAAACTGACATTTTATTTTATTTCACATCGTTGGACTTACGATGTTCCAATTTCGTATGTAGATGCATGACCTTCTGTTAAGAATTCTCTGCCCCTGTCTCATGCACTGAGATGAGCGCCTTCATATCGTCCTTGCCTGTCATGAAGTAGTCTGGGTTTTTTTGTGTTTGTTTTTCTTGTGGGTAGTTTATAGCCATGTAAAATTATCTGCCCCTGACTCATCACTAGTTGGCACGAGTCAAGTCAGTCCTGAAATTATTTCCCTTTTATGTTGTCAAGAAGTAGTTTTAAACCCTTTCGCCGCCAGCCATTTTTCAGCAAAAAATGTCCATTAAACTTACCTGGGTAGAGACAAAACAATTGTCTGCAATAGCGGGGACTCCTCTATGACACGCATAAAGTAAGGCCTATCTATCCTCACCTCCCAAAATTATGAAAACAGGCTCTTTGGATAACAGACCCTGGTTTGAAGCCTTTTCATGACATGGGTTTTAACCCTTTCACCGCCTATGTCGCATTTTATGCACCACAATGGTTTAACACCTATGTCACTGAATGGCATCAAATCAGGGCCTGTTATCCAAAGACCCTATTTTCTTAATTTTGGGAGGTAAGGATAGGCCTAATGTCACAGAGGAATTCGCAATATTGCAGGTATTTTATTTTCTCTACCCAGTTAAGTTTAATGGTATTTTGTGGCTCAAAAATGGCTGGCGGCGAAAGGGTTAAACTTACTTGGGTATAGACAAAAAATGGTCTGTAATAGTGGGGATTCCTCTATGACACGTATAAAGTAAGGCCTATCCTTACCTCCCAAAATGATGAAAACAGGCTCTTTGGATAATAGACCCTGGTTTCAGGCCTTTTTGTGACATGGGTTTTAAATCATTGTGGTGCTAAAATGCGACATTGGCGGTGAAAGGGTTAAAGCCTCGTTTCATCGTTCTGTTTGATCTTCTGCTGTGTCAGGTTGTACCTGGAGGCGTGGGGAGGGCTGCACTGCTGTGAGGACAGTCTCTCTACTGTGGTGTCCCTCACTGCACAGCTGTTCAAGGTCAGAGCATGTGTGTGCTTGTGTGTGTGTGTTGTGTGTGGTATGCAGGGCTCCCAGGGACCCACATTTGGGGGTCTATGAAGTACTCAAATTCTAAAAGACCCTCTAAAAGAATGTGCAAGGGGATGCTCTAGGGATGCACTAGAAAATTTATTTTTGCCATTCACAATGCCACTGGGACCCTCTATCTCGCCTCTAGGACCCTCTATGCTGTAACTGAAGGAGTCTCTGGGACCCCTTGTTTTGCGGGATGATTGGGAGCCCTGGGTATGTGTGTGTTTGTGAGAGAGAGATAGAGGGGGGAGAGATAATGTGTGTGCGTATGTGTGTGTGTGTGAGAGAGAGGGAGAGAGAGAATGTGTGTGCATATGTGTGTGAGAGAGAGAGAGTGTGTATGAGAGAGAGGGAGAGAGAGAGGGAGGGAGGGAGAGAGAGAGGGAGGGAGAGAGAGTGAATATGTGTGCATGTGTGTGTGAGAGAGAGTGTGTATGAGAGAGAGAGAGAGAGAGAGTGTGTGTGTGTGTGTGTGTGTGAGAGAGAGAGAGGGAGAGAGAGTATGTGTGTGCATATGTGTGTAAGGGAGAGTGTTTGTGTGTAAGAGAGACAGAGAGAGAGAAATACAGAGAGAGAGAGAGAGAGTGTATGTGTGTGTGTGTGTGTGTGTGTGTGTGTGTGTGTGTGTGTATGTGTGCATGTGTGTGTGAGAGAGACAGAGAGAGAGAGAGAGAGAGAGAGAGAGTGTGTGTGTGTGTGTGTGTTTGCGTGAAAGACAAAAAGATCATTAAAGTGAATAATCAGACTGGCTCTTATCACGGTTTTCAACATGTCTTCTTTCTTTATAGAATGAAAAGAATAGAGTTATTACAATACTTTTGTCCATTTATTAGAATTCTGCTTTGTTTGTGAGTATGGTGCTGAACAATCAAAAATCATGTAAAATATTTAAAAAAATGTTCTCAACTTTCAGAGCTGCGTAAACCGATCTCAGAATCACGTTGAAACTCAGAAGGTTCACAAAAGGTTAGTGGAACAATTTTTGTTAGATTTTACATGTGTGTGTGCATGCTTAGAAAGTCATGCTACAAACAAGACACACACACACACACACACACACAGACACACACACACACACACACACACACACACACACACACACACACGTGCACACAGGCTAAATGAACAATGCAACAGTCACAAAATGAGTTTGTCAATGGATAATTGTCTGCCTTATAATAATGCTACTAATAACAAATAAGACCCCCAAAATTGACATATATACATATACATATACCCACATGAACACATATTGCACTCACACCCACCTATGCACAAATGCAAGCATGGCAAGTACCGTATTTTTCGGAGTACAAGGCGCACCTGATTATAAGGCGCACCCCTCAAATTTTACACAAAATTCAGATTCTGTTATTATATTTTCTTACTGTTTTAGTCGTCGTATTATAAGGCGCAGGGGTCTCAGTCTGGGGGAAAAGTATCGCCTTATAGTGAAAAAATACGTTACCCACACTCACTCAAACATTCATGCACACATGCTTGCACTGATACATGTACACACATACTGACAAACATCCCTTCTTTCTTCTCCTTAGCAGATTCTGCTGCACTTTAGTGGGTAGTACGAAAAAGAAAGAGAAGAACAGTAAAGATAGAGCAGAAAGTGGAATGATAAGATATTATGCGGGGAGAGGGAAGATGAGCCCAAGATAGTCAGGAATAATATAAGTATTTGTAGAGACACCATTTAGTATGTAGAAGGATATTTATGAGATTCAAAATTGAAGGAAGTTAGTTAGATACTTGAAGATTTGATTATTAAAAAACACAATACAAAACCCCCCCAATGCATGCATAACAATATTAAGACTATTCTAATGGGGTCCATTTCATTATCTGTTTCTCTTAGATATTTTGTTCCTAACCCTGTCATTTTTGTCTGTTAATAAGAACCAGCACCAAGGTAACGCCGGCGTACATGACAAGTCATACTGTTCTTCTTCTTCTTCTGCGTTCCTGGGCCGTAAGGCCACAAAGGATACGCATGTGTCCGTTTTCCAGTTTTCTCCGGTCTCCTCGCTGCATTCAGCCGACACATTCTGATTTCGGAGGAACTCAAAGGAGAAAACTATATGGAAGATATTTATTTTTGAAAAAAGGCAGGAGAATGGGCCAAAAGTCAGAAAGATAGATGACACAAAGCAAGGAAGAAGTCAGAGTCAAGGAGAGAGACAGATTAGAGGAAGTTACAAGCACATAACTACCAGAAGGTGAGGGACTATTTGTACGGAAGACCCTCCCCCCAGTATCCTCACGGGGGGAAAGTCATACTGTTTTCTGATTCTCTTTCAACAGCATGCTCATCAGCAAACCTCAGGGGGATGCAACTCACCTCACCACACTCAAAAAGCAGTGAGTCTGATGACTGTTGTTGTGGGTTTTGGTCTATCTGTGGTCAGTCTGTGTGTGTGTGTGTGTGTGTGTGGGGGGGGGGGGGGGGGGGGTAATTGAATTGTCTGTGAAATATTTCATTGACAAAAAAAAGTTATTAACAGATTTTGATGAGATCCTATCAAAAACAAAAGTAAGAGACTAAAACTGAAACTAAAACAGAGTAAGACATGAAATTCAAACTTGTATAAATTAAGTAGAAAAAGGTAGCTTGCAAGTGCAATTGTTAAGTGTGTGAGACATGTGTGTGTGTGTGTGTGTGTGTGTGTGTGTGTGTGTGTGTGTGTGTGTGTGTGTGTGTGTGTGTGTGTGTGTGTGTGTGTGTGTGTGTGTGTGTGTGTGTGTGTGTGTGTGTGTGTGTGTGTGTGTGTGTGTGTGTGTGTGTGTGTGTGTGTGTGTGTGTGTGTGTGAGTGAGTGAGTGAGTGAGTGAGAGAGAGTATGCATGTGTATACTTGTGAGAGAGAGAGAGAGAGAGAGAGAGAGAGAGAGAGAGTATGCATGTGTATACCTGTTCCAGACAAATGGGTGGGGGTTGTCGTTTTATGATGATAGTCATTTTGTGTTCTTTGGTTGGCTGCTTATTTCTTTGTGTGCCCGTTGTTTTTTTTAAACCTCTTCTTTCTCATGCTGGCTTCAGCAGTATTGATCATCGAAATGTCTTTGACGATTCCAGACTGCAAGATCTGACCAACAGTCTAGAGGAGCCAGAGGTCTTCAGTGTGCCGCCCCCATAAGACAAAGGCGGTGTCTGCAAGTGCCCAAGACTGCCTTGTACACTATACTAGGCATTCCCTTCTAGCACCAAGAGACTTAAGATGATGTAGGGGAAGACGGGGTAAAAAGCGCATGGGCGGGTAAGAAGCCCACCCCAATTATCTCATGAAATGAAGCAAATTTCAGTCTCATTTTGCCCATGAGACGAGCGTTAATGTCTAGCATTCGTCTCAGGGGCAAATTTGACTGAAATTTTCTTTATTTCATGAGATAATTGGGGTGGGCTTCTTACCCGCCCATGCGCTTTTTACCCCGTCTTCCCCTACTGAACCAGGGAGCTTTCACTTATAAATGCATTTGCGTTTGTCTGTCTTATCCGACTATGACTTCAAAGGAAGAGAGATTTGCTAATTAGGAAAACTGGGCTGACATTTTTTCAGTTGCCCAAGAGGACAGTTTTTGGAAGAAGAATCACAACTTTGATATACATGGGCAACGAGAGAGCTGGAACATTTCAGTCTGTTGCTTGTGTTGTGAAGTGTATATAAAAGTTAATTTGGGTTGAACTATTAGATTTGGGATACACTGTTTTTCATTATAGACGTGGGTCACATATAATATGCCGAATAATTATTTTTGTTAGTTTCACCGTTAACATGTTTGTATAAACTCCAGTTCGAGAGCGATCTATATTCAAACCACTCGAATGGCCAAAACTCTTCGATGAACAAGCATTATGAAAGTTTTGATGTAAAAGCTCTTCGGTGATGTTGCGTGAAAAGACAAAGAAAATTGTGACTGCCAACTTTCCCCCTCAAGTCCTTACGAAATGTGTTAACTCAATGGAGTCATGTCGGAGACATCATTCCGACACTGTTCCAATCTTTTGGAGTCATGCTGGAAGTTTTTTTCTTCCGACCGATTTTGATGAGGTTGAATGTCTTGTAATCCAATAAAAGGGAAATAACTCGTTGTTCCTATTAATCCTGAGACCTTCCCCTTGTAGTTGCTTCCCTTGGACCATCTCTAGTGTCTCCTAATTTCGTTTTTTACTTCTTTAATCATCATCTTTGAATTTGCTTCATTCAATATGGCGGCGACCATATAGCTCACTTTATTCAAACATTAAATAAACAAATATGTTTATAGTTTATATTATGCTTTTTACAATCCTTTTTTATTTATAGACTAAACCAAGTCAATCCAATTTTGAGTGGCTTTGTGATACAAGATCAAGATCATAACAAAGTGGTCAGCCCGTCGAGTGAGAAAGTTTTCGTTTTCCTGACAAAGCGCCTTTCATCCGATTTTTTACATTGTGAAATATACGCGGCTTACTCGTTCAAAATAAGAAGTCTCAAAAAAAGATACTGATTTATCTATCACTCGGTACACGTTGCATGCATGTATGATGCGCATTTGATTTTTGGCGATTTTTAAAAAAATGACCTAAAATAATGCGATCTGAGGGAGAAACTACATGATTTTGTATGTGACTCAATTGAGTTTAATGCTAGCTTTGATACCAAGGGGTCAGGAGCAGCGCATAAAATATGCCTCTACTGGCACACACACATACACACACACGTACGCATGTACACATACACACACATGCATGCACACATACACACACACACATATAATTATGCAAAAGTAAAAGAGTTACTATAGAAAAATTCTGAGAATATCAACTCCTTAGCCATTTCTGGGCAACAGAATAGATGCACCAGTCCAGTCCTTTAGAGCTTTCTTCAAGGAACTTTGGCTTGCCTTGGACATTGATTTTTTAGTTTAGTATAGTATAGTTGTGCAGCGCATATAGGCCGCGAGGCCTGTTGCTGATCTTTTGATCAGGAAACTAAACTAGCCTAACTTTGGGCTACAACCTAGCAATCTTTTGATTGCTCTTATTTCTGCGACTGTTCACACGGGCGGTCTGCAGCAGACACACTGGCTGTGACACGCAGCGGGTGACTCACGTTGCTACAATACATATAGTCCCCGAGGACCTTGTCTATTCTGTTCTTGAAACTGTTTAGTGACCCAGCATTCACAATTTAAAAAACTAAATGTTTATAACTGTATTGATAAACAAAAAAAAAAAAGAAGCATTTATTATGTTGGTAAAATGATCACTCCGCAAATTGTCCTCCCCTGATTCCCTTTCCCCTCACCAGCCTTGCCTCTTCAGCCACTAGAGTCAAATATTTTTGAAGTTTGCCTGCTTACCGTAAACACTGGACTATAAGACGCTCCTGTATATAAGCCGCACCCCTTAAATTGACAAAATATTACCGTAATTTCCGGCCTATAAGGCGACACAGCGCATAAGGCGCACCCCCTCTTTTTAAAAAAAAACCATAACCTGACATTACATAGGACGCATACAGCGGAATAGGCGCAGAGAACCGGTTACTTTGAAAATTGAAACCAAAACTGAGCAACAGCGAAAGAAGGAAACGATCACCGAAAGTGGCCTGTGAAAATGAAAATCCAACAAGCAACAAATTGTTGAACAATACAAAAGGACATCTTTCAAAAAGCATGCAATGAAAAAACGCTTGAAGCAAGTCATCCAGCAGCGACTCGCTTCAATCAGTCATCATCTTCAGGCGCAGAGAATCCACAGAAATCCGACTCCTCTGTGTCTGACCTGAACAGCGCCATGAGTGCATCCGTCAAAATGGCCTCGTTCGTGTCTGTCCGTGGCGTGACGTCATCTTCGGAATCGGAATTGGAATCGCTCTCGGAGTCTTCCGGGTTTTCTTGCACGCGTTCAGTTTCGTCTTATGCAGTTTTCGAACCATTGATTCGTTGATCCCAATCTCAAAAGCAGCTCTCCTATTGCCTTTTTCTTCTGCCAACGAAATTGCCTTCAGTTTAAATTCCGCATCGTATGACATGCGTTTGATGATGAAGTTGATCCGATCAATGCTTTGTCTGAATGTGATCGCGGCAGAGAACTGATCACGATCGACAGTGAAATGTGAGCTGTTGCCGGTTTGTTGACGGAAGTTTCCAGCGCATGGTGAGTGATTTTTTCACCCCTGACCCCAACATAACTTTTCTATTTTGATAATAGAATAGGCGCATACATCCGATAGGGCGCAGGGGTCAAAGTGCAGTCAAAAAGTTGCGTCTTATAGGCCGGAAATTACGGTAGGTGTTTATTCACATATAAGCCGCACCAGTTTATAAGCTGCAGAGAATATTGTATTTGCTCAAAGCAACACAAATATAGAAATTCTCCTATCAGAACATAAGTATTTAATGTTCTCGGACACTTTAAACATGAGATTTGAATCTATTGATTACCAAAACCAGTTTTGAGTCTAAAGAAGCTCAAAAATAGGCTGAAGAATGTGGCCAGAAACAGATGTAATCATACTGATAAATGTAGAATGGAAAAAAACAACCCACAGATAAGTTGCATCAGTCTATAAGCCGCATGGACCAAAGTTGAGGAAAAAAGTAGCGGCTTATAGTCCGCATTTGACGGTATTTTTTGTTGTTGCAAAATTGGAAATATCTGCGGATTGTGATTTGGTTAATGTTGTTTTTTTTTGTGGCCTGGATGTGTGCGTGCGTGCATGCATGCGTGTATGTGAAATGCTTGTGATGGGTCTGCATGAATGAAGTGTGCGTGGATTAGATGGGAGGAGGGGAACGAGGCATGTAGTAACTGAGTTTGTTTGTGTGTGCGCGCGCGCATGTGTGTGTGTGTGTGTTTGTGCACGCGCACATATGTGTGTGTGTGTACATGTGTGTGTGTTTGTGTGCATTGATGTGTGTTTGTGTGTGGGGAGGGAAGGATGCGTTTGTGTATACCAATGTGTATATATGCGTGTGCATGTTTGTATATCTATGAGTATGTGTTTGTGTGGGGGTGACGGTGGGAATGCGAGCGCGTCTTGAGTATGTCTAATATGTATGATGCAATCTTGCATGTGGAGTGAATTTTAGTTTTGTCAAGCGCCATGAGTAGTTCATCTAGAATGTGCGCTCTATAAATGTCTTTATTATTATTATTTGTGTACGCATGTGGTGTTCTTGCTAGTGATCTCTTTTTCGTCAATTATTTATGCTATTTATTATTATTATTATTATTTTGTATCTTATTTTGTAAGAGCTTAGGACGTTTTAAGAGTAAGCGCACAGAAATGCTTATTATTATTATATTCATGTGCAGACATACAGTGTCAATATAAGTGAGTGTGCGGGCGTGTATGTGTGAATGTGCATTTGTGATTGTGTGTGTACACACTTGTGTTTTTGTTTACATGTTTGCATGTGTGTATGTATGTGTGTTCATTTTATGTTGTTGTTTAACACCATTCACAATGAAATGAATTGTACAAGTCTTTCAATGTTGTTAGTCTTTCAATGTTATTAGTCAAGTCAGTATATATGTATATGTAATATATAGTTGATAAGTGATAGTCAAGTCAGTATAAATTTCATGTGTACAATTATTTCAAATAAAACTAAATTTGCTTGAAGATTTCCCCTGAATTAGCAAGCTATTGCATGGTAAAATTACCATAAACTGCTTTTTTGATCATGGTGTTTAACTTAAGACAGTTAGTGTTATATTGCTATTTGTAGTTGTTACTATTTTTAAAAAATTCAGTTCATTTATGATTAGAAGAGGAGTTTAGGTGTTTAAAAAAAAAAAAAAAAAAAAAAAAAATGACAACAGTCAAGTTGACAATGTAACCATCTTTTATTTATTAGAAATTGTTGTAATCTACAATATTTTGGTTTATTTTTAGAGCTTTTTTTTTATTTAGAAAAATGGATTCATATGCACTGTATTGGAAACCCCCCACAGATTTCCCTAAATGATGCTGTTTATAAAGACATTTCTTGATGATATATGGATATACAAAATGATTTAGTTTTGAAATATGTAAATGATTTACAAGTGTGTGTGTGTGTGTGTGTGTGTGTGTGTGTGTGTGTTCTTCGATTTTAGTTCCTTCCACTAAAAGTGATTCAGACATTATTAGTTTTTAGTGTGATTGTGGAGTTGATAAGTGATAGTGAATTGTATGCGCGCGCGCGCGCGCGCGTGTGTGTGTGTGTGTGTGTGTGTTGTGTGTGTGTGTGTTTCTGTTTATTCTGTGGTAGTGGGATTAGTGGAAGCGGGTTGCTTTGTGTTCGACCCACTATCGAGTCCCCTGACAGTTCCTTAATGTCTTTTTCTCGTGATGCGCCCAGACCCGGTTCCCTCCTTTATCCATCTCTTAGTTTTTGGTGTGATTGTGGAGTTGATAAGTGATAGTGAATCGTGCGCAAGTGTATGCGCGCGCGCGCGCGCGCGCGTGTGTGTGTGTGTGTGTTCGTGTGTGCGCGTGCGTGCATGGTGTGTGTGTGCGCGTGTGTGTGTCAAGTCAAGTCAAAATCATCTTTATTGAGGGTTAAAGAATAAGCTAACAAAGCTTTTTTTCATCCTGCCCTCATCCTGTGTGTGTGTGTGTTTTGCATGCAGGGGGAAAAACCATGTTAGGTATGGTAATCATATTATATTGAATTTCAATTTTTTTTTAAAGTACTAGTATTTAGGATTTCCTTCATGAGAATCCTATTGCTTTTTACATTTTTTTGTTATAATTTGAAATTATACACATATATTTTCATTTCATATGTGTGTACATAACACCACTTATTTGGGGACTAAATGTTCTTATGCATACGGTTGAAAAGAATTATTGCCATAGAAATTAGGATAATCTGTTTTTTGAGGATATCACTGATTGTATGCTGACATTGAAATATTTGCCAATATGCACATTTGCACTTGTTGGTGGAGATTAGTTAGACAAGGTCTTTTATTCATAGAAACTTTTTCTTTTCAATCATTATATGTCAGGTTTTATTTTGTCAAGTAATGCACTTTATTGAAATAAACTATTATATAAATATGTTTTGACTTTTGTTGATATTTTTGAGGCACATGTTTTCTACTTTAGATGGTGAAATGACACTTCACATTTCCGTTTCAGATTAACTATGAAAATGTTCTGAGATACCTACTTTCTTTTTATATATTTTGAACATACATAGCAGATTGGAGGGGGAGAGAGATCTCTAGAGAGAGAGAGAGAGAGAGAGAGAGAGATTCACAATTCACGATTTTTTATTGAGGGAAAATAGATAAGCTACAAAGCTTCTTTTCACTATGCCCTCACAAAGAAAAGGAAACTAAAGAAAAAGAAAAACATATTAATCAAACAAAAAGAAAAATGAGAAAAGAAAAAGGAAAAATGTAATTATAAAGAGCATTCAAACACATAATGTAAATACACAGCAAATGTGCAACAACATCTAGACATCATCATCAAAATCATACCACACTAAAACTGAAATGGCACGTAAGCACCAGCAAATACATTCAGAAACATACTCTCATAGGTTAGTCTACTAGAGAGAGAGCGAGAGGGAGAGAGAGAGAGAGAGAGAGAGAAGGGGGGGGGGATGAGTTTATTATGGTATAGAATTTGGTTAAGTTAGCATTGCAATAGCGAACACGAAAGAGGCATAACCCTCACAAGTATGGAACAAAAGGGGAACAAATAATTACAACAGATGAAGTAAGTAATCATGATAGCCGCTTTTGAATGATGCCAAGGTACATTTTGTTTTTATGTGATCGGGAATTTCGTTCCAGAGTTTGCCACCTGAATATGTTAGAGATGTCATGTATAATCAGTTATTGGACGGAGAGAGAGAGAGAGATCAAACTCAAATTCGAGTACAGTAGGACACAAACATTTTTTTAAACCTTTATTTCATCTTTGAACGAAACTTGAGATTCACCAATGAAATATTTTGGTTAGATTTAAAAAAAAGTACAATCATCGGTCACAGTACGTATTTCATGCCACTAATAAGATGCTTCATTCTGTAAAAGGATGCAAAAATAAAAGTTCTTGTACATTCTGACATCATTTTTTTTTTCAAAAGCAGGAGCCACACTTTTATACAGTAAATTTCTTGAAAGACGCATTGTACATTGTTCTCATCAGTAGAGACTGATAATGTCAGACTTAAATTTTCATAATTATAGCAGGTGGCAAAATGAACGCCTCCTATTAAAAATAACAAGGGTGGAAGGGAGGGTAAAAAAGGGGGTGGTGTGAAGGGTCGTGGGAGTGGAAGGTCGACTGGAAAAGAGTTCTTAAAGGATGAAAGGGATGGGGTGTAAAAAGGTAATAAAATGCACATAAAAAAGAACAGCCGGTAAAATTTCCAATAACATTTTCAATTAATTCAAAAATGCTTCACAATAAAACGTTATAACATATCTCCATTATTGTGTTCCATTACGAAAAAGAAACAAACGTCCAGATTATCCATATCCGGATGGGTTTTAAAACCCCTTTTTAACGCTAGCCATTTTTCAGCCAAAACTTTCCATTAAATTTACTCGGCCAGAGAAAAGATTCTGTCTGCAATATTTGGGGATTCCTCCGTGACATGCATGAAATAGGACCTATCCTTACCTCCCGAAATGATGAACATAAGGTCACTGGATACCAGACCCTCATTTGATACCTTTCAGTGACATGGGTGTTAAATCATTGTGGTGCCAAGAGGCGACAGTGGCGATGAAAGGGTTTTAATTTTGTTAAAAACCTCTACAACAAGACTACGGCAGATGTAGAGCTCCAAAGCAGGCCACCACCAGGACGTAGACTAGGCTATGGCCGGGAAGGCCTTTGAGGCAAGAGGCGCTGCCGCCACTTCCCGTGCTTTCCTGAACTTGCACTTGTGGAAGGTCCGTGTCCTTCAAAGGGATGACGTAGGCAGTCCAGGGCCGTTTGATGTCGTTGGGCTCAAAGATGAGTTTCTGGAAGTTAGCGGAGAGCGCCTCCTCCTGCTCGTGCGTCAGGGATCCCTGGGTGGTTAAGGGCAGCACGGTCACCGTCAGACGCTTCATGACCGTGTTCAGCTGCACCACCACCGTCCTGCCATCAGCAAGACAGACAGACAGACAGGGACAGAGTAAGAGAGAGAGAGAACTCGAACTCAATTTTTTTTTTTATTGAGGGTAAACAGATAAGCATGATGGGCTTTTTTTTTTACACCGTGTCCTCATGAACAAAATCAAATATATGAAAACAACAAAAATCAAGAAGCAAAGCAATAAATAAGGGGGGAAAATAGTAAATTATCACAGAGAGAGAGAGAGATGAGAGGAAATGAAATATTTAAATGTTCTTTAGGTCATGGGCACACATGAACATTGGGGAAAAGGGAAGGGGGTAAACACACACACAAATAAATAATATAAAAGGGAAATAAGCAAATCAAAGAATCAGAAAATTACGGTAAACAGTATTAACGTCATATTCTTAAAGAGGGAGAGAGAGAGAGAGAGAGAGAGAAGAGGGGTTGAGTAGTTTAAGTTCCCGCTCGATGTGGGGCTGGAAATTGGTGAAAAATTAACTGTACTGACGACAACATCAACGACGATGACTACAAATGATCAATGAAAACGAATACAAGATTTCTATATTCTAACGGCATTGCAGATTTAACTCGAAAACATTGATAACAACCGAATGTTTTTTTGTTTTGTTTTTTTGTTTTTAGCAATGCGCTAGCAATTCTTAAAAATGTCAACCCTTCTCAGTCACTTCAATCTTTTGATAAATGCAGTTAAGAGAGATAGAATGAGACAGACATGCACATAGGCAGATGCATGTAGATAAAGAGACCATAACAAAAATGATTTTAAAAACAACAACCCCAAAAACAACACAAAAACAAAAACCACTTCCTCGGTTGAGGTAATCCTTCTAGCCACCCTCTCCGTATCCCCACACTCATTGCCTATCTTACTTTTTGCAGTTTTGAGAAACACGAAAAAACGAACAAACAAACGAAACGAAACAAAACATACACTTTTACACAATCACAGCAGCAGCAACTGCTTTGGATCTTAACTTCAATCCAAGCTATTAGGTCAACTTAGGACGCTCATTTCACCGCCAGGGGGCAATCAAACCAGTAGGGGCTTAGCACATGATATTCTTAGTTGGGGGTAGTGAGAGAGAGAGAGAGAGAGAGAGAGAGAGAGAGAGAGAGAGAGATCAGGGAGATGAGTCCCTCCCTATCTCTATCGCACTACCCCCAACTAAGAATATCACGTGCTAAGCCCCTACTGGCTTGATTGCCCCCAGGGTGTAGAGTGGCACAGTGGTAGCGCGTTCGCTTCGTGTCAAGTAAACCCGAGTTCGAACCTGGGTACAGGGGATTTTTTCCTCTCATTCTGCACTAGGCCTTAACGGTCTGAACGTGGAGTCCTTCGGATGAGACGATAAACCGAGGTCCCGTGTGCCCGTGCACTTAGCATACGGTAAACCCAGTGGCAACGAAAAAGTTGTCATTTGGTAAAAAAAAATTACCCCCCCCCCTCATCAGTGACAACCCCCCCCCCTCAAATTTTTTTTTAAAAATTGGGTGGCGCGCCTCTGGCTGCAGCCCGATTTTCACAGAGACGCCTCTGTGACTATAAAGTACCTAATACTAATACCTAATACTAATGCTAAAATGTGCATCCTAAGCTGCTCGAAAGTTGCTGAAGACCTAATCTATGGTTCTTTTGGAACGAACCGTTAACCACAAAAGTTACGCAAGTTTGACTTTTAAAAAAACACCCCAACAAACAAACAGTTACAGTATTCCACAAGCGTGCCAGTTGTTGCCTGTCGTCGTTTCTGACAAGGTGACTGCCAGATAACAGAGGGGGCAGCTGCTATTCCAATCCTATTGGCTGCAGCAGTGGAGCCAGTACAAATGCCCCCCCCCCCCCCCCCCCCCCCCTAGTTAAAGAGCCATAGTCTTCCATGAAAGACTAAGCTGCACCATTCTAATACTGTAGAAAAATCATATGCACTACAGTTCTCATTTACTATTGGCCCTTTCTACAGGGGTCCGTTTCAGAAGGGCTAACGTTACGTTGCGCTCGCTCAAATCGGCAAAAACGGTATAAGAAACACCCTTCATTTGCCGATAGTTCGCGTGGCGTTTTGTTCTTGCCAAACACCGAGCAAGCGGCGAACTATGCGGAACTGGTAGGGGGTGAATTCATTTCTTGTTGTTGATTGGTCCATTAAAGTTTGTTTAAACACTTTTTTGGGGGACCAATCAGACAAGAGCTTGTAATATTCTTCCGCAAACGTTTTCTAAAGTGTTTCTTAGACCCCTTTTGGCGTAACAGTTATTCGCACGGCGACCGTTATCTAAAGAAACTCAACACAGGCTAATGCCCAAAACAGTGAGAAAGGCCATTTGAGGAAAAGGCCAAAGAGTGACAGCATTACCTTATGCGGTTGCAGTCACCGAACAAGGGGCTCTCATAGTCAGACTTAGTCGGTGCTAGCTTAGTGGTCAGCTTCAGCACGTTGCATGTCATCTCCACAGTCACCTTCGATTGTCTAATCACGCATAGACGGGGCAAAAAGCCCATGGGCGGGTAAGAATTTTAGCCCATGCCAATTATCTCATGAAGTTAAGCAAATTTCAGTCACATGTTGCCCATGAGACGAGTGTTAACGTTTAGCATTCGTCTCATGGGCAAATTTGACTGAAAGTTTCTTTATTTCATGAAATAATTGGAATGGGCTTCTTACCCGCCCATGGGCTTTTCAACCCGTCTTACCCCCTATATACATTACATTACACACAAGCGTGTATGGACGGAGGTACACACACACACACACACACACACACACACACACACACACACACGCACACTGACACACACACACACACACACATGCGCGCGCGCGCGCGCGTACGTATACATATACATATACTGACTTGAGCGCACACAAACACAGGCTGACAGATAAACAGATCGACCAACCGACTGACTGAAAGACAGACAGACACACTCTTGCGCGCACACACATACACACACACACACACGCACACACATGGCATCAGCATTAGCCTACATGCATGCACATAATGAACTTTAGTAAAAGACTCACGTTTCAGGAGAACAATATCTGGAATCTGATATTACTAATTCATACATTTTACTTTCTTTGTTCAAAATAAGACGTAGGCCTACACTGATATACCAAATTATAAAACTGATTTTTATAGCAATTCACCTGGAATTTACTTTGGATTGTAAGAATAATTGTACGGATGTGACATTTCACCCGATCGTAATCTAAATACACTAGCGAACAAAAGTTAAGGCCCAGAAAGACATCCATCTCCGAAAACTCACGAACTCGGCTCAAAACAAAACTGAATTTATTCTTTTAACATTAAGTTCATTCCAAAAAATCATTAATCAGAACGAGTTCAGTCAACAAAATGCCCATTTCAACAACTTCCCCCTCCTCTTGAAAAGTCACACATTCAGAATCAATGCACTTTGGAACAGTCAGTAATGTGGTGTTTTTGTGTGTGTTTTATGTCTGTCCCAAGGATATCTCCCGAACCGCTTAACCGAATCGCTTCAAATTTTGTGTGGTGATGTGTCACCATGAGAGGAAGGCATCCGCGCAAAAAACATTCAGTAACATTCAGAATCCGTGCTATAATGTACCTAACCTTACCTAACCTAACCTAGCGGCCTCACCCGCTCTTGAGGAGGAATTCAAAGGGTTTCTTGCTGTCTCTCTGGACGTTGACGTCCACGACAAACCGTACAAAGGTGGCTTTGGTGGCCTTCAGGTTCAACCAAGCGTACGAGGTTCCATCAGAGGAGTGGGCGCTTTGAGTCGCTTGGTTTCTATCCACCTCTGACAAGGAATAAAAACGAGTCAATAAAATACACCTGACTTAGAGATCAGATTAACCCTTTCACCGCCAATGTCGCATTTATGGACTACAATGGTTTAATTAACACCCATGTCAATAAAAGGCATCAAACCAAGGGCCTGTTATCCAAAGACCCTATTTTCTTTATTTTTGGAGGTAAGGAGGCCTAATGTTAAATATGTCACAGAGGGATTCCCAATATTGTATATATTTTCTTTTCTTTTCTCAGTTAAGTTTAATGGTATTTTTTGGCTGAAAAATGGCTGGCGGCGAAAGGGTTAAGAATCTGTAAATGTTTTTGGCTTAACACTGACCTGAGTGGAAGGAAGAAGGATCCTATGAGGTAATTTACTGGGTATAACAGTTTCGAGCATAACTCTTCGTCGGACTGACTTTGCAGTGGTGTGAAGACAGACTGCCAACACACCACTGCAAATTCACTCCGACGAAGAGCTATGCTCGAAACTTGTCACCCAGCAAATGACCTCCTAGGGTCCTTCTTCCTCACACCCACCCAGGTAAGTCTTTACCAATAGGACCCAGCAGTCACCACCTTGTTTCTTCATTGCATTTTGCTTGTTGATTAATATGATCTAACGTTTTCCAAAATTTTCAACAGAATGTTTTTTAGTTCAGGTCTGGGAAAACTGGTCATTATTTTTTCTCATATTTAAGTAACTGATAACGTCTAAATTAATTAGTTTAGAAATCACTCATATTATCATAATGTTGACCCAGTTTAAAAACAAGAGAAACATATATAATTTGACAAGAAAGATACCCATGTCATACTAGAATTGAATACTCAGGTAAACTGAAATCACGCTAGGGAGTTTTACAATTCAGTTCGTGGTTGGGTGTATGAGATAAAGAATGAATAAAAATCGAAATATTAGGGGAAGACGGGGTAAAAAGCGCATGGGCGGGTAAGAAGCCCACCCCAATTATCTCATGAAATGAAGCAAATTTCAGTCTCATTTTGCTCATGAGACGAGCGTTAATGTCTAGCATTCGTCTCATGGGCAAATTTGACTGAAATTTTCTTTATTTCATGAGATAATTGGGGTGCGCTTCTTACCCGCCCATGCGCTTTTTACCCCGTCTTCCCCTATACGGTTTCAAAGCGGGCGTTCGGGTGTTTACCTTGTGTAAACTGAAATCAGGGGTCTTATTCTAATTGCACCGAAAAACACTCTGCAAACTTTTCTTTGGTTGGGTATAATAATTCGGTCCCAATAATCTGCAATGATGGGTTGTCGCTGACATACTACCAGTACCACTTGGAGGTTCATGGCCATCTCAAAGATTAACAAAAAATGGGAACATTTTCGTGTTCTATACCATTTAGAGATGGTTTCTTTCTGGACTAAATATGGCTTCTCTAAAGGTAGCACACCAGGGACGGACCAAATAATTCGTATGGGGGGTTTCCGCGGGGAGTCCAGGGAGCTGCATGGGTTCTAGGTTAAGGTGTAGTGGGATTGTGGGGGCACAGGGGGGATTTGCCCCCGGACATTTTTGAAATTTAGTGATTATTAAAGCAAAAATTGATCCATTTTCTTACTTTCTACCCTTGCATAAGGTACATGCTTAGGGCAAAGGGGGGGGTCTGGAAACCCCATCAGATCCGCCCCAGCACTCTACCATTGGTCCCTTGGAACCTGGGATCATTTTTTGAGGTCTCTCGTGCATGGAGAAAGATACCTGGAAGAACATAATTGTCTATGCGCTTGGTGTTCGATCCTTTCTGTGTCTGCTGTTTAATCTTACCCGGAAGCCTGATCTGGCTGTTCTGGACGGGGACTCTCTCGATGTACATGTCCCAGTCGACGACGAAGGTCAAGGTCATGAGCAGCAGATAGGTGTAGTTGATGGGAACGACATTGGCGAAGGTCAGGGACGCCTGGTACGTCAGCGGCAGGATGGTCAGCGTCAGGTTGTCCGTGTTCATCACCATCCGCACGGATCTGGACAACATCATAAGAACATGGATGATCGTGCTGTCTCCAAATTAATTAGGCTTATAATAAGAGAAGGTTGTAAAATATGAGTCGTCTTTGCTGATTGCATAACCAAACAAGCTCTCAATGTATGTATTTCATGCTTTCAAGAGTAAAAATGTACATGTCAATAAGACACGAATACTGTATTTTTGTGATTGAATTGAAACATATAATTCTGTTGTCGTTTAACCCTTTCAACGCCAGCCATTCATCGGCCAAAATGTACCATTAAACTTAGGCTACCCGGGTAGAGAAAAGATTTCGTCTGCAATATTGGTATTCCTCTATGGCATGCATAAAATAGGGCCTGTCCTTACCTCCCAAAATTAAGAACATAAATGGTCATTGGATATCAGACCCTCATTTGATGCCTTTCAGTGACATGGGTGCTAAATCATTGTGGTGCCAAGAGGCGACAGTGGCGATGAAAGGGTTTTAAACGTGTTCGCTTATTTTTATACGTCAAATTAATTCTATTGATTCTGTTTGATTTTGATGTAGGAAGTTACGTCCCTTTTTCGTTATTCGTTTTGGGTTTTCCATGATAACGCGTACCCATTGTATACAGGCTGGTGGCTTTACAATTAGACTTTCCGACTTCCGACTCTCTCGGACTGACAGACAGATAGGCATACAGATGTTACGCCAAATCCGTGAAGCTGTCCATTTCATGAAATGGGCAAATGACGTGCTCATTACGTGAAATGACAAATGTAAAACTTTCAACTAGGGCAACTTTTTTTTCTTTTCGGTCATGCACACACAAAGATCTATAGAATCAGTTCAAACAAATGAGAAGTGCATGATGTTGCAGTACTCCAAATGTCAATACTGCAACAGTGACACACTGGATAGTTTTAGAGTACTTTATTCGGACTTGAATTTATAAAACATTTAATACAATCTTTGGCTCAGGCATATCTAGGAATAGCATTCAGTGGGAAATTTGCCACTGTTGAATCAGCCTTAGTCAATAAATGTACCAGTGCGGGAAAAAATCAATAACTTAGGCCTATATCGACCTACATATTGTCCATTTTCAGGAAACGAGCAAAACTATAAATTGCTACTTGCATGAAATGTTCATGAACCGGAACCGTGGCAGACATATCCTGCTTGAGTGTTTGTGGTTAAAATTCTTCTAATATGAAACGTTCAATTTCAGGGATAGAGCACAACACACACAAACAGTTGTAAAAGCGGTACAGGTGAGTACCCAGCCCTTTTACTCAAGAGGTTTTTTCACTGGATGACCTTAGCCTGTAGTAGGGGCCATTGGTAAAGTGAGCGAGGTACAGTGAACTATTTTGTACAGTACCATCATGGTACAGCTAAGCCGTTAGCCGTTGGACTGACTCTCAAACCAGGGTCAAGGGAGCGATTGCACTGGCTCTAGTGCTGCACTCAAAGGGGTTGGTCGGCCTTTGGGGACTTTCCATAACGCCAGTTGTCCTCAGATTTCTTTGGCCGAGAAGAGTAGGAACTTATGGCTGGGCAAGGAATCTCATCTACACTACTATATAAACAAAATGTTAAACCCAGCCCGTTAGAATAGCAGCTGCCCCTTCTGCTGTCTAGCTGGCAGAAAAGATAGCGGCCACCCCTCAATACACGTAGGTAAGTACCTGGGTTATTTTGCAGCTGGAGATAAGCAAATCAGGCTTGAAGCTGACGGTCTTGTTCACCACGTGGCGTGGAATCCCCAAGGCAAAAGAAAGAGAGGCCGGCCAAGAAACACAAGATAGGGGGCTGTGGAGGTCTCTTCCTGGCAGACACCAGAAGGATGGACCTTACCTGGAACCAGTTGGAGGCAAGGGCACAGGACAGGAAGCTGTGGAGGTCTCTTCCTGGCAGACACCAGAAGGATGGACCTTACCTGGAACCAGTTGGAGGCAAGGGCACAGGACAGGAGGCTGTGGAGGTCTCTTCCTGGCAGACACCAGAAGGATGGACCTTACCTGGAACCAGTTGGAGGCAAGGGCACAAGACAGGGGGCTGTAGAGGTCTCTTCCTGGCAGACACTAGAAGGATGGGCCTTACCTGGAACCAGTTGGAGGCAAGGGCACAAGACAGGGGGCTGTGGAGGTCTCTTCCTGGCAGACACCAGAAGGATGTGCCTTACCTGGAACCAGTTGGAGGCAAGGGCACAAGACAGGGGGCTGTGGAGGTCTCTTCCTGGCAGACACCAGAAGGATGGACCTTACCTGGAACCAGTTGGAGGTCAGGGCACAAGACAGGGGTGTCTGTGGCGGTCTCTCGTTGGCGACCTATATCCCAGACGGGGGTGCAAGGCTAAACTATCTAAGTACCTGTGTTTTTTGCAGCTGGAGATAAGCAAATCGGGTTTGAAACTGACGGTCTTGTTCACGGGGGTCCTCTCCTGCAGGGTGGCTTGTAGGTCCTCGTTGCTCAGGGTACAGTACAGGGTGTCCATCCTGGCCACAGAAATATCACGTCGGATGAGACGATAATACCGAGGTCCCGTGTGCCCATGCACTTAGCACAGTGCCGCAGCGAAACAGTTGTCATCTGGTCAAAATTTACACACACACCCTTTCCTTCCTTATCAGTCGCATACAAAAATCGCATGCCAAAAACAAAAAGGGCTGGCGCGCCTCCGGCTGCGACGGGCTCTCCAGGTGGGAGCAACCCGAATTTCATAGACGCCTCTGTGACTATAAAGTACCTAATACCTAATACTTAATAATACTTAATAGTAGATTTACATATTTCAGAAAGGGATAGTTGTATGTTTATCTTCTTCGACTGAACATGCGCGCACGCACACATAGACACGCGCGCGCACACGCACGCACACGCACGCACGCACACACGCACACACACACACACACACACACACATATATACACACACACACACACACACACACACACACACACACACACACACACACACAGTCACTTTCTGTCCCTTACATTGTAAGTTAGAACTTCTCTTCCACTTTACTATTTATTTCTCCCTCCTCCCCCTTCCCCCCCCCCCCCCCCACACACCTCCGAGTTTTCTCTCTCCTTACTCCTCACTGATTATTAACTGCTGATTATCATCACGCAAAGTTTCGGGAGGGGAGAGAGAGAGAGAGAGAGAGAGAGAGAGAGAGAGAGAGAGAGAGAGAGAGAGAGAGAGAGAGAGAGAGAGAGAGAGAGAGAGAGAGAGAGAGAGAGAGAGAGAGAGAGAGAGAGAGAGAGAGAGAGAGAGAGAGAGAGAGAGAGAGAGAGAGAGAGAGAGAGAGAGAGAGAGAGAGAGAGAGAGAGAGAGAGAGGAGAGAGAGAGAGAGAGAGAGAGAGAGAGAGAGAGAGGAGGAGGAAAGGAGTGGGGGATGGGATTTTATTTCTCTCCAGAATAGTCTTAGATGTTAGGTCAACGCAGAGTTTATGCTTGGTTGTTTTTGTTGAGACATCAAACTGTATTTTGGTTAGGTTATGAAAAGCCAGAACACTGTAGGCCTATAAGCATTGCCGGTCCTTTCAGGGATTAGATAGAGCACAACGCACACAGACAGTTGTAAAAGCAGTATAATAGGTGAGTACCCAGCCCTTTTACTCAATAGTTGTTTTGAATTCTCAGTGAGTTCTTTTGAATTCTCAGTTTCTAAGGCTGTTCTGGGAGGAACTTTTAGTTGTTGTTTTTTTCAAGCCAACTTTACATTTATTACTTTTCATAAACAACAGTCAAGAATAATGTTAGGCCTATTGTATGTAAGAAAATTAGTTACATTGAGTAAAGTGTGTTAGAATTTCACTCGAGCATTTTTATTTATGTTTGCGATAATAAGTGTATTATTTAAGAACATTTTCTACTAAATAAGTTGCATGGTACTGTTCAACAACAATTAAAAAAACACCACACCCAATAAATCTGATGGAAGAAATGTATTAAAAAATACTACGAAGAACATACAGCCAAAATATTTTTTTTAAAAGAAATGCTTGGTTGTAGTTTTTATCTAAGATTTCTAGATTCAGTCATTTAGCTAAACAGCTCAACTTTGTGTGCAACGGAACAGCTGTGGACAGCAAAGTAGGCCCTACTTACGCAGAAGCCTCCAGTGCGAAGATGACTCCGTCAGCCTTATCGCAGGACTTGAAGGAGAGGTCCACCTGCATGCTGCTGTCAGAGTCATTGAAGTCCACCCGGTAATACTTGCTGGTGTTGGTCCGTAGTTCCACATGCTGCGCTCCTCTGGCCCTAGTGGCCGCTGAAACGGGACGTAGGATAGGACCGGGGGGAAAATAACACACATTGTATTGGCTAGTTCCCAGCTTCCTGCCGGGGGCGAACGTGAAAATTAGTAGGTGAAGACGGGGTAAAAAGCCCATGGGCGGGTAAGAAGCCCATGCCAAAATGTGACTGAAATTTGCTTCATTTCATGAGATAATTGGCATGGGCTTCTTACCCGCCCATGGGCTTTTTACCCCGTCTTCCCCTATCTCATGAAATGAAGCAAATTTCAGTCACATTTTGCCCATGAGACGAGTGTTAATGTTTAGCATTCGTCTCATGGGCAAATTTGACTGAAATTTGCTTTATTTCATGAGATAATTGGCATGGGCTTCTTACCCGCCCGTGGGCTTTTTACCCCGTCTTACCCTAGCTGCCGGCAGCTCCCTGCAGATCTCCCCATCCCAGTCCAGAATTAGGAATTTTTGTTTCGTTTGCTGCATCTGATATCCCCCCCTCTACTCTACTGGACCCAAGTAAATTCAATAGTATGTTACTGTGATAGCTGATTTTTTCTTTTCTGTTCATATTTTTTTTTTTTCTCCTCTTCTGCTTCTTTTTCTTTGGTCACCCCCTAAAGTGTGTGCATTTACTTCTATAAAAAGAAGCTGGCCACCACCACAGAAGAAAGAGAAGGAAAAAACCCAGTTTAATAAATCTGTAAATTCTGCTAAAACTGTCTCTCTTTCAAGGAAGGATGCATATATATTGGCAGTTTATCTTCCAAATGGATCGAATTCGAAACAGTCTTTTAAGTCAGTTTATGTTTGTCATGGAAGAATGGAGGAACATATATTTTTACTTCATCGTTTGATTCAATCCATCATCAACAAAAAATCAGAAAATTGTTCTTAGTTTATCTCATATAGGGTGAAGTTAATATTTCTTAGAATAAATATAAAAAAAAAATCATTTACGCATTGGACTGTAGAGGGAAAGTATTGTTTTTTTTGATCTTGTTGATTTTTTGCACCCTTTGCTGCTTGCTTTTTTCTCCTTTTGCTATATTTGCTGTTTGCTGTTTTCTTGTTTGTCTGTGTCGATAAAGGCGCATTTGCCAAAATATCCAGTATTTTTGTCTCTTGTGAATAAAATAACGTCAATTTACACTTGTCGTGTAGTTGTTTGTTTTATGTTAGAATAAATAGGCTTTATGGCTTTTTGAAGCGTCTTTGTATGAAGGACGTTTGCGCTAGATTAAATACATAGTGGGCTATTGGGTTTCATGGCTAAGATTTATTTATTTATTGCAAAGCTGCTTGGTTTAATCATATTCCTGTTCAAATCGTATGACCTTGCGATAATAATGACACGTTCTGGAATTCTATTACTGTAATAGTCAGTGAGAATTTTGTACATGTTTATAATACTGAAAGACTATTCCAAAGAATTCATACCATCACATCACATCACAATAGGCTATATATATAGGCCGTAAGTGGAGATTATTTGGTCAGAACTTGATTGTCTGTTATTTTGGTCCGTGGATTTGTTTATGGCGCTGGTGTATCACTAACGCTCAGCTTTATAATTCAGTCCAAATTGTTGGTAGAAAACATTATGTTTGACTAATTTTTTCAATGTGATTTTTAAAGGCAATTACAGATTACATTGACTTGCTTGAAAAAATGTCTTGTCAAATACTTTAACTATGTTTCCTTCACATTTCAAAGTTTATTTTGGAATGGGTTTTTTAACAGTGGTCATGTGGAAGAAGTAGGGATATACTAATTTACATAAAAATGAGATATGTAGGTGTATAAGTACCATGTGAAATGTCTTTCATACAGTCGCCAAAATAGAAAAATAAGTTAAAAAGTCCAACAACAAGTGCAACACCGAGCGTCTGCAAAGTCCCCTCGCAGCATCGCCGAGCTACTCCGAAATCGGAATGTGTTGGCTGTACACACAGCGGGGAGAACATTGAGAACTGAAAACAGGACGCACGCACGGACGGATGGACGGCCGGAAAGAAGTGGGACATAGCGGGCCTGTGACACAAAGGGCCTAGGGCACAGCGGGTAATGTAAAACTAAATACATCAGCTTGCATCTTGGCAAACTAGTATACCAAATTTGATGATGATAGACTGAATAGTTTTTGAGAAAAACGGCGGGCCTGTGACACAAAGGGCCTAGGGCACAGCGGGTAATGTAAAACTAAATACATCAGTGGATAGCTTGCATCTTGGCAAACTAGTATACCAAATTTGATGATGATAGACTGAATAGTTTTTGAGAAAAACGGACGAATAGCCGGACGGAGGCACGCCGGACGGACGGACGGACGCCGGACGAACCAGACAGAAACAATAGTTCCCCGAACCTTCGGCTCGGGGACTAAAAACAATACAGTTTAAATTCAACAAACTCTTATCACTTGTGGTACTTAACTTAAATCTACCTCACCGCAAACTCCTTGAGAATCTACGGTGTTTGAGGGCCTATCACACGTGGCTGATACAATTCCTGACAATCTGAAGAGGTGGCTGTGGAACTGGGCGTTATACAAGGCATAGTCCTGGGCCCATTGCTGTTCTTGTGTCACCTCAATGATCTGCCAGACTCTGTGACATCGACAGTGCGGCTTTTCGCGGAAGACTGTCTTCTGTACATATCGAGAGATCAACAGCTTCCAAGACCACCTCATGCTCCAAGACGACCTACACCAACTTGAGGCCTGGGCTGAACAGTGGGGCATGCGTTTTAACGCATCCAAATACACCATCCTTCCCATCAGGCAGAAAATATCAGTTCTTGTACAAACTGAATGGAACTCCACTTCAACAAGTCCAGCAATGCCAATACCTTGGTGTACAACTGTCATCAGACCTGAAATGGACCACACACGTCAACTACGTCTGTAAGAAATCAGGATCAATGGTGGGATTGATACGCTGGAACGTCAGGAACTGCCCACCAGAATGTAGACGGCTTGCCTACATTTCATTAGTACGATCCAGATTAAAATACGCTGCGACTGTGTGGGATCCTTACACCAAGCAGGACGTTGACAGGCTGGAGCGCACCCAAAGACAGGCAGCCCGCTTCATCACCAATGACTATAAGTCACGGAATCCGGGCTGCGTGACAAAAATGCTCCAGGACTTGAACCTCCCAACTCTGGAGGAGCGCCGTAAAGACCAACGCCTCAGCCTCCGAAACAATGTCTCCGAGGGTCAGATCCCAGCCTTACCACCTGAGACCTTTTTAACTCCAGTCGATGCAGACCGTCGTAGGATCCGACCCACAAGGTATACGCTGGCTGCACAGTTGACAACATAGTTCAGAAACAAAAGGTTTCATAGTCCCACCAAGCCACACAGCTCAATACAGCAACTCCTTTGTAAGAACGGTGATGGAGTGGAATCAACTGACCAACGATGCCATCGCAGCAGACCTCGCCTGCGCAGCACCATCAGTGCCAGGCGGTTCACCACCATGGCCTGCGCCAACCGACGATTAAATATAGGGAATTAGGGGCCATAGGTCAAAGTAGAGGTAAATGAAGGGCAGGAGCTGTGCCGGTCGGGGGTTTGTCCCGTTCACTAGCTGGAGTGGTTCAGCCTGGCCCGGTTTCGTTTTTTCTCTAGTCAATGTCACTTTCTAAACCCCACCCACCTCCCATTTTTCTCCGGGCCGGGGATGAGAGTTTACTGTTTGGTCAACTTTTTGTTTTTCTCAGAAAGTTTGTTCTCCGAGAGAGAAAGCACTTACCAAAGAAAAGAATGACAAGGCTTAAAAGCGCCATCTCGGCATCTGCTACGTATTTCCCATACTTCCTATGGATTTCCTTAAATGGATTTCCCTTGCCTTATTAGCTTGTAGTAGCAGAAAATCGTTTTGAGGAATGGTATGCCTAAGCTTGGCTGAACTAAATCGTGCAAACGCGAGAAATACATGACATAGACGCCATTACGTTACAAAGCTTTACGTCACCACTGTAGGTATACCTATAACTAAACAAACTTGAAATGACGTAGGTATAAGATGGATTAGTGGAAATTCGAATAGTATGGCGTTCCAGGGACATTTCGACCAGTCATTTTCTAGCACCATGGGCGAATACATTCGCCCAGTACATCACTCTACACTTAACTCCACCCAAAATGTAAAGACATTCACTGCCAAGTACCCTGCCACATGTTTGTCTATTTTTAGAGCTTATAATCAGTGATTTTTCTGTTAAAGCAACGCATGCCCACTCGAGATGCAACGAACAACCAAAAGCGTCCAAAAATACATAGCGATATACTAGAACAATTAAATGTTCATGGCAATATGGAATAGAAACTGGTCCCAAGATAAAACATTTTCTGATGCCTTTATTATATTAATGAAATTATAACGACATCAAAACTAATTTCCACTAATATAAATCAGTAATGTTGCTAGAATCCGGCATAGATGATCTTTAACCCGAAGCATATGCAGCTCCCTGGACCCTCAGCGGAACATCCCCCCCCCCCCCCCCCCCCCCTAAAGAATCACTTGGTCCGGCCTTGTCATGCTATGCTACGTTTTGTGATATAGACCTAAGTGAAATGTAACTGGTCTTCTCAGTTCTTTCCTGACTTTCAACAACGCAATCTCCGTCCTACGAAATCAGAAGGTATCGGATGAATGCAGCGTGGAAACCAGTGAGAACTGAAAACCGGACACACGCGTACCTCACCCATTATGGCCATAAAGAACATAATTCTGTAATAGGCTTGCATAGTCTAAGCTGACAGAATGTAGGCATAGTCTTAGAATACATTTGCTTTTAAAAAAAAATGATGCATGACAATATAATAGGAATAGTTCGGAAATAATTAAGGGGAGTAATTTCATGGTGTGTTGGAGTGATCTTGCCTAATTCAATCGGTCAAACAGGGGCAGCTACTCTACCATCAGGTAGATCCCCAGCTCTCGCCTCGTGTGTTTGAGTAGACTTACATCACTTAGAACACCGTGCGTCATTCTAAATTTGATGTCATTTATATTTTTACGTCACATTTTGCAAGTTCTATCGGTTTGCGGATACTGGCCGCCCCTCATTTTTCCTTAAAAAAAAGTTTGTAAGTCGCTGACTCGCATCCTGCGGTTTCAAGCTTCGACGCCATTGTTGCTATGGTTTTGACCGAGTAAGTCGAGGTAATTAACTCTAATTTTCACGAAGTGCTCTCCCCTATTCCCCCCCCCCCCCTCGAAAATCGTCTATTAAGCTACGTAGGCCACAACTTTAAATGAATTTGCAATAACTTTGAATGTTGCCCCCGAGACGTTTGATAGGCCACTGACGACTATAGGTAAGATCATTCTTTAACTGTATATTCCTATTGTCATGACAACAAGTTAGTTGTGCGTGTGGATGATGGGGGTAGGGTAGTTAGGGTTTGTCTTTCTTCTCGTCTGTAACGTCATCAACCCGAGCTGTGCAAATTAAAAATTAACAGCTGCTATCTAAATTTAAGATTTCCCCCAATGAGTTATTTTACACAATGATCATAAGTTACGGTTAACCCTTTCGCTGCCAAAGTCGCATTTTAGCACCACAATAATTTAACACCTATGTCACTAAAAGGCATCAATATTGGGGTATATTATCCAAAGACCATATTGTCTTAGTTTTGGGAAGTAAGGATATACCTTATTTTATATAAGTCACAGAAGAATCCCCAATACTGCAGATGGATTTTGTTCTCTACCCAGGTAAATTTACTGGCTCTTTTTTTTTATACTGAAATATGGCTGGCGGTGAAAGGGTTAAAGTGCACTACTTGAAGCCTTCTTCAACCGATGTGTTTATTGTAAACCCTTATAAACCTCCGCCGATGTGGTTATGTGTCTATCTTTATCTCTTTGACTCTGACCAGCATCAAAGCCCCAAAAGCCCCAAAAGCTATGGACAGATTTAAAAACCTTATTACAGAGAAGGGGGGGGGGGGGGGGGGGGGGGGGGGGGGGGGGGGGGGGGTGAGTAAAGAAGGAGCTGTAAATGTTAAAATAGTACAATATAAAAGAAAAAAAGCGATTTGTCAAGTCCAGCTGGCAAAGCAAGCCTGTCGCATGACACTACAAGAAACTTGTTTCACATTCGGTAGAAGCACAAACATGCTCTTATTCGAAACTTAGTTTGGGTGAAAACACAGCACGAACCTATACACTATTGAAGGTATCAAACAAGCGTAAACTGGGCAGTAAAGCTTACTTAGCATATCTTTCGTCTTCAAAACAAGGCGTGGTTAGCCTCGAATTTTCATTGTCCGCTTTTTCAAAGATATCAAAGACTTCTACTAACGAT
>CM065687.1:15832744-15887744 GCA_017654935.2 Phymorhynchus buccinoides | reverse complement strand
CTATAACATTGAGGGTGCGCATATATAGGCCTACACATAATATTACAAATGAAAACAAATGAGAGAGAGAGAGAGAGAGAGAGAGAGAGAGAGCTTTTTCAGAGAGCAGAGAGAGAGGAGAGAGCTTAAGATAGAGAGAGAGAGATTCAGAGAGAGACATTTGAGGGAGGAGGAGGAGGAGAGAGAGCGGGGGGAGAGAGTTCAGCTGGATAAAATGCAACACAACACAGCAGAAACAACATTGGAGAATCTACCAAGAGCTTAAGCATAGCCTCCAGTATAGTTTGACCAAACTCTTTATTCACATTTTTCACACATGATAGGGCCAATGCTTACAATGATCCAAACATCAAGAATCTTCCTTTTTCTGAACATTACTCTCCTAGTCCTCTTCTAAAAACAGTATCACAGTTTCCAATCCGCCAAACACACCATCATTGTTCGATCAAACTCTTTATTCATGTTCTTTTTTGTTGTTGTTGTCACATGTGACCAACGCTTCGATGCATGCTTGATTTCATGGTGAAGGTCCTTCAAAAGGCTGAGCCATCTTGTTTCCCTGCCTCCGCTATTTTTAATTTTTTTAATATACCATTCTGTTCAAAATTTTAGGCTGTGGGCTTATTCGGTCTCAAACAAACTAGGCTTTTACACTTACTTTCCTTCTTTAAAAAATCCACCCACATTTAGAAACTTTCTTGAAAACTCAGGGGGCCGCTTCACAAGGGCTAATGTTACGTTGCGCTCGCTCAAATCGGCAAAAACGGTCTAAGAAACACGTTTCGTTTGCCGATAGTTCGCGTGGCGTTTTGTTCTTGCCAAACACCGAGCAAGCGGCAAGCTATCCGGAACTAGTAGGGGGTGAATACGTTTCTTGTTGTTGAATGGTCCATTAAAGTTTGTTTAAAATAATATTTTTTGGGGACCAATCAGACAAGAGCTTGTAATATTCTTCCGCAAACGTTTTCTAAAGTGTTTCTTAGGCCCCGTTTGGCGTAAGCGTTATTCGCGCGGCGACCGTTATCTAGAGAAACTAGACCCAGGAACCGTGGCAAAGCCGATTTGTCTGCCCCAACATTGACTACGGGCTTACTGGCTGCCCACTGTGCCAAGACAACGTTGTTCTCACTCGTTTCCATTCATTGCCATTCTTTCTTTATAATATAATCCTTTCTCTTTAACTCATCTTTGATCAAAACATGGTTGAGGTTGATTGATTGACTGATTGATGATGAAGCAACACACAAGGCATGAATTAAAGTTTATAAACTGTTTTAATGACGAACCACCTTCGTAGAAGCAAAAGGTCAACCAACAGTACAACAATCAAACACTTCCGGTTCAAAATAATAAACAACTGAATGCCTAAAACGAAACCAAACGCATGCGACATTATGTCATGATTATAGTGATGCTACAATGCAATTTGGAAACGAGAATGCAACTGAACAACAAAAACAACCCGCCAACAACACACAATCACAAGTTAGGTCTTACCAAATGATGGACAATTTACGACAACAAAAAGCCAATACTAGCGGGGAAGACGGGGTAAAAAGCGCCCACCCCAATTATCTCATGAAATGAAGCAAATTTCAGTCTCATTTTGCCCATGAGACGAGCGTTAATGTCTAGCATTCGTCTCATGGGCAAATTTGACTGAAATTTTCTTTATTTCATGAGATAATTGGGGTGGGCTTCTTACCCGCCCATGCGCTTTTTACCCCGTCTTCCCCTAATTGGCTTGGGCTTCTTACCCGCCAATGGGCTTTTCACCCCGTCTTCACCTAACTTGTCAGTCACGCTTGTCGGGGGCCAGACCAGCAACCTGAATGCAAAACTAACCATCAAACTGTCTGACCACCCTCACCCACCCCTACCCGCCCCTAAAAAAACCCAAAAGGTGGCGCTGCGCTTGCGGCGACGCGCTCTCCAGGCGGGAGCAGCCCGAATTTCAAAGAGATAAGCCTCTGTGACTACTGAGAATATACCAACTATCAACACCTCCCACTACTCCCTCCATAGTTTTCTTCTTTTCGTTTTTTTGTCACATTTTGCTCCCCCTCCATTTCCCCTATTTCTCCGTGTGTAGGTGAAGACGGGGTAAAAAGCCCACGGGTGGGTTAACAAGAAGCCCATGCCAATTATCTCATGAAATAAAGAACATTCCAGTCAAATTTGCCCCATGAGACGAACGCTAAACACTTGAAAATAAATAGATGACCACTAGGACCAATCGTAGACACATAAAAGACACATGGCGTTCAGGTAGTATTTGGTCCTTTAATGAAAGTCAATAACCAGACGTTTCGTATGGTACATACGTTTTCGATGTAAAAAAAAAGAAAGACTGACAGACAGCTAAACATTAACACTCGGCTCATGGGCAAAATGTGACTGAAATTTTCTTTATTTCATGATTTAATTGGCATGGGCTTCTTACCATGTTCAGCATTCGTTTCATGGGCAAATTTGACTGAATTTGTCTTTATTTCATGAGATAATTGGCATGGGCTTCTTACCCGCCCATGGGCTTTTTGTTCCTTCTTTACCCCGTCTTCACCTATAGTCATTCAGTTCTGGCGACACAGCAGAGCGTCGGTGATGTCATGACGGAGGTGGCGGTTGGTCAGCCCGATCAGGAAAGGGTTGAGCGAGGGGATGACCACGTACATCACGTGGCACAGCCACTCGCTCACGCGCTGGCTGACCCCAACCCCGGCCCCCAGCAGGGTGTGGACGGCGACCAGGGGCAGCACGGTGAGGAACAGGCTGACCACGGGCAGGGCCACCAGGGCCGCCGTTTTGGCCCTCCGGCGGAGCGGAGCTCGCCGCTCGGCCATGGGCACGTCGCCACAGTCGTTGTCCCCGGCTCCCCCTTCTTCTCCTCCGTTTCCTGATGATGATTTAAAAAAAGGTGTTAATGGTGATGAGAATGTTAAGGATGATGATGATGAGGAGGAGGAGGAGGAGGAGGAGGCAGAGGAGGAGGATATTAATGATCAAGTCGTAGTCGCTATTGGCACCCTCTTCTTCTCTCCCCCCCCCCCCCCCATCTCCTGAATGATGATAATGGTTATGATGTTGATGATGATGATGATGAGGAGGAGGAGGAGGAGAAGGAGAAGGACGACATTAGAGATGAGGAAGAGGAGAAGGAGAAGAGGAGGGTACTGTTGAGGATGTTGTTGTTGTCGATGATGATGATGATGATGATGATGATGAGGAGGAGGAGGAGGAGAGGAGGAGGAGAAGGACGACATTAGAGATGAGGAAGAGGAGGAGGAGGATACTGTTGAGGATGTTGTTGTTGATGATAATGAGGAGGAGGAGGAGGAAGAGGAGGAGGAGGAGGAGACGAAGGACGACATTAGAGATGAGGAAGAGGAGAAGGATGATGATGATGATACTGTTGAGGATGTTGTTGTTGATGATGATGAGGAGGAGGAGGAGGAGGAGGAGGAGGAAAAGAAAGACGACTTTAGAGATGGGGAAGAGGAGAAGGAGGATGAGGATACTGTTGAGGATGTTGTTGTTGATGATGATGATAATCATCATCATCATCATCATGATGGTGACGATGAGGACAAGATACAACAGCCTGGTAATAACGAGCGTTCACTAATCATCATCATCATCATCATGATGGTGACGATGAGGACAAGATACAACAGCCTGATAATAACGAGCGTTCGCTGACCTTCTTCTCTGTTTCTGCTGCCGTCCCCGGTGGCGGAGGCGGAGGGTGAGGGTCTGCCGACGTCCAGGCGGAGATTGGGCACCATCCAGTGGATGATGGGGCTGTCGATGGCGCTCAGGATGTGCGGCGTCTTGGAGTCGCTGCTCCCTGGTCCTCTGCCACCACCACCACCACCGGCACCGTTGAAGCTGGAGGAGGCGTAGGTACCCCCGCTAGTGGGGGTGACCGCTCCACCCCCATGATGTCCAGCAGTACTCCCTCCCCCGCAGCTGTCGGCGTTGGCGGAGGAGCATCGGAAGATGCCCGGGGTGTCGGAGATGACGGAGCGCAGGGAGGTGGTGCTGGGGTAGCTGCTGGTGGACAGGCCCGTCACCTGGAAGGAAGCGTGAGCATGAGCATGAGTGAGAGTTAGGTTGTACGTAAGCTTACTTCCACTCTACGGCTGCAAAACCAGCACGACCAACCATCATCCAAATGGTCGTAGAAGATCATGGAGATACTGCAATACCAGATCTGATCCGTGAAATAAAAGATAAAGCAAGAGCACGTTCCTTCCATTGACAGGTGAAGGGCCGTTCTTTAGTCAGTAACAAGAGCCGCAATATTTTGCTCGCTTTAGCGTCACGGAAGACGGACAAGAATGCTTGGGTGAGATTGCAGTCTGAAAGCTTAAGAAGAACAATAACATCTAAATCACTCAAGCAGAAAAAGAAGCTTAGGCTACTTGAAACGTAGCTTTCAAGAGCGTCACGCTCTCTTCTTCAGCGTTGTCTGACGGGTGAAATCTGAAAGTTGGTAATGTTAAATTTGGTCTCTCAGTCTAAGCTTACTCTTGACTAAAATGTTATATAAATAGAGAGAGAGAGAGAGGGGGGGGGGGAAGAAAACAGAGAGAAAGACCCAGAGAAAGAAGGTTACCCTCAAGTTGCGGGCCCCGATGCGATGCATGGATAATTCCAGCTTCTCCAGGGCTTCCAGGGAGAGGGCGGGGGAGGTCTGGAGGATGGAGCACACCCCGTGGGACATCAGCCGGCCCCCCTCCCCTTCCCCTTGCCCCTCGACCCCACTGTCGGACTTGGACAGGAGGCCGTCAGTGAGGTCGTGGCTCAGCAGGAAGCTGCTGGGCGTCTTGCGGAACCTGTGGGCGCGGCCACTGCGAGAGGAGAGCGTGGAGGGCGAGGAGATGGGCTTAATGGGCAGCATGGGCGTCAGGGGCTTCTTCTCCACGTTGGGGTCCGAGGACGTCCTGGTGACCCTTCTGTCCAGGGCCACCTTCAGCGTGTTGTCCGAGGACTGCTCCTGCTCGCTCCGGGCCCGGCCACCTGGATCCGATTGCTTAACATCCTCGTCCCTCAGACTGGCGTCTTCTTTCCGCGGCGAGGTTTCTTCATGTTGACCGGATGGGCTGGCCTGTACAGCGAACTTCGTTCGATCTTCACTCATCTTGGCGGAATCTTTCAGGCCCTCGTCAGACTCGGCTGACTTATCCTGGTTATCCGCGTGACGGTTCTTCTCCCGGTTTTTCTGGGCGAGTTCTGACGGAGAAGGGGAGGGAGGCTGTACGGTGGGAGGGGCGGGGCACACCAGGCTGGTCCCGTTGGACGTCGCGTTCTGCTGCTGGCTGCAGCCTGACAAAGCGGGGTCTGCGGCGGGGGCGGCGGCGGCGGGTGCAGCAGTGACGGGCACGGCAGCGATGAAGCCCTCCACGAACAGCAGGCTGGAGTTCTGCACCAGGTGGTCCAGGCACGCCCTGCCCCTCTCCCCGGCAAGCGAGCTGCTGCCCCCGCGGCACATCATGGCGGGCAGGCAGCAGCTGAAGTCGTCCACGACGTCCCGGCGCACGGCCACCCGCCCGTTCTCCTCCAGGAGGTTGAAGGCGTCGGTGTGGGGGGGCACCTCCCGCACCAGGCGCGCCCTGCCCGGGGTGTTCAGCTGGCGCACGCACAGCCACCAGATGCCCAGGTTGGAGGCCAGCGTCACGGCCAGGGAGGGCAGGTAGACCAGCATCAGGAACAGCACGTACCTGACACCACCACCACCAACAACAACCAAAGTCAACACACGGATGGGAATTGGTTAGTCTATGATGCTGTTCTTCTTCTTTTCTTCTTCGATCGCTCAGTTTTTAATATAATAAATTATGAGCACAGATGCGTCATGCTGCCGTTATGCGCCTAACTAAGAAATAGTTAGGCCCAGCAAGTCCGACTTCACGGCTGGAGGAAATATTTTTGAAAGTGTTTATTGAAACAAAAGGCAGGGGAATGGACCGGTAAGGCAGAAAGATAGTAGATGACAGTAATTAAGCAAAGGGAAAAGACAGAGTCAAAGAGAGTGACAGATTAGAGGAAGTCACAAGCACAGAACTTCCAGGATGTGGGGGAACTATTTATACAAAAGACCCCCGGTATCCCCACGGGGGGGGGGGGGGTTGGATGCTGTTGAAAGTCTCATATCCGTCTCAATGTTTTCGTCATAGCCTCTCTGGTCATACCTCTAACTCTCCTACTGTTGTCCCTTCATCTCCTACTACTTCCCTGCTCCAACCCAATTTATCACCTCGGCCACAGAATCTTCAGTATGTCGAAGGCGGATGGTGAAGCCATTCAATCTGCATTTATTTCCCACATCATGTATGCTCAATTCGTGAATTGCGCAAAACAAAAAGAGGCAATGCATTACACGTTTCGTGAAACAAACAACATGTAAAATATGAACATTTCTTGTATTATTCAGAATCTTCAGTATGTCGAAGGCGGATGGTGAAATAAATCTGCATTTATTTCCTACATCATGTATGCTCAATTCGTGAATTACGCAAAGCAAAAAGAGGCAATGCATTACACGTTTCGTGAAGCAAACAACATGTAAAATATGAACATTTCTTGTATTATTCAGAATCTTCAGTATGTCGAAGGCGGATGGTGAAGCCATTAAATCTGCATTTATTTCCCACATCATGTATGCTCAATTCGTGAATTGCGCAAAACAAAAAGAGGCAATGTATTACACGTTTCGTGAAACAAACAACATGTAAAATGTGAACATTTCTTGTATTAAAGACCCACTGACCCGGCTGGATTAAGTCCCTTGTTTTGTTCTGGGTCGGTGTGGCCCACGTACAGACTTTCTTCATAAGGCTTTGTCAAAGGCATAGGCAATTATCTGTCCTCCTCTTTGCTGGACACTACCAAACTAGACGCACCTGGGGGTGTGACCATAGAAAAGGAACAAAGAAATAGAAGGGGGGGGGGGACATAAATGGACCTCACAAACATAGGGGAAAACGGGGTAAAAAGCGCATGGGCGGGTAAGAAGCCCACCCCAATTATCTCATGAAATAAAGAAAATTTCAGTCAAATTTGCCCATGAGACGAATGCTAGACATTAACGCTCGTCTCATGGGCAAAATGAGACTGAAATTTGCTTCATTTCATGAGATAATTGGGGTGAGCTTCTTACCCGCCCATGCGCTTTTTACCCCGTCTTCCCCTAATAACCCGCCTATTGTCGGTAGCTGAATATAAGTTTTAAGAAAAGATGAAAAGAATAAGAAGATGGATGACGAAAAGAAGAAAAAGAAGAAGAAGGAGGAGGAGGAGGAGGAGGAGAAGAAGAAGAAGGAGGAGGAGAAGGAGGAGAAGAAGAAGAAGGATGAGGAGGAGGAGGAGAAGAAGAAGAAGGATGAGGATGAGGAGGAGGAGGAGAAGAAGAAGAAGAAGGAGGAGGAGGAGGAGGAGGAGAAGAAGAAGAAGGATGAGGAGGAGGAGGAGAAGAAGAAGAAGGAGGAGGAGGAGGAGGAGGAGGAGAAAGAAAGAAGAAGAAATAAGGAGAAAAAGAATAAGAATATAAGGAGAAGAAGAAGAAAGAAAGAAAGAAAGAAAGAAGTAGAAAGAATGAGGAGGAGAAGAAGGAGGAGGAGGAGGAGAAAGAAAGAAAGAAAAAATAAGGAGAAAAAGAATAAGAATTTAAGAAGAAGAAAGAAAGAAAGAAGAAGGGAGAAGAAGGAGGAGAAGAAGAAAGAAAGAAAGAAAGAAGAAATAAGGAGAAAAAGAAAACTTAAAGAAGAAGAACAAAGAAAGAAAGAAGAAGAAAGAACAGCAAGAAAGAAAGAAAGAAAGAAGAAGAAAGAAAGAAAGAAAAAGAAGAAGAAAAAATAACAACAACAACAACAACAACAACAACAACAACAACAACAACAGAAAGAACAAGAATAAGAAAGAAGAATAAGAATAACAACAAGAAAGAAAGAAGAAGAAGACTAAGAAAGAAGAAGAAGACTAAGAAAGAAGAAGAAGAAGAAGAAGAACAAGAAGAAGAAGAACAAGAAGAACAAGAAGAACAAGAAAGAAAAAAAAAGAAAAAAATGAAGAAGAAAAAGAACAAGAACAAGAACAAGAAGAAGAAGAAAGAAGAAGAAGAAGACTAAGAAAGAACAAGAACAAGAACAAACACAAAAAAAAAAAAAAAAAAAAGAAGAAGCAGAAGAAAACCAAGCCATACCAGGTGATGTGGCTGACACAGGTGCCCGCCGCAGGTTGATAGGTGTAGGACCCTCCGGTGAGCAGGGTGGCTGAGGGCAGGGCCAGGGCCAGGAGGATCAGAAGGACGAGCACCACCAGGGCCTTGGCCCGGGACACGAAGGCCTCGTAGCGCAAAGGGTGCACGATGAACAGGTACCGGTCACAGGCCACCAGCGCCTGAAAAGCATTGCTGTTGTTGTTGTTGTTGTTGTTGTTGTTGTTGTTGTTGTTGTTGTTGAACATCATGGTACAAATGCACCAGCTAGGGATGAGAACATTACGTGTGTGTGTGTGTGTGTGTGTTGTGTGTGTGTGTGTGTGTGTGTGTGTGTGTGTGTGTGTGTGTGTGTGTGTGTGTGTGTGTGTGTGTGTGTGTGTGTGTGACCGTTTTTTGTGGGGTTTTTTAATTAACCCCAGCCGCCACGTGGGCAGCCACACTCCGACTTCAGGGAGGATTTTTGAGACTGATGATGTTATGCTATAGGATCTTGCCATGGCTCTGCACAACCATGCAGAACGTAACGACATTTTGATGTAGCTTTGGTGTTCTAGCTAATGTCACAGCCTCATGCCAAGAAGAGCCTGAAATGTACACCTCGACACTTATAATGGACACCCCACCCCACCCCGTGGGGGATACCCGGGGGTGTCTTTCGTCCAAATAGTTCCCCCACCTTCTGGAAGTTCTTTGCTCGTCACTTCTCCAATATGTCACTCTCTTTGACTCTGCCTTTTCCCCCTTCGCTTACTTTCATCTGCTATCTGCGGCTGGAGACGGACATCATGCGCTGGGCCCAACTATCGTTTTCCTTATTTAGGCGCATAACGGCAGCATGACGCATCTGCGCTCTTGTGACAGGAAACGGTCTGGGCAATCGATTAAAAAAATAAAAAGATTTAGAATGGATTTGGGATGAAACGCCATCGGCAGAATGATTGCTCTTTGCTGTTTCCCTTTGAGTTTCTCCGGGGTTACTGTTCTTTGTTGAAGTAAGGTCTAAAATGAGCCACAGGAAGGCGCAAAGGGATGTAATTTGAGGTGTATGACGCAAGTCGTCAGATCCCATTGCCATGTTCAGCATCGTTAGCAGTCACCAACTCCCGTTCAAGCTTCCCTCTTAAATTCTAAATGTCACACGTTTATAAGGGGAAGACGGGGTAAAAAGCCCATAGTCGGGTAAGAAGCCCATGCCAATTATCTCATGTAATAAAGACAATTTCAGTCACATTTTGCCCATGAGACGAATGCTGGGCAAATTTGACTGAAATTTGCTTTATTTCATGAGATAATTGTCATGGGCTTCTTACCCGCCCATGGGCTTTTTACCCCGTCTTCACCAATATATTTTGTTTCTTCTTGAAAATGCGAGCGCCGTGATGACTTTATCTAACCAGGACTATGTCTTTGATATTCAGCATTTTAGGAGGCAGAAATCCGTATTTAATTTATCAACATTTTATTGCAACATGAAAACCAGTGGTCAAATTTAGTTTCTAATTCACAACTAAACATAAATGACCTTTCTGTCGGTTCGTACGTTTTATAACAAAGATTGATGAAAATCTGTTTAACGTCCTCTGGTCTTAAGCAGACACATATGCGACATTAGTAGATGTAAAGATGGTGGGAACGATCCTGGAGGCAATGCCCGGAGGCAGTGCAACTCCAGGAAAGTCCCGATTTTTAAAATAAATTTTAGATGTGTGATATATCAAAGATTCTTGTTCAACTTCCAACTAGTTTGAAAGAGTTTTGACTAATAACGCGTAGTCTAGACCTACATTTATAATATCTTATCTGCTGTCTGTCTGATTTTGTTACATTTTCATAGATAGTTTCAGCGTTTCTTGAAAATGGACGTTGACGTAGTTATAATAAAACAAACCTGAACTTTATTCAACTTCCACGCTGTTTTTGTTGTTGTTGTGTGCTTAAAATAAACATCGACTTGACATGACTCGACCTGACATTACTTGACTTGACTTGCCTGGTAGAGTGTGGATGTGGCCAGGGCAGTCTGCCACAGGAATCCTACCAGGCTGCACAGCTCCCGATGGTGCCACAGAGGGTGACCGTGTGCTGCCAGGGACAGCTCCACGCTGCTGGGTAGGACATTGGAGGCAGTGAGAACGACTTCTTTTTCTTCTTCTTCTTCTTTTTCTTCTTCTTCTTTTTCTGCGTTCCCAGGCCATATGGCCATAATGGGTAAGGTACGTATGTGTCCGGTTTTCAGTTTTCACTGGTCTCCCCGCTGCGTACAGCCGACACATTCCGATTTCGGAGGAGCTCAAGGGAGAACAGTTATTTGGAAGATTGTTTTGAAAAAAGGCAGGAGAATGGGCCAATAAGTCAGAAAGATAGTAGATGATAGAAAGCAAAGGGAAAAGGCAGAGTCAAAGAGTGGCAGATTAGAGGAAGTTACAAGCACAGAACTTCCAGAAGGTGGGGGAACTATTTTTACGAAAGACCCCCCTGGTATCCCCACGGGGAGAGTGAGAACGACAACATCGATGATGATAATGATGGAGAGGAGGAGGAGGAGGAGGACGATGATGACGTTGATAATAACGATAATGATGATGATAATAATAAGGAGGAGGAAGATTGATGATGATCATTATCAAGATCATAATGACAATGATGACGATAATGATGATGACGACGGCGACGACGACGGTTAGAAGAGAAAAAAAAAGAGCTGAAAAGTGAAAGTCAAAATCGTATAAAATAAAGACGATATTAAGTGAGTACAGCGGAGAATGAGGAAACTGGGAAGAGAGGAGGAAGAAAAGAAAGAAGAAAGAAGAAAACGAGGAGAAGGGGAAAAAAGAGGAAAAAAAGAAGGAGGAGGAAAAACAAGAGGGATGGATGGAAGTTCAGTTTAACGTCGCGTATCGGCTTTCGCCATGTACGACGGGCTGAACAAACCAACCAGGGTATAAACAACAATTTATGTTCCTGAATCACTGTCTTAGCCAAAAGGCCGAGAAGCGATCAGAATTATAAAACAAGAGGAAGAGAAGCCAGAGCTTTATAGAAAGAAGGAAGGAGAGGACGGGAAAAGAAGACGGAGGAGGAACACAAAACAATGAAGGCGACAAACATAGGCCTACTCACTTCCACCCCTCGATCGTGTTGGTTCTAGTTAAAGGTGGACCCTGACGGGTGAGTTTTTGCAAGAAACACGTCGAGATCACCAGAAAGACAGCCTTTTCAAGGGTCGGAACACTCATTTTGCTCTGGTTTATTATAAATCAAACCGTCAAAACGGGCAGAGATGCCGAAGAAAGAAGCCATTTTGGATGGGGTGGGTGCAGGTGTGGTTGAAGCGTTTTCTTTGGTAGTGCAGTAAAACAAAATTGGAGCTATTTCCTTTGTTGTGAGCGAAACTGCTTTAGATAAACTATTTTTGTTTTAAATGCTTGTGTTGCGAAAAAGTCGTGCAAACAATTTGGCGGCCATTAGAAAAGAGACGGCACACGCCTTCTCTTTGGGTGAAATAATTTGACTTCCAGCACCTCCGCCAAGGAGGAATCGACGATTTGTCGGTTTGATTTCTAGGAAACCCGAGCAAAGTGAGTGTTGCGATCTCAGTAAAGGGCGTTTTCCTGGTGATCTCGACGTGGTTCTTATAAAAATTCATCCGTCAGGGTGCCCCTTTAACTTTAACAGTAGGGTAAGACGGGGTAAAAAGCCCATGGGCCGGTAAGAAGCCCATGCCAATTATCTCATGAAATGAAGCAAATTTCAGTCACATTTTGCCCATGAGACGAGTGTTAATGTTTAGCATTCGTCTCATGGGCAAAATAATTTGACTAACATTGTCTTTATTTCATGAGATAATTGGCATGGGCTTCTTACCCCGTCTTACCCTATCTCACGGTAGGACATGAAACTACACGACACAGCAAGGCAAGGCAATGCAAAGAAAATATCAAAGTAGCACTATATCACTGAATACCGTGGATAGAGGAGCTGTCCCAATTGAATTAAACACGAAAACTCGTTCTCTGTCAGTCTCAGTCTAATCCTGATCTTTCTACCTTGACACAAGGTAAAGATGTGCCACCCCCACCCACCCTGTATTTCTCGGTTAATTCTATTTTTTCGTTTTTGCCTTTCTTACCATACATAAAGCTGTATTTTAGGAACATTTTCAGCTAATAACCTTTTTGGAATACTAACCCTATCCCTAACCCTATCCCTAAACCTAACCCTACCCCCCACTATGTACTGCAGTACACCGCGATTTGTCACAGTTGTGGTTCGTTGCGTTTTCCCGTCTTATAGGGTGGGGGGTAGGGTTAGGTTAAGGGCTAGGGTTAGGGATAGGGTTAGTATTCGAAAAAGGTTATTAGCTAAAAATGTTCCTAAAATACAGCTTTATGTATGGTAAGAAAGGCAATAACGGAAAAATAGAATTAACCGAGATAGGTAGGTGGGGTGGCACATCTTGACCTTTACCTTTTCTACAGTAATGGATCATCATCATCATCATCATCATCATCATCATGATACGCTTAGTCTTTGTGGAAGACTATGACTCTCAAACTAGGGGGGCATTTCTTCTTCTTCTTCGATCGCTCAGACAGTTTCCTGCCAATTATGAGCGCAGATGCGTCATGCTGCCGCTATGCGCCTAACTAAAAAACATAGTTAGGCCTGGCAGCAAGTCCGACTTCGGCTGGAGGAAATGTTTTTGAAAAGTGTTTCACAGAAAAAAAGGCAGGAGAAAGGCATTTTGGCATTGGGACTTTTCCCCACGCCACCTGTCCTCAAATCCTGTTAGCCGAAACAGTTGGGGATACACCTTGGGCAAGGTATCTCCATTGTAAACAAATTCGTCCAGAATAGCAGATGCCCACCCCCCCCTCCCCCCTTTCTGCTATCTGGCAGTCATAGTCGGAAACGACTGGCTGGCCTACAAACACTCGTCTCCCTGTCCATTCCTACCCGTTCATGTCTGAATCCATCACCCAATCTCTGGAAAAAACAACAACTACAACAACAAAACACAAAAACAGAAACAAAACAACACACACACATGTACACACACACACACACACACACACACACACACACACACACACACACACACACACACACACACACACACAAACACATGTGCATACACACAAACACATGTGCACACACACACACACACACGCGCGCGCGCGCGTACGCACGCACGCACACGCACACGCACGCACGCACACACACACACACACACACACACACACACACACATACACACACACACACACACACACACACACACACACACACACACACACACACACACACACACACACACACACACACACACACACACACACACACACACACACACACGCACACACAAGCACATACACGCACACAAAAACAGGGCTCCCAATCGTCCCGCAAAACAAGGGGTCCCAGGGACTCCTTCACTTACAGCATAGAGGGACCTAGAGGAGGGATAGAGGGTCCCAGTGGCATTGCGAATGCTAAAAAGATTTTTTCTAGTGCATCCCTGGGACCCCCTGCACATTCTTTTAGAGGGTCCTTTAGAATGTTAGTGCTTCATAGACCCGCCCCCCTCAAATTGGTGGGGTCCCTGGGAGGAGCCCTGGACAAAAACTATACCTGGGAATCTTTCCCGAAGCTTCTCCGTCGTCAGAAACCATCAACGACGACGTCACTGCCTGTAGGGGGTAATGGTGGTGGTCCTCCTTCTCTGCTGCCCTAGAACGAGTCCCTGCATCGGTGCTGAAGTTGGCACCACCACCACCACCACTAGCAAGATCATCATCAGCACCACCACCAACACCAGCACCAGCAGAGTCGTAGAGGTCGGTGCCCAGCCCGACCACGTTCCACAGCACGGAGAGCAGGAGGTCGGAGAAGGTGAGGGCCAGCGCCAGCATGGAGCTGACCGTGTGCAGGTGGTGGTTCCTCACGATGACCACCACCACCGTCCCGTTGCTGGCCAGGCACAGCAGCTGACCGCACAGGTGCATCAGGAAGAAGGCCACTGCCCACGACGAGGAGGAGGAGGAGTAGGGGTCTTCCTGGGCCTCTCCTCCTCCTCCGGCAGAAGGAGGGTCTGACGTGGGAGTGGAGGAGAGCAGCATTGTTTCTGAGTGTGGGCTGTGGAGGAGAATTATTATTGTGAGTGGGAAGAATTCTAAACCCTTTCGCCGCCAGCCATTTTTCAGCACAAAAACCACCCAACCCCATTAAACTTAACTGGGTAGAGAAATTGTTTTATCTGCAATATTAGGAATTCCTCTGTGACATGTATAACATTAGGCCTATCCTTACCTCCCAAAATTAAGAAACTATAGTCTTTAGATAACAGGCCCTGATTTGATGGCTTTTAGTGACATGGGTGTCAACCATTGTGGTGCATAAATGCGACATTGGCGGTGAAAGGGTTTTAAAGGCGAGTGTAGGAGACTGACTAGGCTACTACTATAGCTGCCCGCGATGTATCCAAACAGATCAGAATTACGCGCGTGCATGCGTATGCACGCTCGTATGTACATGTCACGGGAAATATTGGAATCCGGGAAAATTCCGAATTTCCCCGGAAAATTCCGATTTTCGATATTTCCCGGGAAAATTCGGAATCTTCCCAAGGCTAGTAGGGGAAGACGGGGTAAAAAGCGCATTGGCGGGTAAGAAGCCCACCCCAATTATCTCATGAAATGAAGCAAATTTCAGTCTCATTTTGCCCATGAGACGAGCGTTAATGTCTAGCATTCGTCTCATGGGCAAATTTCACTGAAAGTTTCTTTATTTCATGAGATAATTGGGGTGGGCTTCTTTCAGAAATTCATATCAACACAAAACAAAATATAAACATATATGCTAATCAATTCATTACACATAATAAATGCTAAACTGAAGTAAATGTGCATTACATAGTAAAGTTAGCATATAATACTGTGATAGCTTTATAGAAGTATATTATAGTAATACAACTCGCTAAATTCAGTCACATATTCTAAGAGAGATTCAAATTCAAATTCAAATTCAAATGGTTTAATGTACATAGGCCTTGGACCCTTATGCAAACCAGAATCATATTCTAAGAGAGAGAGAGAGAGAGAGAGAGAGAGAGAGAGAGAGAGAGAGAGAGAGAGAGAGAGAGAGAGAGAGAGAGAGAGAGAGAGAGAGAGACATTTTTTTTGTACAAATGTGGAAAACCAACAGTATACCCGACCCGGAAAGAAGAAAATGGCTAATTATAATTAAAGCACAAAAAACCCCGAAACAACAACAACAAAAACATGAAAGAACGAAAAAGCAAACAAATCGAAATAAATTTAAAAAAATTGTGCGCACCATCATGATCAACCAACTTTGAAAAATCTTCGACCCCGCCCCTCTCTCCTCCCCCCACTTCCAACCCCATCCCAATCTTACCTTCCTTCAATGGTTGGTTGGTTCAGGAAGTTTCACGTCCTCACAGCCGTAGCTCTTAGGGACAAGTAGTTCTGGTACTGTAGTCTTCGATGTAGCAGGTACACCTGGAAATTGGTTCATCAACGTTGGTCGTTTGGGAGGAAATTTCGCAACAAATAGGCCTAACACAGACCCAGGAAAACAGTTCTTTGAAAGAAAAAAAATGTATTGCAAAAAATGTGTTGATGTTTACATCTCCCCCAACCGTTGCGTTTGTAATTCCCCCCCCGTGGGGATACCGGGGGGGGGGGGGGGGGGGGGGGGCTTTTGCATAAATAGTTCCCCCACCTTCTGGAAGTTCTGTGCTTGTAATTTCCTCTAATCTGTCACTCTCTTTGACTCTGCCTTTTCCTTCTGCTTGCTGTCATCTACTATCTTTCTGCCTTGCCGGTCCATTCCCCTGCCTTTTTTCACGAAACACTTTCAAAAAGATTTCCTCCAGCCGAAGTCGGACTTGCCGGGCCTAACTATTTCTTAGTTAGGCGCATAACGGCAGCATGACGCATCTCCGCTCATAATTGACAAGAAACTGTCTGAGCGATCGAAGAAGAAGAGAAAAAGAAGTTTGTAAGTTTCAATAGATATGTTATAACTTACTCTTTCTCTCTGGTGGTGAGATTAACGTCCAATCAGTCACAGACCCTTATGGACGGTATTCCTGAAGGTTGGTATAACTCGCAATGCCTACAGGCTTTTATAGTCCAGGACTAGATAGATGTACTCATTATTGGTGACGATGATAACTGTCGTCATCCTTAGTCTGTGGTTAGCATAGTTCAAACACCGACTTGTTGCTATGGTGACTGACGGTTGAAGAACAGGTGAGATGGGGGTATTATGGGTAGAAGCCAGATTGACTCGACTTCTGCGTTCTAAACATCCTCTTGTGTTGTTTCCCCCTCTGTATCAGTGTATGTAAGCACGTGCGCATCTCTCTCTGTACCACTGTACCTTTCAGTGTGCGCGTGTGTGTGTGTGTGTGTGTGTGTGTGTGCGTGTGCGTGTGCGTGCACGCGCGCGTATGTGTGTGACTGTGTGCATCTGCGTGTGCGCGCGTGTGACTGTCTGTATGTGTGCTAGCGTGTGTGTGTGTGTGTGTGTGTGTGTGTGTGTGTGTGTGTGTGTGTGTGTGTGTGCATGCGATTGTATGAGTGCGCGCAAATGACTATTTATACCCGTCATTTAAAAAAAAAAAGGGGGTGGGGGGGGGGGGATGTTTATTCCCGATTGTTGTAAGAAAAATGACAAGATTTTGATGACATTTCGAGGAGTGCCAGGAATAACTTATGTACGTAACTTCATACTTAACAAGTCACACTAAACGGTACCATGTCCATTTTTGTTTTTCCTTTGCAAATCTTTACTTTAAAAAACCCACAACAACTTGAAAAGCAACACTCATCATCAACATTTTCTACAAGTTTTATATTTATTTATTTATTCTCATAATTCAGCCGTTTCCTTTCATGACCAACGCACGCCCAGGTGTCCTTTTTCATTCTAACTCGTTTCCTTTCTTGTCACAGTGCTCCATCTGGGGATTAGCACTGTATCACTGCTTTCTAGTCGGTCCATTGCTTTACTAGGGGAAGACGGGGTAAAAAGCGCATGGGCGGGTAAGAAGCCCACCCCAATTATCTCATGAAATGAAGCAAATTTCAGTCTCATTTTGCCCATGAGACGAGCGTTAATGTCTAGCATTCGTCTCATGGGCAAATTTGACTGAAATGTTCTTTATTTCATGAGATAATTGGGGTGGGCTTCTTACCCGCCCATGCGCGTTTTACCCCGTCTTCCCCTACTTTAGTATACTGTTTCGCTCTTGTTGAAACTTTTCCTTTCTTGCGAGATAGTAAATTAAAAATAATAGGCTGGACTATGTTCTCTGCTTGACCGTGAATCAGAGAAGGTGCTTTGACCATAACGTTTTAATAATAATAATAATATTAATAATAATAATAATAATAATAAAAAATAATAAAGATATTCTTATATAGCGCAAAACATCACATTAAAAATTTGAGCTTTCTGCGCTTTACAACAGAATGATAAATGTTAACATAAAACAACACTTAAATACTCTTTAAAATACAGAGAATACATTTGAATACAAACTAACATAAAATCAAGCACTGTCTCTCCCCTAAAATACAGCTTTATGTATGGTAAGAAAGGCAATAAACGGAAAAATACAATTAATCGAGAAATGTAGGGGGGGGTGGGGGGGGGGGGGGGGGCACATCTTGACCTTTACCTATTTTTTTTTTTTTTTTTTCTATCTCATGTCAGTTTTAAAACTCATATTCCTGATGAAGAGATAATACAAATCTCGAAAGCTTGAAAGCATTGGTGTTTTGTGGCTTTTTTAAGATCGTAAAATCAAGAAATGAAAGTTCACCGCAGACACAGAAACACACATAGTTTTACAGTAAAACTAACAGAGCACCTGGTAAGGTGATCACGAGTGCGTCTAAAACAGTTAACACTGGTAGTAGTATGTAAATTAGACTAAACTCCCAAAGCGATTGGCAAGTTCAGTCTCATTTTCACATACTACTGCCCGTTTTAACTGTTTTAGACGCACTCATGATTACGATGCCTGAAGGCTACCTGCTTATAAGCCCATTCCACTTTGGAACTCTACGTGAGGGTTTAATTTATTTTATTTCATGAAGTGTATTACTGGAAGGAATAAGAGTCTGAATGAGAGCGTAGCTGATTATAAAATATAGAAAAATATTATACTGGTGGCTGTCGCTTCTTCAAATGGTTCACTATGCTTGGTTAAGATCGAGACCTGAGAGTTGTTCATATGAAGTAGTAGTCGTCAGTGAATGAAGCCAAACCTAACAAAAATCAAAAACATATTTAGAGGGCAAAAGGCTAAAACAAAACAGCCTATAGTGCCATTTATGCTATGCTAACTGTGGTCTTGCTTATTTTGGTATGGCTTTGCTGGCTTGTTCAAAATGTGTCTCAGAGCACTCGTTGGGTGATGATGATCAAGCATACATAGGATTGTTGGGGGGTACATGGCCAACGGTTTTGATTTCCGATACCAACGCGTCTGAGCGTCGCCAATCGGGAACTATACTATACTCTATTCACGATGGCGACGGTCTGAGTCTGCAAAATGGTTCCTTAACAGAGATTTTCAATGGAGATTTCCACTGTCAAAATGCGCCTAAGTGCACTCCTGTCATGATGATGATCAGGAAATATAAATTGCTGTGTGATTTAAGTAATTAATTATGCTTTGTTAAGTATGTGAAAGCGTGCGTGTACTTATGTGTGCAGGTTGTGTGTGTGTGTGTGTGTTGGTGCGAATTTCACTTCACTTATAATCTTTTATTTCTAATAATGTGATATTTCTCGTGTACATTGTGCTGTGTATTGTTTAGTGACAGCAGGCAAAATGTCCTTGTTTAATATGTGCGTGTGTGTGTGTGTGCGCGTGCGTGGTGTGTGGCTGTGCAAGTGCTTCTCTGTTAGTGTGTGTGTGTTTGCGCAATAACGTAGCTCATAAACTTTGATTTCCCTTGCAATGTCGTTTCTTTTCTTATTATATTGTTTCAAATTTTGTGGTTATGAACAGGGCTTTGTTTATGTATATATTTGATTTGATTGTAGCGAGTCTTATGTGTATAGTGTTAACTTGTTTGTGTTTTATTGTCTATGTAAAGCGCTTTGAGCTCCCTGCAAAGGGAGTAAAGCGCTATATAAATGTTCAGTATTATTATAATAACCGGGATAATAAAGATTGATTGAAAGAGAGAAGGTATTATGAGCCTTTTCTTTTTAAAAATTAAATTCCTTCTATGATATTACCCTGTGGCTGTCACTTGATGACATGGATCTAGTGGTCTACGGGCAAGAATGTTGGACAAAGGCCAACAATACTCCAGTAGGCCTACAGAACAGACAGAAAGAATGTTAGTAGGATGCGGTTCTATTTTTCCTCTGTCCTAGCAGGTCTGTGTTGGTATGGCAAAAGATGGATTGACGCAGTGTATTTGGTGGCTTTTGTGAATATGTTCAGAGCATGCTGAGCCTTTTTCTCTTTAGGCAGTAGTCCACTGATTGTCAGGCTTTGGGAAGAGCGGCAAGCACCCATGGCAAAGTCTTATCAATAGTTTGTCAGCCTCCAGTCTCAAGGGCAAATGTTAAGAATAGCCCCCTCCTCTGCACCTTCCATTCGTTTCAGACGGTTTCAGGTTAGGATTAGGGTTAGGAATAGGTTTAGGGTCAGTTAAGTGTTAATCTCATAACATACCATCAATTTGTTTGTGTGTGTGTGGATTAGACGGTTTCAGGTTAGGAATAGGGTTTGGGATAGGGTTAGGGATGGGTTTAGGGCCAGTTTAGTGTTTACACACACACACAAAAAGTTGATGATTAAGCTGACCCCAAACCTATCCCTAACCTTATCCCAAACGCTATTCCTCACCCTAACCTGAAACCGTCTGAAATGAATGAAAGGGGCAGAGGAGGGGGCTATTCTTAACATTTGTCATCTCAAGCAGCATTGAGCATTTCTACAAGTGGAAAGACATCTCTAAGACCTGCCAGCTGTCTCAGCAAAGAAGGAAGGCTACAAGGGAGAATGGAAGCAAACCAAGAGCTGCAGGCACACACAAACTAACACACACAATTTTAACAGTGAAAAATCTCTTTTATTTTTCTTCATTGCTTACAAACGCACAAACAGTTTGAAAAAGAAAGAACATGGAAGAGGAAGAGTGAGTGCAAAGCTTTCATTCTCTTTTTTTTTGGCTGTCCCATCTTCTGGGCCATACAGTGGCGTTGCTCCCATGTCACCAATTCCAAATCCAAAGTAAGCTTTTTTTGTAATGTTGAATACAACTCTAAGACCAGCCTGCCCTATGCCTTAGAAAATCCAAGCAACTTTTATTAGAGGCAGTAAGTTGCTGTTGTTTTTGTTCCCCAGCTTAAACACTCTGGGAGCACAGAGTTAGTAATCTTTAAACAGTAGTTATGCGCTCAGTTAAACAAGTCCATATCAAAACATAAAGAACTATATGTGTTAAAGATAGTAAATCATTTAAATGCGTCACATGCACATGAATAAATGATCTCTCTCTCACACATCCACCCACAAACACCCCCACCCCCACCCCCATACTCACACACTCACTCACTCGCACACACCGTGACACAAACACTAATTCAAATCATCTCTTTGTACCTTCTGTGAAGCCTACTCATTCCCAAATCCATCACAATTTCACCACTGCTTTGGCAAACAGATCAAACCAGCCAAGGCATAATAAATGTATAAAATTCTCTTCAAAGAATTTAAGAAACCAAGGCATGCAAAACTCATCGCTCTTAAACAAAGCCAAGACAAACGCACACACACACGCACAAATCCTTAACCAAACTAAAACGTAAGCTTATGCAGGGTGGGTTTGGGCGGCGGGGGCTTGAGGTAGGTCCTGGTGGGCTTGATGGGCCGGATCTTCCGGCCGTGGTAGCCGGTCTTTCGGTGCCACCAGCCGCTCTGCGGGCGGATGCCCATCCACCGGCTCCGCCCGGCCTTGCCCCAGACCAGCTTGTTGTGGTCGACCTTGGACACGCGGCCCAGGGTCGCCATGCAGTCCTGGGAGATGTCGATCTCGCGCTTGGAGGGCATGCGCACAACGCAGCGGTCCCCCACCTTGCGCACCAGCTGGGCCGAGGTGCCGGCGGCGCGGGCGATCTGCCCCCCTTTGCCCGCGAAGAGCTCCACGTTGTGGACGACCGAGCCCACCGGCAGGGAGCCCACGGGGTGCGCGTCCCCTTCCGCAGCCCGCACTGCACACAAAAGGAGTGAAATTAATTCATTTATTTACCGTAATTTTCGGACTATAAGGCGATATTTTTTTCTCCATTTTCAATCTATGCACCTAGTAAACACGTCCCTTTCTGCGGCCCGCACTGCGCACAAATGGAGGGAAATTCATTAATTCATTTATTTACCGTAATTTTCGAATTATAAGGCGATATTTTTTTCTCCAATTTCGATCTATGCGCCTAGTAAACGCGTCCCTTTCCGCGGCTCGCACTGCACACAAATGGAGTGAAATTCATTCATTTATTTATTTATTTATTTCGTGTTGCTTACGGCCCCGTCAACAACAAAGTTTGTGTCAGGACTTTGACCACATAAAGTACCAAAATGCATCAATATTACTGTAAACGATTGCCATACTCAGTAGTCTACTGTGAGTCACAACATCGAAAGTGGTAACGAGTCGCCGATACGACGAATACTCACGTTAAAATGCTTCAAAATCCCTATTATCATCTGAGATACCATCCAACAGATGCCATAACCCTTCATTGGATGCAAAAAGCATTGTTGTAGAGCTTAAAATGCCATAATTCTACCAGTTTTCGCGAAGAAAAGTCCAAACACAACAACCGGAAGTCGCAAAAACGGAAGTTCGATTATTTGAGAAGGGAGCCAACTTTTGTTTGTGACAGCAGTAATGGCAGTCAGTAAGCGTTTACAGGACATGTACAGGCTTCAAATTTCAACTTTCTTTTGCGAGGTGTGTATCGCCTTATAAACAAGGGCGCCTTTTACTTTAATTTTTTCAGAGATTTTCTTGAAAATTGCCCTATTCGCCTTATACACAGCAACGCCTAATGATCCGAAAAAATACGGTATTTATTGCATGTTGCTTACAGTCCCGTCAACAACAAAGTTCGTGTTAGGACTTTCACCACATAAAGTACCAAAACGCATCAATGTTACACACCAAAACACGTCCTAAAAAACACACACCAAACCATGGTCAGTGTTGAGTATATCCTATGACGCAGCCTGTTTCCCACTGAGGCCTTCAGCTAGTAAAGCCAGCCTTTAAGTTTAACCCTTTCACCGCCAACGTCGCATTTTTGCACCACTATGATTTAACACCCATGTCGCTAAAAGGCATCAAACCAAATGTAAAAAAATGCTTAAAAAAGAAAGAAAAAGGCATCAAACCAGGGTCTGTTATCCAAAGAGCCTATTCTCTTCATTTTGGGAGGTGAGGATAGGCCTTACTTTACATATGTCGCAGAGTAATCCCTAATATTACAGACAGATTTTTTTCTCTACCCAGGTAAGCTTAAAGGGGATTTTTTGCTGAAAAATGGCTGGCGGCAAAAGGGTTAATCAAGCTATAAATCACCGCTTTAGAAGAAGAAAACTAAAGTTCTCGGTACACGTAAACATTATTCGCAGGATATTTCTATCTCCCCATGGCAACACAAATGTTAGGCCACTCATAAATATGACTTGCAACTCACTGTGTTGTCATGGGGAAATAGAAATATCTCGTGATTAATGCTAACGTGTAAGGAGACCTTTATATCAGCAATCATTTTAAGCTCAGGGAGAAAGGTGGCAGAGTGGTTAAGACGTTTGCCTGCCAAATGTAATGCGTGACTGCAGCGTGAGTGACCCGGGTTCGAATCCCGGCCTCGCCCTTTCTTTCTAGTTTGACAGGAAAATCAAACTGAACGTCCAGTCCTTCGGATGGGGACTTAAAGCTAGTCTGACCCGTGCACTTAACACACGTAAAAATCCCACGACAGTTGAAAGTCGGTAAGAGCAGGGAGAAATCCCGCTGCCTGGTATGGCCAAATTGATAGCTAGGTTTTCCACGTGTGCCACCCCCCAATTTTTTTTAAAATTTTAAATCGGGTCGGCGCTGCACTTGCGTAGACGCGCTCTCCGGGGGAGAGCAGCCCGAATTTCACAGAGATAAGTCTCTGTGACTAGAATATACCAAATACCAACAAAAAACAACAACAAACTTTCCATCATTATCATGACACACACACAAACACACACCACCACCAACACAGGCATGGTAGTGGGGGCAAAGTGGTTTTCAAGGAAAATGGCCGAGGGTCCAGGGGGCCGAAGAAAATTCAATAAAATTCAATAAATGAGAGTAAAAATTTCACTTTTTCATGCCATTTCAATGCATTTTTTAAATAATTTTGTTTCAAACTGTTTCGCGGATTTTCCACGATTCGCGGAGGTCTACCATGCCTGCAACAGCACACTACAGCAGCTCACCGGCAATGCGCGTCAGCTTCCCGGATGTCTTAATGACGTCTCCTTCCTTCATGTTCTGCGAAGCCAGGATGTAGCGCTTGCTGTTGCCGCCGGCGACCACGGCGATGTCGGCGGAGCGGCAGGGGTCGTAGCGCACTCTCATGACGCGCTCTGCCAGGGGCTCCCCCTCCTTGGGCCCCACCCGCTTGAAGTCCACCATGCGGTACCTCTGCTTGTGCCCGCCCCCGACACCGTGGGTCTGGACCCGCCCTGTTGACAAATACGTCATATGGGTGTGGGTGTCAAGTCAAGTCAAGTCAAAATTTTATTTCCAGATGGGAACACTGCATAAGCAAATGACATGGGTTTTTTCAACAAGCCATCCATAAAAAATGATGTAAAGAAAAAATAAAGAACTAAACATTCCAAAGTAGCGAACAAGAAAAGGAAAATAAACAGGTAAACAGTTAATTAAAGAAACAAGCAAATATTCCAAAACTCAGGTGTGTGTGTGTGCGTGTGCGCGCGTGCGTGTCAATGACTGTTTTCAGGACCAACCTCCTTCAACAAACTTACCGTATTTTTCAGACTAAACGGCGCACCTTATTATAAGACGCACACAACAGCCTCCCCCCTTCCCAATTTTATACAAAACTCAGATTTTGTTATTATATTTTCTTACTATATTAACAGTCACATTATAAGGCGCAGGGGTTTTAGGGTAGGAAAAAAGTATCGCCTTATAGTCCGTAAAATACGGTAGTCATATTATAAGGCGCAGGGGTCTCAGCCTGAAAAAAACGTATCGCCTTATGGTCCGAAAATGACAGTACTCTCTCCCTCTGTCACCCTCCTCCAACCCTCTTCGCCTTAAAAATCAAACTCCAAATCCCACTGTTCCCCACTGTGACTGACCAATGAAGGTCACGCTCTCTTTCTTTCCTCTCTCTCTTGTTTTTAGGTATATTTCTGCCGTAAACTATTTATACTATAGATCCTTTTGGTGCCTGCTTTTTGCTCCTTTTGCTATTTGCTGTTTTCTTGTTTGTCAGTGTTGATAAAGGCGCTTTCGCCGAAATATCCAGTAGTTTTGTTTTGTCTCTTGTGAATAAAATATCACTTTAACTTTACACTTGTCATGTTTGTTTGTTTGTTGTATGCTATTAATGTTAAATGTGTGTGTTATCTTCCTGTTCATCCATGTATAACGTTTTTGTATGAATACGTTACGAATGTCAACGTGTGCATGCGCTTCGATTTGATTTCAATCAAGATTTAGCGCCGTATGAATACTGTTTGTTGTTGTTGTTCACAGCAAGGTCAAAAGATGAAAGGTCCCACAGCCGTTGTAATACAGTGGAACCTCCTTTATAAGACCTTCAAAAATCATCCAAAGGGAGGTAATTTTAATATTTACAAAGAAGGGCAATGTCTCAGAAAAGTAGGTCATATGGGAGGGAGTCTTATAATGGGAGGTCTTATAAGGGAGGTTCCACAGTACCTCATATCCACAGTTAACAATGTCCCATATGTACCCTTCGGGTCAAGAGGACGTAAAATCTCAAATTTCGTCGTTCCAGCTGTTGTAAATTATTTTATGACAACTGCCTCCGATAGTGTAGGTCTGGATCTGCCCTGCTCACAAACACGTGAAATGGGGGTCAAGGAAGTTTCAGAAAAAAAAGTTAAAGGTGAAAGGTCCTGCAGCCGATCATGGCAGATTGACACCCAGGGTTTGGTTGGATCCACCTTGTTCATGAACACGCCAGACTCCAGATTTACTCCAAAGACTGAGATATACAGTGGAACCTCCCTTATAGTTCCCCCACCTTCTGGAAGTTCTGTGCTTGTAACTTCCTCTAATCTGTCACTCTCTTTGACTCTGCCTTTTCCCTTTGCTTACTGTCATCTGCTATCAGTCTATCTTACTGGTCCATTCTCCTGCCTTTTTTCTATAAATTCTTACAAAGATTTCTTCAGCTGTCGGACTTGCTGGGCCTAACTATTTCTTAGTTAGGCGAGAAATAGTTAGGAGCATAACGCATCTACGCTCATGTGACAGGAAACTGTCTGAGCGAACAAAGAAGAAGATGAAGACGACTTCTCATTATAAGACTCCCTCCCACATAAGACCTACTTCTCCGAGACATTGCCCTTCTTTGTAAGTGTTAAAATTACCTCCCTTAAAAGACCCCTCCCTGATAAGACGACCTCATTTTGGATGATTTTTGAAGGTCTTACAAGGGAGGTTCCACTGTATATAACAGAAAGATAGACAAAAAGACAACAGTTAAACAAACACACACACATAACCACACAAAACTCAAGAAAAGAAAGCCCCGACATATTACGGCAGAAGCTTGGAAGTATCTTCCCCATATTCTGTTAGCCCTTTCACCGCCAATGTCGCATTTATGCACCTCCATGCGACTAAAACACATCAAATCAGGGCCTGTTATCCGAAGACCCTATTTCCTTCATTTGGGGAGGTAAGGATAGGCCTAATGTTATACACATCACTGTAGAGGAATTTGCAATATGGCAGATTTTTTTTCTTCTCTACCCAGTTAAAGTTTTATGGTATTTTTTGGCTGAAAAATGGCTGGCGGTGAAAGGGTTAAACTTAATGGAAACAAAAGAAAAGTGACAAGCAGCAGTTACAAAACTGCTGTTGTTGGGTTTTTTTTAATAGGAAAAACGTATTTCAGCAAGAACATTATTTATTTTCCAGTATTAGGTATTAGGTACTTCATAGTCACTGAGACGTCTGTGAAATTCGGGTTGCTCCCACCTGGAGAGAGCCAGAGGCGCGCCACCCACCTTTTTTTTTTTTTTTTGCATGCGATTTTTGTGTGACTGATGAGGAAGGAAGGAACGAATGTTTTTTATTGAGGAAAAGCGGAATAAGCACAATAACCGTTTTTTTTTCATCCGGCCCTCAGAACCAAAAGAAAATTAATTAAAAAAATACAAATAGAAAAAAAAAGACATCGCAAAACACAAGAAAAAACCTCAACCTTCAATCAAGGTCACAAACGGACGCACCGTGCAAGGCATATAAGGAAAGGGAGGTGTGGCGGTGTATTTTTACCTCTATGAGATAAGTAGTCCTAGCCGGAAGTAGTCCTAGCGTAGCCAATCAGAATCGTTTGTTTGTCCGCCATTGTGAATTTTACGAAACTAAGTGCATGGCTTTGTACATCGATTTCTCGGCAAATATGTAGATTTACACCCTCCTGCTCTATTTCTTGGTTCTTTCCGTGGTTAGGGATAGGGTTAGGGATAGGGTTAGGGATAGGGTTAGGGATAGGGTTAGGGATAGGGTTAGGGTTAGATGGGTACAGTTCGCATGCGAGAGGTAGATATTTAATGACAGGTACTTATTTATCATGACAGAGGGACTACTGTCTTTGGCGACTGGCATACCATTATGTCCGCGCCCTCCAGACTTGGGCAGCGGCAGAGGGTGCATGGTGTACTTGTTGATGTCGATGCCTTGCTTAATGAACTTGATCTTCCCACCAACGCTTCTGCTAGTGTGCAGGCACCTGTCCCCAAAACAAACAAAATAAAATACAGTGGAACCTCACTAACAAGACCTCCCATTATAAGACTCCCTCCCATATAAGACCTACGTCTCTGAGACATTGCCCTTCTTTGTAAGTATTAAAATTAGCTCCCTTATAAGACCCCTCCCTTATAAGACGACCTCATTTTGGATGATTTTTGAAGGTCTTATAAGGGAGGTTCCACTGTAGTGAAATTTTGACAAGTACCCATAGACAAAGTTATCTTAAAATTTTTTTTTTTTAAACAATAACAAGCAATAAGACTATTTAAAAACAAAATCTAATAGTAATTTTTTTATTCATAAACTTAAGTATTTAAACTTTGAATAAATGGGAACAACAAAGGTGTGTCTGTTTGGAGAGGGATGGAAAAAACGAGACGGAGAGAGAGAGAGACAGAGAGAGAGAGACAGACTGTCACAGAGAGAGAAAGACAGAGAGAGAGAGAGAGAGAGGAGAGAGAGAGAGAGAGAGAGAGAGAGAGAGAGAGAGAGAGAGAGAGAGAGAGAGAGAGAGAGAGAGGGGAAAGGTCCTTTTCGTTCCAGGCTCCATCTGTGTGGAACAACTTACCCCTGTCTCTCAGACATTCTGACTCTCGCGTGTGCGTGCGTGTGCGCGTGCGTGTGCGTGTGCGTGCAATGTGTGTGTGTGTGTGTGTATGCAGTGTGTGTGTTGATTGTGCCGTATGGAAATTGAGTGGTGTGTGTGTTTGTTTGTGTTTGTGTGTGTGTGTGCGTGCGTGCGCGCGTGCGTGTGTGTGTGTATGTGTGTGTGTGCATGCAGTGTGTATGTGTGTGTGACGCCCCCCCGCGTCACCCCCCTTCCCACCCTCTCCCCTTCATCGTCTTTCTTTGTGTGTGTGTGTGTGTGTGTGTGTGTGTGTGTGTGTGTGTGTGAATGTTTATAGTCTTATTTCTTTGTAAAGCGCCATGAATAGAATTTTCTAGATATGTGCGCTATATAAGTGCCAATTATTATTATTATTAGAGAGAGAGAGAGAGAGAGAGAGAGAGAGAGAGAGAGAGAAAGAGAGGTCCCCAGCTTGCTGGGGTCTGAAGAGCATTGTGCCTGTCTGGCAGCTCCACTAATGCAGGGCATATCAGACGAGGGAGTCTGTTAGACCTTTCTTTGTATCTATTCCTCCCCCCTCCCCTTTTTTATTTTTTTAAATATATATATTTTTTTTATTGAATTTTTTTTCATAATTTTACAAATGTTCATGAAGAAACACACATGCACATGTATGCAATAGAAGCTACAGTGGGGATAAGGGAAAATATTTTTATAAATTTAAATGTATGTATTATATGCTATGTATTATTTATTTAAATTCATTTGATTTGATTTACTTTCTTCCTATTTCTTTTGTGACCTGACCTTCGTTTTCTTTTACTTTTTTGGGGTCAATATCGGCAAAATCTTCAACCTGATGAAGGTGGCCGGTTGACGAGAAGAAGAAGAAGAAGGGGAGAGAGAGAGAGAGCGAGAGAGAGAGAGAGAGAGAGAGAGAGAGAGAGAGAGAGAGTGTTTAGATTTCAAGACAATAATTATCAATACCTTGTCCAACATTGTGGTGAAGCAGCTTTCCACACCAGAGGCTGAGCTGTCAGTCCTCTGGTGGAATGCAGCAACAGTGAGGCAAACCTCTGACACACCTCACTCACAGCCATCCTCAATGCCTGAAACAGTGAAAAAGAAAAGGGGAGATGCCATATGGGTAGGGTTATAAACTTATAATATAAATCAGAATGAATAACACAGACACACAGATGACACGCACACAAAGACACACGCACAGACACACACACACACATGACACACAAAGACACACACATATGACACACATGTACAGTTACACCAAGACACATGGTACAGGTATGTGACATACAGTAACAGTGATACACCATCACAAAGCTGGAGTAGTTAACTACAGTGGAGTCCAACTATAACGAACTCGCTTTTAACGAAATTTCGAGATTAAAGAACTGACTTCAATTTCCCGGCAAATGCCCTTCTATTTGTCACTTGCAAAGCCATGGGTATAACGAACAAAAAATCGTTTTGAAATAACGAACACCCGCTTTTTACGAACACATGTTCTACGCCCCAGGCTAATTTTATTTACTTGGAAAAATAGCCTATAACGAACTCAGCCTGTGCGATGCGCTGCAAAAACCTAGGCCTTCAAACTCCAAGCTAGAACGTGTTGTCAAGAAGAAGGAAGTTGGAAAATATGAACTGCGCATGCGTGAACTCATTTAGATTCACACTTTTTCGTCTGCTAGGCCTAGGCTTCCTACAGATCATTTGGTTTCTCAAGGTCGCTTTACAATTCGCGCTCAAAATAAAGATCGAAAAGTTTGTGAAAGCCTATAACAAACTAAATTTGTGTGATGTGTTGTCACTTAATTAAAATTAAGTTTGGAATTCCGAAAGACAACTGACACTATCATTGTCAGTCATTCAACAGCTGAGAATCATCTCCGAGATCACGTTCGGTTTGCAATGGAGAGTGGCAGAAAGAGAAAGAGAGAATCCCGTGATTAAGACAGACGATCCAAACTGGTCCAAACTGGTCAAGTTTATGTTTTCGGTTATCATTGGCGAGTGTTTGAATTGTTTTTGTTTTCAACATACATTGTACATGTACATGTATAACGAAATCCTGATACAACGAACTGAGTCTGTGTTCCCTTAAAATTCGTTTTACCCGGACTCCACTGTAGTTAAGAACGAAATTGGTGTTTTAAAAGAGGCGTGTGTGTGTGTGTGTGTGTGTTCATGCGTCTGGGTGGGTGGGCGTGCGTGTGTGTGCGTGTGTGTGTTTGTGCATCTGTCTGTGTGCGCAAACGCGTGTGCGCGTGTGTGTCCTGACAGTGTGTTGTGGGTGTGGGTGTGCAAGGCTACTTCGTGTTAGCTCTTTGGTTGTTTGTTTTCTTGTTTAATATTTATTGTTTAATGTTTTCTTATTAATCAATGTAAAAATGCTTTGTAAAGCACTTACTGTGACTTAGAGCCCTTACTGAAAATAGGCGCTATAAAAATATGCATTATTATTATAAAGGACTAAAAATTACCAGTCGCTATGCGACTGAAATGTAATCATGGGAATCTTATAAATAATATTCATGTTACAGTACTTACTTCACTTTAAATGCAAACTTTGCTATATATACTTAGTCCTCTATTTTCCCTAATTCCTTCTTTTGCTCTCTCTCTCTCTGGAATGTTTTGTAGCCACCCCCAGTGACATGGGCAAACAGCCTATTCATTAAAATTGTTCAGTGTTCAATGTTCTCTCTCTCTCTCTCCCTCTCTTTGTCTCTCTTGCCTATTTCATATTTTACTTGTAATGTTTTGTAACCACCCCCAGTGACATGGGCTTATTCATTAAATTGTTCAGTGTTCAGTCTATCTTGCCTATGCAGAAACTTTGTAATGTTTAGACTTTTTTGTTGTTGTAACCACCCCCAGTGACATGGGCCTACGGCCTATTAATTAAAAATTGTTCAGTGTTCAGTGTTTTCTCTCCCTCTCTCTCTCACTCTTGCGCCTCAACTGTTTTGTAACCACCCCTAGTGACGTGGGCCAGCGACCTATTCATTAAAATTGCTTAGTGTTCAGTGTTCCCTCTCTCTTTCTTTCATCTGAAGGATGAGTCACTGCTAAAAGTAGATGGGTGAGTCACAGCTAAAAATAGATCTGTGGTCACAGTCTACTGTGGGACTCTCACGGCTGGTTGGCTGTTTTCTCGGACAAACACCCGTTACTCCTCTATAGAGATAGATGATGATAATGGTCAATCACAGACTGACGTAGAAGGCAGAGAATTACACCTGTAGATCTATATAAAAAGACAGAGTAGCATCTGCACACAAATTTGTGACAAAATTGCAGGCGTCTGCTTTCATCTTTTTCAGTTTCACGTCTTGGAGTTGGAACTTGGACTCATGAACTTTTCTCACCCCAGTGAGTCAGCGTTCAAACTTCAATTACTCCAACGCGCTGCTGACACTACTTGTCCTGCTTGTGAAAGTACAAATTTTGGGTGTATCTAAACACCGGAAAATGCCAAAAAATGCCGAAAGGTGAATGCCATAAAATAAAAAATAACACACGGCCCAGGCCTAGGTCGCTACATGCCCGGTGACGATCTCAGCCTGTGTGAACTGTGTTTGATGCCACCAAACCGCGTCTACTTAAAATTAATTGACATCTACTCATTGAGTTCTTTGATTTATGTTGAGCGACGATATGTTTGCATACATGTATCATTTGTATGTACGCGTGTGCATGCTGTTCTGTTTGTAAACACGTTGATATGATGCGGTATGACGTGAATTCTATTCTAGTGTGCGGGATAGCCAAACTACGGAAATGTGTCATCGGGACCGTGTTAATCACTTTGCTATTCAGCAATTTCACTTTCCATTGTAATAAATTTTGGGGTTTTCTGTAGAATGTTTTCATAATTCAGGAATACCATTCAGTGTTTTGATCATTCCGCCTTCACCATTCAGCATTTTTCAGTATGTTTTGACCATTCTGTATTCACCATTTTTATGCATTTTCCGGTATTTTCCATCATTTCCGGTGCATAAACACACTACAAATTTCAACAACACACACATTATGGCTCACCCTAACTTTTAAAGGTTGCGCAAGCTCGATTTGCCATCCTTGAAATACAGGGGGCTACGTGGGGATCTAAAAGTACCACCATGGAGAGGTGGACATCAAAACTCAGCACAGGCCAGTCCCTCACCCACCATCCATAAAGATGAGGCGTAACTCTGCAGTGTAACTGCTTCCTGCAAGTGTAACGAAGACCAATTACACGAAGTTCTCCTTCTTCCCCAGAACAGTGGGAGAATGGAACAGCCTTCCACTTGAGGCAATTTCATCAGGCTATTAGCCTCAGTGGGAATCTTCAAGACCCAGATCAGATCTGAATCCCCCCTCCCCAACCCTCTTGGGCTCTTCCAGCTTCCCCACCCCCATCCCCTCTAGTACTGTACACCTCTACCCCATTTGAGCTGATCATCTGGGCAGCTATCCCTTCCCACAGTACCAATGTTATAATATACTGGAAACCCCTTGTTTTACACATTAGAATCGTCAGCACGATGACAGACGATATCTTGTGAAAGAAGAAGAGAAGAAGAAGAAAAATACCTACCGTGGCTGAAATTACGCTAAGTGGAGGTCACCGGAAGAGTCAGTTACAGTTCTCTTTCCTTAGAAACATACTTCCGGCAAATGCGAAGAGTGTGCGAATCTTGAACGACGCGATGGCTTCAGCATTAGAAAGTTATGTCAACAGTATCCTTTTATGATTTATTTTGTAAATTGACATAAATTGTAACATGGTAGCAGCAGTCTAAGGCTAAATGTAAATATTACAAAGGTCTGAACCAATGCATTGTCACTGTTTACTATAAGTAGAAGTAGAACTGCAGTGGCCAGTGCAGGCAGCTGTTTCAACTCAACTGGGGGTCGTTTCACAAGGGCTAACGTTACGTTGCGTAAGCGTTATTGGCGCGGCGACCGTTATCTAGAGAAACTCAGCCCAGGTCACTCAGAGAGACGAGAGAAAAGACTAGAAGACAGACGGACAGCCTAAACAGCAGTACATGCCTACACATTTAATGTGCTAGGATTGTGGTTGTACCAACAAGCAAGGGGAGTAACTCTGGTACGCAACTTTCGGTCTATGGCTTGTACCCACGTGTCATCATATCCGGCCACAAGGAGCGTGCCATATTATGGGAGACCGCCATCTTAGTCAGTAACTTTGTTTAAAAAATGCCAGATCGATGCTGTTTACACACAAATCTGACTAAGATGGCGACACTTCCGTTGGAAGGGTCGAGATGTGCACGCAGGTGGGGGGGAGCCATTTAGGGATAAGCCCTATTTATGTGTACATGTGCTAAATTGAGAAAGTAATCTCATAATGTACCATCAACTATATTTTTTGTGTATTTGACAGTTTCAGGTTAGGGTTTGGTTTAGGTTTAGGGTCAGTTTTAATAGTGTCGAATACACAACAAATAAAAATGGATGTTACGCTATCATCAATTTCACGCATGCGCACGTAAATTCAGAACAAAGTCGAGCCGAGAACATTACAACTGACCACTTGTTCTCAATTTACGTGCGCATGCGTGAAATTGATGATAGCGTAACATCAATTTTTATTTGTTGTCTATTCGACACTAAACTGACCCTAAACCTATCCCTAACCCTATCCCTAACCCTATCCCAAGCCCTAATCCTAACCCTAACCTGACACTGTCAAATACATAAAAAGTAAAGTTGATGGTACATTATCTCTGATTATGAGATTACTCAGATATACTGTCTCAATATCACGCATGCGCATGTAAATTGAGAACACAGTACTAATCTGATAACTGCTTGGGAAATTTGCACTTAAGGGCCTGCTACATGTCAACTAATAAAGTAATATTCTACTATGCGATTCGATTACATGGTCTCAAAGAACAAATTTGATTGGCGCCAAGGCAGAAAGACTAAGGGAGCTTAAGGTAAATTAAAAAAAATAGTTGTGGTTATGGTATCCCGACCTACCCTATTTTTTTAAGCCGACCATATGATTTTTTTGAGAAAAAAAAGAGAGAGAGAGAGACGCAAGTTCAATCGGGGAATGCCCATCAGAGGACATAACTAACGCTCTGAACGTCCACGTGTCGTTGCTTAATGGCATCATTTGCCATTTCAATGGAGCCATGCGCTCATATTTCTGAAAATACGAGAGCTCTTGAATTTTATATTTTGTCAAATTTGAGCTGAAGAATTTTTTTTTTTTTTTAAAGTTAGGGCCTACCTACCTACCCTATTTTTGGGCTATGTTACCGTATCCACAACTTTTCTTTTGTGTGCCTAATCGTGGTGGACAAAGCAGCTATTACTTATACAGCAATCTGCAGAGAACAAGAGCAGGCGAAGTCCACACTTGTTTGTGTAAGAAATTTTATTTTATTGACGGAAAGAAGCTTACGAAAAATTAAGAAAAGGTTCAGTGCATGATACATCAGTTTCTAGGAATTGGTGAAGCCAGTTCCAGCACAATAAGCTAACGGAATATTCAGTGAGACTCACTGAGACAGTAAGAGTGTGTATGCACAGACACACATACAAGCACACGCACACACGCACGCACACACACACGCACACACACACACACACACACACACACACACACACACACCAGATACACATACATATAATTTTTATCAGTCTCGGTGTAGGAATTCAAACCCTAGATATAAACCTTCCTGCCCTGCCCCCAGCTGTCCTTGTGCGTCCATTCCTTTTGCACTGTTCCCTCACACCCTCAAACCACCCCCATACCCTCCCCCTCCCTTCCTATCAACCATCCAAGCTGATCATCTTGACAACAACTAATTAAAGTAATTTACACAAGTCTGTTGTTATTTGGGAAGTTGTATGATTGAACAATAGAAAACCAAACAAAAAACACCACAACGCTACTAGTACTATTAATATTATGATGATGTTGACGTATCATGGCTAAAAGAATCCAGGGGTAATCCCAACAGCCGAAGCACTTGAACACTATGGTACAAATGCATCAGCTAGGGATGAGAACATTACGTGTGTGACCGTTTTTGACTACCCCGCCACATGGGCAGCCACACTCCATCTTCGGGGAATTTAGGGGACTGATGATGTTATGCTAGAAGATGCAACAAAACTAACAATGACAGTTGTGAATGGATGATATTTTGATTTAAAAAAAAAAGTCCTTTAAGTAGAACTTTCCATTTCCAAACTTGCATAGTTCTTGAGAAGTTTATGCTGTTAACTACTATATGGATATATAAATGATATAATTATAATTATGTAAGCAACTACTCAACTAATAATAATGTGTAATAATATATTTCAAATACTATTTGTATCTGTCACAAAATGCTGTTGGCTCTTAAGTCCTCTTTGTGCGTGTACCAGTCCTTGACTTTTTTCAGAAACAGTCTCTATTGTTACGGCTGATGGAAGGATTATTGTGGTAAGACCAACCTTTCTTTGTACCTTTTAAAAGTTGATTAGTTAATATTAATTATTATAAACTACTGTGCCATCACTGAGTGCCATGTGACTAAATGTTTTCTGTACAGAGTGCAGTATGAGTATGTTTTTAATCATACTACTTCATTGCGAGCTTAAAACTAAAAGGCTCACTTAAATGCTCACATTTTGAGTTTTCTCACAAATTAATAATTAAGTTTTATGAACAGAACTGAACAAGCACATCATTTGCTCAATCTTATCTTTGAGTTTTGAAACTGAACAGAAATTTTCATTAACCGAATTGCTAAGCTCATGTGTGGGCTTTCTGTGTGGATGAAGTGCCTGGAAAGTACTCTTACTGCTCAAGATAATTATGATGGCATTGCTAAAATACTATTGACATAGCAAAATCTCTGTTGCTCCGTTGGTCTGGACATGTCGCAAGGATGGAGGACTCACGGATGCCCAAAGCTGTTTCCTTTGGAGAACTAACAGGAAGCTGCAGATCGTGACAAATGGCACCACACCATCAAAAGAGCCAGTAAAAAAATTTGAAAAACAAAGAAGTTGCATCGCCAATGAGAAACGTATGAGACGGAAGGAAAAGCCCACAGCCCAGGCTCCAGCAGCTTCAGCTTTTGTCTGCCCGGTCTGCAATAGAACCTGCTCTTCTCGCATCGGCCTCTTCAGTCTTCAGCCACCAGAGTTCTTGTAGATCAAGATCCTGTCTTCCCACAGATCCTAGCATGCGAGGGCAGGGGTGCATGTGGGTCTGCCTGAAGCTTGAATTCAGGCAATTTGATGCAGGTTCAGGCAGTGGTCTGCCTGAAGATAGGGCTCTTCTCATGCTCTTTTTCTTCTTAAATTGACCATTTTAGCACGGGTTATGATGGAAAGTTCAGGCAAACGCTTCGGTCACCACATGCACCCATGCGAGGGGTATTCCATCATCATTGACGTAGCAACTGAGCAAGAAGTTTCTGGTTCACTAGAAAATAAAAACCAGAAATATAATTGGATAGATTATTTTTACAGTGGAACCTCCCTTATAAGACCTCCCATTATAAGACTCCCTCTCACATAAAACCTACTTCTCTGAAACATTGCCCTTCTTTGAAAGTATTAAAATTACCTCCCTTATAAGACCCATCCCATATAAGACCTCATTTTGGATAATTTTTGAAGGTCTTATAAGGGAGGTTCCAGTACTTCCACTGAATTAGAAAATGAGTGATAGGACAAGGAAGGAAATTCTTGGGCTTTATTGAGACAAAATCTGTCTTGAGTAGTTGAGAATTGCTAATGGACTAAGATTCACATTCACTCATATGCATACACGTGCACGTGCATGCGCTTACACATGCGCACGCACACACACACACACGCACACACACATACACACACAGACACACTTTTTAAGTTCTACTTCTTCAACTTCAAACTTTGTTCCAACCTTTAAAATCTTTGCACACCATCATGACAAATTTTGTTCCAGAGTTTAACTCTTCTGGCTCCTTATATTTACTGACATTTCCCCCATTGCAGTTGCATACCAAGTGTTTTTGTCAAGGGGAAAGTAGCCCATTTTTTTCAAGTGCACATATGTCACTTTAACAAAGACAGTGACATAAGCTCTAAGAATAAGCAAGCACATGGTAAGGTGCTTGGCGTCTGAATGTATCCATTTTTGATGGAGTGTACGTCATCAGTAAATGTACCGTATTTTACGGACTATAAGGCGATACTTTTGTCCCAGACTGAGACCCCTGCGCCTTGTAATGTGACTGATAATATAGTAAGAAACTATAAACAGAAAATCTGAATTTTGTGTAAAACTTGGGGTGTGTGCCTTGTAGTCCGTAAAATATGGTATTATAATTGCTTCTGGTGCTGGAAATATTGAGATGCAGAGCTCTCGATCGTCCTGCAAAACAAGGGGTCCCAGAGACTCCTTCGCTTACAGTATAGAGGGTCCTAGAGGTGGGATAGAGGGTCCCAGTGGCATTGCAAATGCTAAAAAGATTTTTTCTAGTGCATCCTTGGGACCCCCTGCACATTCTTTTAGAGGGTCCTTGAGAATTTTAGTGCTTCACAGACCCCCAAATGGGGGTCCCTGGGAGCCCTGTGATGTTTTATTGGTGGCAGGGCAAACTGAATTGTTGTGTTTGTGGCAGGGCACGCTGAAGGGCTTCGACCAGACCATCAACTTGATCCTGGACGAGAGCCACGAGCGAGTGTTCAGCACCTCCCAGGGCATGGAGCAGGTCATCCTCGGCCTCTACATTGTCCGCGGAGACAATGTGTAAGTATGCGGGCATGCCTGCGTTACGCACAATCCGTGAAATTGCCTATTTCATGAAATGGGCAAAATGTGGAGACAATGTGTAAGTATGTGGGCATGTATGTGTTACGCTGAATCCGTGAAATTGTCTATTTCATGAAATGGGCAAAATGCTTTGTCCAGTTCCTGAAATGGATAATGTATAACGCATTTTTCAATTCTCATTCACACAGGTATTGATTAACCCTTTCACTGCCAATGCCGCATTTAATATGCACCACAATGGTTTAACACCCATGTCACGAAAAGGCATCAAATCAGGGCCTGTTATCTGAAGACCTTATTTTCTTAATATTGTGAGGTAAGGACAGGCCTAATGCTATGCATGTCACAGAGGTATTTCCAATATTGTGTGGTAAGGATAGGCCTAATGCTATGCATGTCACAGAGGTATTTCCAATATTGTGAGGTAAGGACAGGCCTAGTGCTATGCATGTCACAGAGGTATTTCCAATATTGTGTGGTAAGGATAGGCCTAATGCTATGCATGTCACAGAGGTATTTCCAATATTGTGAGGTAAGGACAGGCCTAGTGCTATGCATGTCACAGAGGTATTTCCAATATTGTGAGGTAAGGACAGGCCTAGTGCTATGCATGTCACAGAGGTATTTCCAATATTGTGTGGTAAGGATAGGCCTAATGCTATGCATGTCACAGAGGTATTTCCAATATTGTGAGGTAAGGACAGGCCTAGTGCTATGCATGTCACAGAGGTATTTCCAATATTGTGTGGTAAGGATAGGCCTAATGCTATGCATGTCACAGAGGTATTTCCAATATTGTGAGGTAAGGATAGGCCTAATGCTATGCATGTCACAGAGGTATTTCCAATATTGTGTGGTAAGGATAGGCCTAATGCTATGCATGTCACAGAGGTATTTCCAATATTGTGAGGTAAGGATAGGCCTAATGCTATGCATGTCACAGAGGTATTTCCAATATTGTGTGGTAAGGATAGGCCTAATGCTATGCATGTCACAGAGGTATTTCCAATATTGTGAGGTAAGGATAGGCCTAATGCTATGCATGTCACAGAGGTATTTCCAATATTGCAGATGATTGTTTTTCTCTACCCAGGTAAGATTATGGGAATGTTTGCTGAAAAAAGGCTGACGGCGAAAGGGTTAAGGTTGATTCAAAGGTAGCACACTTTTCTTCAGTGTATTTTCACCCCCATCCTACCCGCCAACTCTACCCAATGCTACTCTGGGGCATGCCTGAGCCATATGTTGAAACAAAGGTTTTATCAAATTTAGTCTGTATAAAAGACTCTTAAACTTATGTACAGATGTTGTTTCTCATTCGTTTGAAACAATTCTTGATCTGTGTGTGTTAATGAACAAAAACTGTTTTCCATTCATACTGCTTTTCTAAATAGCAAGTTTTAAATCGTCTATTTCACGAAACCGGGCAACTCATTTTGCCCATTTCATGAAATGGGTGATTTCACAGAATGGGCGTAACATATGTGGAGTACTCTTAACACAAAACTGGATAACATGAAATATTTGTTAATGCACAAAAATCTGTTTGAACGGAGAAAAACCCTCTTTATTACCGGGTATTACTTAATGCTTAACTCAAAATACTGGTTAGCGCACACTCAAATATTTTGTCCCCTGAATTTTGTGTTATGTGTACTCCACTGTATATCATATGTGTTTATTATGTACATTAACGTGTGCTTCTCTAACGCTCAAAACTGCCCTCTGACGCACTGAGTTTCGGAAATGCACTGGGTTGCAGACCAATGCGTCACTATAGGTAGCAAATTGCCACCTGATCCACACACACACACACCCAAAAAAAAAAATGAAAATGTTAAAAAGTTGTAAAGAGAGACCCCTATTAAATAAAAGTAAATAATATGTGACCCTCAAACTGAGACATGTTTCGTGCTGAATCTGAGTCGGACCCACTGATTTCGAAGATGATAATTAACACTGCTTGTGTGGCTCAATGTTTCCAGTACTGTGTGAAATTATGAGATGGAGATGCCATGTCATAGGAAAGCTTCATTAACACAAAAATCCGCCATATTTGATAGGGAACTTGACTTTCTGACCGAATAAAACTTTGAAAAAGTCACTACTCAACTGAAAAAGCAATATGGCGGCCAAACCAGAAAAAAACGGACAGCTGAGCCTCGTTCTGAAGCAAACCTTAGGTTGTTTCCATTATTAGTAATGGAAATAATGTCCGCGAAGCGCTGATTTTGAGTACTCCTCTCTGGGCGACACAGGGTGCCTGCAGTTGCAGGGGAGAGTATCTACTCGGCGACAGTGCGCCTGCAGCGTGCTAAAGGTTAATTTCTATGCTGTTATATTACTATAATTAGTCTCCCAAACATCTTTGACAAATCCTGTACTTTCAGGACTAATAAAAGTACCTGATTAACCCCTTGACTGCCACCAACGTATCACGTACTGACCTGATGACATGATGAAGGGGAATAACCATGACATGCTGGCTTTTGCTCTAACACAGTCAAGAGAGTTATCTCCCCAGACCATTTTGCCAGATTGGTTGTATCAGTTGTCTTTTTCATGGCATGATTTACCCAATGTTTTTTTTCTTTAATTTTCTCTGGCAGTCAAGGGGTTAATTAAGGAACTATCATTGTGGGGTTTTTTTCCCCAGTGCGGTGATTGGTGAGGTGGACGATGAAACGGACAATCGTGTGGACTTTGACAACATCCGAGCAGAGCCCCTGAACCCTGTGGTCCATTGATGGCGGACCCCATTGTGCGAGGCCGACGGCACTGATAGCGTTCCCCGTGTATGGATGGAGCTGACATACTTCTTCTTCTTCTTCTTCTTCTTCGTTCCCAGGCCATATGGCCATTATGGGTAAGGTACGTATGTGTCCGGTTTTCAGCTTTCACTGGTCTCCCCGCTGCGTACAGCCAACACATTCCGATTTCTGAGGAGCTCAAAGGAGAAAATATTTGGAAGATTGTTTTGGGGAAAAGGCAGGAGAATGGGCCAATAAGTCAGAAAAATGGTAGATGACAGAAAGTAAAGGGAAAAGACAGAGTTAAAGAGAGTGGCATATTAGAGGAAGTTACCAGCACAGAAATTCTAGAAGGTGGGGGAACTATTTGTACAAAAGACCCCCCGGTATCCCCATGGGGAAGCTGACATACATGTGTACGAATCTTTAGACTTCGTTGCTAAGTGATGTACATGTGTACGAATCTTTTGACTTCGTTGCTAACTGATGTACATGTGTACGAATCTTTAGACTTCGTTGCTAAGTGATGTACATGTGTACGAATCTTTAGACTTCGTTGCTAACTGATGTACATGTGTACGAATCTTTAGACTTCGTTGCTATGTGATGTACATGTGTACGAATCTTTAGACTTCGTTGCTAACTGACGTACGTGTGTACAAATTTTAGACTTCATTGCTAAGTAACATACATGTGTACACATTTTTAGACTTCGTTGCTAACTGACGTACATGTGTATGAATCTTTAGACTTTGTTGCTAAGTGACATACATGTGTACGAATCTTTAGACTTCATTGCTAAGTGACATACATGTGTTTGAATCTTTAGACTTCATTGCTGACTGACATACATGTGTACAAACCTTTAGACTTTATTGCTAAGTTATCTCTTTCTGCATTAAAACTTAGTAGGAAAACGAAAACAAAAACGAAATTTTATTTAACCAGGGAACATGAGATAAGCAAGTTACATGCTTTTTTCCACCCAGCCCTGGGAAGTGGCTATGATCTTGTCTCTATCTATGGTTACGCTCACAGTGGGTTCTAAGAGAGGTACAGGTACTAGTTTTATTGCAATTTTTTTTTTAATGGAAAGTAAGAATTGCTTGCTAATGCTATAAAAGCTGAGCCCAGCGAGTCACCCCGAAGCAAATAGCTTAATCCCTTGACTGCCAGAAAAATAATAAAGAAAAAAATCATTGTACAAATTATGACATGAAAAAGACAACTGATAGAGCCAATCTGGCAACATGGTCTGGGGATATAACTCTCTTGATTGTGCAAGAGCAAAAACCAGAATATCGGAGTTATTCCTCTTCATCTGAAGATGTCATCAGTGATGCCATCAAGTCAGTACGTGATACTTTTATGGCAGTCAAGGGGTTAAAAATGCTGTATTTTACGGACTATAAGTCTCCCCCCCACCCCCCACCCCCCCGACTGAGACCCCTGCTCCTTATAATATGACTGATAATATATTAAGAAAATATAATAACAAAAATGTGATTTTTGTGTAAACTTTTGAGTGTGCGCCTAATACTGTAATAGTCCGAAAAATGCTGTAAGCTTCCTCTAATTAATCATGATTAATAGCTTTTTTAGTAAATGGAGGTCTCTGCTTGACAATTTTGTCGGGCGCACTAGTTTTGTCAAGCACAGGGAGGAATGTATTAATGCTGGAAGAGACATTTTTGCTTTTTAGCAATGAAGTCTCAATATTCACACATGTCTGATCTGCCATACTAATAGGAATTGTTCGGAAATGATTAAGGGGAGTAGTTTCATGGTGTGTGGGAGCGATCTTGCCTAATTCAGTCGGTCAAACAGGGGAAGTTACTCTACCATCAAGCTCTCGCCTCGTGTGTTTGAGCAGACATACAGCACTTAGAACACTGTGTCATTCTAAAATTTGTTATTTATATTTTTACGTCACATTTTGCAAGTTTGTTGCCACTGGCCACCCCTAATTTTTCTATTAAAACTTTTTTTTCAAGTCGCTGACTCGCATCCTGCGGTTTCAAGCTTCAACACCATTGCTGCTATGGTATTTGACCTGGTAATCAACTCTAATTTTCATGAAGTGCTCTCCCCTAGTTTTTTCCAAAAATCGTCTATCGCATCTGGTCCTGGTTTCACATGGAATCGGCTTCCTGAAAAAAACAACTCTCGGTCATTGGCCTACTAATATTGGGCACAGTGTTTCTGTTGACTTGTGCATATGGCTCAGTCAGGACAGAAACAGAACAAGACGGTGAAATCCTGTTCAGTTGAATTGTTTAGCAGTGGCCAATGATAAAGGACGACAGTGTTTTTTGTTTTACGTATTTGTTTTCTGGTTGTTTGTACGAGTCTTTGTTGTTTTAAGCGAATTTTACTTTGTGTTTTTTGTTGTTAGGGGATTTTTCCCCCCAACCTGCCGACGTCAATCGTGTAGTGCCATTTAATCAGCCTGATGATTGTGGCACCAGGGCTCCCAATGGTCCTGCAAAACCAGGGGTCCCAGGGACTCCTTCACTTACAGTATATAGAGGGTCCTAGAGGCAGGATAGAGGGTCCCAGTGTCAGTACGAATGCTAAAAAGAATTTTTCTATTGCATCACTGGGATCCCCTGCACATTCTTTTAGAGGGTCCTTCAGAATTTTAGTACTTCATAGACCCCCAAATGGGGGTCCCTGTGAGCCCTGGGCACTCAACAGAAGAAAGAAAGACTCATACTCATAGATGCAAAATTGCATCTGAAAATATCAGTATCTTTCAAAATTAGGGCTTTTTAAAGTTTCCAACTTTACCTTTTTTTGTAATGGCTTGAAACAATGGATTTTCCTGTCTACAATTTTTAAAAAGAAGTTTTTTTTAGTCAAAGCGTTAAGGTAATTATTTCCTGTGGAGTTTTGATTTCTAAGTATAATGCTGTTTATTTTGCAGATGCAGGATTACCTACTCATTCGAAAAAGAAAAAAAAGTGTTTTCCCACACAAAACTTTGTAGTTCTAATTAAGGTAGCATTAAAAGAACGTTCAGCTATTTTTTAAAAAGTTAATTTCAAATTCATTCAGTAGGAAATATATGTTATTTTTTCTTTTATGTTATATTTTCTTTTGTTCATTCTTTCAAAGACATATTAGCGGTAAATTATAAAGAGATGTTAATGAAATTATTTGGGCAGGGAGAATGGCATGCTAAAAGATAAAATACTTAATTTCCACCCCAAAAAAATGCATCACTCAATGCAGTGCATTTCTTTTATCCATGATCGAGTATTCAGCAAGGTTGTCTTCTTAAAGATTACTTGATTTTTTACAATTTATCATTTGTTACACTTGTTTTGTTTTAGTTATTTATTTATTTCACAAATTAGTTTATTTATTTATGAAGAAAATGTATACTGTGTTTAACCTTTAAGCTGTCACCTTACTGCTTAAGCAAGACTTGTTTAAAAACCAGTACAAGTTATACATTTGCTGTATGATAACGCTAAGTTTTGGTAGACTATTTTGTTTTCTTTGCTTTTGCATGTGTGGTTGCCGTTGGTCAATTTTAAAACAACAAAGTTGAGTTGCTTCTCTTAACATAAGTTGGCAATTTGTCAGTGGTTTGTAAGTATTATAGTGTTTATTTTATATATGAAAAAACAAATTCTAAGTATCCTGTCTCGTGTTGCTTTGTTATTTTTTTAAAATCTTTTCTTGTTAATGTTGTTGTATGTGTGGGTTGTTTTTTGTTGTTGTTTTTCTGTCCTATCTTCTGGGCCTGCTCATTCCATGTCCCAAATCACAGCCACACCCTGGCTTGTCAGGTCACAGACTTGGAAGCCGGCTGTCCACAGGGAGTAGATCTATGTTTGGCTGTCAAGAGGCAACCCACCAGAGTAGACACTGCACTGTTGCTGGGTCACTTTGGTGGTGGTTTTTTTTAATGTTCTTTAATTAAAAAGTTTTTTTTTTATATTCTAGCTTGTGGCCGTTTTAACTATTTCGTACTCGTTTCTGTGTATGCCTCCTGTTTCTACAAACTCTGCCTCGCTGACCTTTGAACTCCCTTTTAATCTCAAGTATGATTCAAGATTAAAACATACTGTGATGTCTTACACTTACAGTCATCAGCCTTGACTTATTATAGAACTTATTGTGAAAGCTAGTAACTTGTGTTAAAAAAAAAGAAGAAATATAAATGTATAGCAAAATCCCCATTTCATATTATCTTCAGTCTTTTTTTAATACAAGTTATTGGCATAGTTTTCGCAATAAGTTCAATAGTAAGTCTGTTTTGACTCTAAAGCATCAAATTAGGCTAGTTTCAATTTTTTTTAATAACATTGTTTTGTCCCAGTCTGCTGCCCATTAAATTAGAAATGTGTCGGTGGCAAACATGATTCAGTAAATAGTAACGGCCGAAATACGCAATATTTGTCACTCTTTCTCCATGGCAATACAGCGATACATGGGTGCAACTTTTCCTGGTATACAAGGATTTCCTGTTTTTGAATTTTACCAGAAAAGGAATTTCCTTTTTTTTTTAAATTTGTCAAACAAGATCTTTGTGTGTCTACTGTATTGTTCAAACAGTTTAAAATAAGCATTTGTATAAATTGTGGAAAAAGCAAACTAAGATACCTTCATAAATCAGTTTTTTCTTCAGCTGCAGGGGGACATTACCCCTAGACCCCGGCCTTTCAGGTTTTTTTCATTTTGTGTAGTTGCACCCATGGTATTAACATATGACCGTGTTGCCATGTGGAAAGAGTGAAAAGTAACCACATATTTCAAGCATAATTTTTAAAAAATCCATAAAAGCCATTGTTAAATTCATGCAATCAACCCTTGTTAATTCAATTTTCCTGAAGCCTGAAGTATGTTCGGCATTTGACGACAGGCTGGTTATGAAATGAAAGCAGTTTAGCTGTTGAAGGGTAGAGGGATCCTGTGTTACATTGTAAAATGTAAATCACTAAATGATTTGATCTAGTTGGGATCGGGATGCCTTGCGTTGTACATAAACATGAATGCTTGAATGTGTTTGGTATGTAATGCATTGTTCAGTGAGAGACATGATGCATTATTTGTTGTTACAGTTATCATTATAGTTTTATTTTTGCGTCCATTCAAAGAATGGAAAGAAGCTGAGAATTGGTGTGCATTAAAATATCAAATTTCATTTTTGTCTGTTTTGTTCTTTGGTGCTGGGGTGTGATATTCAGACAGAACAGATCTTGAGCTATACTCTGGATTTTTCCCTTTAGTACATAAAGAGACTGCAGCTGTATTAAAAACAAAACAAACAATAACAAAACAACAACAAAGAAAAACAAAACAAAACAAAAGACATCAAATTGGTATTAGTGCTTCTCTTAATGATAATAATAATAATGGGGGAAATTTATATAGCGCCCATCCTACTAAGAAGGCTACAGGGCGCTTTACACATAAAATATTAAAAATAAAATTACAACATTAGATTCAGGTTTTCTACAGTTGGCCTCTGTCTGCAAGTCAGGTTTGTACAAAGTTGAAGAGCATGCTCTCTTTCTCGCCTTCCTTATAGTGTGTTTCTACCCCCACTTGTCAGTACCTGTGTCAATCCTTAGCTTCAGTTCAAGGAGAGTCTCTGACATTCAGGCTCAGTTCAGGGGAGCGTTGCCCCCTCACCCACTGACAGGAATGCTGACCTTGTACCCTGCAAGGGACTATGAAATTAGGCAACCTCATGGGTGAAAGTGAAATCAGGATTGGAAAAGTTATAGAAAGAGTTCAGGGTTGGCCATCTTGTCACCCAGATCCACAGTCTTAGAATTGTTGTATGTAATCAAACATTTCTGCCAACATTGATGGCAGATTTAAAACAAGATGATCGGCATGCAGTTCTAACGCCACCCTCACCCATCCTGTGTTCACAGACAGACACACACATTGGAAATTGTTTTTAATGTGGTCATCACTTCAGGATTGGGAAGATTAGGACAGCATTGAAAAGTTTCATTTCAGGATTGAGAGAATGTTTTACTTAATAATAATAATAAATGAAACTTTTATAGCGCTGTTCGATGGCATGCCATCCTCACAGCGCTTTACAAAGATTTAGAGAAAAAAACACAAACTATTACACCGACTCATACATACCCCCCACCCCCATACAGGGAGGAACCCCTCTCACACAAAGCAGTACAAACAAACCTGACGCAGAAACAAAAGCAAGCACTTGTCTCCCCTTTCCACACCTCCCTCACAGTTTATACTTTCACCCATTAAGCTGTAGAACCTTGGGTTGGGTTGTTAAGGCCTAACTGTCAACGACAGATTGTAAGAATAGGCATTGCCTAAAATCTTTATCCTTGTTAAATAAAGTTTTCCAGTGTCTAACTGCTAAGATCCAGTTCATTTCCCTCCATCTGGAAGCGTGCAAGGACAGGAATGTCCACTCTTCAGTTATGGCTTCCCCATCGGGGTTTTTGTGGTCTCCCTTTTCCTTTGTGTTTCTGTGCGTCTTTGCAGGGTTTTACAAGACCTCATTCTTGACACATGTTCATGGAAGTTCAGTTTAACGTCGCGTATCGGCTTTCGCCATGTACGACGGGCTGAACAAACCAACCAGGGTATAAACAAAAATGTATGTTCCTGAATCACTGTCTTAGCCAAAAGGCCGAGAAGCGACCAGAATTTGTGTCTAAGCAACACATGTCCATACCACGTTCTTCCTTTTGTTGACAGTGGTAAGTATGAATAATTAAGCCCAGCAGCTTTAACTCATTCGCATTGCAACGATTTTGAATTATTAAAAAACCTCACAAATCACTCCAGCCATACACACAAACAAAACAGACATAAACAAAGGGGGAAATAAAAGAAGATTACGGGTTTTTGCTTCAGGTTGAGACATAGGGAAGTGGTAGATCAGACTTGTTTATATACAGACTTTATTTATATAGAAAAACTCTTCATCGATTGGTTTCACCACTACAAAGGCAAAGTCAGGCGAAATTGTGGTCTAAGGGAGCGAAGCGAGTTTAGAAGTGACCAAGGTATGGTATGCACACAGCTTTACTTCCCTTGAAGCAAATGCATCAAATTGACAGCTATCTATTAATTCCGGACATATATGGCCGGAACAACTTGAATGAGTTAATACACTTACTGTTGTTATTTACCTCAGAATGAAGGCAACTCTCTCATCAATGTTCTTTGTATCTTTTCCGTTTTTGCCTTTCTTACCATACATAAAGCTGTATTTTAGGAACATTTTTAGCTAATAACCTTTTAGGAATACTAACCCTATCCCTATCCCTAAACCTAACCCTACCCCCCACTATGTACTGCAGTACACCGCGATTTGTCACAGTTGTGGTTCGTTACGTTTTTCCGTCTTATGAGGGTGGGGGGTAGGGTAATTAAGGATAGGGTTTAGTATTCCAAAAAGATTATTAGCTAAAAAAACCTCCTAAAATACAGCTTTATGTATGGTAAGAAAGGCAAAAACGGAAAAATACAATTAACCGAGAAATGTAGGGGGGTGGCACATCTTGACCTTTACTGACAACATGTGCTCTTAAATGACCAAAGTATTCATCAATCCATAAAACCATCAATCATCATATAGTAAAAAGCCAAGTGTCCGAAGTGTGTGTGTGTGTGCACACAGCTTTACTTCCCTTGAAACACAAAACGACAGCCTTATAACTCCGCCGTTTTTCCGAACCGAATCGCTTCAAATTTGCTGTGATTTACCTAACGGGGCGATGGCAACGGCAACCGAGGCGGCCGTGTCATTTGCGCGGTTTTTAGCAAATGCGCGAAAACGCGCATCCCTATCCCGGCCTCTCGGCGCCCGTATCAGTCTCCGGTGTTTCTGTGACAGATTACCTTCGAATTTGGCACTACCGGGGACGGTGACTATCAGTGTACCGAACCGGAAGCCAATCGGTTCAGAAACGCGCGCGCTATACGACTCCGCCGTTTCTTAAAAGGAATCGCTTCAAATTTACAATGTACTCAGAGTTACCAGTACTTGGCGTTACCGTTGACTAGGCGTTACTGGTACTCGGCGTTGCGCTAGTAAAACTTAAAAGACAAATAACGGCTGGTTATCGGTATAAAGATCACCATTGATAGCCTGGAGCCAAATATGAAAATGAAAAGCTCTACACTTACTTTATTCCTACTCTTGTGACCCAGCACCACGAAAGGGACATTAAGTGTCAAAATGGCCATTCTGAGAAAATGGTTCAGTTAAAAACTTCAGACAATTCTCTTTCAAATGATATAAGAACTATTCGTGTAACTGTTTCCGTTTTAGAGTTATGAGCATTTAAATTTAGTATGGTGATTGTCAGCCATTTTGAGAAATCACAGTCTGAAGTTTAGCCTAGCTGAAGAAAATGCATTGAACTACTCATTTTAAAGTACTTTTTGAAGTATTTAGAGACCATAACAAAGATTGTCCATTATAAATATGAAAGAATGGATATTAGAGAGCACGGAAATGCCCATAACTCAAAACTGATAAAAATGAGATTTTTGACTTTGCAAGCCTGCTGTGAGAAACTAGCCCAGCGACTTAATGTTCTTTTCGTGGTGCTGGGTCACGTATATACGCATGTATGCAAGCACTTGGAAAGAGGCCTATGACTGTAATGTGGACATCTGTAAGAAGGAAGATAGGAACAGTTCTTTCATATATTACTGTCCAAGTGTGATCACAGTGGTTTGCGTTCATCAGTCATGTATAGCTTTGATCTCCAGACCAACGAGGAGGCATCTGCTATGACAAGCTCATGCCAGACATTTATTGTGGAGAAGACTTGACCTGATGTGTCTCCATTCTCTTCTCTGGACTTTGGAACGCGTATACTATAACTAGCACAGAGCTGACCAATGCTTTCTATTTTGAGAGTGAAAGCTCTTAACAAAAGGCTAGACTATAGGAACGTGATTTCCTTTTTCCTGTTGAAAACTAATGATTCGGATTAGACAGCTACCTGTAGATCTCCCCATCCCAGTCCAGAATTAGGAATTTTATTGTGTTTCGGCAGCATCTGATTTCTCCTACTGAACCGAAGTAAATCCAACAGTATGTGTGTTATCTGATTTCTGTCTTTTCTGTTGATCTCTTTCTTTTCTCCTCTTCTGCTTCTTTTTCTGTGGTCACCCCCTAAAGTCTGTGCATTTACTTCTATGAAATCAAGCTGGCCACCACCACAGAAGAAGAAGACAGATTGCACTTGTTACAAAGTTGAATTGCAGTTCCTTGATTCATATTGTGATTCCTCTTCCTCTTCCAGTTAATCAACCAACTTCATCAGGTTGAAGATAATTGCCGATGTATTGAAACAAAGAAAACAAAGGTCACCACGCAGCGCCTAGACACAGAAATAAATAATAGATGACTAAAGTAACTGAATAAATAATTAAATAACGTTGCATATTATATAGGTTTAAAAAAAAAGAGAGATGGGGGGAGGTTGAGAATGTTTCAGTCTTCCTACTTCTGATATGCTCAGCATTTGTGAAGCTACCGGATGGAAGTTCAGTTTAACGTCGCGTATCGGCTTTCGCCATGTACGACGGGCTGAACAAACCAACCAGGATATAAACAAAAATTTATGTTCCTGAAAGGCAAAAGGCCGAGAAGCGATCAGAATTTGAGAAGCTACCGGACAGGCGCAATGCTTTTCAGCCCCTAGTCCGGCCCTAACTTGACCCAGCCTAATGATGGGCCAGGCCCTCAGTCGCCAGACCAGAACAGCAGTAAGTGCAGGAAAGTGGGGAAGGGGGTGGGGAAGTGTTGAAGATTGTTGGATTATATGTGGGAGCCAAGTCTGGACATGAAGAGGTCCAATGACCCAGCTTCCACGCTTGCCTGGGGCAGGCAGGGCGTGTGTGTGTGCACGTGTGTCTGTGTGTGTGAAAGAAAGAATGAATGAAAATTAATTTAATGTCCTCCGGTCTGGAACAGACACATATGGGACATTTATAGAGATAAAGATGGTGGGAACGATCCTGGAGGCAATGCCCGAAGGCAGTGCAACACCAGGAAAGTCCCGATTTTATTTTTAACAATACAGATGTAAATATGAAAGAAAGAGGGATGCTTTTTGTGTATTTATGGGAGATAACCGTACACAACTGTGTAGCTGGTGTTGTATTGCAGTTCTCTCCCATTCATGAAATTAATAACAAATTGTAGTATACTTATCGGTATTGGTCGATTATAACTGATGCACAGATGACAAGAAACATGAATACATACACGAAAAATTGTTACGTAGCTTACAGCTTCCATTCCAACACGATACTAAATAATAAATTGTTGCAATATCGTAAGCGATCCATAATGTCTGCAAGATGGCCGCCCAGTTGATTGACTTAGTGAGACTCAAAATTTAACAATCAAGATAAGGATTAGAACATTTCCCACGGACATTTTATCAAGAAGTAAGTGAAGAGCGTGTGTTGAATGTTTGAAATTGGGACTGGCTCTTCTTTCTGTCTGTCGTGTTTCATTCAGTTTTCTCCTGAGTTGGAGGCTGAAATTGACGGTCACAGATTTTGCAGACGATTCGATCACTTGAGTTGATGTCATTGTGTGACGCAGGGATGATTCATGCTGATCAGTGATGCAACCTTATTGTTATGGCTGGTCCGGAAGCTTTATCAGATTAACATCCTTTGCAGTACTAAAAGCACCATAAAATAGAAAATAAGATGTTTGAGACTGTTCACTGAATTCAGAAATTTGCTTTTTTTCTTCTCATATTGCCTCATTTTGTGACATTAGTCTACTATAAGGACAAAAAGAAAGACTGAAAGATACAGTGCATGCAAGCAAACATTTTATCATGCAAACCAGAGACAGAGTATTTTATTAGGTGCATAATAATTTGGTGCAAAGAGATGGAAGTTTATGAAACGTTAGGCCTATGTTGCTGATCATGCATGCTTGCACACACGCACACACACACAGTGACACACACACACACACACACACACACACACAATATGCAAGCACATGCAGTGTGTGTGTGTGCACATGCATGCTAGCATTTGCGTGACTGTGCATGCATACATACTGATAGATACATGTGTGAGTGCATGTTTTGGTGTGTGTGCGTATGTGTGTGTGTGTGCATGTGTTGATGGTGTTGATGGTATATGGTGTATTATTTATTTCTACTTCTAGTCGTATAATTTTGTGCTGCTCCCATATGCTGAGCAAATCGCTGTTAGTTCAGCACCACCCTTTTTTGTCTTTGGGGGGGGGGGGGGGGGGGGGGGGGGGGTGGGGGGGGGGGGGGGGGGGTGGGGGGGGGTAGGGGGGGTGGGGGGTCTGGGGGGGGGAGGGGGTGGGGGGGGGGGGGGGTGGGGGAGGGGGGGTGAAGGGGGTGGACTTGGAAAAACTAGCTCTCAATTTGGTTCATTATCAGGTAGTGGGACTCACCCCACTCTTATAGACTTTTCACAGCCGTAGGTTGTTTTCAGTGTAAATCGCACAGGTCAGACTTGCTTTAAGTCCAGTGATGTACCAAGGATCGAACAGTGATAAGACAAACTGTCATGAGACAAGAGAAATCAATAGGACAATGTCCTGGCTCTTGTAGAAATCAATAAGACAAAGTGTGCCAGTGTTAAAAATTTAATCAGACATTGACAGGGGAGAACACAGTGTAAGACATTTTCAATTTTAAGAGGTCAATGTTCTATGATTGGGGTCTCAGGATATCACTGTTAAACTTTTAGTTTTAAGTCCCATCCCAAGGACTTGGCATTCAGTTCGACTTTTCCCATTGAACTTGCAAGAAAGGGTGAGGTAGGGATTCGAACCCTCAGGCGAACTCCTTAACTATCCTGCCACATTCCTTGGGCAGGAAAATGTGTGTCACTGTGTGTGTGTCAGGCATCAGAATTATCAGAGGATCTGCAAATGTCAGCGAATTAAGAATTCCTAACAGAGGATTGGCTTCTCTTGTCAGAGGTTTTGCCTATTTATTTAGTGTTATCTTTCCTGTTAAATAACATACATTTAAGAGTGATTTCTCACTATGCTAAACTTTTTGGTGTTGTTGGGAACTGATTTCAGTGTTGTCCCTCTTCAGTCTAACTCTAAGGCCTTGATGGCCCTTTTACCACAGTTTTCAGAGGATTAGACTTCAGACTGTTCTGATGCCTGGTGTGTGTGTGTGTGTGTGTGTGTGTGTGTGTGTGTGTGTGTGTGTGTGTGTGTGTGTGTGTGTGTGTGTGTGTGTGTGTGTGCGTGTGCGTGTGTGTGCGCGTGTGTGCGCGTGTGCGCGTGTGTGTGCGTGTGTGTGCACGTGTGTGTGTGTGTGTGTGTGTGTGTGTGTGGTGTGTGCCTGTCACTGTTTATCACTGTATCAGTGTAGTGCTTATGTGTTTTGCGCACATGCGTGTCAGCACAAGCATAATATATACACAAGTTACAAACATTCATGCTGGTACACTCTGTCTATAACTTGCTGTGCACACAGAGAATTTTGATTGTGAGAGCTCTGCAAGAGATAAAGAAACAGGCTGAGGTTTTAGTGGTGGTCCTGGCCAAGAGTCTGCTGCTGCAGATAACACCCCTGATAAGAGAGTGTTGACACCTAGCTCTGCCAAGTACATCATTACACTAGACAGTATGCAGTCCTCCTGGCAATGCAGTTTGGCCAAACCAGTCCAGTTGTTGCTCAGCCATGGCTTTTGAGAGAAGAAACCCTGTGTGAGGGATCATATTGATGTGCCCCCATCTCTACGTGACAAAAATGATGTGCCCCCATCTTTATGTGACAAAAACGATGTGTCCCCATCTCTATGTGACAAAAATGATGTGTTCCCCATCTCTATGTCACTTTTGTATGTGACAAAAGTGATGTGTCCCCATCTCTATGTGCCACCCTCATTGTGCCCATGTTTCTATAATTTTGTATGCCCAGGCTGTCTTTCCCCATCTGTGTATATGTCCCAGGTCTATGATTAGGGGTAAAGGTTTAGGGGTTAACGTTAGTGTTACTTTGGGTTAGGTGAGGAAAAAACAGAGACAGAGAAATATAAGACAGGGACACGTATAATACATGGGGACACAGACACGGGGACACAGATACGGGGACACATTAGAGACGGGGGACATTTTTTTTAGACAGGGAGCACATGGAGACAAAATTGGTGACACATACTAGTGATGGGGGCACATCTCATGTTCACTGTGTGTACATGTATACATGTACTTCAGGTCATATAATGCATGTATTTCAATAGACAATTTTCATAAAAATCTAGGGGAGAGCACTTCGTGAAAATTAGAGTTGTTTACCTCCATTACTCGGTCAAACACCATAGCAACAATGCAACAATGGCGTCGAAGCTTGAAACTGCAGGATGCGAGTCAGTGACTTGCAAACATTTTTTAAAGAAAAATTAGGGGTGGCCAGTGGCCACAAACTCATAAAACTTGCAAACTGTGACGTAAAAATATAAATTACATCAATTTTAGAAGTGATGCACTGCGTTCTACATGCTGTGTGTCTCCTCAAACACATGAAGCGAGGGCTGGGGATTTACCTGATGGTAGAGTAACTTCCCCTGTTTGACCGATTGAATTAGGCGAGATCACTCCCACACACCATGAAATTACTCCCCTTAATTATTTCCGAACAATTCCTATTGACTTCCTATTCTATAGCTCTAGGCAATGTCACATCATAGACATTCTGACAGACAGACAGACAGACAGGAAGACAGACAGTATGTCTGTAGATATATTTATATTTTTGCTTTTCTTCATTCAATGATATGGATAACTATAATGTCTATAATTATGTTCTGCATGTGTTTTGCTTGCGTGTGTGCGCGCGCGTGTGTGCGTGCGTATACATGTGTACGTCTGTGCGTGTGTGTGTGTATGTTATATGCCTTTTATTCGCGCTATAGAAATCTTCTTCATAAATAAATAAACTGACAGACAGACGCGCCTATAACAACTGGCTTGAGTCAACAAGACGTTCAATACTGCACATAAAGTCCTCCAAAGATGGAAAAGGATGTCCAAATATGGACAATGACGCCATTCGCGCGACAATGGGTTTTTTTAGCGAAAGTTTAGAATTTGTATCTTTTGACCTTTCAAACTGACCCTAACCCCTATCCCTAACCCTAACCCAAACATTGAACCGTCAAATACACAAACAATAAAACTTCACTAAAAAGGACATAATGTGCAGTACTGAACGCCTAGCCTTGAGTCAGGCCTGGAAGGCACTAAAGAGTTGTTGTCTTAAAGACTCCAGGGATCGTCCCAACAGCCGAAGCACTTGAACACTGTGGCACGAATGCACCAGTTAGGGATGAGAACATTACGTGTGTGACATGGGCAGCCACACTCCGACTACCGGAGGATTTTGGACTGATGATATTACGCTAGGAGCTTGCCACGGCTAAAAACAACCCCCCTAATAGCTATGCAGAACATTTTGATGTAGCCTTGGTGTTCTAGCTTATGTCAATTGGTCTAACATAGCCTTATGCCAAGGCGGCAGTGAAGAGTGAAGACTGATGAAGCCCAAGGTCCACTACGTACTATGG
>CM065687.1:15820244-15827744 GCA_017654935.2 Phymorhynchus buccinoides | reverse complement strand
TAGAATGTTGACTGTTAGTGAAATGTGTGGGTGTGTGTGTGTGTGTGTGTGTGAAGTGTGTGTGTGTGTGTGTGTGTGTGTGTGTGTGGTGGTGTGTGTGTGTGTGTGTGTACGTGTGTGTGTGTGTGTGTGTGTGTACCGAACTGTTAGGTGCGTGTGTGTGTGTGTGTGTGTATGTGCGTACGTGTGTGTGTGTGTGTGTGCGTGCGTGCTTGCGTGTGTGTGTGAAGTGTTCAAGTGTTGTGTGAAGTGTGTGTGCGTGTGTTGGAACGTGTGTGTGTGTGCGTTGCTGTGTGAAAGTGATTCAAGTTTGTCGAAGTTTTTCTTGTGTTTGTGTTTGCTACACAGGTCTATTTTTCCCCCCTGGAAGTCGAGTGTTGACTTCCAATTTGTACTAAATTCCATTTCATAACGGCTGTCAGTACAAATTGGAATTCCAATTTGTACTAGTAGAAATTGTACTGAAGAAAATCCAGTAGAAATCCAATTTTTTTTCTACTGGATTCCCATTTCTACTGTGACATATATATGTCTCTCCATCCTTTTCACCGCTTTTAGTCGAAACTCCCTATAGATACTACTACAGTACCACTACTAATCTCTCTAAACTCTCCTCACAGGTAGACCTGCCTACACACCTCACTTTATACCCCCGCTATTTATTTACCCCTGGTGCGTACGCGTGCTTGCTGATGACGAGGACAGGTGTGCCCGTCACTGTGCGTTGACAAGGGGGTGGGAGGCGGAGGGGAGAGATAGAGATAGGTGTTGTGGTGGTGGGTTGAAATGGGGTTGTGCATGTGTGTGGGTGTGTGTGTAATGTGTGTGTGTGTGTGTGAGAGAGACAGAGGGGGGGGGAGACTGTAGTGGGAAGTGTGGTGTGAGAGAATAATAATGAGAGAGAGAGAGAGAGAGAGAAGAGAGAGAGAGAGAGAGAGAGAGACCAGAGAGAGAGACACAGGTGAGAGAGAGAGAGACTGTGTGTGTGTGTGATGTGAAGAGACGTGTGTGTGTGTGTGTGAGAAAGAGAGAGACAGAGAGAGAGAGGGAGAGAGAGAGAAGACGAGAGAGAGAGAAGGGGGAGAGAGAGAGAGAGAGAGGACAAGAGAGAGAGAGAGAGAGACAGAGAGAGCAGAGAGAGAGAGAGAGAGAGAGAGAGAGAGAGAGAGAGAGAGAGAGAGAGAGAGAGGAGAGAGAGAGATAGATTTACGCCATTCCAAATTGTACAACCGTCCTGTACAGAATCTTCGGCACTATTTGATTTTGAGTGTTTCAAACTGTTCTATGTGTGAGTGACGAGGCATTTTTATTGAGTAACTGGTCTCAGCATCCACCCCCCCTCTCTCTATCCCCTCTCTCTCTCTCTCTCTCTCTCTCTCTCTCTCTCTCTCTCTCTCTCTCTCTCTCTCTCTCTCTCTTCTCTCTCTCTCTCTCTCTCTCGCGTGTGTCTCTATCTATGTCTCCGTTTGTCAGTCCGTCTGTCTCTCTCTCTCTCTGTGGTCAGGGAGATGAAAGAGAGAAAGAGAGAGAGAGAGAGAGAGAGAGAGAGAGAGAGAGAGAGAGAGAGAGAGAGAGAGAGAGTGATACAGCTAGAGAGAATGTGTAGCTGTGTGCGCGCGTGCGTGCGCATATGTGCGCGCGTATGCATGTATTTACATACATTGAGACATGTGCAGTAGAAATGAATCGGAAGAGGGTGCTGTCTACAGAGAGGTATGGCGTGTGTGGTGGTGGGATGGAACGAGAATAACAAAATATGAAAAAATGTATGATGGAAAATTAACGTAATATCATGAAGAAAGACAAAAGGAATACTAAGACAAGAAATGATAACGGATAGCTGATGTAATTTAAAAATCAACAACAAGGGTGTCAATGAGCGGCAGGCATGTCATACTCCCTCCCCCCTACCCCCCCCTCGGTCTTGCTAAATTATACCATTCTCCATCCCTCCACCCCCTCACCCGCTCCCCGCCTCCGCTTTTTGCATTCCTTGGGTGATGCTGGTTAAGGATACAATAATGGTTATAGGGGTGTATGTATGGCATTCCAAACGTCAAACAATTTTTTGCATGATTTGTAGTGGTAAAATGAGGCACTTTCCTCATTCTGTGCACACAATCATTCTGTGGTGCACACAATTCATTCTGTAGGCACACACAATTCATTCTGTGGCACACAATTCATTCTGTAGGACAGAATTCATTCTGTGGCACACACAATTCATTCTGTAGGACAGAATTCATTCTGTGCACAAAATTTATTCTGTGGGATACACATTTCATTTTCGGCGCAGAATGAATTCTGTGTCCCACAGAATAAATGTTGTGCTCAGAATGAATTCTGTTATCTTGTTAGGAATTCTGTTATCCCGCAGAATGAATTGTATCCTACAGAATAAATTCTGTGCCTCATTTTACCACTAAAAATCGTGCAAATAATTGTTTGACGTTTGGAATGCCATATGTATGGCCAATGGTTTGCAGCCTATGGCCACCGCTCTGCTCTCACTTATATCCTAGCCTATTCGAAATATATCCCACCGCATTCCTTGAGTAATGCTGATCAAGAGTATGATATATATATACATGGTTATAGGGGTGTACAACCAACGGCATTTTTTTTTACTGTGGCCACCGCTCAAAGAAACAAGAGCAAAGGTTAGTATGATCGAGGCTATTAATGATTTTCTCCACACATGACCTCGATACTATGCACCATCGCACCAAACTTGGGGACTGTACCTGGGGAAAGTAAGATGTCTAAGACAACAGTGTGACATATCCTAGGCCAAAGTTCAAACAAAGTCAGCAACGGAGTAGACACACAGTATTCCGAAATACCACAGCTGGTATGCCCACATTGTGATTTTACAGACTGTAATTACAAATATATCTTTGTTATGGCACAAAAAGAAATTTACGTTTTCGATGTCAAGCTTCGAAGATTCGGGTGAGCACAGTTAAAAAATTTGTACACGGATGTTTTCTATTCCTGTTAATGCATCACCACACAACATTTGAAGTGATTCTGCCCAGCGGTTCACGAGATATCTTTGGGAAGAGAAAAATAACTAATGGAGACAAACAGATAGTTTCTTTTTCCACTGTGTGTGGGACAAGGTAAAAAAAAGGTGGGGGGGGGGGGGGGGGGGGGGTGGGGGGGGGGATAGGAGGTGGGGGGGGGGGGGGGGGGGAATGAATGAATATATGAAGCATAGGATGGCTGGAGAAATTACTGTCAACCTTTTTCGTTTTGTAATCATTGACGTCACCGGTTTGTGCGACATCGATCTGCTGGGGAGAGAGAGAGAGAGAGAGAGAGAGAGAGAGAGAGAGAGAGAGAGAGAGAGAGAGAGAGAGAGAGAGAGACAGAGAAACAGAGACAGAGACAGAGACAGGAGACAGAGAGACACACAGAGACAGACAGACACACACACACACACTGTGAACACACACACACCACACGCACGCACACTAACGCACACGCACACACACACGCACACACACACACACACACACACACACACACACACACACAGAGGTGAGGTAGGGGAGGGGAGTCACAGTGAACGATGGGATGCTGAATGGCTGAATCGTGAAATGTTTAAATGTGTCTGAAGTTGTACAGGTATTTTCTTTTAACTCTACAGCTGCTTTGACATTCGACCTTTCAAACGAATGTTACCTTTCCTCTGGCAATAGTAATAATTAGCATTTATAGCGCCTAATCTTAAAAAAGCCCTAAGCGCTTACAATAATAAATTAATAAACCAGCAAGCAATATAAAACAAATAAACGACAAAAATATATTATGCATACACACGCGCGCGCGCAACGTGCACGCACGCACGCACGCATTAAACACAGACACACACACGCACTAAACACAGACACACAGACACACACATGAACGCACTACACGCACACACATCACACACACACACACACACACACACACACACACACACACACACACACACACACACACACACACACACGCACAAACAACACGCACGCACACAAACACGCGGATGGAAGGGGCACAGTACTTTGAAAAGAAATATAGCAGGCTATGATTTGAAGAGAGTAGTTTTGAGAGAAGACTTAAATGAAGAAAGAGAGTTGGCAGAACGGAGAGGTAAAGGGAGTTTATTCCAAGTGAGGGGGGCCTGGAAAGAGAAGGAGCGTTCGCCAAGGGTCCTGGTGCGGTAACGAGGGATCTGGAGGAGAGAAGTGTCAGAGGAGGAGCGTAACTGTCTAAGAGGTGTGTAACGGTTCAGAAGATCACCGAGATAAGACTGCAATGCATGTGTGTGAAGTAATTGCGTTATTACGGAATCTTCTCGAGAAAATAAAAAGCTCCAAGAAACAACTTTCTTCAAGTTGAAGTCTAATTACTTTGAAATAACGTTGAAAATCTATCTGTAGACATGCTACGTCGTTTTCCATTAAAACTGATAAAAATGCCACTACTAACAGGGCCGGACCTAAGTTTTTAAGAGGTGTGGGCTAATTCATCGAAGGTGCAAAGCACACACAAGACCCCTAGGGGGGTCCGGGGGCATGCTCCCCCGGAAAAACACACAAATCCGAGAAACAAAATAGTGCAATCTGGGGCATGAAATAAAGGACTAATGCCATTACTGTTCATACCCCTATTGAAACATGTTTTTGAACCATTAAGTACCTATCAAGTGGTGGTGCTGATGAGTGCTAGGTATAGCCCGCGAGGAAATTTAGCTGCCGCTCGGCGACATGATTTTTTTTTTTGAGGAAAAAGGGTGGGGGCTGCAGAGAGGTCTTTTGTATAAATCGTTCCCCCACCTTTTGGAAGTTCTGTGCTTGTAACTTCCTCGAATCTGTCACTCTCTTTGACTCTGCCTTTTCCCTTTGCTTACTGTTATCTACTATCTTTCTGCCTTACCGGTCCATTCTCCTGCCTTTTTTTCTCTCAAGAAACACTTTCAAAAAGATTTCCTCCAGCCGAAGTCGGACTTGCTGGGCCTATAGCTATTTCTTAGTTAGGCGCATAACAGCAGCATGACGCATCTGCGCTCATAATTGACAGGAAACTGTCTGAGCGATCGAAGAAGAAGAAGAAGAAGTAGGAACTTTCGAACGAAATTTTTGTTTTCACAACTTAATTGTGTCATGTTTTTGACTGCCCTGATATTTGCACACATTTTAACCCTTTCACCGCCAGCCGTTTCAGCAAAAAAATGTCCATTAAACTTACCTGGGTAGATACAAAAAAAGGGTCTATAATAATGGGGATTCGTCTGTAACATATTTAATGTAAGGCCTATCCTTACCTCCCAAAATTAAGAGAATAGGGTATTTGGATAACAGACCCTGATTTGATGCCTTTTAGTGACATGGGTTTTAAATCATTGTGGTGCATAAATGCGACGTTGGCGGTGAAAGGGTTAATGGAACTTGCAACACGATTTAAAGACCCACTGACCCGGCTTTTCTGGGTCGGTGTGGCTCACATATACAGACTTTCCTCATCTACGATCGAGGCTGCTCTTTAAAGTGATGTCTCGTTTTCGTGCATGAGGAAATTTGTATGGGAGCCACACTTGATCAAAATAAGATTTCTTACCAGCGAGCGAGGGAAACCCGTGAAACCCGTGATTTTCACTCACGGACCTGGTGGATCTTTAACAATGTTTTGTTCCACATCCCTTTGAATTTAATTTTTGTTGTGGGGTGGGGGGGTAAGACTTTGCTCAGTAGAAAGAAAAGCAGCCAAAGTTCCTGGTAATAAATAAACACAGTAGTTGGATTACAAACGTCTTTCATAATAATAATAATAATAATAATAATAATAATAGTATATTTATATAGCGCTTTACCTCAAATGAGCCCAAAGCGCTTTACAATCAATTATTCATCAAGTACATAACAAAAATACAAAGCAACTCTCTCTCTCTCTCTCTCTCTCTCTCTCTCTCTCTCTCTCTCTCTCTCTCTCTCTCTCTTCTCTCTCTTCTCTCTCTCTCGCTCTGGCACGCACGCACGCACCGCGCGCGCGCGCGCGTGCACATTTATCGACACCGACTCATTATTCATCTTTCATTCAGTAAGCCATAGCAACAGAGTTGCACGGACTGACCACTTACACCAACACACATACACTAAACGTCGGAGGATGCACATACAAATACACTCACATACAACGTATGCTCGCAGACAGACACACACACATGCATACAGACACACACATACACATGCGTGCACATAACCCAGTTTGCGTCTTTGTTTTTTATGAGAGAGGTGGGGGTTATCTTTTTTGTTCGCATGCGTGGAATCTCGTGAACTGCAGCGCAGAATCACTTCAAAGTTTCTAGGGCGGTGTATTGTTACCTGTAGCTAACGCGTCCCGTGGAGTTAGCCCGCAATAAATAACGGGTGTCGCCGAGTAGAGCAGGAATAGTTTGCCACTTTTGCTGACCCATAATCTCGCGCGTCCCTGCGCAGAATCTCTTTACCAAATTTCTGAAAGTTGATCAGTCCCATCGAGTAACAATAACGCTTCTGACCTTGACCGTGACACCGATTCCTGGAATCATATGCTGTGGCCCGAGATAGAGAGAGAGAGAGAGGGGGGGGAGAGAGAGAGAGAGAGAGAGAGAGCGAGAGAGAGAGAGAGAGAGAGAGAGAGAGAGAGAGAGAGAGAGAGAGAGCGCGCACACTTAGAGTTTATACACCAGTTTTTATGACTTTCATAGCTGTATGATTGAGTGATTTACGCAATAACAACCTCCATGATCCACATGATCTGCCCCCCCCCCCCCCCCCCCCCCCTAAAAAGAATAAGAATATAAGAGGTTTGCTTGATACGAAAAGAAAACAGGAAACAGCTGATAGGGGAAAGGGAGGGAAGAGGAGAAGGGAGGGAGGAGATGGAAATGGAAAAACAAAAAAACAAAATTTTAATCTCGAGGTAAAGAGGGGGGGCGGGGCGGGGTGGTGGGTGGGTGGGGGCGGGGCGGGGTGTGTGGGTGGGTGGGGGGGGGGGGGGCTAGGTTTGAAGGGTGAACAGACTGGAGATGGAGAAAGAGAAGAATATAGAACCTTGGCTGAAAAAGGATGTGTAAAGATAAAGGGATTGGAAACTGAAAGGTGTGGGGTGGGGAGGTGGTGGGGGATGGGGAAGAAGTTGGGGTGGGGGGGGGGGGATGGGGAGGAGGAGCGGGGGCAAAAAGTGGGGGTGTTTGTAGGCCCTGTGGCTTTGGATGGGTGTAGGCCCTGTGTAGCTGGGGGGGGGGGGGGGGGCCCAGCTTTGGCAAGGAGATAACTTCGAGGTTTTTTACAAGTCACGGGTTGACGGGTTTTTCTCAAAGCCACCGCCATCTTTGCTTATCTCTGTCTGTCTGTCTGTCTCTCTGTGTGTCTCTGTCTCCCTCCTGTCTGTCTGTCTGTCTGTCTGTCTCTCTGTGTGTTTCTGTCTCCCTCAGCCCCCCTTCTCTCTCTCTCTCTCTCTCTCTCTCTC
>CM065687.1:15800244-15802744 GCA_017654935.2 Phymorhynchus buccinoides | reverse complement strand
ACGTGGAGTCTTTCGGATGAGACGATAAACCGAGGTCCCGTGTGCCCATGCACTTAGCATACGCCAGTGGCAACGAAAAAGTTGTCATTTGGTCAAAATTTACCCCCCTCCTCCCTCTCATCAGTCACACAAAAATCGCATGCAATTTTTTTTTTTTTAGTGGGTCGGCTCGCCTCTGGCTGCAACGCGCTCTCCAGGAGAGAGCGACCCGAATTTCACAGAGACGCCTCTGTGACTATAAACTACCTAATACCTAATACCTAAGCAGTTGACCTCTGAGGACCACCCAGAACGTCAGCTGCTCCGAAGACCTTTTGTAGTGGGGATGCATTATGATTATGGGCAAGGCATCCCCACGCTTAACATATTCCAAACCAGTTTTCAAGAATACTATTTGCCTCAGTTGCTATATTTTTATTTTTTGGGTTACTTTCTGCTGTGGAGAACAACATGACTGTTTGCGGGTCAACAAGGAACATTCTGAGATGAGATAACTCAAGCCTTCCCCTCCAGTGAAATAGGCCTACAACAAACTGTCCCGCTCGTACCAGTCTTCATGGCCGTGTGTGTGTACAATGCTGCGTTCTGTGCCAGCAGGATCCTGGAAAGTAGTTGGCCTCTGAGGACCCCCCAGAACGTCAACTGCTCTGAAGACCTTTTGTAGTGGGGATGCATTAGGATTCTTAGCATGGCATCTCCACGCTTAACATATTCCATACCAGTTTTCCAGAATACTATTTGCCTCAATAGACGATTTTTGGAAAAAAATAGGGGAGAGCACTTCGTGAAAAGTTTAGTTGTTTACCTCCATTACTCGGTCAAATACCATAGCAACAATGGTATGGCGTCGAAGCTTAAAACCGCAGGATGCGAGTCAGCGACTTGCAAACATTTTTTAAAAGAACAATAAGGGGTGGCCAGTTGCTACAAATTGATAGAACTTGCAAACTGTGACGTAAAAATATAAATTACATCAATTTTAGAAGTGACGCACTGCGTTCTACATGCTGTGTGTCTCCTCAAACACACGAAGCGAGGGCTGGGGATTTACCTGATGGTAGAGTAACTTCCTCTGTTTGACTGATTGAATTAGGCGAGATCACCCCCACACGCCATGAAATTACTCCCCTTAATTATTTCCGAACAATTCCTATTGCTATATGATGGATGTTATGAAAGAACATGTTTAACGTTAACAAACGCACTGGTGTAATTTGTGTGAATACGATTAAAGGAAGGCTTAATACATTAAGATGGGAAGTCAACATCACATCACCCTGCAAAAAAAGCACAGCAGAGACTATAATACAGCTCAAGAAATTTAGGATAAGTACAGCAGTCTTGACACAATTATAACGATCTGTTATTGGAAGCATACTCAGTTTTTCAATATCTGTCTGGTATGGATCAGCTTCAGCTAAAGATAAAAGTGGAAAGGTAAAGATGTGCCACCCCCCCTGCATTTCTCGGTTAATTCTATTTTTCCAGCCCTAAACGTAACCCTACCCCCCACTATGTACTGCAGTACACCGCGATTTGTCACAGTTGTGGTTCGTAGCGTTTTTCCGTCTTATAGAGTGGGGGGTAGGGTTAGGGTTAGGGCTAGGGTTAGGGTTAGGGTTAGTATTCGAAAAAGGTTATTAGCTAAAATTGTTCCTAAAATACAGCTTTATGTATGGTAAGAAAGGCAATAACGGAAAAGTAGAATTCACCGAGATAGGTAGGGGGGGTGGCACATCTTGACCTTTACCGATAAAAGGAAACTCCATCAAGTCATCAAGACATCCTCAAAAATCATAGGTCACAAACTGCCATCCCCAGATAACATCTGTGGTGTGCGCATAAGACGCAAAGCTAGATCCATAATATTTGATAGCACACACCCAGCCAACCATCTGTTTCAATCTCTCCCTTCTGGTAAAAGGTTCTGATCTTTTAAGTGCAAGTCTAACCGCCTGAAGAACAGTTTTTACCCCTCTGCTGTCAGAGCCATCAGTACTCAATAGGCTCACTCCCTAGGGGAAGTTATATACTTAGTTGTGTCAATCGGTGTGCTTGCATGCTCGCGGTCTCATATGTGTGTGTGTGTGTGTGTGTGTGTGTGTGCGCGTGCGCGCGTGTGTGCGTGTGTGTGCGTGTGCGTGTATTGGTATAAATGTGTATGCACACATGTATGTGTGTGTGTTGGTGTGTGTGTGTGTGTGTGTAGGTGTGTGTCTGAGATCGAGAGTAAGAGAGAATCTGAGGGAGATATACATGATTATAGAAGCTGATTTTGTTGCCATATATCTTGTTTTCTGTTATATTGGTTGTCCATCCATGTGCATTCTTTCGTTGTTGTTGGATTGTGTGTTGTGCAGACCCAAAACGATTTCATTTGTACACAGATGCATTGGCTAATTAAAGAATCTTGAATCTTGATTTTGCGAAAGTGCGTACATGCTAGGTAAAAAAGTATGTGTGTGTTTGGGGGGGGTGGGTGGAGGATGGGGGGGGGGGG
>CM065687.1:15785244-15792744 GCA_017654935.2 Phymorhynchus buccinoides | reverse complement strand
CATTTCAGCTATCCAGACTACTCAAGACTTGTGTAGGGGGTAAACAGGTCTGTGATATGAATGCTACAAAACAGAGTACACAATAGGGGGATCTTTTCTTGCTTTTCTGTTTCTTCTTCCATGTGTGTGTGTGTGTGTGTGTGTGTGTGTGTGTGTGTGTGTGTGTGTGTGTGTGTGTGTGTGTGTGTTTTCTCTGCAAAATTGTAATTGGAAAAAAACGTTTAGTAAAAAAAGCACACAACAGGGCTTGAGGAATTAGCAAGTTCAGGTTTTCAAAGGTTCGGTTCTAAAAATCGAAATTTTATTTCACAAGTGTGTCTTTTAAATATGAATGAAAGTTGGGTTTTGCGTCCACTCGACTGCTTATTTGCAATAAGTCACATTAACATGGAACATACCGTGAAAATGGTGAGCAACAACACTAAAAAATTCAGCATAGAACAAGTACCGGAACATGACTGAATGACTTAAAATATATCTTTATCTTATTCTGAACTACACATTTTGCTGCTTAACTACTCATTTTTCAGTTGAAGCTACTCATTTGGATTTCAGGGGGCAGGCAGGTCTGCGTAAGGGTCATTTAAAATTCCTAATAGATTGGTAATATCTTTTTAAAAAAAGTCAATTTTCCACTCATTGATGTTTGCTTTGAGGATCATTGTAGTGAGAAAACTGTTATAAGAATCGGTGTTTCGTCATTCTAAGCATTTCTGATGTACATAATAATATGAAAGACAACGAACGTTTTGTGTTTTTTTCTTTAATAGAAACGATTTATTTTTAAATGAACATTATAAACAAAGTTCAATTTAAAATAAATTATATTGTGGGCATGTGTGGAATACATGCATTGATAACATTTTGTTATATTAGTATTCCTGAATAACGATTGTTATATCTGTCCAGTTGTTTTTCCCCAGCTTGTTTATCTTCCACTCGTGGTATTTTGTGCGACTTGTTACTAGACTATTTACTTTTAGGAATTTATTAGTATTACTCCTTTTAGCAACACATAGTTCTCCTCATGGCATGAAAGGTGAGCACTCGAAACGCAATTCACTGTTATCTTTGGCAAACAGGAAGCCTCCTGATACCTGAGTTACCGGGTTAGAATGGGATTCAACTGCTGCTTGCTTTTGCTACATGTATGCATGCATAACGTTGTATGTGCGCGCGAGAGAAGAGAGAGCGAGGGAGGGAGAGAGAGAGACGGAGAGAGAGAGAGAGAGAGAGAGAGAGAGAGAGAGAGAGAGAGAGAGAGAGAGAGAGAGAGAGAGGGAGCACTTATGTGTATGTGTGTGTGTGTGTGTGTTTGCGTGCGTGCGTGTGTGTGTGTGTGTGTGTGTGTGTGCGCGTGTGCGTGCGCGTGTGTGTGTGTGTGTGTGCGTGCGTGTGTGTGTGTGTGTGTGTGTGTGTGTGTGTGTGTGTGTGTGTGTGTGTGTTCTTCTTCTCTTCTTCCAGTAATGTCCACCTGCCGTTTATCGGCAAAAAATATTGACATATAGAGGGGTTCAAAGACGAAGGTGCGCTGCACGGGATGAGATAGGATTTGAGAAATACATTAGATAATAGAAAAGCGTTTGTGTGTGTGTGTGTGTGTGTGTGCGTGTGCGTGTGGGTGTGCGTGCGTGTGCGTGTGCGCGCGTGTGTGTGCGTGTGCGTGTGTGTGTGTGTGTGTGCGTGCGTGTGCGTGTGCGTGTGTGTGTGTGTGTGTGTGCGTGCGTGCGTGCGCGTGCGTGTGTGTGTGTGTGTGTGTGTAGATCTATGTGTACATGCGTGTGTGTGGTTATGTGTCTGCTTCGTGTGTCCCACAACTTGTCAAACTGTATTGACTACAAAGGTAGTGACTTGGACGGTCATAAACATTCCAAATATGTAACAACAAAAAAGAAAAAAAGGTTAAAATCAGTAGCAATATTTAATCTTTCATTCCTCAGTTACCGAGCAGAGTCGGATTCGTCTAATCTGTTGGCTACCCATGTGTACACATAATATATCAATCATCGTGGTGAGGGGTAGACTCGGGGATTAAGTCTTTTTTGAATAATCGAACTGGGAGGAGCCAATTTGGCCTATGAAGGATGTCACTCAAAAGGGTGCCCTCCGGAAAGTTTACTGCGTAGGCCCCCAAATGAAATGAAAATCTGATTAACGTCCTCCGGTCTGGAACAGACACATATGGGACATTAGTAGATATAAAGATGGTGGGAACGATCCTGGAGGCAATGCCCGGAGGCAGTGCAACACCAGGAAAGTCCCGAATGTTTAACAATACAGATGTTGATAAAGGCCCCCAAAGTTCGGATCACATCAGAAATGAAGTAATGCAACATTCATTCTTTGATCTAAACAAATTTGTTTCACCAAAGTACACAATAAAGCAGCCACAACATACACATGTTAGGCATTAGGTACTTTATAGTCACAGAGGCGTCTCTGTGAAATTCGGGGTTCTCCCACCTGGAGAGCGCGTCGCAGCCAGAGGCGCGCCACCCAATGTTTTTTGCATGCAATTGTTGTGTGACTGATGAGGAAGGAAAGGGGGTTGGGGGTGGGGGTGAGGTAATTTTTGACCAGATGACAACTTTTTCGTTGCCACTGGGTTTAAGGTGTGCTAAGTCCATGGGCACACGGGACCTCGGTTTATCGTCTCATCCGAAAGACTCCACGTTCAGACCGTAAGGCCTAGTGCAAAGTGAGAGGAAGAATCCCCTGTGCCCAGGTTCGAACTCGGGGTTTACTTGACACAAGGCGAACGCGTTACCTCTGTGCCACTCTACACCTTTGCACAGGAGTACAACAAGCAAAAATGCTTATACGTGGTTCTCTCTAAAAATGTCTTGAAGTTACTCGGAATTGGCTGCAACACAAATTACACAAAATGTAGACAAAGCATGAAAATCCATGCTTTCAATTTGTCTTGATCTCAATGTCTTGCTTTCTTATTGTATTGTTTGACTGTGCTTGAATCAGAATCAGAATCAGAATCACTGTTTATTGCCCTTTAAAACCAATACAAGGTTTTATATGACACTAATGAATATTATAACACTAACGGTAATAATAACAGTAGAAAGTTTTAATTACGTAACATTTTTGTTTTTGACTTGCCGTTGCTTTCTACTGACTAGATCACTGACCTCTTTTTCTGGCTGATTCGTCAACGGAATGTCATCATCTTCTCCGTAGATGACTGGGTCAGGGAAACCAGCCCGTTTCATGGCCTCTTTGGCCTCAGCAAATTATGGAGTAGCCTTTATGGCTGGCCTTTGGGTAGCCGTTGACCGATTGGGACGCTTGGTTCCAGTTTCTGAAAATCCCAATTGGTCTACTGCAACTTACGGCGTAAATAAAAAAAATTCTTTGCCGTTTTGCTTTCGAGTTGTTGCAAGATATTATCGCTATATCTTCATTATTTTGACATTCTGCCTTTGATTTTCTTTTTTAGCGACCTTGCATCAGTTGTTTCCCATTGTGTGTTTCTTTGTTTTTGCGCGTGCCTTTGTGTCTGTCTCTCTGTCTCTGTTTCTGTGTCTCCTGTTGTTTGTCCGTGTCTGTTTCTTCTATCTCTGTCTCCGGGGCTCGGTCTTTTTTTTCTTCTTTTTCTTTTTCTTTTCCAGCGTTATGTAACTGAGACCATTGTTTAATAACAATTGAAGCATGAGTCTTAAAATGAAAAATGAATTTGTTTAATTAAACAGGTTTGTTTTTTCTCGTCTTTGTTTTACACGCTATTGAGCACCCCCCCCCCCCAAAAAAAAAAGCAACAACAAACAAACGAACAACGCGATTGACTACATCATTAATTTTCCAAAACACTATTTCTTCTTAAAAACAACAAACATCTTCTTTTTTTTTTAGGGGGGGGGGGGGGGGGGGGGGGGCTCGGGGGGGGGGGGGGGGGGGGGGGGGGGGGGGGGCTCGGTCTTATCGGCTCTTCAGATTGACACGATGCAATTCACGGTGGCTACGGGTACGGCGTTTGCTGCAACACTCGGACCATGTTCAAGGATAGTGACTTTTCCTAGTCGAATGTTTTCGTCAACAAATGCCTTTTTGGTATTTCGTATAATGTTTTAACGCATCTTGGTAAGAAATAGGGTTAGGAACATGTCAGAGTTAATGTTAGTAGTTTTTGAAGACATTTGCGCACAATTTATACGTCCCGTGATTGAGCGCCGTACCCATAGCCTGCAGAATGTGAAATATGGGCCAGTACCCCGAGCCTCTGCCGATGCAATTAGAGTTATAAAATTGTACATACTTGTGTACAATTCAGTTAAATGAATCTATGTAAATGAATGCTATAATATAGACGATGCAGTGGAATGCAGCACTTGTGAAATGCAACGATATGTTGTCTGTTGTTGTCGTACCTTGGCTGAAAGACTCCAGGGATCATCGCAACAGCCGAAGCAGTTGAACATTACGGTACAAATGCAGCAGCTAGGGATGAGAACATGTGACCGTTTTTGATTACCCCGCCACATGGGCAGCCCCACTCCAACTTCGGGGGACAATTATCTAATTTAGCAGAACAAAACCTGAACTCTTCGTGTGTTGCAATGTACAGTAGTTCTGCACAATGCAACGAGTATGATGAAGACAAACGAAGGCAAATTGAAAGTGTATGAATGAAAGATTTTGTCCATTTTTGCATGCATGCCCCCCCCCCCCCCCCCCCCCCCCGCCCCCCCCCCCCCCCCCCCCCCCCCCCCCCCCCCCCCCCCCCCCCTGCTCCGTTTTCTTTTCATTATTTTTGTTATTTAGTCTCTCTCTCTCTCTCTCTCTCTCTCTCTCTCTCTCTCTCTCTCTCTCTCTCTCTCTCTCTCTCTCTCTCTCTCTCTCTCTCTCTCTCCTGCGCCTTCCTTCCACCCTTGGTTTAAACGAATTGTATTGAAAATCAATATAGCAGCAACATAAACAAATGCAAAGGAGCACAACAAGCTTAAAGCTTACACAAGGCGCTCAAACACAGATATATTACACACTATTGGCTGCCAAAGGTAATAAGACACTGGATCAGAACATAATAATGAAATAACAGCAAAAAGGGAACATTCAGAGAAATAACAAGTGTATGCCCGTTTTATTTTGTTGTGAATGCTGACCCATCGAGTGATATTTTACTCATGGTCCATAATTATATACGCTGTCATTTCCCCTCTGGTGGTTGTAATATAGCACTTGGCAATGTGTTGGTGGTCTCAGCGAGAGAGAATAGAGGAAGAGGGAATGGTCGACTTATGGCGATTATTTGACCGCCAGGGGGCAGTCAAACCACTAAGGGCTTATCACGCTGTATTCTTAGTTGGGCGTAGTGAGAGAGAAAGAGAGAGAGGGTTGGACTCCTCCCTACGAACGAACGAAAATGGAGTTTTACGTCCTCTTGGTCTGAATCAGACACATATGGGACATTTATGGTGGGAACAAAATACAAATATGGTGGGAACAATACTGGAGGCAATGCCCGGAGGCAGTACGAAACCAGTAAGGTCCCGATTTTTTAAAATGAATACAGATAGCTGTAGCGGTGACCACGCCTCGGTTAAACCTCAATGGCTATGGCACCGCCACAAGTAAGTATAAAAAATTATTACCTTGAATAGGGACTCCTCCCTATCTCTCTCTCTCTTTATCCCCAACTAAGAATATAGAGAGGATTAGCCCCACTCGAGCGTTATGCCACCTGGCGGGCAAAAGAGCCAGTTATGTCGCTCATTCACTGGTGCATGAGCTAATGTTTTGTTCCCCTTTGTTGCCTGTGTAAATACAACAGAGATGGGTGGTTTTTTGTTGTTGTAGTCCCAGTTCTATAAGAACGGGTCTACATTACGACGGGGACGAGGGCTGTGCGTTTCTTTGCCGTCCGTATGTATGTGTGTGTGTGTGTGTGTGTGTGTGTGTGTGTGTGTGTGTGTGTGTGTGTGTGTGTGTGTGTGTGTGTTTGTGTGTGTGTGTGTGTGTGTATCAGACGGCAAACACGTTGGCTCCACCCCTTTCGATTGGGTAGAGGGTTATGTTTGTGGGGTGGGGGGAGGGAAGGTGGAAGGAGGGAGTTGGTCAAGTTGGCTTGGAGGTGAGTGCGGGTGAGGGTGAGGGGTGCGGGCATGGTTATTATAGTGTAGTGAGTAGTGATTGTCTCCCTTGTTATTTTTCTGCGTGTGAGGGGGAGTATATATATGTGTGGGTGTTGCTGGTAACTGGGCTGAGTTACATCTGTATTGTTGCAAATTCGGGACTTTTCTGGTGTTGCACTGCCTCCGGGAATTGCCTCCAGGATCGTTCCCACCATCTTTATATCTACTAATGTCCAATATGTGTCTGTTCAAGACCGGAGGACGTTAAGCAGAATTTCATTCGGTAACTGGGACTACGTTTATAGGGCGTAGCCCTCTTGTTTTTGTTGTTGTTTACTCCCTTACTATGTTCTCTGTCTCTGGAACTCTCTGATTCTTTCCATGGGTTCTTCTGGCGTTCTCTTGTCTTTTTTGTTGGTTTTCCAACCTGTTCCTCTCTTCTTTTTATTTATTTATCGAAAGTGTTTACAGTTTACTTGCGTCTGTGTGTTTGTCTGTGTCTGTCTGTCTGTGTATGTTTGTCTCCCCCCCCCCTCTCTCTCTCTCTCTCTCTCTGTCTGTCACAGTCTGTATTTGTCTGTCTGTCTGCCTCTCTCTCTCTCTCTGTCTCTCTCTCTCTCTCTCTCTCTCTCTCTCTCTCTCTCTCTCTCTCTCTCTCTCTCTCTCTCTCTCTCTCTCTCTCTCTCTCTCTCTCTCTCTCTCTCTCTCTCTCTCTCTCTCTCTCTCTCTCTCTGGCACCATTTCTAGAAGAAACCCTCTCACAAACTATCTCTCACACACACGCACGTACTCACGCACGCTCTCTCTCTGCACGCGCACACACATTTCGCACGCACACAAACCCTCAATCACAAACTACGCACACGCACACACACACACGCACGCACGCACGCACGCACACACACGCTCTCTCACTCTCTCTCGCACGCACTCACTCTCTCACGCATCTGTCTTTGTCTCACAGTCCGTCTCTCTCACTCATCTCTCTCTCGCTCTCACTCTCTCTCACACACACACTCTCTCTCTCTCTCTCTCTCTCTCTCTCTCTCTCTCTCTCTCTCTCTCTCTCTCTCTCTCTCTCTCTCTCTCTGTCTTTGTCTCTTGTGTCCGTCTGTCTCTCTCTCTCTCTCTCTCTCTCTCTCTCTCTCTCTCTCTCTCTCTCTCTCTCTCTCTCTCTTCTCTCTCTCTCTCTCTCTCTCTCTCTCTCTCTCTCTCTCTCTCTCTCTCTCTCTCTCTCTCTCTCTCTCTCTCTCTCTCTCTCTCCCCACCGACCACAAGTTGCCGAGGTCTCTACTTAATGAGGTCCTAGGTCCTGTGACAAATTCATATTAAAAACATTTGGGACTCTCCTGGTGTTGCACTGCCTCCGGGTATTGCCTCCAGGATCGTTCCCACCATCTTTATATCTACTAATGTC
>CM065687.1:15767744-15775244 GCA_017654935.2 Phymorhynchus buccinoides | reverse complement strand
CCCCATAAAAAAAAAGGAATGAAAAGACCCGTTTACTTCGATTTTCTCCAGACGAGTCTGCTGTATGTATGTTTGCTTGTTAGTTCATTTGTGTTTGGTCAAGTAAGTAGTTGCCCGTGTCTTAGCTTGAAATCCAGACTGGGAGAAAAAACCCAAAGAGCAAGCTTAAACAGAAATGGGCCCCATAAAGAAGAAAGAAGAATGAAAAGACCCGTTTACTTCGATTTTCTCCAGACGAGCAAGCAGCTTCAATGGTAGGGCAAGCTTCAATGGGCATGGTATATATCGATTTACGATTATCTCGTGTGACATCTTGGCGGATGTTTCTGTGGTTAGGCTTTTTATAGTGTTTTATTGGTTTGCTTTGAACTCGGGGCTAAAGAGCCAGCCAGCCACACGTCAGCTAAAATCGTACGACTGTACGATACGATTCGATCACGTGATCTCGAAGCGCGAATCACATTTGTTCTTGGAGACCACGTGATCGAATCGTATCGTACAGTCGTATGGTTTTAGTGGATGTGTGGCTGGCCCGTAAGTTGTAGTTTGTATACCCCCCCCCCCCCCCTCCGCCATGTTTACGACGCTCAGTCTCAAAGTCGGGTTATTTCAGTTCCATGACAATCAATATAACCCTCAGGCTGATCCTAACCCTATCCCTTTCTCGAGAATCGCAAAATGTTACTGGTCAGTGAACAATTTTTTAATGCGAAAAATTTGATTGATTGTGTGTGTGTGTGCAGTGTGCGTGTGCGTGCGTGCGTGGCTGACGTGCGTGCGTGTGCGTGCGTGTGCGTGCGTATACGCGTGTGTGTGTGTGTGTGCGTGTGCGCGTGCGTGCGTGTGCGTGTAAGCTACAACTTTGCTGAATTCCGATGCGTTGGCCTGAGGCTTGCTTGGACCCAACAGGTGTTAATGGGCGATCGTTTGTCCACTTGGTCAGCTTGGCCTTTGATCTCTGTCCGTCATCGACTATACTGTTTGTCTCTCTCTCTCTCAGTCTCTCTCTCCTCCCCCCCCCCCCTCTCCCCCTCTCTCTCTCTCTCTTCTCTCTCTCTCTCTCTCTCTCTCTCTCTCTCTCTCTCTCTCTCTCTCTCCCTCTCTCTCTCTCTGTGTCTTCTCTCTGTCTCTCTCTCTCTCCATACATACAGACACATACATCATCATATTAGTAATAAGCCAAGTGTCAGTGTCTGTGTGTGTGTGTGTGTGTGTGTGTTTGTGTGTGTGTGTGTGTGTCTGAAACACAAAACGAGCCTTATAACTCCGCCGTTTTTCGACCGAATCGCTTCAAATTTGCTGTGAGCCCTAACAGGGCGATGGCAAACGGCAACCGAGGCAGCCGTGTCATTTGCGCGGTTCGGCAAATGCGAAACGCGCATCCGCCGGCCTCTCGGTGCCCGTATCTCGAATTTGGCAGATAGATGACCGGGAACGGTGACTATCGATGTGCCAAACCGGAAGCGAATCGGTTCAGAAAACGCGCGCTATACGCCGCTTCACCTTTTCACGAATAACTCTGCCGTTTCTAAACCGAATCGCTTCAAATTTGCTGTCAGGCTTGCTATGGCCGGAAACAGCATCGTTCATAAACGAGCGCGATATGCACCAATTTACAGTTTCACTGACTAGGCCAAACGGGATCTGTCCAAACGTGCTGTTATTAAAGGGGGGGGGGGGGGACTGCTGTGTGCATGAGACCGTGGTTCACACATGCTGGGGTGACGAGTAGGTCAGCAGAGCTGGTTATGGGTGTTTGTGTAATTTTTAGTTCCCATTCTTTATGCTATATGTTAAATATTATTATGTGGTGTTATATGTGTATATTATATTTTATATTGTAAACGCCTAGGGCATTAAATTGATTAGGCGTGCTAAATGTTCTAATAATAATAATAATAATGGGTGGGGGTAGGGGGGGGGTGGGTGGGCGGAGGGGATGGTGGGGGGGGGGGGGGCTGTGGAGATTACAACGGGGATGACACTACTGTATTATGAAAAAAATCGGGACATGAAAAAATACCGGGCATTGCCTCCAGTATTGTTCCCACAATCTTTGTATTTACAAATGCCCCACATGCCGAAAGGCCGAAACTAAGTTGGCTTTCAGTTCGTTTTTCTGTTTTTGTCCTTTGCCAATCTACGATCGCAAAGGAGTAAGTTTTCGTTCAGGTTTGTTTCCTTTTTTTGTTGTTTGTTGTTCTTTTCTGTCTGTCCTAAGGATCTCCCGAACCGCTTGACCGAATCACTTCAAATTTTGTGTGGTGGTGTGTCCCTATGAGAGGAAGGCATCCGCACAAATCTTTCGCCGCTCTGACCTTGACCTTGGCGTATGACCTTGAAAACCCAAAATCGTTAAGGGGCCATAACTTCCACACCGCAGGTCCTGGAGTCTTGAAACTTGGCATGGAGGTACTTTCGCTTATGGCCGTTCTGATGATGGCATACCGATGAAGGTCAACGTCAAGGTCAGGGAGATCGGTATGCCTTGAAAGTGGTATGGGTCTAATAATTGGGGTTTTCTGCCCCACGCATATCTCCCGAACCGCTTCACCGAATCGTTTCCAGTTTTGTGTGGTGGCGTGTCACCATGAGAGGAAGGCATCCGCGCATAAATTATCGCCGTCGTGACCTTCACCTTGGCGTATGACCTTGACAACCGAAAATCTTGAAGGGGCTGTAACGTCTACACCGTTGGTCTTAGGGACTTCAAACTTGGCATGTAGGTACTTTGGCTTATGTTTGTTCTGATGATTGCATACTGATCAAGGTCAAGGTCAAGGTCATGGAGATCGGTAGGCCTTGAAAGTGGTAGGGGTCTAAAAAATGGGTTTTCAGCCACAAAAGTAAAAATATAATATTTCGCGGACTGGTACTCAGCGTTACCGGTACTTGGCGTTACCTGTACTAGGCGTTACCGGTACGGGACTTTGCGCTAGTACACATAAAAGGGAAAGAAAGAAAAAGAAAGAACAGAAACAACTAGCAATCGAAGACACCATTAACTAGTGATCTATGGCGTCGTAACTTACACAATGCTGTAGAGAATGGAAACGCGAGCTACATTTATTTGTAGCTCAGTTGACATTTGGTTACTAAATTAGTATGACAGACGCACAACACATTGATTTTCCAAGAATGTCCCACGCGGTAAAGTTTTCCCCCCCTCGTTAAGGACACAATTATAATGCATGTATACAGGCGTCAATAAAAGATCAGTACCTTCTTCTTATGATTCGATCGCTCAGACAGTTTCCTGTCAATTATGAGCGCAGATGCGTCATGCTGCCGCTATGCGCCTAACTGAGAAATAAGTTAGGCCCAGCAAGTCCGACTTTGGCTGGAGGAGGAAATCTTTTTGAAAGTTTCGTGGGGGAAAAAGGCAGGAGGAGAATGGACCAGGTAAGGCAGAAAGATAGTAGATGACAGGAGTCAAAGAGAGTGACAGATGAGAGGAGGTTACAAGAACAGAACTTCCAGAAGGTGGGGGAACTATGCGATGTTTAAGTACCATGTTTATATTTGTTTGTATTGTTCGACAATGACTGCCGGATAGCAGAGGAAACAAGCGCTATTCCGAGTTTAAAAGGGCTGAATTTGATCTAAAGCGGAGATACCTTGCCCAGTGTACATCCCTACTCTCTCGACCTACTCTTCTCCCCTACTCTCACCCCCTACTCTCACCATGTTTGATTAATCTTGATCATTTAAAAAAACCCACATCTGGACTTTCCTGGTAGTTGCAGTACCTCCGGGATCGTTCCTCTACTTTATATAGTGACAGGCAGAAGTTCTGCACACACGCATTGCAAAAATAATGAAAAATGTAAATCAGATTCAAAATTAATTTTACTTTGGGTAATCCTAAAAAATTATGCTGTGTGTACAATTGCATGATTTAGGATTACCCAAAGTAAAATTAATTTTGAATCTGATTTACATTTTTGATGATTTTTGCAATGCGTGTGTGCAGAACTTCTGCCTGTCAGTATAGTTACAAATGCCTCTCGCATGCACCTGTTCCAGGTCGGAGGACGTTAAGCGGACTTTCATTCCATCCCTTACTCTCCCGACTAGTAGGATTGTAAGCAGAATGACGTTGCATTGGGGTTGGTCTTCATTCAGGGAGCCAACCAGTCCACAGAGCCGCAGCACTAAGACCCAGTCTCCTAGTTTTAAGGGTCTGTGCACATTATTTTTTACGAGCAAGTTCCGCACGGAAACCTCTCTAACTCTCTCTCTCTCTCTCTCTCTCTCTCTCTCTCTCTCTCTCTCTCTCTCTTCTCTCTATCTCTCTCTCTCTCCTCTCTCTCTCTCAGCTCTCTCCTCTCTCTCTCTCTCCCTCCTCCTCTCTCTCTCTCTCTCCCTCTCTCTCTCTCTCTCTCTCTCTCTCTCTCTCTCTCTCTCTCTCTCTCTCTCTCTCTCTCTCTCTTCTCTCTCTTTAATGAAAAAATATCCCGTTTAAGTTAATTAATGGCTGAGGTTTTTAGTTCTGAAGAAAGTTTTAATACTGGTCTGTGTTTAATTTTAAGAAAATGATTTTTTTTTTTAGAGCTTTGTGCTGAATTTGTGTATCTGATTTGAAAAACACGATGAATGAAACGCTTGCCAAAATAAAATACATCATGCGCATGAATGAGCAACTTAGGACGCGGATTTTACCGTCAGGAGGCAATCAAACCAGTAGGGGCTTAGCGCGTTATATTCTTAGTTGGGCTAGATTCGAGAGAAGGAGAGCAGAGGGAGATGACTCCCTCTCACTCTCTCTCTCTCTCTCTCTCTCTCTCTCTCTCTCTCTCCTCGTCCTCTCTCTCTCCTCTCCTCTCTCAACCCTCCCTAATGTCCCCCCTACAATTTCTCTCTCTCTCTCTCTCACTACGCCCAAACTAAGGATATCACGCGCTAAGCCCCTACTGGTTTGATTGCCCCCCCCCCCTGGGCGGTCAATTCAGCGTCCTAAGTTGACCATTGCATAATAGTCATTTTTGCATTGCATACATACTGTTTAACTGTTTGTAGACGTCTATAAATTATACTCATCGGTTATTTCATTCGATTCCTTGCAGCTTCTCTTTCTTTGTCTAACCCTCCCTCCCTGTCCTCCTTCCCACCGGTACTTTCCCCCCACCCCCACCCAACCCCAGAGATTTTTACCTGTCAGTGTGTAATCGAGCAGCAGGTGGCATTGGTCCCAAAGTTTATGAAATGTTTGGTTTTTTTCGTTTGGAAGAAGTGTACGTCGTAGCTTACCACTGTGTCTTTTTCCAGGCTTTTCTGTGACTGTTGCGTTCGTTCTTCTATCAGAGAAAGTGGGAGGGATTCGTTGTGCTGTTTCAGAGATCCCTGTTGTCCGTCAACGAAGAAGTGAACGGACATTGCGCGATGGGCTAAATTGTATTTTCTGTCTCTGTGTCCGTCATTTTCATCTCTGCCTCTGACTCTTCTCTCTCTCTCTCCACTCTCTCTCTCTCTCTCTCCTCTGTCAGATCTCGTCTCCTCTCTCTGCGGATGCCTCTCTCTCTCTCTCTCCTCTCTCTCTGGTCTCTCTTTTCTAGTTTTTGACTCTCTTTCTCCCATACTCTCCCCCTTCTCTATGTCTGTCTCTCTCTCTCTCTCTCAGCCTCAATCTCTCTCTCTCTCTCATTTCTATATCTCTCAGCTACCTCTCTCTCTCTCTCTCTCTCTCGCGATCTCTCTCTCTCTCGCACAGAAAAGAACAGAAGTTGTTATCACATGTGCTTAAATGAAGGAAAAACAAAGTACATGGTTGTCACTTCTAGGCAAAAAAGACAAAATTTAATAAATGCCATGCCCCCTATTCACATTGACAATAGACATATTGAAGAGGTCGATTCACACAAACTTTTAGGAGTTAGCATAGATAGATAATCTTACTTGGCAGTCTCATATAACCACTTTAAGTAAGCGTATATCACAGAAAATCTTTCAGCTTTCAAAACTTAAAACATGTTCTAGATATAAATGCCCGAAAACACTTTTACCATGCTTTCATCCAATCATGCATTGACTACTCCTCAACTATATATGATTCCAGCAGTGCTAACACACTGAAGCCATTGTTAAGGGCCCACAAACGAGCTCTCAAAGCAGTACTGAATAAATCATCATCGCTAAATCCTCAAGACTACATGAAACTAGACGTTTTACCATTATCATATAAACTTGAATATAACAAAGCAGTAATGATGTTTAAAATTATGAACGGATTAGCACCCCCATCACTCACAGCAAATTTCCCCATTAACCAATCAAGATTTACAAATAATATACTTATAAGAAAACCTAGAATCGACCTCTTCAAAACCAGCATGATCTACTCTGGTGGCACTCTGTGGAATTCTATTCCACTACATGTTAAAGAAAAGAACAGCCTTCATTCATTTAAAATAGCATACAAAAAGCTCTTGCTTGACAGAGTGACGACAAACACCTAAATCCCAGCTTTAAAGAAGTTTTGTTGGCAATTAATCAATTTCTAAGGGTTTGTTGTCTTCAGGAAAGGAATGTTATGTTTTGTTACTATGTTTACCAATTTCAATGTATGAATTATGTTGTCATAATCATTCTTCGCTATAATCACCTGTTTTCTCGAGTAGCCACATTTTACAGTATCCTTTTTTCAAAATCCCCATTCCCCATCTCCCCTTTGCTGGTTATGTATATAATATGTAAATAATGTCTTGTGATTTGCTTTGATTTTTTTGATTTTTTTTTTGCTTTTTTTTTTATGATTGTTGCTTTTCTTGGTAGGCCCCTATGCCCCCCCCCCCCCCCCACCCCTCTTGTTCTTAAATTTATTTATTTGTTGCTTTCTTGTTGTTTGCCTCAGGGCTGAGTGAAAAAAAAGAGCTGTAATTAATTAGCTTATCTCATTACCCTGAATAAATAACATTTCGTTCGTTCGTTCGTTCGTTCGTTCGTTCTCTCTCTCTCTCTCTCTCTCTCTCTCTCTCTCTCTCTCTCTCTCTCTCTCTCTCTCTCTCTCTCTCTCTCTCTCTCTCTCTCTCTCTCCTCTCTCTCTCTCTCTCTCTCTCTCTCTCTTCTCTCTTCCCCTCTCTCTCTCTCTCTGCCCTCTCTCTCTCTCTCTCTGTCTCTCTCTATGTCTCTCTCTCTCTCTATCTCTCTCTCTCTCTCTCTCTCTCTCTTCTCTCTCTCTCTCTCTCTTCCTCTCTCTCTCTGTGTGTGTGTGTGTGTGTGTCCGTCCGTCCGTCCGTCCGTCTGTTTTCCCTCTTTCTCTCCTGTCACTACCTCAACCCTCTCTTTCATTTTTTGTTACCGCGTGCATGCGTGTGTCCGTGCGTGCGTGCGTGCTCGCATGCGCGCGCACATACATGCACGCAAGCCTATTATGTATTCATTGTTCATGCACATTTGCACGCGCACGTATTCGCGCGTGTTTCTCTCAGTAATGCTGAAATGACAATGCATGGAGTGTGTGTTATTATAATGTGGTATAAAACACTATAATGATTGGGTTGT
>CM065687.1:15757744-15762744 GCA_017654935.2 Phymorhynchus buccinoides | reverse complement strand
ACAACAACAAACAACAACAACGCGCGCGCGGCAGTAGAAACAATTATGCGTATCTGAGTACGAGATCGTGTCGTACGCAGCTACTCTGTGGTTTATTTATTGTGTGTGTGTGTGTGTGTGTGTTGTGTGTGTGAAGGGTGTGCGTGTGTGTGTGTGTGTGTCGTGTGTGTGTGTTGTGTGTTGTGTGTGTGTGTGTGTGTGTGTGTGTGTGTGTGTGTGTGTGTGTGTGTATGTAATGTATGTATGTATGTCTCTGTGTATCCTGTGTGCTCTGTGTGTGTGTCTCAGTGTGTACGCTCCATATTCAGACAAGGAAATCCCACCTTCATATTTAACGAATACTTGATGTTACTGACGTCTTTCTTTGTCTGACATTAGCCCTAGCTTGTACGAAATTAGTTTAATCAATAGCTTCCGCCCCCCCCCCCCCCCTGCCCATCTTCTGGGCCGTACAGTGGCGTCGCTCCCACGCCACTCATTCCGAATCCCAACTCGCAGCCACACCTTGGCTTGTTAGGTCGCAGAATCCAAGACCAGCAGTCCAAGGGGAGCGAGTCTATGTTAGGCCGTCAGGAGGCAGCCAACCGAGGAGACACTGCACTGCTGCTGAGTCACTTCAGTGGAGTTCAGTGGAGCCTGTTCTGAGTATAACATACGCAGGATACCACCTACTAAGCCCCCTACCGACGACAATAATGTCTTAATCGCGGAGCCTGCGTGAGTAAGTTCTTCCTCCGAGGGCGTCCCCACAACCGTCCACCGACAGCCCCCGCCTCCCCACAAACACACTGATCCCTATGACTTTGACCCGATCGCACCAAGGCATAAACTGGATCAGAAATCGAAACTGAAGTCACCATGAGAGCAGGGTATGCAAAGTCACATAATTTAAGACATTTCTTTTTCTTTTTGATGATTGATGGAAATGAGGCGACAGACTCTGATTATGATAATGATGATGATGATGCTATGGGGTTCCGTATCGGTCTGAGACTACGTGACAGGGCTGTATGTACTCTACGCTTCATTTCATAATGATACCCCGGCGTGAACCAGGCCCGAGAACCACAGACACCTGCAGTGTTGGCCGTGGTATTAGAGCAACACTCTCGGAATCGTATCCGTTAAGCGGATGAAGCTCGTCTGCGTGGTTTCAGTCTTCTCATTGAGCCCCATAGCCATTCACTCTGGGTAGGAGTCGGTCCAGGAGCGAAAAACCCTCGCCTCTGCACACACACACATGCGTACGTACGTGTATACACACACACACGCACGCACGCACGCACGCACGCACGCACACGCACGCACACGCACACACGCACGCACACACACACACGCACACACACACACGCACACGCGCACGCACACACACACACACACACACACACACACACACACACACACACATTCATTCTGTCTTTAAAAATCGGGCTACCCAAGGCTGCAACGCCGAGAACCAGTACTGGTGCCACCTAGGTTGAGAGTCATAGTCATTCTTCACACTTTTACAAGAACCACTTTTTAATTTCACACAGCTGTCACGCTCATTTGGCTAACTATTTGTCACGAAGACTCGTTGTTCCCCAATTCGTGTGCCATCATCTATGAAGGGTTTAAAAAAAAAAAAATATTTTTTTTTAAAGCACAGTGGAATGATTACATTTGAGACAATATCAGCACATAGATACATACATGTAAAATCACATGGGAAGAAGCAATTATGATTATATCAAAGATGTATGGGGAAGTCAACGTGACAAGTATATTAATTTTCAATTCGGGGTTCTTCTTGTTCTTCCGTGTCCTGAAGGAATTCTTCCTGCGTGTAATTCTTCCCGTGTCCTCGTTGCGCATGCTCACTAAGCCATGACGTCAGACCTGTGAGACTTAGGGCTTTAGCAGCTACATCGATTTATCGGCAAAGATGTACTCATGTAGATTAACACCCCCCACCACCAGCTCAAGTTATCGATAGATTAAGCACTATATATTAAAAAACAAACAAACACCGTAACGTTGTGTCGCGCATGCGTATTGCAATGACCAGGACTTATTTTACACCAGGGAATATTTTTCGTGACACCCGTCTTCAGTACCTTGCCCCTCGGTGTATTCAGTCAAACACATTCCGATTTCGGAGGATCTCAAAGGATAAAAATAACTGTTAAAACCCTTTCAACGCTAGCCATTTTTCAGCCAAAGATTTCCATTAAATTTACCTGGCCAGAGAAAAGATTCTGTCTGCAATATTTGGGGATTCCTCCGTGACATGCATGAAATAGGGCCTATCCTTACCTCCCGAAATGATGAACATAAGGTCACTGGATATCAGACCCTGATTTGATGCCTTTCAGTGACATGGGTGTTAAATCATTGTGGTGCCAAGAGGCGACAGTGGCGATGAAAGGGTTTTCTTCTTCAGCGGTCGATGTAGCTGGCAGCGTAACATATATACGAGGTTAGAAGGCTATGCCACTCTTGGATAGATGTTGATTTGTTTGTATGTTGTCCTCTCCACCATTGTTGATGTGTACTGTGTGGGTGGAGGGTCATAAAGGCGAACTTGGCACATTCTTTTTTGAGAATGATGCTTTGTTTGTCTCACTTTGGTTCTGACCCACGCACTGCTAGGTGAATGGTATCGTAGTCAACTTTGGTGGAGGGGAGTTAATTAGAAAAAGAGAGTATTTACCCTTTGTTCAATTTCGCGATCTCCTCTCTTGGCCTCACTATTTCATTCTTTCATTACACCTACAGATTTGAACATAAAGGTAGCAAAGCAGGTGGTATTATGATACAATTTATTTTTAGCCCTTCAACTAATAGACGATTATCAAAACAAAAACTAGGGGAGAGCACTTCGTGAAAATCAGAGTTGATTACCTTTTTCTTTTTTACTACCACGTATTAAAAAAGGAGAGAGAGAGAGAGAGAGAGAGAGAGAGTGTCAAATACTTCATCTAGGGCTGAACAGGGTTAGCAAAATGGAAAAGACACGAAGGTATTCAAGGCATTCTGATGACCCCTGTGTGTTTCAATGAAGTATTAAGATAAGATTATCTCCCCCCTCCCCCCCCCCCCTCTCTCTCTCTCTCTCACACACACACACACACACACACACACACACAGAGCGTGCGATCGCCCCACCTGTTTAGCTGTAGGAGTGGGAGTGGACATATGACCCGCCCTATAGTTGAACTGTGCACGACTCTGTAAAACTGTATTGAATGGGTATAGCTGTCTGTCCTCTCTTGTATCTAGAGCCTCTGTGACCCCCCATTCTCTCTCTCCCCCCCCTCTCTCTCTCCCCCCCCTCTCTCTCTCCCCCCTCCTCTTCTCTCTCCTCTCTCTCTCTCTCTCTCTCTCTCCACCCTCTGTCTTCTATTCACCTAACTCAGGCTTTTGTCTTTGCTGGGTTTTTATCTTGCGCGCATTGTTGGTCGAGTTTTCTGTATGTGGTATGTGGTACTGGTGGCTTTTCTAGCCAGGATCGTGAAAAGGAAAGCACGAGTATGAGAATGACTTTGGTACGGTAGTGTCCTTTTTAGTTTGTTGGTGTTTTTTCCCTCCCCCAAGATAGATAGACAGATCTTGGATTTGTGTGTTTGTTTTAACCCTCTTGCGTTTATTCCGCCCAAAACCGCCCGTCCGGAAGTTGCCTCTGTGTATTCAAGCCGCGTTTTCGTAGGAAAATGTACATGCACGTTTCGTGGAAAAAAAAAGAGAATGTCATCTGTTAAAGAAACGACTGGAGTGGAATAGGAATTGTTCGGAAATAATTAAGGGACTCATGGTGTGTGGGGAGTGATCTTGCATAATTCAATCGGTCAAACAGGAGAAGCTACTCTACCATCAGGTACATCCCCAGCTCTCGCCTCGTGTGTTTGAGTAGACTTACATCACTTATAACACCGTGCGTCATTCTAAATTTGATGTCATTAAAATTTATATTTTTACGTCTCACTTTGCAAGTTCTATCGGTTTGCGGATACTGACTGGCCGCCCCTCATTTTTCAAAAAAAAAGTTTTATAAAAATGATCGCAAGTCGCTGACTCGCATCCTGCGGTTTCAAGCTTCGACGCCATGCCGCCATTGTTGCTATGGTTTTGACCGAGTAAGTCGAGGTAATCAACTCTAATTTTCACGAAGTGCTCTCCCCTAGTGTTTTCCGAAAATCTATTATTTGAAGGGCTAAAAAAACAAAACAAAAACCAACCGACGTGAGAGTACAGGGTAGGTTCTCAAGTGTGATGATGCTTTTTGAACGGTGTTAGTTTTTGTGTGTGAGGAGGAATTACATACACAAAACAATCATTAAAACTAGCATGGATGTGCCAGATCGTAATATTGCTAAAAAAAATTGACATGTGTCTGAAAGAATCCACCTCTTTCAAGACCTGTAATTTAGTGTCTTGTAGATTGGGGGCCTTTGGAATGGTGGGTCGCCTGTGGGCAGTTTTCTTTTTGTGGATGCTTATTATTATTATTATTAGCGGAGGTTTTGAGTTTGCGACGTGCCGCTCTGGTATGTGTTGGTCTGCGCGTGATCAGTTTGTGCATGTACATGACTGTTTAGTTTTGCGATTGAAAGAAGTGTCGTTTGAACTTGCATGTTTCCTGTTACTTCAGCGACGACAATTGTTTTTTTCTCTAAAATGTCCATCCAACCCCATCTCCCAACCTCTCCATCTCTTTCTGTCTGTCTATCTCTCCTTCTCTCTCTATCTCTGTCTGTCTCTGTCTTTATCTTCTCTCTCTCTCTCTCTCTCTCTCTCTCTCTCTCTCTCTCTCTCTCTCTCTCTCTCTCTCTCTCTCTCTCTCTCTCTCTCGGGCATGCGCTCTTTCTCTTATCTCTCTCTCTCTATATCTGGCGCATGCGCTCTCTCTCTCTCTCTCTCTCTCTCTCTCTCTCTCTCTCTCTCTCTCCCCCCCTCTCTCTCTCTCTCTCTCTCTCTCTCTCTCTCTCTCTCTCTCTCTCTCTCTCTCTCTGTGACTCTCT
>CM065687.1:15747744-15750244 GCA_017654935.2 Phymorhynchus buccinoides | reverse complement strand
GGTCTTTGTTGTTGTTGATCGTAAGGAATGTGTGGAGTTTATCGTCATTGTGGTCTTTTTTGTTGATCGTAAAGAATGTGTGGAGTTTATCGTCATTGTGGTCTTTGTTGTTGTTGATAGTAAAGAATGTGTGGAGTTTATCGTCATTGTGGTCTTTTTTGTTGTTGATAGTAAGGAATGTGTGGAGTTTATCGTCATTGTGGTCTTTTTTGTTGATCGTAAAGAATGTGTGGAGTTTATCGTCATTGTGGTCTTTGTTGTTGTTGATAGTAAAGAATGTGTGGAGTTTATCGTCATTGTGGTCTTTTTTGTTGTTGATAGTAAAGAATGTGTGGAGTTTATCGTCATTGTGGTCTTTTTTGTTGTTGATAGTAAAGAATGTGTGGAGTTTATCGTCATTGTGGTCTTTGTTGTTGTTGATAGTAAGGAATGTGTGGAGTTTATCGTCATTGTGGTCTTTTTTGTTGTTGATAGTAAGGAATGTGTGGAGTTTATCGTCATTGTGGTCTTTGTTGTTGTTGATCGTAAGGAATGTGTGGAGTTTATCGTCATTGTGGTCTTTGTTGTTGTTGATAGTAAAGAATGTGTGGAGTTTATCGTCATTGTGGTCTTTTTTGTTGATGATCGTAAAGAATGTGTGGAGTTTATCGTCATTGTGGTCTTTTTTGTTGTTGATAGTAAAGAATGTGTGGAGTTTATCGTCATTGTGGTCTTTGTTGTTGATCGTAAAGAATGTGTGGAGTTTATCGTCATTGTGGTCTTTGTTGTTGTTGATAGTAAAGAATGTGTGGAGTTTATCGTCATTGTGGTCTTTGTTGTTGATCGTAAAGAATGTGTGGAGTTTATCGTCATTGTGGTCTTTTTTGTTGATCGTAAAGAATGTGTGGAGCTTATCGTCATTGTGGTCTTTGTTGTTGATCGTAAAGAATGTGTGGAGTTTATCGTCATTGTGGTCTTTGTTGTTGTTGATAGTAAAGAATGTGTGGAGCTTATCGTCATTGTGGTCTTTGTTGTTGATCGTAAAGAATGTGTGGAGTTTATCGTCATTGTGGTCTTTGTTGTTGATCGTAAAGAATGTGTGGAGCTTATCGTCAAAAAAGAAGAAGAAGAAAAAGAAACAGTCCTTGACAAACGTGAATTTTACCCCCCCCCCCTTCCCCTTCAAATTTTCCGCATTGACAATTTTTACTGAGAAGCAACATTCTGCCGGGTTTGGGGGGGGGGGGGGGGGGGGGGGGGGCGGGGGGGGGGGCGGGATAGAGGGTTAGGATCAGCCCTAGGATTATTTTTCATAAACCGAAAGAAGCGAACATTAAGAGGGAGGGTCGTAAACATGAGGGTGGGTGACATAAATACGTGTTTGTCGTCTCCTTGCCTGTCGCCTCTCCTTCCTTCTCCCCATCCTCACTGTATTATTGTCTAGTAGTCTGGAAGAGGAAGGCACCGCCACGTTACTTACAAAGTCAATCCGTTCAACAACAATAGGCTAAAAATGGTCCGCTCTATCTTCAAGAAGGGAAAGGGAAACAACAATTTTCGGAGAAAAAAAACTAGGGGAGAGCACTTCGTGAAAATTAGAGTTGCTTACCTCGATTACTCGGTCAAATACCATAGTAACAATGCAACAATGGCGTCGAAGCTTGAAACCGCAGGATGCGAGTCAACGACTTGCAAACATTTTTTAAATAGAAAAATTAGGGGTGGCCAGTGGCCACAACTGATAAAACTTGCAAAAATATAAATGACATCAATTTTTAGAATGACGAGCGGTGTTCTAAGTGCTGTGTGTCTGCTGAAGCACACGAGTCGATAGGCTACGAGAGCTGATGATAGAGTGACTTCCCCTGTTTGACCGATTGGATTAGGCAAGATCTCTCCCACACACCATGAAATTACTCCCCTTAATTATTTCCGAACAATTCCTATTAACGGCTCCTGGTCACATTTGAGTCTAGCGCGTTGTGGGGAGAATTTGAAACGAAGTTCATAGCATCTGGTGGTTGTGAGTGATAGAGTGGGGGAGGAAGGGGGGAGCATGCAAAGTTGTTGTTTTTCAATAGAAAGTAGATAAGAGCTGTCAGTCACTTACATTTTAATTTTTAGTTGGGAGAAGATGACAAAGCAGAAAGGTTTTTCACCTTGAAATGCAGATTTCTGACAAGATTTTTAGCGTTCTCTAACGAGACGTTTTCACCGTGCAATAAACAAAAAGTTATAGTATAACTTAATATACAGTTAAAAGGACAGCAATATGTTTGGAATCTACGGTATGTTTGTGAAAGTCACACATGTTTTATAGTGAAGAAAACCCATCAAAGAAGGTTTGACGATAATAATAATAATAATAATAATAATAATAATAAATATTAATAATAACTTTATATAATTATATTTTCTGGATGCTTGTGACACGACTTCGGGGGATTTAATTCAAGGAAGACCGATTCAATTCAATGCAAAGGAAGACTTCGAGAGAGTTCACTCAAAGAAACTTCCCGGC
>CM065687.1:15720244-15727744 GCA_017654935.2 Phymorhynchus buccinoides | reverse complement strand
TAGGGCGCAGCAGGACAAAGATGGGTTTTAAGAGAGGTTTTGAATGAGGAGACTGAGTTGGAGTGTCGGAGAGGAGAAGGCAGAGAATTCCACAGAGATGGTGCTTGACAAGAAAAAGAACGTTGGCCAGCAGATTTGAGACGGATGGAGGGAATGGAAAGGAGACGAGAATCAGAAGACGAACGTAGTTGGCGAGCTGGGACATAGAGATGAAGAAGATCAGAGAGATACTTGTAAAGGCTGTCTTTCTGGTGATCTCGACGTGTTTTTTGCACACAAAAACCTCATCCGTCAGGGTGTCCCTTTAAAACTGAAACTCGTATATATGTTGTTATAGTAGCAACGGGCTTGTTATGTATTTGGGTTAAGCCCACGAACGTAAAGGGAGGGGGGTAGGGGTGATTTATTTCGGGGCGTTGAGGGGTTTTGACGCAATGAGCGGGAGATAAGGACATCAGCGTAGCCAAGAAGGGATGGATTAGATTAAGAGAGAGAGAGAGAGAGAGAGAGAGAGAGAGAGAGAGAGAGAGAGAGAGAGAGAGAGAGAGAGAGAGAGAGAGAGTCATCTAACCTCTACCCCCCGCCCCTCCGTTCTCATTTTGTTCAAGGAATCTGTCAGGTAGAGATTAATTTTTCCCCATAAAGGGAGATCAGGCCAGACAGACTTCCTGGGTTTGCCCACTTCCTGTCCGTTTAGTACGTAAACTCATAGATCTACCGTATCCCAATATAGTTTTCCACTCTTCCAGTCTTACCTTCTAAATTACCCCACCCACCCCCTTTAAGAAACAACAACAACCCGTGGCCGTGCGTGTTATGGTTAACCCTTTCACCGCCAATGTCACATTTATGCAGCACAATGGTTTAGCACCCATGTCACTAAAAGGCATCAAATCAGGGCCTGTTATCCGAAGACCCTATTCTCATAATTTTGGGAGGTAAGGATAAGCCTAATGTTTTAGCCCCACATGGCCGAAAGGCCAAAGAGGGCGTAAAACATTATTTCTTCAAGCCTAATGTTATGCAAGGAATTCACAATATTGCAACTTATTTTTTTCTCTCTAATTAAGTTTGATGGTATATTTTGGCTGACAAATGGCTGGCGTTGAAAAGGTTAAAAGGGATGAGTTCGGGAAAGGGTGTGCATTGAGACTGGAGATTGTTTTCCTTTTTACAATAATATTCTTTCTTTCATTTCCTCTCGCCTTTCTGCGTCCTCTTCTCTTCACCTGACTTAATGCGACTGCCTTGTTATTTATATATATATTTTTTAATCTGGTGTCCATTTGTGCACCTGTTGTTTTGAGTCCCCCCCTCTCTCCCTCTCTCTCTCTCTCTCTCTCTCTCTCTCTCTCTCTCTCTCTCTCTCTCTCTCTCTCTCTCTCTCTCTCTCTCTCTCTCTCTCTCTCTCTCTCTCAGTTTTTCAAGTCAGTCTCGTCTCTCTCTCTCTCTCTCTCTCTCTCTCTCTCTCTCTCTTTCTCTCGTCTCTCTCTCTCTCTCTCTCTCTCTCTCTCTCTCTCTCTCTCTCTCTCTCTCTCTCTCTCTGTCTCTCTCTCTCTCTCTCTCTCTCTCTCTCTGCATACGGACACGTGTGAATGCATATCACTGCGTACGTGCATATTTGCCCGCACACGTGTGTGTGTTTCTGTGCCTGTGCTTGTGTGCTCATGCACGTGCATAAGACTTAGGCCTAGTACATAGATTTGGATGCAAGAGCAGATGACTGTGCAAATCCTTCCTTCTCGTCTGCTGAGAGAGAGAGAGAGAGAGAGAGAGAGAGAGAGAGAGAGAGAGAGAGAGAGAGAGAGAGAGAGAGAGAGAGAGAGAGTGTGAGTGGGTGGGGGGTGTGTGGTGGTGGTGTGCGGTTAAGATTTATTTGCACATGAACCGTTTGGACCCTTAATCTTGGACGTATAGCGTTATCGTCCTTTTTTCCCCTTTTTTCTTTTCTTTTAACCTCGATGCTGCTATTTGCAGACCACAGCCACCCCACCCCACCCACCCCCGCCCCCGAGATCACCTGAGTGGTTCGTATTAAAAGGTGACAGATTTATTTGCATAGACAGACGGGACCCTTACTCATAGGCTAGCAGCATTTTGTTTTTTTATTTTGATTTCTTCACAGGATGCTGTTGCAGACCACAGGATGCTGTGCAGGGGGGGGGGGGGGGGGGGGGGGGGGTGAGGGGCTGGTGCCAGAACTAATATAGGTCACCATGTTTGATCGGCTGTACATTTTTTTTTCCTTGACTGGGAAAATCTATGTCTCTCATTTGTCTCTCTCTTTATATATATAATATCTCTGTCTGTCTATCTGTCTATATATCTGTTTCAATGTCTGTTTTGTGAGTGTCTGTCTCTCTCTCTCTCTGTGTCTCTCTGTGTGTTTCTCTGTCTCTCTGTCTCTCTCTCTCTCTCTCTCTCTCTGTCTCTCTCTCTCTCTCTCTCTCTCTCTCTCTCTCTCTCTCTCTCTCTCTCTCTCTCTCTCTCTCTCTCTCTCTCTCTCTCTCTCTCTCCTCTCTCTCTCTCTCTCTCTCTCTGTGTGTGTGTGTGTGTGTGTGTGTGTGTGTGTGTGTGTGTGTGTGTGTGTGTGTGTGTGTGTATGTGTGTGTGTGTGTGTGTGTGTGTGTGTGTGTGTGTGTCAAGTCAAGTCAAGTCAAGTCAAAATGATCTTTATTGAGGATAAAGCAGTAAGCTTGACAGCTTTTTTTCATCCTGTCCTCAGAATGAAAAGTAATACGAAAGCAACTCGAAAAATAACTCAACATGCAAAACAAAACATTCCAAACTACTAAACATTAGCCTAATAATATAACTCATTGAAATAACTCTATTGAGAGAGAGAGAGAGAGAGAGAGACCCGAGAGAGAGAGAGAGAGAGAGAGAGAGAGAGAGAGAGAGAGAGAGAGAGAGAGAGAGTAAATGAATGGGAGATTGAAGTGAAAGTGGTTGTCCCTTCCTCATTTCTTTTTTTTCCCCATCACCCATTTTAACCAATGTCCCGGACACAATGGAACAAAGCAGAGAACAATCAAAGTGTAAAAATTGGAAAGTATCAATTAAAAGGACATGTTCCGACGGAATAGGTGCTAAATTTCTAAAGTTAGAGACTAATTCATAGGGTTTCTAACATATGAAATGTAAGTGCTTTCATAAATGTCTGTCTTGATGTACACGATTTTAAATTAAAAGATAAATTGTTCCACGCCGTACAGCCTGAGTACAATAAACTAGATTTATAAAGATTATTACGGGGTCTGGGAAAAGAAAGTTTGGGGGAAAGTCTCTGTGTATCTGTGTGTAGTTGTTTGGTATACAGGTATGACAGAAAGATGTATTAATATCATTATTAATGAAGAATACTGAACTGAGTACAAAGCTTCTTTTTTTTTTTAGTACAAAGCTTCTTTTTTTTTTTAGTACAAAGCTTCTTTTTTTTTTTAGTACAAAGCTTTTTTTGCGTAAACGTTTTTATCCTCTTGTACTAGAGACATAGAGATTGGAATGAAAATAATGCTCCTCAATCATAAAATAAATAAATAACACAACAGCAACAAAACCTTTCTATTTCCGTGAACAAAAACCCAAATAGACAGTGTTAAAGACCCAGCACGTCACGTGTCAAAACCACGATTTTCACGTGCTTTCCCTCTTATAGCTGGTAAGAAATGTAAAGAAATATTCCTAGCATAAGAGGGAATGTGACACGTGACGTGGGGGGTCTTTAATAATACCCAGAGCCTTGACACACGAGCACCATTGATGAACCCCAGATGCACGTGTTATGATCTTGACAGCATGTGCACGGGCCTGCACGCGCCCCCCTCCCCCCCCTACTACATACGATAACACAGATACAGATGCACGCGCACGCACGCACGCGCGCGCACACACACATGCACGCACACAAGCACACACACGCACACGCGCGCGCGCGCGCACTCACGCACACGCACGCACACACACGCACACGCACGCACACGCACGCACGCACACGCACGCACACACACACACACACACACACACACACACACACACACGCACGCACGCACGCACGCACGCACGCACGCACGCGCGCGCATTGTTGATGCTTTAATATGTGTGATCATAATACATCTATGAATGAAAATCTATTCAACGTCCTCCAGTCTGGAACAGACACATATGGGACACTAGTAGATATAAAGATGGTGGGAACGATCCTGGAGGCAATGCCCGGAGGCAGTGCTGCACCAGGAAAGTCCCGAATATGTAACAATACAGATCTGTTTACTCTACTCTTTTCGAGTAGTATTCTACTCAATTTGGACCTCTACTACTCTTCACAATTGAAACCAATGCTCTAACTACTCATTTTTAGTGAACATTGTTTGATGGTTTAATGAATAAAACTACACATTTTGCACTAAAACTACTAATTTCAGCTAGCCAGACTACTCAAGACTTGTGTAGGGGGTAAACGGGTCTGCAGATGTGTACATCTATTTAACATCTATTTATTATACTACTACTATTATAATACTGCAACTGCTGTTGCTGTGGCTTTTGCACTTCTGCTGCCTCTGAGTTCTTCTGCTGCTTCTGCTGTTGCTGTTATTGCTGCTGCTACCGTGACTGCGATTCTTTGTGTGGTCGACTGAACTAGCAGTAGTGGGCAACTTGGTGCGTAATTTGCTGTGGCTAACTTGTAAGGCTTTTTGACACAAGACGTTCAATGCTGCACTTGGTCATCTCCAAAACAGTATGGAAAGTTGACGCCATTCGCGTGACAATGTCGGTTTTCAGCGAAACTTTAGAATGTGTATCTTTTAACCATTCAATCTGAAATTAAACTGACTCTAGCCCTAACCCTACCCCTATCCCTACTCCTATCCCAAACCATAAACCGTCAAATACACAAAAAATAAAACTGTATTTAAAAAACAATGATTGTTCCATGTTTGGAGATGACCAAGTGCAGTATTGAACGCCTAGTCTTTTTGACCAGCTGGCAGCCAGCCATAGACAGCAGCAAGCGCGTCATTGCACTTGTACGTTCTGCCCATAATTGCACACACACACACACACACACACAGACACACACACACACACACACACACACACACACACACACACACACACACACACACACACACACACACACACACACACACACACACACACACACAGACACACACATACACACACACACACACACACACACACACACACACACACACACACACACATATATATATATATATATACAAAAAGCATGCACACAAAAAAGAGAAAAAAAAAACCCAGTGATCATTAAGTCATTTTGACACCTATATTTTCTTGCAGTTGTTTCTTTTTTTTCTTTCAGAAGATCCTGCTGTTATTAGTACTACTTGTTCCCCCCCTTTTACTGGTATTTTTTGTAAGAAAAGAGACTAGTACCTTGTGAATAAAATAAGAACCAGTGTGTTTATTTCAGCGCCTATTTGCCTTGGCATGAGGCTGTGTCAGACCAGTTGACATCAGCTAGAACGTCAAGGCTACATCAAAATGTTGTTATGCTCTGAATGGTTGTGCGGGGATTGTCTTAAGCCATGACAAGCTCCCAGCATAACATCATCAGTCTAAAATCCCCCGAAGACGGAGTGTGGCTGCCCACATGGCGGGGTAATCAAAAACGGTCACACACGTAATGTTCTCATCCCTAGCTGGTCCATTTGTACTGAATTGTTCAAGTGGTCTGGCTGTTGGGATGATCCCTGGAGTCGTTAAGCCAGGGAACAACAACAACAACTTTGCGTGCGGAGTTTGTTCTTGGTGCAGGTCTGCATAGTAGGCTAGTGTATGTAAAGCGCTTTGAGCTCCCTGCAAAGGGAGTAAAGGGCTATATAAATGTTCAGTATTATTATTGTATTCCAGTCTTCACGAGTTTCAAACCACTGGACGCGTCATGATGAAACTGGGACAGAGTTTAATGCCCGATTAGAGGCAAGGACTATGGCCGTGATTTAGTTTTACCTTAAATTGGCAAATCTGTCTTTTAGATACCCCCCTCGTGTTTACGACTCTCGATCTCAAAGTCTGGTTCTTTCAGTTTCTTGACATTAACCCTAGGCTGATCCTAACCCTATCCCTTTCCTGAAAAGGGGGAAGGGAAATCTTAGGAAAGGACAGGGTTAGGATCAGCCCAAGCTTATATTTTCATAAAACCGACAGAAGCAGACTTTGAGATTGAGGATCGTAAACATGAGAGAGTGTTAAAGTAGGCCTACAAGATTGCGGGATTTTTTAAAAATTAACTCTACCGTATGTTTTGCTTTTCCCTCATCGCTCGCTCTTAGGATTTAACCCCCAAAAAGAAATAGCTTTACATTCTCTAAGTTAACCCCCCCAAAAAGTACTTTGCTTCCGAAACAAGGGCTCTTTTTCTGGCTGTAGGCTTCTCTGGGAGTTCGTTTATGTGCTTGCCATCCTGTTTGTTTATGCTGCTGTTCGGTCGACTGAAAGATCTTCTTTCGTGATGCGATGCTTAGAGACCTCTTTAGTTTCTGCTTCGGTGCTGACATCATACGCTGGGTTAATACGCACGTGCCCTTCTGCATAATAATATATTTTAATTTAGTTATTAGACCCATCCTCCTACCTGATGTTTTTTTTCCCCACTTATCTTTTTTCTTGTTTCTGCAAGTGTTAGGAACCTCAGATAAGACCGGTCCAAAGAAATTGTTAAAAAAGAAAAAGAAGAAGAAAAAAATAACAAACAAATAACTTTCCTTTGTCATATTCTCATATCAGTCTTTACCTCTGTCTGTCAGTCTGTTTGGTCTGTATATCTCCGTCACTCTTTCTCGTACTATCTGTATCTCCGTCTCTTCCCGTCTCTCTCTCTCTCTCTCTCTCTCTCTCTCTCTCTCTCTCTCTCTCTCTCTCTCTCTCTCTCTCTCTCTCTCTCTCTCTCTCTCTCTCTCTCTCTCTCTCTCTCTCTCTCTCCCCCTCTCTCTCTCTCTCTCTCTCTCTCTCTCTTCTCTCTCTCTCTCTCTCTCTCTCTCTCTCTCTCTCTCTTTCTCTCCCTCCCTCCCCATCATTATATTCTCTCGGCTGTCTTTGTAACATTGGTGAATCGTTTTCTACAGGCTACAGAAGATGAGTATGTTCACCACAGGTCTAAGTTTGTTGACTTGCACCTGTGCAGCTTAGTAAAGTTGTTCAATTAATACTGTTCTATGAAAAGGCTGCTCGTGAAGAAATTCTGCTTAACGTCCTCCGGTCTGGAACAGACTTTAGTAGATATAAAGATGGTGGGAACGATCCTGGAGGCAATGCCCAGAGGTAGTGCAACACCAGGAAAGTCCCGATTTTTGAATAATACAGATGATGGGGGGGTGGCACATCTTTACCTGAGCCTTGAAGGCTTTGCCTCTTGTAACATTGGTGAATCATTTTCTACATGCTACAGAAGATGAGTATGTTCACCACAGGTCTAGGTTTGTTGGACGTTGACTTGCACCTGTGCAGCTTAAA
>CM065687.1:15707744-15715244 GCA_017654935.2 Phymorhynchus buccinoides | reverse complement strand
AGTTCTTGGGAGAATGAAGCATCCTGGTGGATTAGATTAACCCCAAGTGTGTGGTGACTGACCTACTACTACCGACAATAGAGGTAGAGGCAGTGGAGTTTTGTTGTGCTGGATGGGGGATGGTGGGAGCTGGTGGGGGCGTATCCGTTGTTACGTCGGGGCGGCCGTGTACTGTGCGTGTGCTGGGTGCTTCCGTCTGTGGGGATTTCCATCGACGGTGACGCGTTGTTGTTGTTGTTGTTAGTGTTGTTGTTGCCGGTGTGGTGATAGTTGTGTTAGAAGAAAGTTGAGACGCGTAGTTTAGTGTGTTGTGCGAATGTGTTTGTGTGTCTTGTGTGGAAAGGGAGATAAGAACATCGTTTTAATCCGTCGACATGAAAGCTGACACGCTCCCCCACCCCCACCATCGGCAGTACCACTACCCTCCTCCTCACCCTCACCCTCCGGCAGTAGAGCCCCCCGCGGTGTCCGGCAGCCAGTCCCAGCAGGAGGCGTCGTCCGGCGGCGGGGGTCAGCGCGTGCTGTACCTCAGCCCCTCCTGCCCCCTGGAGGAGCGCAGCGGCACGGGGCGCCGGCCGCCCGGGTCATCATCGGCCTCCATCATGGAGCAGTCGCCCAAGCACCAGCACCACCGCTGGGCCCGCAGCCTCAGCTGGAGGGGCAGGGCCAAGCGCAGCCAGAGCCTCAACCGGGAGGCCCCCACCACCGCCACCACCACGGACAACAACTCCTCCCCCGCCCCCGCCTTGCACAAGAACGGCATCCAGAAGACCCTGTCCTGGCTGAAGAACTTGAGGTCCACCTCGGTCAAGAATCGCGCCAACCTGCCCGCCGAGGGCAGTAGCGGTTCGCCGGTGGAGGAAGGCCGCGGCACCTCCGGCTCCGCTAAGCAGCGGGACAAAGGCCTGGGGAACTTGGAGGACTCCAAGCGCTACGGCAGGGAAGGAGGGGCCGGCCTTCCCTCCTCCGTGTCCCACGACAATCTCTCCTCGCACGGCTCTAACCGCCCCTTCTACCCCTCTGCCGGGGTCAGCAAGTACCGGCACAGCGTGATAGGCCACGTGGGCCAGGAGCAGGTGGACGAGGGGTGCTACCCCAAGGACTACTTCAAGCTGCACTACCCCAGGATCATGACCTCGGAGCCCAGGGAAGAGGCTCGGCACCCGGGGGGTCCCGGGGCGGAGTTGTCTCAGGAATACGACCCCCACGGGGAGGACATTTTGCGAAGCAGCAGCAGCAGAGGGTCCAAGTCGTGGCAGTCTTCGGGCAGCGCCGGGCACCAGCATCGCCACAGCATCATCGGCGACGTGGGCTATGCTCAGGATTACCCCCACCATTACCCCCAACCCCACCACCAACATCTCCACCATCATCAACAGCCCCCTCAGCAACAGTTTCAACCTCAGCAGCATCCCACTCGCCCCCCTCCCCACTCTCACTCCGCCGAGGGCCTTTCGCGGGAGCACACTCAGGGGTTTTCTCGGGAACAAAGGACTTTCTCCCTGTCGGCTCAGGGCATCGACAACCCTGGATTCTCAGAATCCACGGACACCAACACGGGACCAAGCAACGCCAGCACCACCTCAGACGGAGCGGGGGACGGCTCTCGCAGCAGCACGTCCATCGGCTCCACCGTGACCCGCATCCTGAGGGCGCGGCTGTTCGGGCGAGCCAAGAGCTCCATCAGCCTGCACCTGGACAAGGCCTCCACAGAGCCCTCCCAGCAGCAGCAGCAGGTGATGATGACCCGGAGCCTGACGCAGTCCCAGGACCCCCTGCCCGCGGTGGTGGTGCAGCCCCGGCCGGCGGCCAGCGTCAGCGCCCTGAACCTGGGCACGGACTACAACATCAGCGCCGTCAAGCTGCGGCCCAAGAAGGGGCAGGGCGGGGACAGCAAGCACGTCTACGTGGTCAACAAGGACACCAAGCCCTCCAGGCCCCGCTCCTGCGCCACGCTGCCCCGCGACGCCAAGCTGGGTAAGACGAGAGTTAAATGTAGAAGGAGGGAGAAAGGTGGCAGAGTGGTTAAGACGTTCGCCTGCCAAATGTAATGCGTGACTGCAGCGTTAGTGGCCCTTTCTTTCTGAACGTCCAGTCCTTCGGATGGGGACTTAAAGTTAGTCTGACCCGTGCGCTTTAGGCACATACACATCCCACGGCAGTTGAAAGTCGGTACCAGGCAGGGAGAAATCCCGCTGCCTGGTATGGCCAAATTGATAGCTAGGTTTTCCCAGTGTGCCCACACACCCTCCTCACCCTGTGACCCCCAACCAAAGAAGAAAAAAAGGGGGTAGGCGCTGCACTTGCGGCGACGCCCTCTCCGGTGGAGAGCAGACCGAATTTCACAGAGATAAGTCTCTGTGACCAACTACCAATACCAAATATAATGAAGAAAATTTAAAACTTATTCTCTCAACCCATACAGTTTGTACTCACTCGTAGCTTTCGCCAAGCGTCCGCCTGGCTTCCTCAGCGCTTGCACACTGAAGGTGGAGACTTGGAGTTCAGTATCAAATACTTTCTCCTCCATAGCATTCTCTCTCCCTATTATGCTCGTTACTGTCCTTAGTAGCCTAATGCTTTTTCAAGTTTCGGGACCGCATTAATCCAAGCCCAGCTTCTACCTCCCCTCCTTCTCTATTATTATTTTTTTCCACCAGCCCACTTCTGATGAGCCTGGTTTTCAAAATTCCATCATGAGCGATCACTGTGTGAAGGAGAGAGGGAGAGGGGAGAGATAGAGAGAGAGAGAGGGAGCAGGGCTCCCGGGGACCCCCATTTGGGGTCTGTGAAGCACTAGCATTCTGAAGGACCCATTAACCCTTTCACCGCCAATGTCACATTTTTGCACCGCAATGATTTAACACCCATGCCACTAAAAGGCATCAAACCAGGGCCTGTTATCGGAAGACCTTATTTTCTTAATTTTGGGAGGTAAGGATAGACCTTACTTTATGCATATCACAGAGAAATTTCCAATATTACAGATGATTTTTTTTATCTACCCAGGTAAGAATAATAGGAAGAAATTGCTGAAAAATGGCTGGCGGCGAAAGGGTTAAAGGGATGCATTAGAAAAACTCTTTTTAGCATTCACACTGCCACTGGGACCCTCTATCCCGCCTCTAGGACCCTCAATACTGTAAGTGAAGGAGTCTGGGACCCCTTGTTTTGCAGGACTATTGGGAGCCCTGGAGAGATAGAGAGAGAGAGTGAGAAACAGGTCAACAGAGAGAGAGAGAGAGAGAGAGAGAGAGAGAGAGAGAGAGAGAGAGAGAGAGAGAGAGAGAGAAACAGGTCTACAGAGAGAGAGAGAGAGAGAGAGAGAGAGAGAGAGAGAGAGAGAGAGAGAGAGAGAGAGAGAGAAACAGAGTCACAACAGAGAGAGAGAGAGAGAGAGAGAGAGAGAGAGAAACAGGTCAACAGAGAGAGAGAGAGAGAGAGAGAGAGAGAGAGAGAGAGAGAGAGAGAGACTCTCAAACTGGTTTCCTATGATGAATTTGCAATGGCATTTATTTATTTATTTATTTTTATCTAGATACCTTGTTGGGTATATCAACTACTGGCGTTATCATTTCACACAGATTAAAACACCACTAACAATTCCTGTCTTTGTGCTTTCTCTGGTTTGCCAATAGTTATCGCATTTACACTTTCCACTTGCAATTGATCGATCAACCACTGGCAAATTGTAAATATGCATTTTGACAAAAGAAAATATTGTGGGCCCACTCCTTTCGAAAAAAGTTTAGGTTTAACCAAACAAATCCGAATAATATTCATGTTGGTTTTCCCTAAAGCACTCCAGTTCATAAACGTATAAATCCTCGCTACATTTTCTTTGTCGTCTGTTTACTTTGCACCAAGTTGAAAGAAGGGCTTTGATTGAGAACAAAGTTGTGCTGCAGAGAGAGAGAGAGAGAGAGAGAGAGAGAGAGAGAGAGAGAGAGAGAGAGAGAGAGAGAGACGGATACGGATACGGATTTTTAATCAAAAGGCCAAGGCCCCATATGATGGGGTTACAATGAACAAACATATTGTAGGAAATAACAAATATATATATATATAGATACAGTATAAGCATAGAAAGAATTACTTATCAAATAACCAATCAATCATTCATTATACGCAAAAACATACATATAAACACATGAGCAACACATTCAACTAATCATTATGCTACGCATATTAAAAGCCTTGTACAAGAATAGAGCAAATCGTTTAACAATAGATTCATTAGTTGATGCTAAGAGCATAGTAAGTCTAAAGAGAGAGAGAGAGAGAGAGAGAGAGAGAGAGAGAGAGAGAGAGGGGGGGGGAGAGAGAGAGAGAGAGAGAGAGGGAGAGAGAGAGAGAGAGAGAGAGAGAGAGAGAGAGAGAGAGAGAGAGAGAGAGAGAGAGAGAGAGAGAGAGAGAGAGAGAGAGAGAGTGAGTACGAACACAAATACGAATACGAATGTTTAATGAGGGTTAATAGATAAGCATAAGCTTTTTTTACACCATGCCCTCGAAAATATCAACAACAACAAAACCCAAAGGAACAACAACAAAAAGTGAAATAGCATGACATGAAAAGGGGGAAGAAAGAAGGGGGGGGGGGGGTGTGTGGGTGGGGTGTGTGTGTGGGGGGGGGGGGGGGGGGAGGGGGGAGGGGGGGGGAAAGGGTGTGTGTGTGGGGGCACACTGCGGAGGGGGGGGAGGGGGGTGTAACAACTAGCACAACAAGAAAAAAAAAATTCGAAAGCAAAAATTAAAAAAAAGAACAAACACATTTCAAAACACATGCATGGAATAAAAGATATAAAGAGAGAGAGAGAGAGAGAGAGAGAGAGAGAGAGAGAGAGAGAGAGAGAGAGAGAGAGAGAGAGAGAGAGAGAGAGAGAGAGAGAGAGAGAGAGAGAGAGAGACAAGAAAGAGAGGGAGAGGAGGGAGGAGGGAGGGAGGGAAAAAAATGCGGGTGGGGGAGAGGAGAAGAGCGAGAAAGAGAGAGAGGGAAGGGGGGAGAGAAAGAGCTTTATAGCTTGTTGTATTCGTGAAGAAAATGATGTACACTGCAATGTGTTGTGTTAATGAACTTTGTTTAAGAGAGAGAGAGAGAGAGAGAGAGAGAGAGAGAGAGAGAGAGAGAGAGAGAGAGAGAGAGAGAGAGAGAGAGAGAGCAAAAAAATGCAACAGCTAGCGATTTCAAATCAATTCGTGACAAATGTTAGAAAGTAAACAATTAGATCTCTACGTCTGACCCTGAATCAATCAGATCTATTCAACGCGCATATTTTATGTTTACCTGTCTGTATGTCTGTTTGTCTGTGCGCGCGCCCGCCCGCCTATGCCGCTTTGCTCCATAAAGAACTAAAAGGAGGTAGACATAGAGTGGATAGGCCTAGTGGGATAGGTGGTGGTCAAAAAGTATAAATAAGGGAGGTGTGTGTTTGTGTGCGTCCTTGACCTTTATTCAAGAGAAAAACACTTATAAATAGTAAAATAAACATCTAAAGTAAAATAAAACATATTTCTTTTTTCCCCTTCCCCCCTTCTTCCAAACAACTAAAATATATCGTAATGTCCCATATGGCTTCGGCCGAGAGGACGCTAAGAATAATTAACCTTTGTGTGCGTGTGTGTGTGGGTATGTGTGTCCACTGTGTATGTCTGTCTGTGTGCGCGTGGGTTGGTGGGGTGGGTAGGTGGGGGTCGTGAAAGAAAGTTTGAGAGATTTCAAGATTTTATTTAATTAATTCCGAAAGCCAACAAATCGGGGGTGGGGGTGGGGGTGGGGTGTACGTGGAGAGGGAAGGGGTGATGGCTAAGGCCGGGGGGGGGGGGGGGGGGGAGGTGGGAGCGGAGGGGTGCAGGATGAGGTGGTGAAGGTGATGGGGCTAATAAAAAGGGGTGGGGTGGGGGGTAAGGATTCACTAATTAGTGATCTCAAAATATCATTCTGCTAACGTATACAGCCGCGGTGTATGTGCTGGATGAGGGCTCCTGTGTCGTTATCAGAGGTGTTGGTCACTAAAAGGAGAGAATAAAACATTCAAGTAGATACATTTTGACGTCTGAATAACTGTTACACAAGACTATGTAAAGCTCATTGGCAGTTCTTTTTCTTCTTTTTCGTCCTTTATGTTCATCATCATCGTATTCGTCTTCTTCTTCTTCTTCTTCTTGATGGAGGTGTCATGTTATGAATTGTACTGTATGTTTTGTTGTTTACAGGTTGTTGAACGTTGGTAAGATATATTGATGAGTGTTTTGTACTAAGTGGTCGAACTTTACGCGGTGACAGTCCTGAGATGACCGTAGCTGTTGACGTGACTATGATTGAAAAAAAATTCTTCTTTTTCATCATCATCATCATCACCTTCTTCTTGGCTTTCTTCATCATCATCATCGTCATCATCACCATCATCATCATCATCATCATCAACAGCTTCTTCCTCTTCCCAGGTAAACCCGACGTCGAAAATAATCCAAGACACACGTAGAACTCGAAGGTACCCTTCTTCTTCTTCTCTCTTCTTCATCATCATCGTCATCATCATCATCATCGTCATCATCAACTTCTTCTTCTTCTTCTTCTTCTTCTTCTTCTTCTTCTTCTTCTTCTTCTTCCTAGATAACCCTGACGTCCAAAATAACCCAAGACACACGTAGAACTCAAAGGTACCCTTCTTCTTCTCTCTTCATCATCATCGTCGTCATCAACTTCTTCTTCTTCTTCTTCCTAGATAAACCCGACGTCCAAAATAACCCAAGACACACGTTTAACTCAAAGGCTTCTTCTCTCTTCATCATCGTCGTCGTCATCAACTTCTTCTTCTTCTTCTTCCGAGATAAACCCGACGTCCAAAATAACCCAAGACACACGTTGAACTCAAAGGTACCCTTCTTCTTCTCTCTTCATCATCGTCGTCGTCATCAACTTCTTCTTCTTCTTCTTCCGAGATAAACCCCCGACGTCCAAAATAACCCAAGACACACGTTGAACTCAAAGGTACCCTTCTTCTTCTCTCTTCATCATCGTCGTCGTCATCAACTTCTTCTTCTTCTTCTTCCGAGATAAACCCGACGTCCAAAATAACCCAAGACACACGTTGAACTCAAAGGTACCCTTCTTCTTCTCTCTTCATCATCGTCGTCGTCATCAACTTCTTCTTCTTCTTCTTCCGAGATAAACCCGACGTCCAAAATAACCCAAGACACACGCAGAACTCAAAGGTACCCTTCTTCTTCTTCCTGGGTAAACCCGAAGTCTAGTGAAAAGAAGCTCTGCGGAGAGTCGGACAACAGAGGGACTTCAGAGAAGAAGCCTCCCTCAATCAAGCGTTTCGGCCCTGAACTCCTTACACTCTAAGGGGGCCTTACTCCCAGGTCATGACTCTGGGTGTCCCTCTGCTGTCACCACTTCCCCCCAAAAAAAACCCAACCCTGCTCATGCTGGGAGTTGAACCCGCACCCAAGAGCTGAGCAGGGTCGATAATAGACTTTATGCAGTGAGCTATT
>CM065687.1:15690244-15695244 GCA_017654935.2 Phymorhynchus buccinoides | reverse complement strand
ATTACTAGGTTTTTTGGTGGTACCCTGTGAATAGTGTTGCTCTGGTGCCATTTGCAGGCATGACCTGTGCCGTGTGACCTGGCTCCCACTTCCTGTTTCTCTGGCACCCAAAAACAACATCTATTTGCTGGCACTAACTCACTCGCACACAATACGCGTGTTTTGGAGATAATGGGTATAGGCCCTACAGCCATTATAGCAACAAGCCAGTCTTCTGCACTACACACGCAAGTGAGAGAAACTTGTAGGAACGAAGAAAAAAGATTGTAGGGGCAGGCAGAACTATGTGAAAGGGAATCTTCAGTGTCCAGACATTTTCCATAAGGACTGTACTGCCCACTAGGCCTAGGTAGGGCCTAGGGCCTGCCTAAATGGACAGCATGGCAGTGGGGAGACTCGAACGTGTTATCGGAAGAGTTTTCTTTTGATTAGGGTCTATGGCCACACACTTCTGCTTTCTTTGGTTTGTTGCTCAGTAGCGGGTACTTTGGTGGGCTTTTGCTCATTATCTTCTTCTCCTTCCTGTATGCGGTAGCAGCAGCGTTTAACTAGGCTAACACCAGAGAGGAACACCCCCGGTGTGTGTTGGTGGTGTTGGTGTGTAAAACCACAGGATTGAAAACATCTGTAGGGGATGTGAAGTAGTAAGTTAGGGGGCTATGCCATGTAGGCCTAGGCTAGGGCCTAGTAGCTCGAAATAAGCAAAAGCCTAGTAGGCGACTAGGTGTACTGTGGCAGCAGTGTTGGGATGTTTTCGAAAATGCAGTCTTGATTTTGTGTGTGTTAAAAGTATGCAAAGAGAATTTAATTTGCCTAGTTTGGGGAAAGTTTTTGGCGAAGTTGTAGTTTTATATCCCCTCCATCAAATGTTCAGTTGGGCTTCATCATTAGGTCACTGACGCAGTGGACAGTAAAATATTCGGTGTCAGAGAACTTTGTGACAATGCTGCTGCACTTTGTCATCTCCAAATATGGAAAGTGACGCCATTCGCGTGACAATGTCGGTTTTCAGTGAAACTTTAGAAGGTGTATCTTTTAACCATTCAATCTGAAATTAAACTGACTATGGTCGTAACCATAACTCTATCCCTAACCCTAACCTTAACAAAAACCTTAAACCGTCAAATACAGACAACAATAAAACTTTTACTAAAACAAATTGAGTGTTACATGTTTGGAGATGGCCAAGTGCAGTCTTGAACGCATAGTCTTTGTGACGGGTGGAGAGGGTTGATGCTGCTGTGTTGGTGTAGCAGACCTGTTTACCCCCTACACAAGTCTTGAGTAGTCTGGATAGCTGAAATGAGTAGCTCTGGTGCAAAATGTGTAGTTTTATTCATTAAACCATCAAACAATGTTCACTGAAAATGAGTAGTAATCATAAATTAAAGTGCACTATTTTCAATTTTGAAGAGTAGTAGACATCCAAATTGAGTAGAATACTACTCAAAAAGAGTAGAGTAAACAGGTCTGGTGTAGTCTTCAGTTTGACAGTCTGTTGGTACAGGGGGGGGGGGAGCACACGTGGCATGGGGATGCAAATGTCACAAATATCTTGCCGGTTGCGAAACGTCAGAACTAGAAGGAAAACAGGAGACGTGGTGACTCATGACACAGATTAAACGGAATGTTGCTCACGTGCCGCGATATCGCTTCTGGTTTCGCTGAACAGCTGGTCTGCATACCAGGCCTGGTTTCACTAGTTTAGGGCGAAAAAGAATACAATAAAGAATAATATAGAAAGAAGGCAGACAAATAAAAAAGAATGACACAGGAGAAAATAAATCGGAAAAGAAGAGAAAGAGAAGAAAAGAAAAAGAAAATATTTAACAGGAATCGAAGTAACTAAATAAATAGAAACATGAAAACAACTTCGTTATGCGATGTTCACATTTTAGCGAAGTTTGCCGGACAAGAAGGATTTGTTTGTTACAAGATAAGACGGGTAGGGGTAGTGCAGTGCGCGCGTGTGTGTGTATATATATATATGTGTGTGTGTGTGTGTGTGTGTGTGTGTGTGTGTGTGTGTGTGTGTGTGTGTGTGTGTGTGTGTGTATGTGTGTGTGTGTGTGTGTGTGTGTGTGTGTGTGTGTGTGTGTGTGTGTGGGGTGTGTGTATATGGTGTGTGTGTGTAGGGGGTGTGTGTATATATGTGTGTGTGTTGTGTGTGTGTGTGTGTGGTGTGTTGTGTGTGTGTGTGTGGTGTGTGTGTGTGTGTGTGAGAGAGAGAGGAGAGAGTGAGAGAGAGAGAGAGAGAGAAGAGAGAGAGAGAGAGAGAGAGAGAGAGAAGAGAGAGAGAGAGAGAGAGAGAGAGAGAGAGTGAGTTTACTTTGGGATGTGGAGGCTTAATAAGGAAATGACAAGAAGATTATTTAGCACGTGATGAGCGTTTTGTTTCACTACCCACGCATCCTTTCAGGTGTTCGTTTCCCTTACATTCTCTTTCCCCTTTAGTTTGCCTGTGATTTGAAATAAAGATCCGTGGCAAAAGATTAGCCCAATCAGCCGGCAAACCCCTTAATCTTACAGGACAAGATTATCGCAGTTCGTCGCTTTCATCTTTGTCTTGGGGGTAGCAGCATCTGCACACTGCATTGTTAATTGTTAATTTGATTCGATTTGATTTAAGAAGAAGAGCCTCTTGTTAGCGTGGTGTCCTTTGCGAATAGCAGCGTTTTCTCGTGTTTTCCCTCCTATCGCTGGTAAGACATCTTAAAGACCCCCCACGTCACGTGTCACATTCCCTCTTATGCTTGGAAGATTTTTTAAAGACCCGCCAGATCACGTGTCAAAATCGCGGGTTTCACGTGTTTTCCCTCTTATAGCTGGTAAGAAATCTTGTTTGACCAGGTCTGACTCCCATACACATGCCACCAAATTGAAAACGAAACATCATTTTAAAGAGCAGCCTCAATTTCAAGTTGGGGGCATTTCTATATGGGTCACAGCTACCCAGAACAAAAACAAGGGACTTAATCGTGGTGGGTCAGTGTATCTTTAAGATTTTTTTTTGACCATCTATATTTAAGAGGGAAAACGCGTGAAAGCCATGATTTTGACACGTGACGTGGTGGGTCTTTAAGAAATCTTCCGAGCTTAAGAGGGAAAATACACACGTGTGACCTGGTGGGTCTTTATTAAAGGCATGTGACTTTGTCGAAGAGGAAAGTCCTGTTTGGTCTGTTCGTGACGTGGTCAATCCTAAACGTGTAACCTAATGATAATTTGCTTTTGAAAGAAAATTAATGGAATGGATACGACAAGGTTAAAAGTCATCATGACAAGAAATGTTGTTCATTGTGCTGGCTGTGTGTTAGAATGTATTAGACTGGCTGCCTGTTGTGTGTATATTTCGGGGAATTCTTTGTGTGTGACCGGTCAGCACCACGTGTTGTCTCGTTTTTCTTCACTACGTGTCACGACACTCACACACAAGACGTTCCATGCTGAACTTGGTCATCTCCAAATATGGAAAGTGACACCATTCGCGTGACAATGTCGGTTTTCAGCGAAACTTCAGAATGTGTATCTTTTAACCATTCAATCTGAAATTAGACTGACCCTAACCCTATCCCCAACCCTAACCAAAACTTTAAACTTTCAAATACACAAAAAATAAAACTTTACTAAAAATTGAGTGTTCCATGTTTGGAGATGACTAAGGGCAGTCTTGAACGCCTAGTCACTCACAGAATGTAGGAGCCGTGAAAATTTCGTCGAATAGTGGATATTTTTTCAACACCAGGAAGAAACTTCTTATGATTCAGAACGCAACGTTTTCATAGAGTTTTTGGGTTCCTTACTCTAAACACCAGACAATGCCGGAAAATACCGGGAAAATGCCGAAAGGTGAATACCGGAAAATACCGGAAAATAACATAACACGGCCCAGGCCTAGATCGCTACGTGCCCGATGACGATCTCAGCCTGTGTGAACGGTGTGTGATGCCACAAAACCGCGTCTACTTGAAATTAATTGACATCTACTCATGGAGTTCTTTGATTGATGTTGAGCGCCGATGTGTTTGTATATTACATGTACGCGTGCGCGCGCTGTTTTGTTTGTAAACACGTCAATATGATGCGGTATAACGTGAATTCTATTCTAGTGTGCGGGATAGCCGAACTACAGAAATGTGTCATCGGGACCGTAGTTAATCACTTTGCTATTCAGCAATTTCACTTTCCATTGTAATACATTTTTGGGGTTTTTTGTTTAATGTTTTCATAATTCAGCCCTACCATATGGTGTTTTGATCATTCCGCCTTCACAATTCGGCATTTTTCAGTATGTTTTGACCATTCTGCATTCACCTTTCGGCATTTTCCTGTATTTGTCGGTATTTTCCGGTGTATAGACACACCGGTTAAATGGATATCATTATTTTTTTTCGGGGGAGGGGGGAGGGGGGGGGTAGGGGGGGTGGGGGGGGGGGGGGGGTGGGGGGGGGGGGGAAATGTTGTATTGGGGGTGGGGGGAGAGAGAGAAAGACACAGAAAAACCGTATTGTGTTCTTGAATACGAACTTTCTGCCCATCTGTTGTAAAACGTGTTGTCGAAGGAACAAAATAAGGCAACAAGGGGGCTTCTAAACAGCAGGTTTCCGACTAGACAGAGTCAGGGAATTCCGGGACTTATTGGTGCTAGAAGCCTATTTTGAGGACAGTTCAGGCCAATGAGTACAGAAGATGGTGGAGGAGGAGGAAAAGCCAGGGAATCCCAGAAGTTTTGTACTTCTGTTTATAATATTTTGTGACTTATTTTGAGGACAGTTAGGGTCAGTGAGTGTAGGAGGAGGAGAAAAAAAAAGATAATGAAAACCTTGGAAATCCCATTTATTTTGGCGCTAGTGGCTTATATTGTTGCTTATTTTGAGTACAATTGGAGTCAGTGAGTGTAGAAGGGGGGGAAAAAACACCCACGTGAGAATCCGAGAAGGTGGTGTGTGGTTTTTGGTGGTAGTGGGTTATTTGGTATCTTATTTTGAGGACAGCACCGG
>CM065687.1:15675244-15682744 GCA_017654935.2 Phymorhynchus buccinoides | reverse complement strand
AACGATAAACGAAAAGAATCAAATCAGGGCTTGTTATCCAAAGACCCTATTTTCTTAATTTTGGTGAGGTAAGGATAGGGCTTATGCATGTCACAGAGGAATTCCTAATATTGCAGATAATTGTTTTCTCTGCCCAGTTGTAATAATGGTACATTTTGGCTGAGAAATGGCTGGCGGTGAAAGGGTTAAAAAAAGAAAAATCAATCTGAGTAATTTTGGTCATTGTCTTTTTCTCTGTTCGCAGGGGTGGTGCATGAAAACCCTCGCATCGGGCTGGAAGGGGAAGGGGATGAGGGGCAGATCACCGCAGACGACAAAAACAGCATCATCTCCCCTGTGCGGTACCGCACCAGGCAGAGGCGGCTTAGCGAGGTGAGTGTCGCTTTGTGTGTGTGGGTCTGTAGAACCATGTAATCTGGGTCAGAAGGTTTAATTATTAAAAGTCTCTCTCTCTCTCTCTCTTAGTAATCACTAATTGCCAAACTGTCTGTCTCTCTCTATATGTCTGTCTCTCTCTGTGTGTGTGTGTGTGTGTGTGTGTGTGTGTGTGTGTGTGTGTGTGTGTGTGTGTGTGTGTGTGTGTGTGTATTGAGTATAAATTAAACACACTTTGCTATAAATCTATTCATAAAGCTGCTCCATCTTACCTCTGCGACAATATTTCCATCTATACGCCAGCTCGCACTTTACGTTCAGTTTCTGACCCTCTTTCTCTCCAGATCCCTAGGTATAAGCTTTCAACTGTTGGTCGGCGCTCTTTTGCTGTCTCAGGACCGACCTCCTGGAACAAACTTCCTCTCTCCCTCCGTCAGCGACCGACTCTGCTTTCAAAGCTAACCTCAAAACCCACCTGTTCCCCCGTCATTAAAGCTCCTCTCTCTTTCTCTTCTCTCTCTTGCCATTAGGTCTGTTTCTGCTATATTCCATTTATGTTATCCGTGTGTGTTCGCTTTGTATTGCGTTTGTGTTTGAATGCGCTTTGAATGCTAACGTGTGTGTGCGCTTTGATTTGATTTCTATCAAGATTCAGCGCCGTATAAATACTGTATGTTGTTGTTGTTGTTGTTGTTGTGTGTGTGTTGTGAATATAATTATACTGTTATTTCATGCTTGCGAATTGTGTAGGCCTATTATATATAAGTAGTAGTAGTAGTACAGTGGAACCTCCCTTATAAGACCTCCCATTATAAGACTCCCTCCCATATAAGACCTACTTCTCTGAGACATTGCCCTTCTTTGTAAGTATTAAAATTCCCTCCCTTATAAGACCTCATTTGGATGAATTTTTAAGGTCTTATAAGGGAGATTCCACTTTAGTTGTAGTTGTCATAGCAGTTGTTGTTGATGATTGTTATGTGCATATTTACCGGCCAAATGAAGTCTGACCAGTATTGTTTTGTCTGTTCATGTTATTGGATTTTTGTTTCATGTTTTTATTCCATTTCAATTCTGTGTAAAGCGCCCTGTAGCCTACATAGTAGGATGGGCGCTATATAAATTTTCCTCATTATTATTATTATTATAATTCTCTTGTTTTCCTGCATGTCTTCCTTTTCGGTCTCTTTCTTTGTCTGCCTGACTCAGTCTCTGTCTCTGTCTCTGTCTCTTTCTCTCTCTCTCTCTCTCTCTCTCTCTCTCTCTCTCTCTCTCTCTCTCTCTCTCTCTCTCTCTCTCTCTCTCTCTCTCTCTCTCTCTCTCTCTCTCTCATTATCGTTTTCTTCCTCATCTTTCGGTCTCCCCATTGAGCCCATAGCGCACTCACTCCGGGTAGGAGTCGGTCCGGGACCGAAAAAACACTCGCCTCTGATGGGATTCGAACCCGAGACCCGACCTGTTTATTCTACTTTCTTTGAGTAGTATTCTACTCAGTTTGGACCTCTACAGACTACTACTCTTCAAAACTGAAAATAATGCTCTTTAGTTCTCGATTGCTACTCATTTTCAGTGAACAGTGTTTGATGTTTTAATGAATAAAACTAGACATTTGGCACCAAAACTACTCATTTCAGCTATCCAGACTATCCAAGACTTGTGTAGGGGGTGACACATCACTCTCGTGGAAACAGGTCTGTGAGACTTCCAAGTTATTGGGGCTATTAGATTGTCTAAGATACTCAGAGTGGTTGAGAGACTGATAGTAAGAATCTGACGCTATCAACTGCATCGAACGCTGAAGAAAAAGAAGAAGAAGAAGAAAAGGTACCGTATTTTTCGGACTATAAGGCGCACACCCCAAATTTTACACAAAATTCAGATTCTGTTATTGTATTTTCTTACTATATTAGTGATTACAAATGACAAATGAATGATTTCATGTCATCAGCAAGGTACATGCTATTTGACATGGGGGTACACAAAGTTGAAAGAAAATAAAAAATAAAATCTAAAAGATTTTTAGTAACAAACAAAACATGAAAATTAATTTCATTTTAAGCAATAAGTCAAAGCTCATACGACCAACAGTTCTTATTAGTCAAAGTATCAGAACACTACAAAATTTAACTAATAGTATCAAGCTTCTTTTTTCGGATGTTATTAGCTTCAGCAACAAACATTGACATAGAATTAAAATAGTCTATTCTGTGTTTCTAACAGAGCTGCTAAATCCTGTCTTTCTGCTAACGGTGATCTAAACACATTGCATTTCTCACACACAGCTTTATATGCTTCGCAATAAAAGACAAAATGTTGTTCATCCTCTGTATCATTTGAAGAACACATCGGACAATTCATATCAGGCAGTGTTTCAGTATTATACCAGCGCTGGCTTGCTTGGAGTCCAAGCGTTTTTGTTCTAAAACTGGCTAAAGAATCCCTGTACCATTTTCGTGTTGTAACTAACAAATATTTTAGTAGTCATATTATAAGGCGCAGGGGTCTCAGTCTGGGAGACAAAAAAGTATTGCCTTATAGTCCCGAAAAATATGGTACTAATCAAAGATTTTTTTGTCTCCACCCTTTTCTGTTCAGGAGGTGACCAAGCGCCTTTCGCTGCCGGCCGATATACGACTGCCGGAGAACTTCCTGGCCCGCTCCTCCCTGTCCCTCAGCCCAGATGGTCAGCTCAGTCGACGATCGCGCCGGAAATCCCTGGTAACGTTTCGACCACCCGCTAGCTTTCTGAGTGTTTTAGCCCTTTTGCCGCCAGCCATTTTTCACCCCCAAAATACAATTAAGCTTAACTGGGTAGAGAAAAAAATGTATCTGCAATACTGGGAATTCCTCTGTGACATGTATAACATTAGGCCTATCCTCACCTCCCAAAAATAAGAAAATAGGGTCTTTGGATAACAGGCCCTGATTTGATGCCTTTTAGAAAACCATTGTGGTGCATAAATGCGACATTGGCGGTGAAAGGGTTAAGCTGCTTGCAATGTGTGTGTGTGTGTGTGTGTGTGTGTGTATGGGTGTGCGTTTCATTTTGAAAGATAAAGTGGCGTCAACAGAGGGGCGCCCAGAGTCATGACCTGGGCGTGGCCTGGCCCCCTTTACGTGTAGGAAGTTCAGGGATGAAGCAGTTGATTGAGGGGGGGGGGGTGGGGGGGGGGGGGGGGGGGGGGGGGGGGGGGGGGGGGGGGGGGGAGAGGGGGGGGGGGAGAGGGGGGGGGGGGGGGGGGGCTTCTTCTCTGAAGACCCTCAATTGTCCAGCTCTCTGTAGAGTTTCTTCGCATTATGCACCAAAGATACACGATTTTGTGCGTGCAACTGCCTATTCACATACTTTATGTGAATTTATCAGTCTGACATTGGCCTTTGTTAGACCATCATCAAATGTTTGTGTGTTTCAGTCTGAGATAGGGTTCGGCAAGATCGAGTCATACACCAAACTGGATAAGCTAGGGGAGGGGACCTACGCTACCGTGTTCAAAGGCAAGAGTCGCCTCACAGACAGCCTGGTGGCCCTCAAGGAAATCCGCCTGGAGCATGAGGAGGGAGCACCCTGCACCGCCATCAGAGAAGGTAGGGGAGAGACAGAGAGAGACAGAGACATAGAGTGGTAGTCAGAGAGACAGACAGAGACAGAGAGAGAGTGATAGTCAGAGAGACAGAGACAGAGAGTAATAGTCAGAGAGACAGAGAGAGAGTGATAGTACAGAGACAGAGAGTAATAGTCAGAGAGACAGAGAGAGTGATAGTGGAGAGACAGAGACAGAGAGTGATAGTCAGAGAGACAGATGGAGAGAGACAGAGAGTAATAGTCAGAGAGACAGAGAGTAATTGTCAGAGAGACAGAGAGTGATAGTCAGAGAGACAGGGAGTGATAGTCAGAGAGACAGAGAGTGATAGTCAGAGAGACAGAGAGTGATAGTCAGAGAGACAGAGAGTGATAGTCAGAGAGACAGAGAGTGATAGTCAGAGAGACAGAGAGTGATAGTCAGAGAGTGATAGTCAGAGAGACAGAGAGTGATAGTCAGAGAGACAGAGAGTGATAGTCAGAGAGACAGAGAGTGATAGTCAGAGAGACAGAGAGTGATAGTCAGAGAGACAGAGAGTGATAGTCAGAGAGACAGAGAGTGATAGTCAGAGAGACAGAGAGTGATAGTCAGAGAGACAGACAGAGAGTGATAGTCAGAGAGACAGAGAGTGATAGTCAGAGAGACAGAGAGTGATAGTCAGAGAGACAGAGAGTGATAGTCAGAGAGACAGAGAGTGATAGTCAGAGAGACAGACAGATTCAGAGAAGGACAGCCTGGTGGCCAGGGCTCCCAATCTCCCCGCAAGACAAGGGGTCCCAGGGACTCCTTCACTGACAGTATAGAGGGTTCTAGAGGCGGGATAGAGGGTCCCAGTGGCATTGTGAATGCTAAAAAGAATTTTTCTAGTGCATCCCTGGGACCGCCTGCACATTCTTTTAGAGGTTCTTTTAGAATTTTAGTGCATCTTAGACCCCCAAATGGGGGTCCCTGGGAGCCCTGGATGGCCCTCAAGGAAATCCTCCTGGAGCATGAAGAGGGAGCGCCCTGCACCGCCATCAGAGAAGGTAGGGGAGAGACAGAGACAGAGAGACAGACAGTCAGAGAGACAGAGAGAGACTCTGATGGCCCTCAAAGAGATATGGAGCATGAGGAGGGAGGGCTTCGCTATTTGAGAAGGTTTGGAGAGAGAGAGAAGTGAGAGACGGGGGAGGGGAGGGGGATTACCATATGTTTCGGACTATAAGGCGATATTTTGCCCCCCGACTAAAACCCATGCAGCTTATAATAATATGACATATTTCGGATGAGACGATAAACTGAGGTCCAGTGTGCTCATGCATTTAGCACACGTTAAACGTAGTGGCAACGAAAAAAGTTGTCATCAGGTCCAGATTTAACACACCCCCCCCCCCCCCCCCCCCACCCCACCCACCCTCCCCCTTTCCTCTTCCTCATCATTCACACAAAGATCGCATGCCAAAAAAAAAAGAAAAAGAAAAAAAAGGATGACAAATAACAGGAAATCAGGGCTGCGACACGCTCTCCAGGTGGGAGCAACCCGAATGTCACACGCCTCTGTGACTATAAGGTACCAAATACCAAATAATTTTATAATGTAATAAGAAAATGTACATGTGGTAACATTAATAAAATCTGAATTTTGTGTAAAATGTGTGGAGTGCGCATTATAGGCAGACAAATATTGTACCTTCTAGGAGATATTATGGGAATGGGAGAGAGAGAGGCAGAAAGAGAGAGGCAGAGAGAAATAAAGAATCTGGTGGCCCTGGAAGAGATAGAATTCATTGGAAACATCAGAAGAACTCTCCTTGGCAAAGCCATTAGTGAGGTGTCAAGAGAGAGAGAGAGAGGGGGGGGGGGGGGGGGGGGGGGGGTAAGAGATATAAAGACAGGGAGGAGAGGGAGACACAAGCCATCGACCCACACACCAGAACAGCTCGTCCCTAAGGGCTTACCACCATGAGGACGTTAAACCTCCACTCAACACAACAACAGCATGGAGACACAAAGAGAGAGAGAACTCGGAAATGGTTTAATGTATATCGGCCTTAGGCCATGATACATATCAAGGGGCTGGGATGACAAAGAGAGAGAGAGAGAGAGAGACAAAGACAGAGAGAACTTGGAACTCAGAACTCAGAAATATTTGAATGACTTAGCCAAAAGCCTCTATCATGACAAGAAAACACTAACACAGAACATGCACAACAGCAGCACAGTTTTCAATATCAATACACACTCCATAACACCTTCCGCTATGCACGCACATATGCACACCCTCACGCACACTCACACACACACAGGCATTCACATTCATTACATTTACACACACACAAAAAAACACCACATGTGCACAAGCACGCTCACATAATTATGCGCACACTAAAGCAGGCAGGCACATGCACACGTGCACATCACACTCACATACTCACATACTCAATCGCACACACACACAAAGACAGAGAGAGAGAGACAGGAAGAGAGAAGTGAAATCCATTGACAGGGGAAGAGGTGCAGCTGTGGTGCAAATGAACTGGGATCTATGTAAAGAAAGAGAGGGGGGGTAGGTGTCAACAAGAAAGAGAAGCCTGTCAAAGAAAGGAAGGGAAGTTGAAAAGGGCTGGGAGGAGGGGGTAAAACGAGTGCTCAATGAAGAAAACAATTAGTGGGATTTGACACAAAGGCTCTTTACATGACTGCCCCCTGATTTCCTGTTATTTGTGGTCCATTGCCTTTCAAGTAAAAGGGCTGCATTGTACCGGGGGGGGGGGGGGGGGGGGGTTTAAATGTGCCGGGGGGGGGGGGGGGGGGGGGGGGGGGGGGTGTTAATGGTGCGGTTATACTGTGCCCCTTTCTTTACTTCAAAGCGGGGATGAGTTGACATGTGTCTATAGGAGTGGAGAGAGAGAGAGGAAGGTGGCAGGTTGAAGAAAAAGAGCTCGCCAGAATATTGTAAGGCTTGGAATAAGCGTCGGTGTAGAGTGGTGACACAGAGGTAACGCGTTCGCCTTGTGTCAAATAAACCCGAGTTCGAACCTGGGTACAGGGGATTTTTCCTCTCACTTTGCTCTAGGCCTGTACAATCTGAACGTGGAGTCTTTCGGATGAGACTGTAAACCGAGATCATGTGTGCCCGCGCACTTAGCACACGTTAATCCCAGTGGCAACGAAAAAGTTGTCATTTGGTCAAAATTTACCCCCACCCCCACCTCCCCCTTTCCTTCCTCAACAGTAACACAATAATCGCATGCCAAAGAAAAAAAAGGGTGGCGCACCTCTGGCTGCGATGCGCTCTCCAGGTGGGAGCAACCAAAATTTCACAGAGACGCCTTTGTGACTATATAAAGTACCTAATACCTAATACCTAAACTTGTACCAGCAAATTCATTTGGGGGTCTATGAAGTACTATAATTCTAAAGGACCCTCTAAAAGAATGTGTAGGGGGTCCCAGGGATGCACTAGAAAAATTCTTTTTAGCATTCGCAATGCCACTTGGACCCTCTATCCCACCTTTAGGACCCTCTATGCTGTAAGTGAAGGAGTCCCTGGGACCCTTGTTTT
>CM065687.1:15620244-15670244 GCA_017654935.2 Phymorhynchus buccinoides | reverse complement strand
CCACTGTACCAACCTACCAATAATGGCCTTGTCACTGTGTTTGTTTGACTGGCATTGTGTTGACCACCAGTGGTATTGGTTCCACAGGTACAGGCCTCCAGACGTCCTGCTGGGATCCACAGAGTACTCCACACCCATTGAATGGCCTTGTCACTGTGTTTGTTTGACTGGCGTTGTGTTGACCACCAGTGGTATTGGTTCCACAGGTACAGGCCTCCAGACGTCCTGCTGGGATCCACAGAGTACTCCACACCCATTGAATGGCCTTGTCACTGTGTTTGTTTGACTGGCGTTGTGTTGACCACCAGTGGTATTGGTTCCACAGGTACAGGCCTCCAGACGTCCTGCTGGGATCCACAGAGTACTCCACACCCATTGAATGGCCTTGTCACTGTGTTTGTTTGACTGGCGTTGTGTTGACCACCAGTGGTATTGGTTCCACAGGTACAGGCCTCCAGACGTCCTGCTGGGATCCACAGAGTACTCCACACCCATTGAATGGCCTTGTCACTGTGTTTGTTTGACTGGCGTTGTGTTGACCACCAGTGGTATTGGTTCCACAGGTACAGGCCTCCAGACGTCCTGCTGGGATCCACAGAGTACTCCACACCCATTGAATGGCCTTGTCACTGTGTTTGTTTGACTGGCGTTGTGTTGACCACCAGTGGTATTGGTTCCACAGGTACAGGCCTCCAGACGTCCTGCTGGGATCCACAGAGTATTCCACACCCATTGAATGGCCTTGTCACTGTGTTTGTTTGACTGGCGTTGTGTTGACCACCAGTGGTATTGGTTCCACAGGTACAGGCCTCCAGACGTCCTGCTGGGATCCACAGAGTACTCCACACCCATTGAATGGCCTTGTCACTGTGTTTGTTTGACTGGCGTTGTGTTGACCACCAGTGGTATTGGTTCCACAGGTACAGGCCTCCAGACGTCCTGCTGGGATCCACAGAGTACTCCACACCCATTGAATGGCCTTGTCACTGTGTTTGTTTGACTGGCGTTGTGTTGACCACCAGTGGTATTGGTTCCACAGGTACAGGCCTCCAGACGTCCTGCTGGGATCCACAGAGTACTCCACACCCATTGACATGTGGTCAGTGCCCAACTCATTGTTTTCCTTTAACCCTTTCACCGCCAGCCACATTTCAGCCAAAAATGTCCATTAAATTTACCTGGGTATAGAATAAAATCCATCTGCAGTATTGGGGATTCTTCTGTAATATATCTAAAATAAGGTACACAGTGGAACCTCCCTTATAAGACCTTAAAATATCTTCCAAAATGAGGTCTTATAAGGGAGGGGTCTTATAAGGGAGGTAATTTTAATACTTACAAAGAAGGGCAATGTCTCAGAGAAGTAGGTCTTATATGGGAGGGAGTCTTATAAGGGAGGTTCCACTGTATATCCTTGCTTCCCAAAACTAAGACAATAGGGTCTTTGGATAATAGACCCCAATTTGATGCCTTTTAGTGACATAGGTGTTAAATCACTGTGGTGCATAAATGCGACATTGACGGCGAAAGGGTTAAAGTTTGTTGTTTGTTTTTTGAATTGTTGGTCTCTTCTATTTGATTCTTCTACTTTGTCTTCTACTTTTTACATCCAGTGAAGGGTTATGGCATCTGTTGGACGGTATCTCGGACGATAATAGGGATTTTGAAGCATTTTAACGTGAGTATTCGTCGTATCGGCGACTCGTGACCACTTTCGATGTCTGACTCACAGTAGATCTAGACTGTACTGAACACGGCAGTCGTTGCCTCTCTTCTGACGATTTTGTTCACTAATAGGGCGCCCTCGATTATTAGGCGCATAGGTTGAAATTGGAGAAAAAAATATTGCCTTATAACCGGAAAATTACGGTACTTCTTTCTTTTCTTCTTCATGGTTTTCTTCTGATTTTGTTTTGCCGTTGTTAGTACTTATTCTCCGAAAAGTATGACTGCTGCAATTTGTGCGCAAAACATTTGTGAAGTTGTGAAGATTTCAATTACCAAGATAGATTAAAATTCTTAAGCCTTCATTCATTAAAAGGAAGACGTGTTAGGGGAGACCTTATACAGATGTACAAAATTTTTAGCAACTTAGACGACATTAGCATTGATTCTCTTTTTACACTGTCCATTTATAACAGCACTAGAAATCAAGAGGGAAAATTACATACACAGCGTTGTAATACTAACAAGCGTAAACATTGTTTTAGTAATCGAGTTGCTAACCTCTAAAGAGCACCAACACTAAATACCTTCAAAAATCTCCTTGACAAGGATAGAAATTTTAGTCAACTATTTTTTTAACATGATGATTGAATTGCAATCATAATTTTAAATGGCATGCTTTACGGAAACAAAACAGTGTCAATGAAGGGACGTTTATAAGCCGCGAGGCTTAGGCTTGAGCCAGTCCCACACTATACTGTACTATACAGACAAACCTCTATTTTAAGACTTCCAAAATGTCCTGAAAAATCGGTCGTAAATTGTAGGGGTCGTATGACGCAGGTTTTCACTGGCAGCCGTAGAAAGAAAAAGTTCAGCGCAGTTCATACTCTCTTCTTCATGCACACATACAATGACATATTAAAACTGGATTTGGGTCTTTCCAACTCCATAGGATTGTGCAATCGATATTACAGTTTCACTTTGCCGACTTCTTTTAATCAATCACCTCCACTCTCGTCCAAAGTCAGTGGTTTTCTTTTTCAAAGTCAGTGGTTTTCGTGCTTTTCCTACGCTCTCCGCCATCTTTTCTACAACAAGGGAAGCGACTCCGCTTTCAGGCCCTTGACCGTGGTTGTTTCCCTTTGCTCGAAGTCTATGCAGACGACAGCAACGGTCGTAAAAACCAACAAAAGTCGCGTTTTAGAGGAAGTCGTTTAAGAGAGGTCGTTTACATAGTAAAATACATCCGTGCCAACAAATCCGGTCTCAAATGAGAGGTGGTCGCTTAACAGAGGGTCGTAAAATAGGGGTTTGTCTGTACTAAAAAAAAGAAGTATGAAATGCTGCAGTTTGTATTTAACCTGCTACATGAATGGTGCAGTTTAGTTTGTAAGCAAATACAGGTGCGTGACCCCTGTCATGGTGTTCCCTGTGTGTGTCTCTCCTCTCTAGGGGGGTGGGGTGCATCTTCTACGAGACGGCGTGCGGGCGGCCCCTGTTCCCGGGGTCCACGGTGGAGGACGAGCTGCACCTGATCTTCAAGACCCTGGGCACCCCCACCGAGGACACCCTGCCCTCCATCTCCCGCAACCAGGACTTCCTGGACTACCGCTTCCCCCTCTACCAGGGAGAGGCCCTCATCACCATCGCTCCCAGGTCGGTTCACTGTGGCTGTGTTTAACTCTCTCTGTGTGATGAAAATGATGCTTTGCGTCCCCTCGGTCATAGACACATATGGGACATTTGTAAAAATATACAAAGATGTTCGGAACAATACTGGCTGCAATGCCCGGAGGCAGTGCAACACCAGTAAATTCCCGAGTTTTTAACAATATAGATAGGTGTAGCGGTAACCACGCCTCGGTTAAACCTCATCGGCTATGGTACCGCCATAGCGACAAATATTCTTAATCATGCGTTTAACTCTCTCAACACGCTATAGCATACATGTTTCGCGCAAACGTTCAACACTAGGCAGGTTTGCATCATTACATAAAAATGATTTAAAAAATAATGCTTAGCCGCACAGTTTTGAAAATTTGCGGTATTTATAATAATAAAAGCTAGCATATGTTATAATTCCAAAGTAAAATTTGTATTATTAGCAGATTTATGACAAAGAAGACGAAGAGAGGGGTAATGACTCATTTGCATTCATTGCCCTCCTAAAAATAGACTAGAAGTGATTTCATTGGTTGAAGACATTAAGGGACCGTAGAGGAACACTTTTATACCAGTTTGGGTTGCATGGCTTCGCTGAGTTGTGAAGTGTGAATGTTTAAACACTATGTGTGCTATAGCGTACATTCGTGTTGAACGGTTGTAAAGGGAAGCAATCGGCCAGTGTTGAATGAGTTAAACAGGTGGGGGTATAGGTGATGCACAGCTGCCAACCATTCAGAATTTCACAGATTTTTTTCCGTTTTTCCAGCCGCGATTCCGCATTTACAATTATGACAATAAAGTTTCGGATTCCGAAATCGCTAGGAACAATAAAAGAAAACAATGTCAAATCCACGTTAAAGTCAAGGTGTGTGCCAGTTCCACAGCCATTCCAAATGCCAATCCAACATTTATTATCCCGGAAACCATAATCTGCGCATGTGCGGTAACCTTCTCTGCTGATCAGAAAGTGGCATAAAAAAAAACCTGGGAAGTTCCGTCAAGTTTACTGAAGTTTGTTCCTCAGTATAGAGAACAATTTTCTATCAACGATGTGTCCCACCAAGAGGATAGCTACGCTTTCTGCACTGTGTGCAAATAGGGTGCCGCCCTCATATTTTAGGAGCATAGGTCGAAATTGAAGAAAAAATATATCGCCTTGGGGGGGAAGCATCATAATGAACTTTTAATCTAAGGGAAAGAAATGGACTGCAGCTATTAAATAACAGATGATGTTGAGTTACCTCCCTTTGAAATAAAAAACACTTTATGAATCGACATTAATTTCTTCAGGTGGCAACATCACGATGCAGCGCCTGGATTCTTTCCCTTTACAGGAAACCATGCATGCAGTTTCTGAGAAGGGCAGTGTTCACTGAAGGCAAGGCCTTTTATAATTCACATTGTATTGCTTCCCAATGGAGTAAGACTTGGCGTGTTGAGCAAATGAATGAACAGTTCTTCATCATGTTTGTTTTTTCCAGGTTGGACTCTGATGGGTTGGACCTTCTAGCCAAATTCCTCAAGGTGAGACTGTCTGTAAAACACTTTGTAGCTTATGCTGATGCGTGTTGATGTGTAAGTTTTACAAACAAGCAAAATACTTGCATGCATGGACATACACTGACATGCATGCTTTTGCATAAACACTCACACATATACATACGCAACTGGGTTTTTGGGGTGGTTTTTGTGTTGCACATTTGTATTTGAATAATTTGGTTGTTGTTTTTAATTTACTTTGTTTAGAAATTGGATAAAGTGTGTGTGTGTGTGTCAGTGTGTGTGTGTCAGTGTGTGTGTGTGTGTGTCAGTGTGTGTGTGTGCAGTCCAAGGCTTAGAGATTTTGATTTATGATTAGCATAAGGCCTGGTACACAGTACATCCGGATTTTCCGAGCGGAAATACTCAATAAGTAAAAGAAAGAAGGAAACAAATATATGGATTACGGGAAATACAGACACGTCCGTTTTTTTTCTTCTTCTTTCTTTTGCTAATTTACTGATTGTGCATGGGTTTCCGCGCGGAACATCCGCATGTATGTGTACACGGCCTAATGCTGAAAGATGTGTATGTCTGCTTTGTGTGTGCAGTACAATGCCGAGAGATTTTGATGTATGGTTACAATTGTATGATGCTAAAAACAAATTACACCTTGTATATGGTTTTTATGTGCTGTACAATGCTAAGAGATCTTGGTGTATGATTAGCATAATGCTAAAAGGATTTTCCATGTGTGGTTTTTATGTGCTGTGCAATGCTAAGAGATCTTGGTGTATGATTAGCATAATGCTAAAAGGATTTTCCATGTGTGGTTTTTATGTGCTGTACAATGCTAAGAGATCTTGGTGTATGATTAGCATAATGCTAAAAGGATTTTCCATGTGTGGTTTTTATGTGCTGTACAATGCTAAGAGATCTTGGTGTATGATTAGCATAATGCTAAAAGGATTTTCCATGTGTGGTTTGTGTGTGCTGTACAATGCTAAGAGATCTTGATGTATGATTAGCATAATGCTAAAAATATTTTGTTTGTGTGGTTTTGTGTGTGCAGTACAATGCTAAGATTCGGGTCTCGGCAGCTGATGCTCTCAAACATTCTTTCTTCAACTCTCTAGGACCAGGCGTGCACATGCTGCCAGATAGTAAGTTCTGATCTTGTTTTATTTTTATTTGTTCAACAGGCAGAATTGAAAAAAACAACGTATTGGTTAGCAACGACTCGAGACGATATTATTCACATATATAATTGACACTTCATTCTAGAGCCTGGATATGCATATTAATAATAATAAATGAAGCTCACTTTGTAGCGTGATTCTAAGTTACTTCTTGACGCCAGAAGGCCCTGTCCAGTACAAGTAAGCGAGGAGGAGTACATTCATACGGTTTTCCGTCTTGTTTTGCGTTGCAGCTGTCTCCGTGTTCACTGTGCCGGGCATCTCGTTGCACAGAGACCCCGGCATGAGATCCTCCTCCGTGGCCTCCACAGGTAAGACCCAGATCCCTGTGACAAGGATCTTCTTCGTTTTCTTGTATGAATACCTTAGGGGGTGATTTCGCCTTGGCTTAAAGACCCCCCACGTCACGTGTCTCATTCTCTCTTATACTTGGAAGATTTCTTACCAGCTATAAGAGGGAAAACAGGTGATAACCCGTGATTTTGACACGTGACGTGGTGGGTCTTTAAGGTTGTGTCAGACCAATTGGCATAGGCTAGAGCACCAAGGCTACATCAAAATGCTGTTATGCTCTGCATAGTTATGCGGGGATTGTCTTTAGCCATGACAAGCTCCTAGCATAGCATCATCAGTCTCCAAAATCCTCCGATGTCGGAGTGTGGCTGCCCACGTACAGGGTAATCAAAAACGGTCACACACGTAATATTCTCATCCCTGGCTGGTGCATTTGTACCATAGTGTTCAAGTGCTTCGGCTGTTGGGATGATCCCTGGAGTCTTTTTGCCAGGGTACGACAACAGCAACAACATATAGGGGGTGATTGAAATGTGAAAAGGTTTTTAGAATGCAATGTCAAGTGTATGTGACTGTATCTGTTTGTTGTAGTCTTAGCTTGAGTTTTAGTTCTGTGCTTGTAACTTCCTCTATTCCATCTCTCTTTGACTCTGCCTTTTCCCTTTGCTTACTGTTACTGTTTGCCTACCATTTTCTATCTTACTGGTCCTTTCTCCTGCCTTTTTTCTATAAATTCTTACAAAGATTTCTTCAGCCGAAGTCGAACATGCTGGGCTTATTTCTTAGTTAGGCGCATAACAGCCACATGACTCATCTGCGCTCATATGACAGGAAACCGTCTGAGCGAACGAAGAAGAAGAAATTGAGGGGTAAAAGCCAAAGTATTATTTACCTTCTCTATGCCTTTTGTGAACACATATGGGACATTTTAAAATGCAAAGATAGTGGGACGATCCTGGAGGTACTGCAATACCAGGAAAGTCCAGAGTTTTTAGGCGACAAAGATAGTTCAAAATATTCTATGCCTTTTTTGTGATGGTAGCATCTGGCTTTTTCTACCCCTCACAGTGTGTTTCAGTATGTTGATGATGCAATCCAACCAATGACAATTCTCACTCGCATTCTTTTCTTTTCACTCTGCAGGGAAGATTCGACGACAGAGTATGCTGTTTTAGAGCGTACCACAGACCCCCCTGCAATCTCCCTTAGCACCCATCAGCCTCCTCCCCTACATGCTGTCTGCCTGCCAACCTGCCAGCCTACCAACCTGCCAACCCGCCAGCCTACCTTACCACATGTGGCCAGTCAAGTCTGCACGTCTTTCTCTCAGTCGCCTTGTGCTACTTCCCTCAACCTACCCCCCCAACGGATGCAGGTTCATCACACTATAAGCCCACGCCTTCACCTTTTGTCTGTTCTTATCTGCAGTCGACAAACTCAGGCCACTGTCAGGCTGGGGGGGTTAAGCGCTCAGCTGATCAGCGCTTGTTTTTCAGTGGGAAATGATACAATTTTCAGAGAAAATGCATTTTTTGTTGTCGGATGGGGGGGAAAAATCGGATAGCTGTGTCTTGTGCGAAGGCTATCCTTTGAAAAGAGTTTCAACCGGGCCTACAGTGTGATTCGCGCATTCGCCATCTTGTAGTTTGTTCAGTCATCATGGGAACGTTTCTCAGCGGCAGTGTCATGAGTTGGACCGGTTGAACTTATCACCGACAGCAGACGGAGAAGACAACAAGAGTTTTCAGTTTGATGGGAGGAGATGAGACGCACCGGAGCTGTCATCTAAGACACCCCCCCCCCCCCCCCCCCCCTGTGCCTGCGCTATCTACCATAGTTTCCTTACTGGCTTGGAAAACGAGAGACGTGATCAAAGGCCCCGAGTTCTGGCTGTGTGTTCATTTAATTGTTAAAACAGTGGCTGGATGTTTATGGGGCTAGGGTAAAAACTGCGGACCAGTGGGGGGAAAATTGTGCATTTGTGTTTGTTATTTTCGTGCTGTTTGGTGCAAGCGTGTGGCGATGATGACGGTGAAGCCAAACAGTGGTGCTCGTGTGAGGTGTAAGTAGAGTGTTGTTGTAAGGAAGTGGTAGGGTGGGGTTTGACAGATTTGCCGGAAACATTTTTTTTTTATAGCTTACGTTTTATCAACTGTTAAGTTACAGCTGCAGCTCATTTTCAGGTTCATGCCTTTGAAAATATCCAGTTTTGATTTTTGTAACCGTCTTTGTATTTCATGTTGTTTTGTTTTTCAAAGATATTGTCGTGTTCTTGTGTGCAGGTGCATGCTCACGCACAACCCCGCGCGTTTGTAAGCATGCAAGTGTATGTAACGCAGGTGCTTACACACATATCTACCCATGAACTTGTTCATTTGTGTGTCATGCCAACAGGTTTACTCAACAAACAATACATTTTTGTCTTTTTCTTCCTTCCTTAGTCTGTCCAAGCAAGTGTTGTGAACCGCTGCCCGAAATGGCTTCAAATTTTGCAGGGCGGTCTATGACCTGAAATGGATGTATCCCATTGAATAATATGATTGAATTTATGGAGGGTTGGGACATCACCCACACAACAATTTTTGTCTGTTCGGGCAAAGATCTTGTGAACCGCTGAAAAGAATTAAAGAATTAAAATTGCACATCGATTACCGTAATGTTCAGACAATATTAATAAGGCGCACACCCCAAATGTTTACACAGAACTCAGATTTTGTTGTTCGAGTTTCTTACTAAATTAGTAGTCATGTTATATTAAGGTCTCTGTTTAGGGGAAATCATCGCCTTATAGCGCATAAAACATGGAACACACCTAAAGCTGTGTTCTGTTGAATGGCGTGATTCTTCTTCTTCTTCTGTGTTCCCAGGCCATATGGCCATAAGGGGTTAGGTACGTACGTGTCCGGTTTTTAGTTTTCAGTGGTCTCCCCACTTGTATTGGCCACTGCAAAGAACACCTTTTGCAAGAGTGAATGCCTTTAGGTGGGTGGGAGAAGATGGTTGAGTACTGACCAAACAAGGGCATAACTCTCACCAATGACCCTAGTTGAGGCCACTAAATGGCTGCCTTTCGCAAGAGTGAATGCCCTTTTCAGTACTGACCAACAAGGGCTTCACTCTCACTGTCAAGGGCGTTAATAACCCTAGTTGCAGTGGCCAATACAGCCGACACATTCCGATTTCGGAGGAGCGAGTGGCATGAAGAGATTTGTAAAAATCTAGTGTCAGCGAAGGCATATTTGCCTTGCTGCTATTCTTGGTTAAACCTCTTTTTTTTTCTCTCTCTTTTTTGTGTTTCAGGGTTGAGTACCTACAGTGCTGCCTACCGTCCCCCCTAAGGGGTATTTGTCCCTGGAAACAGTCACAAATGACACCCTGTCCCTGGAATCCACTTTTCTGTCTGGTGTCCCTGGAAACTGAGTAGAATCAAAACTTTTTAGAGCAGTCACTTGTCTTGTTAGCTGACCTTACTATTGAACTCAGGAACACCCCAAACTACAGATACTATTGTCATTTTCCATACAGACTTGTTACGCATGGTTACTTTACCAAAGACTGTAATAGGGAAGATAAGCATCCGGTCTCTTTTCCCTATATGAGTAGTGAGGACAGAAACACTGGTTATGTCCCTTTGAAACAGTACACATTTTACACATCGATAGGCCAGTTGAATTCTCCGTTCAAGTTCCAGTCTGAGTTTTTGGATAGCCTCCACTGTGAAAAGTGTACTGGCCCCACTAACGATAACTCTATCAGCCCGGTTCGCCGAGCTCTTTAAGTAATCCATCTTACCCTTTTAGAATATCTTTGACTTTACTCTTAATGGATCCTGAATATTGAAGCACAATGACACCAAAAAGCATCAAGAAGACTACCAAACAAAATTTCAAAGTCGCTGTTAATGTCTGTTTTGACCCTGATGCCTGACATTGCGACACTTGTCCCTGGAAATAAGTCTCTGTCCCTGGTGTTTAAGTAGTTTGGCCCTGGAAGCTGTAACAGAGGGTAGGCAGCCCTGTTAATCTACCATATTTTTCGGACTACTAGGCAATAGATTTTTTACAGATTGGGCCTTATAATATGATTGCTATTATAGTAGTAAAAATATAATAACAAAATCTGAGGAAGGTGTGAAATGTGGGAGGTGCGTCTTATAATAAGGTGCGCTTACATAAAAATTTCCAAAATGAAATTCGAATAAATGTCCCACATGTGTCCACTGGACCGAGAGGACGTCATGCTTAATATTCATTCATTCGTCCAGAAAGTACGGAAGATGGATCTCTTCCTCTTGTTCTTCTTCTGTGGTGGTGGCCAACTTCTTTTATAGAAGAGAGAGAGAGAAAATAATGTTTTATGCCCTCTTTGGCCTTTCGGCCATGTGGGGCATCTTTTATAGAAGTAATTACACACTTTCTTTTAAAGAAAAGCAGAGGAGAGAAAAAAGTTTTCAAAAAAAGTCAGTGAATGCGCACACTATTAGCGACCTTCCCCTATAGCGTAGAAGTGCCGCCAGTTTTATCACTGAAAACATTTTTTTTTCTGAGGAGGATTAGTGATGATGATGTGGGTCGACCAAAGTGCTTTGGCGAAACAAATACGCAACATTACTCGTGTATGATTGGTTGAGAGTGAGAGAGATAGAAAAGTGTATGTGTGTGTGTGCATGTATGTCTGTGTGTGTGTGTGTGAGTGAGTGCATGCACTGTGTGCTTGTGTGCATGCATATATGTACCAGTATGCACTTTCTCAGACTTCGCTCAATTCGGCGACAAATGCAACAATTTGTGTGTGTGTTTTTTCTCTCATGTCTTTTGCCATTATATGTATTGCCTATGATGGAAACAGTCATGTCATATTGCTGTGCGTTTGTTTTGTTCTGGTCTGGTCTTGGTATGAATGAAATTGTCACAGTTCTGTGAGCGTCTGGGTCTTTGAGTGACCTATGATGAGGCCTAACTAGTAGTAGTGTGTTGTGATTTTGACTTTTCAGGCATTGACTGATTCTGTCTGGCATTCTTGATGAAGGCATCATCGTCCTTTTTTAATAATCGTCTGCTTTTTTTTTAGGGCCAATTTTGGTTGTGTGTGTGTGTGTGTGTTTGCCTATTTGGGGAGGGTGGGGTATTTTTTGTGTTGTTTGTTTTTCTGTATGGGGAGGTGGAGGAGGGAGTTTGGGATGGGGAGATAATTAGTTGTGTGTGTGTGGTGAGGGGGGGGGGACTTTGGGGTCTGCAAAGTGATTTTGATGTGTATCTTTGTTCAGTCTGTGTGGGTGAGCTCTCGGTATGGGACACATTTGAATTTTGATGCCATCGAAGGGAACCAGTCATTCTTGTGATCTCTCTTGTGTGGAATGTGGAAATGTCATATCGCACATGTTGAAAATTTGTTGTCAAAGTATAACGTTTCTGACCTTCCTTGGAGTGCGTGCGCGTGTGTGTGTGTGTGTGTGTGTGTGTGTGTGTGTGTGTGTGTGTGTGTGTGTGTGTGTTGGAGGGGGCGGGGGTATTGGGGGGGAAAGGAGAGGAGGGTGTGCAAAGAGGAGAGATAAAGGTGTGATGGTGATGAGGTTAAAAGTCAGTGCTTATTGTAATGAGAGAAAACGAACTTTCACCGAGAACGTCACCATTTTTCATTCATTTTCGTGCTGCTACGAAACATGAGAATGTTGACGGTACATGGTTTTGATGATGCCGCCATTGAATGTGTGTGGAATGACCAAGATGTTCTTGTGTCAAATAAACTTGAGTTTGCTGGCGCCATTTTGTAGAATAAGGATGGTTCATTCCTTTTCATTCTTCAGGGATCTGTGTGCAGCTTTACTGACTGATCCTGATCCCAGGGACCCCCATTTGGGGTTCTATGAAGCACTAAAATTCTAAAGGACCCTCTAAAGGAATGTGCAGGGGGTCCCAAGGATGCACTAGAAAAATTATTTTTAGCATTTGCAATGTCACTGGGACCCTCTATCCCGCCTCTAGGACCCTCTATTCTGTAAGTGAAGGAGTCCCTGGGACCCGTTGTTTTGCGAGACGATTGGGAGCCCTGCTGATTGCAAAAGCAAAATACTGAAAATAAATTTTAACCTGCCAGTCGCAGGGACTGGTTTATTTTTGCTGCTAGCACATGTACATGGCTGTACTGGAGCCTCTGATATTGTGGGTTTGTGAGGTTTTCACTGGAGGGGGACGGGTTCTAACACAGGCTGTCGGGGGATAGTCATTAACCCCTTGACTGCCACAAGCAAACAGAAATCATTGGGCAAATCATGCCATCAAAAAGACAACTGATAAAGCCAATCTGGCAAATGGTCTGGGAATATAACTCTTATTCCTCTTCATCTGATGACATCATCAGTGATGTAATCAGGTCAGTACCTGATACGTTGGTGGCAGTCAAGGGGTTAATGAGACTGGTGTTCAACATTCCCAGCCCAATGGTCGACTTAAGTTCTCTCCTTTCACCACCAGGTGGCGAGGCAATCAAGTGGGTTCAACCTAGTGGTAACCTTTGTTGGGGAGAGGGGGAGAGGTTGGGGAGAGAGGGAGAAGAGTCCCCCTCTCTCTCTCTCTCTTTCTCCCCCCAACAAAGGTTACCACTAGGTTGCGACCCACTTGATTGTATAGCCACCTGGTGGTGAAAGGAGAGAGTTAAGTCGCTCATTACCCGAGTTTTACCTTCTGATGTCTCCAGTCGTAGCCACAAACGAGCAAGCGGAGATGGTGAGATTTGCGTCCTGTTTGCATGAGCTCTTATTAAGGACACGAAAAGAGCAAGCACTGAACAAGAGTTTTTAATGGGAAGATAAAGGGGGAGGTAGAGTGGGGTGGTGATAAAGGGTTTCGATACAGTCGAGTCCTGTTAAAACCTTAGAGCTGAGCGTGAGCCTGTTATCAGTGAACCAGAGAAAAGAGCCGTTTGCTGTTTGGTCCGACAACATGGATAGCACCAAGATGAGGCTTAGACATTGAGGAAACATTGCAAACTCTAGGTATTAGGTACTTTATAGGCACTTTAAAGCCACAGTGGAGTCTCTGTAAAATTCGGGTTGCTCCCACCTGGAGAGCGCGTTGCAGCCAGAGGCACGCCACCCTTCTTTTCTTTTTTTTGCATGCGATTTTGTGTGACTGATGAGGAAGGAAAGGGGTGGGTGGGTAAATTTTGACCAAATGACAACGTTTTCGTTGCCACTGGGTTTAACGTGTGCTACGTGCATGGGCAACCGGGACCTCGGTTTATCGTCTCGTCCGAAAGACTCCACGTTTAGAACGTAAGGCCTAGTGCAAAGTGAGAGGGAAAATCCCCTGTACCCAGGTTCGAACTCGGGTTTACTTGACACAAGGCGAACGACTTACCTCTGTGCCACTCGACACTCTAGTAGTCTGTATGAAGTTGGGGGAAGGAAACCTTTACATTGGCCAGGGAATCTTCTTCGCTCAAAACAAGCCGTTTTGGTGTGCAACAGGCAGTGCTGCACTGTTAGTTTTGTGAAAGGGAATAAAACAAAAGGCATTTGTGATGCTGAATATGATGCGCGACCATGCGCTTGAGAATTTGTGTTGTCATGTTTACCCTTGAATATTACATTGTGTATGTGTACAATATTGATGTGCTTTGTAAGTGGTTTGGTGTTTTTTAGGTATAAAGCAAAAATGTCTTTTTTAAAAGATGGTTGTGCAAGATTTATAGATATGCAAGGGGGGTACAGGGGGATGACTTTGCAAGAAACTCCATACAAGAAACAAAATTCTTAGTTGATCTTGAGGACTTTGCAAACTGATTTCATCAGATGAAACAAGCTCAGTACCGCTAATAATAACCAACATATCCTTCTAGAACTACTTGGTTTTAAGGTTTTAGATGATTGGGATGCAACATAGACATTTCCTTAAGAATAAATTTTAAAAAGAACAACACAATGTGTATTGTTAGCAGTTTTCCCCACTTAAAAGAAAGAGAATGAGAATGACTACACAGTTATTATCAATATCATTGGTTTCTTTTTTTTTTGCTGTCCCATCTTCTGGGCCGTACAGTGGTGTTGCTCCCACGCCGCTCACTCCGAATCACAATTCACAGCCACACCCCGGCTGGTTCAGGCCGCAGAATCTGAGACCAGCAGTCCAAGGGGAGCGAATCTATGTTAGGCCGTCAAGAGGCAACCAACCGAGGAGACACTGCACTGCTGCTGAGTCAATTCAGTGGAGTTCAGTATCATTGGTTTCTTTGAAAATGTTTCAGCTTGAACATCTCCCGTTCCCGCTCGTTACTGTCACTTCAGTGTCAAACATGGCCACGTGTAGATTAGCTCTGATGCGATCCAAAGTTCGTCAAGAACAATTCTTTTCACACAGTCTCTTATGCCATTTAACTCGTTCAGGTCGTTCCGGTCATATATGTCCGGAATTCATAGATAGCTGTCAATTTGATGCATTTGCTTCAAGGGAAGTATATCTGTGTGCACACCAAAGCTTGGTCACTTCTAAACTCGCTTCGCTCCCTTAGACCATAATTTTGCCTCTGACTTTGCTTTTGTAGTGGTTTGTTGTGGGGAAACCAATCGATGTGTAGAGTTTTTCTATATAAAGTCTATATTTAAAATAGTCTGATCTACCACTTCCCTATGTCTAAACCTGAAGTAAAAACCTGTAATCTTCTTTCTTTCTCCTTTTGTTTACGTATGTTTTGTTTGTGTGTATGGCTGGAGTGATTTGTGAGTTTTTGTAATGAATCAAAATCGTTGCTATGCGAATGAGTTAAAACGGCCTGCTCTTCATTTTACGATAGAGAGTCCTCTGCAGCTAGTCTGCAGCCTGTAAATTGCTAGAGCATTTCCCCGACGTGAGTCGACTTAATGTTACCAGCAGAATTTGTGCTACGTTAACAGCAAAAAGTGTGTTCTTTTAAAGCGACTTAGTGCACCATGTGGTAGTCTGTACTTCCTCCAGTAAGATTACTGTCCTCCTTAGTGCACCATGTGGTAGTCTGTACTTCCTCCAGTAAGATTACTGTCCTTCTTAGTGCACCATGTGGTAGTCTGTACTTCCTCCAGTAAGATTACTGTCCTCCTTAGTGCACCATGTGGTAGTCTGTACTTCCTCCAGTAAGATTACTGTCCTCCTTAGTGCACCATGTGGTAGTCTGTACTTCCTCCAGTAAGATTACTGTCCTTCTTAGTGCACCATGTGGTAGTCTGTACTTCCTCCAGTAAGATTACTGTCCTCCTTAGTGCACCATGTGGTAGTCTGTACTTCCTCCAGTAAGATTACTGTCCTTCTTAGTGCACCATGTGGTAGTCTGTACTTCCTCCAGTAAGATTACTGTCCTACTTAGTGCACCATGTGGTAGTCTGTACTTCCTCCAGTAAGATTACTGTCCTTCTTAGTGCACCATGTGGTAGTCTGTACTTCCTCCAGTAAGATTACTGTCCTACTTAGTGCACCATGTGGTAGTCTGTACTTCCTCCAGTAAGATTACTGTCCTCCTTAGTGCACCATGTGGTAGTCTGTACTTCCTCCAGTAAGATTACTGTCCTCCTTAGTGCACCATGTGGTAGTCTGTACTTCCTCCAGTAAGATTACTGTCCTACTTAGTGCACCATGTGGTAGTCTGTACTTCCTCCAGTAAGATTACTGTCCTTCTTAGTGCACCATGTGGTAGTCTGTACTTCCTCCAGTAAGATTACTGTCCTTCTTAGTGCACCATGTGGTAGTCTGTACTTCCTCCAGTAAGATTACTGTCCTTCTTAGTGCACCATGTGGTAGTCTGTACTTCCTCCAGTAAGATTACTGTCCTTCTTAGTGCACCATGTGGTAGTCTGTACTTCCTCCAGTAAGATTACTGTCCTTCTTAGTGCACCATGTGGTAGTCTGTACTTCCTCCAGTAAGATTACTGTCCTCCTTAGTGCACCATGTGGTAGTCTGTACTTCCTCCAGTAAGATTACTGTCCTTCTTAGTGCACCATGTGGTAGTCTGTACTTCCTCCAGTAAGATTACTGTCCTCCTTAGTGCACCATGTGGTAGTCTGTACTTCCTCCAGTAAGATTACTGTCCTCCTTAGTGCACCATGTGGTAGTCTGTACTTCCTCCAGTAAGATTACTGTCCTCCTTAGTGCACCATGTGGTAGTCTGTACTTCCTCCAGTAAGATTACTGTCCTTCTTAGTGCACCATGTGGTAGTCTGTACTTCCTCCAGTAAGATTACTGTCCTCCTTAGTGCACCATGTGGTAGTCTGTACTTCCTCCAGTAAGATTACTGTCCTCCTTAGTGCACCATGTGGTAGTCTGTACTTCCTCCAGTAAGATTACTGTCCTACTTAGTGCACCATGTGGTAGTCTGTACTTCCTCCAGTAAGATTACTGTCCTCCTTAGTGCACCATGTGGTAGTCTGTACTTCCTCCAGTAAGATTACTGTCCTCCTTAGTGCACCATGTGGTAGTCTGTACTTCCTCCAGTAAGATTACTGTCCTCCTTAGTGCACCATGTGGTAGTCTGTACTTCCTCCAGTAAGATTACTGTCCTCCTTAGTGCACCATGTGGTAGTCTGTACTTCCTCCAGTAAGATTACTGTCCTTCTTAGTGCACCATGTGGTAGTCTGTACTTCCTCCAGTAAGATTACTGTCCGCTTGGTTCATTTGGGGTAGATTTGTGTTTGTTTTGTGTGAGGGTTTTTTCTCTCCAAAGATGGCTAAAATGTTTAAAATCAGTTCAGTACCAAGGTAAACCACCAAGTCAAAACTTTGAAAAGTGGTGTGGAGAATAAAGGGTGTTTCTGTTGGACTGCTCTCATGTTGATAGGGCAGGAGGCGTGGCTTGCGCGTCTCTGGGTCCCATCAGCACCTTCAGGTGTTTCTTTTTTCATTTCTTTTCATTCATTGTGAAAGATTGCTTATTTTCAGATCAAGCTACCAAAACGTGCCTAACTTTCTGCAAAGAAGAATGTCTTGTGTGGTTTGGTCACTTTTGAATCGTATCATTTGATTTGATTTTAAAGGAGAATCGAGCCCGTGTACAGCATTATTTTTTGGTTGAATCTATCATTTGAAAACGGTGTATTTTTGTAACTGTATACAACTACATCACACTACAGGCTGTACAGACGAACGGTAACTTATTGGTGTAGTATCTTTGTGTTGGAACATTAACAGCTATGTTTATTATTGGTAACATCTTACTCCTTACAAATAATTATCTTCTATTCAATATAAGAGAAAGAAAAAATTTAAGCGTGTGTGAATGCATGTGTCTTTTGCGTCACTTTTAATGTTCTATATTTATAATTGTTTCATTCAGTGAACTTGGTGAGTATGCCTGGTACTGTGGATGTTTGTAAGCCAGTAAAGCGATAGAAACAGTCAGAAGTTGGATATATACCAGTATTCACTTAAAAAAAAAAAATTCTTTTATTGCATTTTAAAATTGCCTAGTGATTTTAATTAACTTCTAGGATCAGCTACTTTTGTATTTCAACAGTGGAATTGTACTCTAGCTGTAACATTTAATGTTATATTTAAGAAGTGTCAATCTTTTTTCTTTTCTTAGTAAATACGCGTGTGTGTGTGTGTGTGTGCGTGTGCGTGTGCGTGCGTGCATGCGTTCAGCTATAAGATTTTACGTGTGTATTTAAACACAGATCTTTTAGAAGCAACATCTTACAATTACATTTTTATGAGTGAAATCTATATATGCTTCAGCACAAAAATGTTTTATATTTCAGCAATTAAATCTATTTTTATATTCCAGAAGTGAAATCTTTCATTTTTAATTCAGCAGTGAAATCTTAATCTGTAGACAGTAAAATCTTAAATTCAGTTACTTGTGAAATATATATTTATACTTAAGCAAAGATTATCCCTGGAGTCTTTTAGCCAGGGTACGGCAACAACAACAACAAACATTATGCAGCAACATTTTATAATTTCAGCAGTTCAATCTTTTATATTTCAATCATGAAATCTGTAGTTAAATCTTTTGTTTTTATATTTCAGCAGTAATATCTTTACTTCACATTTTAGCAATGAAATCTACCTTTTATATTTCAACAGTGACTTCTTAACATTGCAGCAATTTTCTTCTTCTTCAGCGTTCAACCGGCTACGCATTTTAAAACCTCAAACCTGGATGTCTGGTGAAGGTCGTCCGTCGTCCCCCAGAATTTGGTTCTGAGGTCTGTCCCTCCAGGCCAGATCTGTTGTCGCATCCCACATACAGAGGGTAGTCCTGCAGATCATGGGAAGGGGGTCTGGTCAGCTTGTCCGCACTGGCATAGGGATGAGTCTGCGACCCCAATCCTTCGTAGGTGTGCGCGGAGGCTACAGTGCCCTGTGCGCAGGCGAAAGATGGTGGGTTGATCACTTCTCTCCAGTGTTCGGATTGGGTCCTTGTGTGCCTGGTAGCCGTTGTTCGGCGAAGCCAGTCCGCTTTGAACCTGCCACGAATGAGAGTCTTGGCTTCTTCGTACGTAGCAGAGACGTCAGACTGGGTGAGCTGGCTACCTTCCTTTGCAAGGCGATCTGCACGCTCATTTCCCGAAAGGCCGACATGAGCAGGCACCCACTGGAGAGTAGTTGGAGCCTTTTGGGTCAGGGTGGCAAGGGAGGCCTTAAGGGATTGGATTAGTGGGTCTGGATCAGCAGTCAAGGGCCTGAAGAATGGACATTGAGTCCGTGAAGATGGAGACGCTGCTGAGGGGCTTTTCACAGGTGGAGAGGAAGTCTGCTGCTGTTTTGATGATTGCAGCAATGAAATCTTATATCTTATGTATTTACATTTCAGCAGTGATATTTGTTTTCATATATCATCAGTGAAATCTATCTTTTCCGTTCCAGTAATAATCTGTTTTTTTAATTTCAGCAGTGATTTTTGATGAAAGGAGAAAAAAAAAGAAAATGAAAGTTTGTAATCAATCGACAAGCAACCGTGAAAAAAAGAAGAAAAGAACACCTGTAAAGTGTTATTTTAGGGTTATGCTTTGTTAAAAGTTTTTCATTTTTTGTTTCATTTTTCATCGTCAATCTCAAGTCTGACGTTGTCTGTTTTGTTGTCCTCATACAAAAGAACTCACGAAAGCAAAATATGCATTTTGTTTTTAATTTGTATTTATTATTTACGTCTGTGCATATCAACATTATGCATGTCAGTTTTTTTTAATTTTCGCCGGAGCGAATTTTAGCGTTTTGTTTGTTTTGCGGAACACAAGATGTACATAGTTGTATGATACTGTACCAAGTCGTCAGCGACAACTACAACACGCGATGTGTAGATCTCACTCTCTTCTCCGCCCTGACCGACCGCCTGCCTCACACACGGGAACAAAGTCGAGAGCGTACTGGTCATTTGCTCGTGAAATGCACTGTTTTCTTTTCTTTTTTTTGTATGATTGTTCTACTCGTAACCATGTAGATCATGATTTTTTGGCCCCATCGTTTATGGCATAAATTCTACACCACACACTATTATGACTATACCAGGCTCCAGTGATTATGGCTTCTTTTTTGTTTTTTGTTTTGGTTCTTATTCTTTGTTTTCTTCTTCTTCGTCGTTGACCGCTCAGTTTCTCAAGCTCTTGTCAGATTGGTACAAAAAAAGTATTATTTGATCCCACCTTTAATGAACCAATCAACAACTAGAAATGTATTAACCCCCCTACAAGTCACGTGATAGTTCGCCGCTTGCTCGCTTGCTGGGAAGAACAAAACGCAACGCGAACTATCGGCAAACGAAGGGTGTTTCTTAGACCGTTTTTGTCGATTTGAGCTAGCGCAACGTAACATTAGCCCTTGTGAAACGTCCCCCTGTTGTGCTGAAATCGTTGACATTATATACCGCCATGGAATGTAATCTTTGGTATATATGCTCTGACCAATTGCTGTGCATTAATTTTGTATTTTGGTTTGTAATGGGTCAAAGTAGCATGTGAAAGCATGTGTGTTTCTAATATTAATTCTTGTTAAAGTTTCTTTTTAAACTTCCGACAGTTCTGCAAGTTCAGAATAAGAAAACTGGTATTTTCAGAAAAAGTGTTTTGTGTTAACTATTAATTTAAGGTCAACAACGACGTTAGCAGCCTTAATAGGCTGGCTGTGGCAGTTAACTTCAGTCAGCCATTTTTTGCTGGTGCTCTCTAATGATAAAGTATGAAAAATGATATGCAACTTTTTTCCCTTGAATGAAGAGGATGAACCCTTAATTTTGTTCAGAATATTAAACGAATATAATTTGCACATTTGCTGTCAATCGTTTCGTTTGTTTTAAATGGCTTGATAAAATTTGCCCTATAAATATGGATTACTAATTTTGTGTGGTGGTCTTGTCAGTAACTAAGCAAAATGCTTGTTGATCGATCATACATACATACATACATAACTATAATGGTTTATGCTCAAGTCATATTTATACTGTTCCAACTATGCGTCAACATTTGTCAACAAGAGTAACGATGTAAGTTTTCGTAACTCAATTACATGTATTGTTTGATGTTGACTGGGGAATTTGTTTGTTTGAGTTTGTTTGTTGGTTGAATTTTACAAACGTGAAAGGCTTCTTTAATTTGCAGTTCTGTTACATTTCTATTTTTTTTATGAAAAAAGAAGACGTTTTTCAAATAAAATAAAGACGCTTTTTTTTCTTTTCTCAAAAGACAGTTTGCCATAGCTCAGAGGTATTTTGGGACCACTTTTGTCAAATTCAAACCGTGAAACACGCCAAACCCTTTTATTTTTCACTTATCTCGCTATCAAAATAAATTTGCAAGTTTTATCTGATTAAAAATGTTCCTTGCCTGTTCTAACTTTTTTTTTGGTGGTAAGTGCCTTGCATTTAATTTCAGTTGCTTTTATTTTTGAATACCAAATCAAGATTTTCCTAGATTTGTTTTATGACAGTGTTTACACATGTGTGTATACACACACACATGCATGTAGAGAGATTTCACCTGCCTCATGTTCAATTCTGATATTTGCCCTCAAGATAATAATAATATATAGCGCAATAATCCATTGAAAATGCTCTATGCGCTTTACAATGACAAGACAGGAAGATGACGTAAGGTAGTGAAATAGAAACAAATCATCAAAATTAATGACAAGTAATAACAGTACAAAAGGAACAAAGCTTAAAGAAAGGAAACCAATGTGTTAATAGCGATCTTTAAAAAAACAAATTACATGTAGGTTATCTTTGTCAGAGCAGTGAATGGGTACCTGATTCGTTCAGGGAAGGTTAAAAGGCGGCAGAAGGAGAGGGATGGGCTCCGCCTTCCATGATGCTGTGCCCTTGACACGGTGAACCTCTAACAGTTATCTGCCCCTACGGCCGGCCGATAGGCTATGGGACACCTTTACCTTTACTTTACTATCTTTGTCAGAGAGGGCTTTTTCAGTACCAACAGTCACCCAACTTCCATGCTTCGGGAAGTGTTGTGCAAATAATCTCTTGTCTGTCAAAACGTTTTGTTTCAATCAGAGCTTTTGCTTCCCGGTTATTTCATTTCAACTTGTTTTTTCTCTACTCTTTTCTACCTTGCTAAATTTACAAAACCAACTGAAGCTGACTATGAAAACTGATAAATCACTTTTTTTAAAATCTTGGTCTTCCCGTTTCTTCCTTATACCACCCCCCCCCCCCCCCCCCCCCCCCCCCCCTCTCTTTCTCTTAAGCTTTTTCCCCTCACTGAGTTGACTTTATACCTTGCTTTTCACAATTTATGTCACAAAAAGATTATTTAAAAATAATAAAAAATCGGCTTTTAAAGAAATAAAGTGTCTGCAATTTTACAATGTCGATTATGTCCTGTTGATACAATGTACAGTCATTTTGCCACGTTCATTGAATGTTTCCATAGCATGTGTATGTTTTTTGTTTTGTCTTTCTTCTTCTTTCCTGTCATTGAAGGGAAAGATAATTAAAATACTGAAAACTTGTTTCTGCTCCCCTTGAGCAGATGACTTGTCCATCGAAATGCCAATGCGTGTGTTGATTTTGTCAACTCGAGCGGGTGGTTCTTTTCCATCAATCTGCCAATCAGTATGACACATGTTCTGCATTTAGTCGGCTCATCCGGATGGAAACTGTAGCATCTCTTTCATATTGTACAATGTATGTACATGATTTTCATTCACTGCTGTGACACCATCTGTTTGTAGATCATGATAATAAATTGGATACATCATGGTTCATGGTTACTCTTGAGTGATGTGTGTGTGTGTGTGTGTGTGTGTGAGACAGAGAGAGAAAGAGAGGGGGAGAGAGAGAGAGAGGGGAGACAGATGATCCAGAGATATTATGAAGCATGATCCAAACAGGAGTCAACTTTGTACTTTCTGCATATGAAACTATTATTGAAAGGCATTTTTAAAAAAGGCTATCTTGCACTTCAGTCACCCCAATCCTGCCACCCACCACCCCCTCCTCAAATACATGTATGCATTGAAAATGTTCACCAACAAGCAACATTCTGCCATTTGGGGTCAAGTGAGAGGGTCAAGGTCACATATGTGGTACGATTTAACGTTGACAGCCCTAACATGGGCTTTGTCGTCGACAGGGCTATAATTTTAATCTTAATCTTAAGAGGGTCAAGATCATCCTGAAAGCAGACTGATATTGAGGGTCGTAAACATGAGTGGGGTGGCTAAAAAACAAGACTGCCGGAAACAAAAACCAGAGGAGAGAGATGACAACTACCCATCATTTTCTCTTTAAACTACAAGCAAACAAAACATCAGCACACACAACAAAAACCACATCTTAAGATCCATTTATTCGACATTGCAGGTTTTTTTTACAGTCTAAGCATATAAATTGTTAAGAAAACAGAGACAAAAACAATCAAATGTACAGCCAGCACAATTTTAAAGATTTCTTAGTAGCCCAACTGTGACAGATGTAGGGGAAGCAATCACTATGGGATTCGAAGGGATCCCAGAGTTATTGTCCATGGCGTTTACCAGAAGTTTCTATTTCCATAGTGTTTCTGAAGAGTTGCTGTTCTTTATCTTTACAAATTAATTTGCATCTGCTGACAATTTTAAGCAAAACATCGTTGTTGTTCTTTTTTTCCTCTCACTGTTTCAAAATCAAAATTAAAAAGATCTAGTAGCAGTTTCTAGCACAAGCCTTCATTATGAATCATTGCTACTAGAGTCAACACTGTTGTCAAATTAATAGTAGTCTTATTTTCCTTCCGTAAACTTGCAATAACTGATGGCGTCAAAACAAACACATGTGCACACAGACGCACACATTATACACAGCTTAATGTGGCGGTGCCATGGCCGATGAGGTTTAACCGAGGCGTGGTCACCGCTACAGCTATCTGTATTAATTTTTTTTAAATCGGGACTTTACTGGTTTCGTACTGCCTCCGGGCATTGCCTCCAGTATTGTTCCAAACATATTTGTATTTACAAATGTCCCATATGTGTCTGATTCAGACCATTTTCTCTCACAGACGCACACACTTCAATTCAATTAATTATTAAATACTTGTAGCGGTGCCATAGCCGATGAGGTTTAACCGAGGCGTGGTTACCGCTACACCTATCTGTAGTCATAAAAAATCGGGACTTTACTGGTTTCGTACTGCCTCCGGGCATTGCCTCCAGTATTGTTCCCACCATATTTGTATTTACAAATGTCCCATATGTGTCTGATTCAGACCAAGAGGACGTAAAACACCATTTTCGTTGCCACAGACGCACACACATAGAATCTGTATCTATTAAAAATTCGGGACATTCCTGGTATTGCAGTACCTCCAGGATCGTCTCACTATCTTTACATTTAAAAAAAAAGTCACACATGTGCCTGCTCCAGATCGGAGGACGTTAAACGGATTTTCCAGACTCGCACACACACACACGCGCCCGCACGCACACATAAACAAAAAAAATAAGCGTACAAACTAACAACTCCTAGACTATTGCTACCTGCGACATACTGATCCGGATCCGGAGCAGCCTCTTAGAGTAGTTGACACTGAGAGTCAATGGTAAGAACCATTTTGACATTGTTACATCCAATCAAGGAACAACGCTACACAAAATATGGAAGGCTGACCACTCTGATACAAACTAAGAAAGTATGATATTGTAACCTCTCACTAGTCTCAGGTCCTTCATTTTGAGGGTGATCTTTCCCCCGTGGGGATACCGGGGGGTCTTTTGTATAAATAGTTCCCCCACCTTCTGGAAGTTCTGTGATTGTAACTTCCTCTAATCGGTCACTCTCTTTGACTCTGACTTTTCCCTTTGCTTACTGTCATCTACTATATTTCTGCTTTTCCGGTCCATTCTCCTGCCTTATTTCACTAAACACTTTCAAATAGATTTCCTCCAGTTGAAGTCGGACATACTGGGCCTAACTATTTCTTTAGTTAGGCTCATAACGGCAGCATGACGCATCTGCTCTCATAATTGAAAGGAATCTGTCAGAGCGATCGAAGAAGAAGAAAGGTGTTCTTTCTTTTTGAAAAACAAAGAACCAAAAAGGCAGAAACAGATTTCATTCACAACTTAACAGCATTTACATAAGATTATTGCAATGCCACAATGAGACTGTTGGTGTTAAATACACAAGATCTTAATTTAAAACATACCACTACTGTTCCAAGGTCTCTTTTTCTTTTCTTGCATTCACATTTTCCCCCTGCTGAAATCCTAGTCTTTTCCCCAGGTTTTCATTTTAACTTTTGTTTAAAATCGGGGAATTGCCCAGTGAAAGAAAAAAAATGTGGGAGCCCTGAGCTTTATTTCTTCACCAAAGGAAAATTGCACTCTCTCCATGATATCGTGAACAATATCACTTCACTCAAATGCCACGTTCATTTTCACACCCATGTCGTGGCAGACAAATCTGATCATCAGACCTGCAGTCGTTTCCCTATGATCCATTTCCTCTTAGATCCTTCCTTCCTTCCTGTCTTTGGCAAACTGCTACACGATCAGCTTCTTCCTGGGGGCCGTTTCACAAGGCTAACGTTACGTTGCGCTCACTCAAATCGGCAAAAACGGTCTAAGAAACACCAAAGACTGTACAGGGGAAGATAAACATCCGGTCTCTTTTCCCTATATGAGTAGTGAGGACAGAAACACTGGTTATGTCCATTTGAAGTGTGACCCATTTTACACATCGATAGGCCAGTTGAATTCTCCGCTCAAGTTCCAGTCCGAGCTTTTGGATAGCCTCCACTGTGAATAGTGTATACGTCCGCACTAACGATAACTCTATCAGCCCGGTTTGCCGAGCTTTTAAGTAATCCATCTTACCCTTTTAGAATATCTTTGGAAACAACCTTCGTTTGCCGATAGTTTGCGTGGCGTTGTGTTCTTGCCAAACACCGAGCAAGCAGCGAACTATCCGGAACTAGTAGGGGGTGAATACATTTCTTGACCAATCAGACAAGAGCTTGTAATATTCTTCCGCAAACGTTTTCTAAAGTGTTTCTTCCGCAAATGTGTTCTAAAGTGTTTGGCGTAAGCGTTATTCGCACAACGACTGTTATCTTGAGAAACTCGACCCTGGTAGCTGCTGTAGGTCTTGGTTGCTTGAGCAGTTTCTACTAACCACAATGAATTGCGCTCACACGATTTCCACCTTGATCAATAAATGGGCTGAGTACCACTCAGTAATCTGACTAATTCCTGTTACAAATAGCACCAAATTTTGTCACCTTTCTTAGTAACTGCCGTTGACTTTGTTCTGAAGCAATTTTTGCCAATCACAATTTATGCTGACATGATTTTCTACCACATCCTGATCCATTAATGGGCTGAATCTACTTCTTCTTCAGCATTTGATGCTGTTGCAAGGGTGAAAGTAAATCATTCTCTCAATCCTGAAAAACACGTTTTAATATTCTCAGAATCTTCCCAATCCCGAAGTGGTGACCACATCAAAAATAATTTCCAATAAGTGAATGTTTTTCTATAAGGATGCATGGAAATAGTGTTAGAATTGCATGTCTATCATCTTGATCTTGATGAAAAACATTGCCATGATCCAATTATGGATATAAACGCCAATGGGGGGAAAACTGGGGAGAGCAAGATCGTCTTGTTTTAATCTGCCATCAATGCTGGCAGAAATGTTTGATTTTACAAGACCGTGGTTCCGGATGGCAAGATGGCCAATCCTGAAGACACTTTCTATCAGCTTTTCCTATCCTAATTTCAGGAGCATGCCTGAACTACCTTCACCCACGCCTGAGTGTTGTCAGCGTCAGACACTTAGGCCGGGTTCACATTAGACACGCAAGTTCCGTACGGAAAACCTTAAATAAGTGGAAGAAAGAAGGATAACAGTTTATGCACACAGGGGACATTCGGACACGTGCGCAAATCTTTTCCCTTCTTTGTTTCACTTATTTATGGATTGCGCACGGGTTTCCGCATGGAATATCCGCTTATGTGTGTACACGGCCATAGACTTACATCATGAAGAACAGGCTGCCCCACTACCGATGAGAGATAGCCTGGCCTCAGTCAGGGACTTACAAATAAAAAGGATAGGAAGAGGTACCTGAACAGGGGGGAGACACAACGTTTCCATTTAACAGAATCGTGCGGTGATGGCTGGCTTGATGGCAGTATTTGTAGCACAGGCGAGCGCAGTTCAGTTCTGGTCCCCAGGGGGTTGCCTCATCTGCCGAGAGGCGCGGCGGCGGCAGCCATCTTCCTGAAGTTGTTGAAGATGTCGAGGTACTGGGCCATGGTGACGGCGGGGGTGTACAGCTCGTCCTGCTTGGCCTTCAGCATGGGGGGCGGGGCCTCCGCCAGGCTGCCCACCACCGACTGGCACAGCTCCTTCATCAGACCCCAGCAGTCCACCGTGCACACACAGGGGCAGTACTCCACCTCCACACACCAACACACAACCAATACTCACAGTATGCACACAAAGGGCAGTACTCCACCTCCACACACCAACACACAACCAATAATCACAGTATGCACACACACAGGGCAGTACTCCACCTCCACACACCACCACACAACCAATAATCACAGTATGCACACACAGGGCAGTACTCCACCTCCACATGCCAACACACAACCAATAATCACAGTGTGGACACAAATATAATTGCACAGCACGACACAATCAATAATCACAGTGTGGACACAAATATAATTGTACAGCACGACACAATCAATAATCACAGTATGCACACACAGGGCAGTACTCCACCTCCACACACCAACACACAACCAATAATCACAGTGTGGACACAAATATAATTGCACAGCACGACACAATCAATAATCACAGTGTGGACACAAATATAATTGTACAGCACGACACAATCAATAATCACAGTATGCACACACAGGGCAGTACTCCACCTCCACACACCAACACACAACCAATAATCACAGTGTGGACACAAATATAATTGCACAGCACGACACAATCAATAATCACAGTGTGGACACAAATATAATTGTACAGCACGACACAATCAATAATCACAGTATGCACACACAGGGCAGTACTCCACCTCCACACACCAACACACAACCAATAATCACAGTGTGGACACAAATATAATTGTACAGCACGACACAATCAATAATCACAGTATGCACACACAGGGCAGTACTCCACCTCCACACACCACCACACAATCAATAATCACACAGGGTAGTACTCCACCTCCACACACCACCACACAATCAATAATCACACAGGGCAGTACTCCACCTCCACACAATCAATAATCACACAGGGTAGTACTCCACCTCCACACACCACCACACAATCAATAATCACACAGGGTAGTACTCCACCTCCACACACCACCACACAATCAATAATCACACAGGGTAGTACTCCACCTCCACACACAACCACACAATCAATAATCACACAGGGTAGTACTCCACCTCCACACACCACCACACAATCAATAATCACACAGGGTAGTAGTACTCCACCTCCACACACCACCACACAATCAATAATCACACAGGGTAGTACTCCACCTCCACACAATCAATAATCACACAGGGTAGTACTCCACCTCCACACACAACCACACAATCAATAATCACACAGGGTAGTACTCCACCTCCACACACCACCACACAATCAATAATCACACAGGGTAGTACTCCACCTCCACACACCACCACACAATCAATAATCACACAGGGTAGTACTCCACCTCCACACACCACCACACAATCAATAATCACACAGGGTAGTACTCCACCTCCACACACCACCACACAATCAATAATCACACAGGGTAGTACTCCACCTCCACACAATCAATAATCACACAGGGTAGTATTCCACCTCCACACACCACCACACAATCAATAATCACACAGGGTAGTATTCCACCTCCACACACCACCACACAATCAATAATCACACAGGGCAGTACTCCACCTCCACACACCACCACACAATCAATAATCACACAGGGTAGTACTCCACCTCCACACACCACCACACAATCAATAATCACACAGGGTAGTACTCCACCTCCACACACCACCACACAATCAATAATCACACAGGGTAGTACTCCACCTCCACACACCACCACACAATCAATAATCACACAGGGTAGTACTCCACCTCCACACACCACCACACAATCAATAATCACACAGGGCAGTACTCCACCTCCACACAATCAATAATCACACAGGGTAGTACTCCACCTCCACACACCACCACACAATCAATAATCACACAGGGTAGTACTCCACCTCCACACACCACCACACAATCAATAATCACACAGGGTAGTACTCCACCTCCACACACCACCACACAATCAATAATCACACAGGGTAGTACTCCACCTCCACACACCACCACACAATCAATAATCACACAGGGTAGTACTCCACCTCCACACACCACCACACAATCAATAATCACACAGGGCAGTACTCCACCTCCACACACCACCACACAATCAATAATCACACAGGGTAGTACTCCACCTCCACACACCACCACACAATCAATAATCACACAGGGTAGTACTCCACCTCCACACACCACCACACAATCAATAATCACACAGGGTAGTACTCCACCTCCACACACCACCACACAATCAATAATCACACAGGGTAGTACTCCACCTCCACACACCACCACACAATCAATAATCACACAGGGTAGTACTCCACCTCCACACACCACCACACAATCAATAATCACACAGGGCAGTACAGTACTCCACCTCCACACACCACCACACAATCAATAATCACACAGCACGACACAAATATCATAACTGCACAGCACGACACAATGAATAATCACACAACCCCACACAAATCAATAATCATAGTGTTCAAAAAATGTTTTACTATACTTAGTGCACACCCTGTTACAAGGCACACTCCCAACATTTTACCCAAAAATTTCAGATTTTTTTTTTTTTTTTTTTTTTATAGTATAAGTATAACTGTTAGTCATATTTGATATTATAAGATCAATCAATCAATCAGTTTAGTAGCTTCAAATAAGAATTCAGCTTGTGTGTGGGGATAAAAACATATCACATATAAAGTAACACAGACATTAACAGCATAGAAGATGAACAAATACTCTTAGACAAGCCACACCCACTTCAAAACATCTGCATCTTCAACAAACGCATACACACGCACGTGCACTCACACACACACACACACGGGCTCCCAGGGACCCCCATTTGGGGGTCTATGAAGCACTAAAATTCTAAAGGACCCTCTAAAAGAACGTGCAGGGGGTCCCAAGGATGCACTAGAAAAATTATTTTTAGCATTCGCAATGCCACTGGGACCCTCTATCCCGCTTCTAGGATCCTCTATACTGTCAGTGAAGGAGTCCCTGGGACCCCTTGTTTTGCGGGACAATTGGGAGCCCTGCACACACACACACACACACACACACACACAATCTCTCTCCCTACCTGTCTGTCTCTTGTCTATCAGTTTCTCTGTCTATTTCTCTCTCTCTCTCTCTCTCTCTCTCTCTCTCTCTCCCCCCCTCACCTCCACAATGATTCCCTTGAAGCTGCCGGCCAGCGACACCGATCCCACTTTGAGGACGAAGTCGCCCAGCTCGTAGCGCTGACCCTTGGCCTCCATGCGGGCGTTCTTGCGCTGCTGGTAGTAGTTCTTCAGCTTGTTCATCAGCGCGTCGAACAGCGTGTCGGCGGTCAGGCACAGGCCCGTGTCGGTGATGGCGAAGCAGGAGGCGGGCTGCTCGCTGTTGTGCAGAATGTACACCGTCTTCGGTTGTGCTGCAACGTGAGTGAGTGGCAAACCTCACAAGGTGAAATGAGCAACTTAGGGCGATACTTTGACCGCCAGGGGGCAGTCAAACCGGTAGGGGCTTAGCGCGTGATATTCTTACCTGGGCGTAGTGAGAGAGAGAGAGAGAGAGAGGGAGGGGCTCATCTCTCTCTCTCACTACGCCCAAGTAAGAATATCATGCGCTAAGCCCCTACCGGTTTGACTGCCCCCTGGCGGTCAAATTATCGTCCTAAGTTGGCCATTCCTTGCATGCATTTGGCCTGTTTGTAGGGTTTCTTAGTGGGCCATGTATGCCTACATATGTGTGTGTGTGTGTGTGTGTGTGTGTGTGTGTGTGTGTGTGTGTGTGTGTGTGTGTGTGTGTGTGTGTGTGTGAGTGTGTGTGTGTGTGTGTTATGTGTGTACACATATATTGTGTCAGATGTGTGTGTGTGCATATGTATAAAAATTACTTTAAATTTTCAAAACAACTTATGACTCCTTAAATTTAATTTTAAAGAGAAAAAAAAATAGCTTGCCATTCCACACAGAATTAGAAATGTAAGCAACCACCTTATATTGTAACACAGAATACTTGAAACAATAAATTTAATTTGGATTCCTTTTTAAATACTAAAGTACAAACAAAACAAACACCATGTTCAATGATATTCAGCACACATTAATAACTTAAAAGTTCTAAAAGAACAAAACAATGCAAACACGTCACAATTGATCAAAATTAATGAACACACACTGATCTGATGCTTGTTGTGTTAAAGAATATTTGAACATGGAACCTATTAGTATTACCTCAATTTCCATAAGAAGCTCTTAATACAGTGGAACCTCCCTTAAATTTAAAAGACCTTCAAAAATCATCCAAAATAAGGTCTTATAAGGGAGGGGTCTTATAACAATATAAGGGAGGTAATTTTAATACTTACAAAGAAGGGCGATGTCTCAGAGAAGTAGGTCTTATGTGGGAGTGAGTCTTAGGGCTCCCAGGGACCCCCATTTGGGGGTCTATGAAGCACTAAAATTCTACAGGACCCTCTAAAAGAATGTGCAGGGGGGTCCCAGGGATTTTTTTTTAGCATTCGCTGTGCCACTGGGACCCTCTATCCCGCCTCTAGGAGTAGGACCCTCTATAATGTAAGTGAAGGAGTCCCTGGAACCCCTTGTTTTGCGGGACGATTGGGAGCCCTGAGTCTTATAATGGGAGGTCTTATAAGGGAGGTTCCACTGTATAATACAAATTGTGAACATGTTTTTATTTCAAGTAAGTGAACAAAAATACAGACAACACACACCGACGCTGCTTTGCAAAATGGACTGGAAGATGTCGCAGTCGACACAGAAGTGGCCAGCCTTCACGGCTCCCAGCAGTTCAATCTGTTTCTGTATGGTTTCCACCACCGTCTGCCCACTCCTCCCCTCCGGCACCGGGTAGGAGTACACACTGCATTGATGCAAAATAATATAAATGACACAATAAGTTTTCAAATTTTTGTAGATATTATGATAATAATAACCAATTGTCTGTGTGAGTGTGTGTGTGTGTGTGTGTGTGTGTGTGTGTGTGTGTGCGTGTGTGTGTGTGTGCATGTGCGTGTGTGTGTGTGTTTTTACTTTTAGTGACCCGCATGTGAATGTGTGTGTCTTCTTTTCCTGTGTTCTCAGGCCATATGGAGAGGTACATATCACGTCATATGTCGGGTTTTAAGTTTTCACTTTCACTTGGTCTCCCCGCTGTATTCAGCCAACAAATTCTGATTTCATAGGAGCTCATGAGTCATACTATAGGAGAAAATTATTTGGAAGATTTTTTTTTTAAAGGCAAGAGAATGGACCAATAAGTCGGAAACACATTCAATAATTCTACATGTAATGAGGAAAAACATTTTATTGAGTCAAAGAGAGCGATAGATCAGAGGAAGCAGCTACCACAGAACTTCCGTAAGGTGGGGGAACTACTTGTACTGAAAGGGTATCCCCACAGGGCGAGACTTGAGGAAGGCAGGGTCTTCCAGGTCCCTGTATGGAGGCAAAAGGCATCTACCCACTGCCCTTAATGTGTGTGTGTGTGTGTGTGTGTGTGTGTGTGTGTGTGTGTGTGTGGACACTGTGCACAGTGCAGTCAGCAAAGCCAAAGTACCTGGGCGTCACGTCACCCTCCAGGCAAACGGCAGCTGGGACATCACAGCTAAAGCCAGTCAGATGCTCAGCTTTCTCCGTCGCAACCTCAAGATAGCCTCCACTGAGCTGAGAGCAAAAGCCTACATTGCCTTTGTGCTGCCGCTTCTTGAATACGCCTGCTCAGTGTTTAACCCCTCCACTCAGACAAACATCGACTGAGTGGAGCTGATCCAACAGAGAGCAGCAAGATTCGTCCTTAATCAATACCGTAGGACAGCCAGTGTCACAACAATGCTCCAGAGGCTTGACTGGAGCTCCCTGCAGCAATGCCGCAAGATGACAAGACTCACCATGTTGAATAAAATACAAAATGACATGGTGAGCGTCAATAAGAACAGACTTGTCCCCCAACCAGAGCGGCAGCACACAGAGGTCATACACAGCAATTTCTTGACCCCCAATGTCGAACACAATACCAACAGAGTTCCTTCTTCCCACGTACTATCAGGGAGTGGAATGTCTTACCCTCAGCAGCAGTTGAGGCCCAAACTCCAGAGAGCTTCGCGACTAGAGTCTGGGAGCACCTGACTGGAAATCTCCTGCTGCAGTTGCCATGGCTGATTGCCCCACTCTGGGGCCGTCGGACTAACATTAACAAGCAACAACAGCCCCCCTTGGTCCCCCCTCCCCTCCCCCCCCCCCCCCCTGTTAACAACCCAACAGATCAACAGTTTCCTCTCTTCTCATCTCTTATATCATATTTATCTTCTCTCTCTGTTGTATTATTTCTTCTCCTCTCAGCCTTTTTTTCTTCAGGCAAAAGTGGTCTAGAACCTCCCCGGTTCTGTGGCAAAATAATCAAAGCATTGGTTGTGTATGTGTGTGTGTGTGACGACTGTCTAGTGTGTGTTTTGGCCATGTGGTCACTTCCTTTGTGTGTGTGTGTGTGTAACTGTGACAGACTGACACTGTGTCAGTGTGTGTGCAAATAAAATATAAATGAAAAATAAATAGATTTCATGTGGTATTTGAAATGAAACGTACCAAGTAACACCCATGATGGATTGGTTTCTTCTGAAGATTCTGAGACACAACTATAAATTGAGTAGAACTTTTATGAGCCGTCACATCTATACTCTAGTACTTAACTCAAACATAAGGGCGCTGCCATATTGGTAATTTGAAAACATGTATTGTAAGGTAATTTTTTTTAAACTTTTGATAATGTTACACAGTTCAAATCCTATTACTCATTTATTGTTCATTCGATGTTTCAAAGAATTAAACCAGCCGTATTTCTACCGATTTCTCAATTTTCTTCGTTTCAGCAAAATAAAAGATTTCAGTGATTATACACAAAGCAATGTAAACCCAGCGAGACAACACCTAGAAATACTTCACTGAAAATTATGCCACTAAAAAAAAATCAACATTATTTTGAACAAATTAGAACAAAAATAATGAAAGATTTTTTATCTTGACATTATTTTTTAAATTAGAGCATGTATAATATATGATACGCTGGGACTTGAAAAGCCATAAGGCCTGGTGTATCATATATGATACAATGGCCGGGCAAGCTTAGTTTTTTTGCTTTATTTTTTGTGTGAAAATGAAAATATCATTTTTAGGGTTAATTATCACATAAAACACATTGTATTTGATGCATTTGACAAAAGTTGGGCCCTGGTTCCTGCTGGCAGTGGTCAGTGGACCCCCCACCGAGGCAGATCCAATGCATGATCAATTCTGGTTTTGGTGCCTTTTGGGTTGATTCTTTTGCTAGAATGTCATCAGTAATAAGGTTTTTGCATTATTGATAAGGAGTTTTTAAGTGTCCATCTGCATGAAGTGTGCCAGTGTGCCTGTATCATAAAAACATAATAATGCATTTTTCTGAAATACTTAGATTTTCTTTTTTGCTTAAACTATGATATAAATGAACCTCAACATTATAGCAAAGATACTAGTCACATGGCCCAAATGCTACAAACATGCTTTAAAATGTGTTTATGATTCATAAATACCAACAATAACTACAACTATGATGTTATCACAAATGCCCACAATTACACATATGTCACATGGCAAATGCGTCAAGGTCTGCCCAATGTGTCATATATGGTACACGTGTTTTCTTTAAAATACATTCCTTTTACCAAGTACATAGATGTAAATGAGCTTCTAGGTAACCAACATTGTCAACATGTAATCAAATAAATGTGTACATGTGAACACAAACTGAAACTATCTATATTTAATGCTACTACAAAGACCCAAAATGGCTAACATATTGCATGACAAAGCTGCTGTGCCCGATGTACCATGCATGTTTTTCAAAAATTATTTAGAACATAAAATTGGATAAACGTTTAATTTGTATCATGTATTTGAGTCTTTTGACATAATTTGATCATGAAAACACATGATGCATCAAACGATTGACTTTTCTTTTGTTAGATTAGGATGTGTTTTGTTGGCAATGTTTTGGAATTGCTGGAATGCGTGAGATCATGAAACAGGAAGTGGCTAGTAAAACTCAATAAGCAGGCGAAGGCGAAAATGGTGTTTTACGTCCTCTTGGTCTGAATCAGACACATATGGGACATTTGTGAATACAAATATGGTTGGAACAATACTGGAGGCAATGCCCGGAGGCAGTACGAAACCATTAAAGTCCCAATTTTTTTTTATTAATACAGATAGGTGTAGCGCGGGTGACCACGCCTCGGTTAAACCTCATCGGCTATGGCACCGCCACAACTATAATAATGTATAATGGATACAACTCCATAAGCAGCATGGGAAGGCAAGGATATCAACTAAGACCATGGACACTAGACATTGACCTAAATATAGAATCCGTGCTAAGATCAAGTTTATTGTCTTTTGAAAAGTACTTGAAGGTTCCTATTGTAATTGCAGCTTTCCTTTCGTTTTTAGGAGAGGATAATGCTATGTATCATATTTTGTTTATGATACATAGCATTATGGCCCTAGGGGGTTATATTTGAACAACTCTGTGTGTGTGTGTGTGTGTGTGTGTGTGTGTGTGTGTGTGTGTGTGTGTGTGTGTGTATGTGTGTATGTATGTGTGTGTGTGTGTGTGTGTGTGTGTGTGTGTGTGTGTGTGTGTGTGTGTGTGTGTGTGTGTGTGTGTGTGTGTGTGTGTGTGTGTGTGTTTCTGTTTGTTTGCCCTGTAACTCGCGAACCAGTGTACAGAATCGCTTCACATTTTGTATGGTGATGTATTATGGTGCACGGAGGGTCGCATAGAAACTTCGTAACCGTGGTGACCTTGACCTTGTAGTTTGACATTGAAAACCGGTATGAAGTAGGAGTAGTAACTAAAGGGTAGTAATTAGGGAATGACTGGCTGGACTGGTTTTCAATGGTTACTGCCCTTGCTTCATAAATCTGAGTGAAAGAGTGGGAGAGGCGAAAGAAAGAGAGAATGAGTGTGAGAGAGAGAGAGAAAGTGTGTGTGTGCACGCGTGCGAAGCGTAGCGAGCAGGACTGATAGTATGCTATAAAATTAACTCTGTGTGTGTGTGTGTGCGTGTGTGTGTGTGTGTGTGTGTGTGTGTGTGTGTGTGTGTGTGTGTGTGTGTGTGTGTGTGTGTGTGTGTGTGTGTGTGTGCAAATAACTATAATAGGTAAATAAATACAGGTTTATATTCGAAATGAGACATACCTTTTCAGAAGAAACTCGTCCACTGACCATGGGTTTTACTTAATATGAATAAGGGGAAGAAACTCTCCGTTAATTAACTCCCTCCACCAAAGTTATTTTCGGCACCACCGCCTAGCAAAGTATGGGCAACAGCCACGTGGATAAAACGGGAATGACAAAACATCATCCTTAAAAAAGGATGAATGAAAATCTGTTTCACATCCTCCAACCTGGAACAGGTATATGTACGCCATATCAAAACTACACGCATAAAGATGGTGAGACGATTCTGGAGGTAGGAAAGTCCCAAGTTTTGTAAGCGTTAAAGATGTTTATATTGACATAAGCCTAGCAAAGTATAGGTAACAGCCAAAGGAAGACAGACCTAGCAGTTACTTCATCCTCAAAAAAGGATGAGCCGGGTCTGCCTGATTATATGACCATCACCCACACAGGCTCATAATTATATCAATATTATATTCGAATGTTATTATATGAAATCCGTATTTGGTTTCCAAGTGTGTGTGCGTGTGCGTGCGTGCGTGCATGCACGTGTGTGTTCTTCACTGCAGGTAAGTTGTCAGAAACGAGAGTCCACAGCAGGAAAGGTAAAAGGAAGGGGGTAGTGATGGAGGTAGACCTATCCCGTCACAGCAACGTGAGGCAGAACACACACACACATTCGACTGTAGGCTGCGGGGACGGATCAGGCATTCGCAACTGTCTTGCACATAGCCAGTGAATAAAAAATTTGGAATCAGACATGCGCAGACTCTATATTTCGACTTCCGGAAAAAAAATTGCCGCTGTACGCTGTTTGCACGCTTTTGCTGTAGCATAAAGAAAACTAAACACAACCTGTCATCATGGCTGTGAGTATTCATTTGTATTTTGTATGCTTGCATTTTCTTCCAGTTCGTTTTCTATCTCAGTATAATATTTTATGGCTAACATTTGTCTTTCATTGTTTGTATGTACATCCGACCGGTTGCGGGTTGCGAGCATGATCTTTTCTCCTTAGGCTCCTTGCTGCATAAACTTCAAGTCTTCAATAAGTTCTTGTCATGCCGTCTCAGACATTGCAGAATACAGTGACTTCTTCTTCTTCTTCTCTTGAGCCAGTTGAGGGCCCACGGTTATTGAGCTGACCAGTCTGGCTCCTTTTGAAAAAAAAGACTGAAAAACTTCAAAAAGAGGGGTGGTGTTCAAATTTCAGTTGGCAGTGCCAGTGGTGGTGTAACAACAAGTAGTAGAGGGACTGGCTTCTGCCTAAGCCTCGCGGCTTATAATACGTCCCATCCAGAATGTTTTCTCTGATTAGGTTGCATTTGCATGCGAAAAACAATCAAACTACCTTACCGGTGTGTCTGTCACCAGAAAGCGGCAGATGCAAGAAAGCAGGTATGTGCTCCATGGCCACTTGCTTGAAACTATGGACTCTGCGAAATACCTGGGAGTCACCATCAGCAGAGACCTGAGATGGAAAAAAACACATCCAAATCATCTCCTCAAAGGCCAATAGGACCCTAGGGTTTTTGAGAAGAAACCTGAAAATCAGTTCCCAGACCATCAGAGAAAGAGCATACAAATTACAAGACACTTGTACGTCCCATATTGGAATATGCTTCCACAGTATGGGACCCTCACCAGCAACAGGACATCGACAGGCTCGAAGCAGTGCAACGGCGAGCAGCAAGATTCGTACTTCGCCGCTTCAGAAACACATCAAGCGTGTCATCTATGCTCGAGCAACTGAAGTGGCCCTCACTGTAACAAAGAAGAGAAACAGCAAGAGTTGTCATGATGTATAAACTCCCATCACGAACTCGTTTCCATGAAGACCATGAAAGACAAACTGACCCCGGCACCACAACGCCAGCGTCGAGCCCACACCAAGCAGCTGACCCAGATCTACTGCCGCACACACAACACAGACAGGCCAGTTTCCTGCCACGCACCCATCAAGGCATGGAACAACCTCCCGGAGCAGGCTGTTGAGGCGGGGACCTTGGGCACCTTCGTGTCCTGGGTCTCCAAATCACAATAACTTTGCCCCATCCCACCTCTCTCCTTTTTTTCTTTTTTTTTCTTCCCCCCCCCTCTTTTTCCCAGTGGCGCGGCATCACGTTGGGGCCCGATTAGCGGGACCTGGCTGTCTGGGTCATTCTCGCTTGGCGCGGCATCACGTTAGAGGGATTACTACGGATTAGCGGAACCTGGCTGGCTGGGCCAGGCTTTCTGTCTTCTTCTTCTACTGTCAACTTTTGTTCTTCTCAGTGTGCATTTCCGCAGATTCCCCTAAAGTTACAGCGACAGAATAGTCAGAAGTGACTGGTTGCTCTACAGGAAAGAAAAAAAACTATGATTGCAATATCAATCATAAAACAATTGAACAAAAGGAGGGGGGCGAGACTGATGAGTTAGTGATCAGCCTGCAGTCCTGACGTGCAACGCACGTTCAGCAGTGAAGGCTGCGATGGAGTCCTGCCGCAGTTCGTTCCACTCCCTGATGGTCCTTGGAAGGAACGAGTTGGATCTGTACTTAGTGCGGCACTTAATGCGCTGAAACTGCAGGTGGTGTCCACGCCTTTGCCGAGATGGAAGCCTGGTCCTCTGCCGTCTGCTCTCCAGTGATTTCCAGCCCAGGTTTTTGAGCATGGTGCTCACACTTGAGCAACCTATTTTGCTCTTTCCTGTCATCAAATGATCTCCCTTACAGGCAAAAATGTGGATATAGCCAATAAATTATGTACTTCTTATGGTTTACTGATAAGATATTGATGGTTCCAATGCAGACCCTTCCGATGAACCCCAAGCCGTTCCTGAACGGGCTGACGGGCAAGCCGGTGATGGTGAAGCTGAAGTGGGGCATGGAGTACAAGGGATACCTGGTGTCGGTGGACGGCTACATGAACCTCCAGGTCAGTTAGTCATTTCGTCTATAACCACAAGACTTTTTTTTGTAGTCATGTCTTAACCCTTTAAGTCCTGACGCTCTGTGCGCTCAGTCACCTCTGAAATCCTAGCCCAAGGGACGTCACTCCGTACAAAAGGGGGGGTAGCGTCAGAAAAATAATAAAATAATATATACCCTAGCAGATTGTTTTGAATGTGTTGCTGAGATGTCTGTCTGATTTGCAAAATGAATTTCAAGATGTTATGGGGATGCATGGCTCCACAAAAAAAAATCAAAATGCCAAAGTGTAGTCGCAAACTGCATTCACTAGTCATTCACTGCCTATTTTTTGCAGACTGGTCACCACTGGTGAAGCCTAAGACGACTGAAATGGAAATGTAGATCAAAATCATTCACTTACCCTTTCACTTCACGATCTTATAATTCCTATCTTTCACAAAAAAAGGAATTTTCATCACTGTCATCACTCAGTGGATGCAATAACGATTCATCATCCATGATGCAAAAGTCGGGAAAATGCTGATGTCAGTAACACGACTTCAAAAATTCGCACCGATCAAACAAAAACAAGCTCGCTGCCGAAATAGGTCAGAGTACACTCCTTACTCATCACTTCGCGATCTCATAAGTCCCATCTTTCACAAAAATACGACTATTCATCGCTGTCCTCAATGGACGCCATAACTGTTCATCATCCATATTGGACAAATCACGAAAATGCCGAAGTCGGTCACTAATTTTCAAAAATTCATATTTTCCAAACCAATCGGCCTAGAAGCCATTGCAAGCAACAGGGCGGAAGTGTAATCTATTGCGAAAGCGAGGCTGAAGCGTCCACGTGACTGCCATGTGATAGAAACAAAGTGGAAGCGCCCAAACCGGCCACATGGAATCCGTACGTTCCCGAACGTTCTCAGCATTTACGATCCGATTTTTTCTGAACGTTCACCGAACTAAAGGGTTAAGTTAGTCTGTGTGTAAGAAGATTGACACTGGCAGGTGCTGTAAGTTAATACTCAGAAGAAAAACAAGTCTAGTCTACAACAAACTCTTAAAACATTTCTTAAAATGTTGAGTTACTCTTAGGCCGTGTACACACATGTGGAGATTCCGTGCGGAAACCCGCAAACAAGTAAAAGAAAGAAGGAAAAAGATTTTGCACACGTGTCCAAATTTCCCCTAATCCATAAATCTTTACCCTTTCTTTCACTTATTTATGAATTGCGCATGGGATTTCTGTACGGAATCTCCGCATATGTGTGTACACGGTCTTAGTCTTGCGTGTGATACAAAGAACAATATCTGGGTTTTTTCCTTTTGTTCAGGTATGAGACAATTTCTGTTTACTTTGTACGGTGACTGTGGTTATTATGATGTTTGATTTTGTTTTGCAGCTGGCCAACACAGAGGAATATGTGGATGGTTTGCTAGCCGGGAATCTGGGAGAAGTCCTCATCAGGTATGTTAAGACAATGAAATCCTAAACACAACTCTCACACATGCATGCATGCATGCGCGCACAAACGCATAACGCTCCAAGAAAAGCATGTGGAATAATGCTATCACCACACAGTGTGTGTGGGTGTGGGTGTGGGTGTGGGTGTGTGTGTGTGTGTGTTTGACCTCAAGTTCGTGTGAGTGTTTTGTGTGTTGTCTAGCTTTTCATTTTGTTAGTATTGTTTTTATCATGATTGTAAGCGCTTAGGGCTTTTGTTAAGATTAAGCGCCCTAAATATTCATTATTATTATTATTATTATTATTGTTGGATAGGACTTAGAAGACTCAGAGCTTCAGATTGTCGACGGGCCCGGGTCATTGACCTGTTGTGGCGATGATTTGACCCCTCATTTTGTACAGCCAGGAGTCATCTGACCCACAGAGTCTGCAATAAAATTAAGCTTAATACAGTACTGCAGTGACAGACTGACACATTACTGGCCCATTGGTATTACAAATTTTAAATTGACACATCATTTTCTGCAATTAGGGGTCATATGACCCATGAAGTTAAAAAGCAATCTGAAGCTCAGGAATACTGGGGGTGAGGGGTAGGGGGAAGACGAGGAAGGAAGAGAGTGAGAAAAGGGAAGAGGGTTACTGGGTAGTGGGTCGGCCTAATATTTGTTCTATGCAGAACTTGCTCCCAAGTTCTATCTCCTTCCAAAGGTTCCTGGACTTTGATGATGGCAATTCAAATAAGGGAGATTGAGAGATAACGAAGAGGGAGAGTGACTTTTTGAGAGAAGTTGATGAACAATTTGCTATCCCATTTTGGCGTTTACATTATATTTCAATGGATGTGGATAATGCATTGATTTTTATTTTTTAGTGAACTGATTTTAGATGGATTAATTCAGGAAATCTGAACATTACTGTTCCCCGAATGATGTCATGTCTTTTTTTTTAAATTCTCAGATGCAACAACGTGATGTACATCCGAGGCGTGGAAGAAGATGACGAAGAGGGGGAGATGAGAGATTGAGCGAATCCACCTTCTGAATTCATTCATCATTCATTTGCTGTTGTCATCTGCATTGTCATCGAGCTTCATTCTTATCATGACACATTTTCATCATCGTCGCATCATTTTCATCATCATCACGTCTTCAGCCACAACCATTGGATGTTTTATGTTGACTGAGTTATTTGTTTTGGACTTTTTTTTTTAAGCAGCCAGGTTTGAGTTTGATTGTTTTATGAAAAAGGTGAACGCAAAAAAACGAATAAACATGATGTGTTCTTAAATTTGTGTTCGAGTTTGTGGGGTACTTATTTTTTTTCCTTTCTGAAAGGTGAAGATGATGCATACAGTGTTTGAAATGTGTTGCTAAGAAAAAAAGTTTGTTTGTGTGCGTGCGTATATATATTTTTTCTTTTGGGGGGGGGGGGGGGGGGGGGGGGGGGGGGGGGGGGGGGGGGGGGGGGGGTTGATAACATGCATTATGTCTGAAACTAAGTGAAAGATCATCTATGCATATTTTTTTATGGAAATAAGTTGCTTGACATGTTAAAATAATGCGCCTGCTTCTAGTTCTCTATACTTAAAACCACAGCAGGTGTATATTATAAATGCAAAGTGATAGCAGTTTTTAGGTCGTTTGTCTCGCAACACGACACGCCAGGAGCAGGCATTCAGCTTCACCCCTTCTATATTCCCTAGTTGTGGGAAGCAGCACCCTTCTAAATAACGAGACCCACGTTTTTGTTATCGGTTGTTATGCCTTTAGGTTTGCATGGTCTGTCCTATTGTGCTTTATCGTTGAGGGAACGTTTTGAGGTTTTTTCACACCAGAACCATCAAAATAATGATAATGGTTGTTTAAAGCAAGAGTATTTGAAATTTTTTTGCTGAAGTTGCCAATTCAAATTTATTTTTTCCTTCCATACAAACAGATTTCAAGGACATTTCTCTTGCACATCGATTTGTCCTGTTGTGTAAATTCTAAATTCTTCTTCAGTGATCGCTCGGACAGTTTCCTGTCAAATGAATGGAGATGTGTCATGCTGTCGTTATGCACCTAATTTACTAAGAAATATTTAGGTCCAGCATGTCCGTCTTCGGTTAGACTTAGAGAAAATCTTTGTAAGAGTTTCTTGAAAAAAGGCAGGAGAATGGACCAGTAACGCAGAAAGATAGTAGATCATACTAGATAACAGTAAGCAAAGGAAAAAGGCAGTCAAAGAGTGATAGATTAGAGGGAGTTTAAAAGCACAACTTACTGAAGGTGTGGGAACTACTTGTGCAAGACCCCCTCCCCTCAGTATCCCATGGGGGGAAATTGTAAATCATTATTATCAATTTCCCTAGATACCTGATTATTCCTCTGCAATCTGTGCTTTCTTCCATACATCAATTCATCTAAATTTTATTTGCAGTCAAATTACAGGTTTAAAAAAAAAGTGTTGAATGTTATCATACCCCGGTTTAAAGACTCCAGGGATCATCCCAAGAGCTGAACACTATGGTACAAATGCACCTGCTAGCAATGAGAACGTTATGTGTGTGAGTTTTTTTTATTACCCAGTCTTGTGGGCTGCCATTCTCCGACTTCGGAGGAAAATTACATGTTTAAAAAAGTATTGAATGGAATGCATATATCTTAGGCTGTGTGCACATTTACAAAAACGGACTTTTAAAATAACATTTACATTTTCATGACACATATTTGCTATTTGGATCTTTATTGTCACAGAGGCGTCTCTGTGAAATTCGGGTTACTCCTACCTGGAGAGAGAGGCGCGCCACCCATTTGTTTTTGTTTTTTTGCTGTCCCATCTTCTGGGCCGTACAGTGGAGTTGCTCCCACACAGCTCGTTCCGAATCCCAATTTGCAGCTACACCCTGGTTTGTTCAAGTCGCAGAATCCGAGACCAGCAGTCCAAGGGGAGTGAATCTGTCAGGCCGTCAGGAGGCAACCAACCGAGGCGACACTGCACTTCTGCTGAGTCACTTCGGTGGAGTTCAGTGGAGCCTGTTCAGGACACCACTTACTAAGCCCCCTACTGATGACACTATTCTCTTAGTCGCGGAGCCAGCGTGAGTGAGGTCCTCCTCCGAGGGCGCCACCACGACCGTCCACCGACAGCTCCCCAGAACACACTAATCCCCATGACTTTGACCAAGGCATAGACTGGATTGGAAACCGAAACAGAGGTCACCATGAGAGCAGGGCATGCAAAGCCACAGAATTTGAGACATTTTTTAATTTTATGATTGATGGAAAATGAGGCCGATGATGATGATGCTATGGAGTTTCGTATCGGTCTGAGACTGCATGGCAGGGCTGTATTCTACGCTTCCTTTCATAATGATATCCCGGTGTAAACCAGGCCAGAGAACTACAGACACCTGCAGTGTTGGTCTTGCAATTAGAGCAACACTCAGAATCGCATCCGTTAAGCGGATGAAACTCAACTGTGGTTTCAGTCTTCCCATTGAGCCCATAGCCACTCAACTCTGGGTAGGAGTCGGTCCAGGACTGAAAAAACCCTCGCCTCTGATGGGACTTGAACCCAAGACCTCCCAGCCAGTAGTCCGCGACGCTAACCACTACACCACGGCGGCTAAATGTTTTATTTGCATGCGATTTTTATGACAGTATTGAAGGAGGGGTGGGTGGGTGGGTACATTTTGACCAAATGGCACACAGGACCTCAGTTTATCGTCCCATCCGAAAGACTCCACATTCAGACCGAAAGGCCTAGTGCAGATTGAGGGGAAACATCCCCTGTAGACAGGTTCAAATTCAGGTTTATTGTATATGAGGTGAACGCGTTACCTCTGTGCCATTCTGCACCTAACTGAGGACCTTCAAACAAAAAGTGGTTCATTCTTCCCTTTTTTGTCTGTTAACAAACACAACATGAAAATGTTACTTGATACTATTTCAAAACAGTTCACAAAATTTAAAACAAGCACTGACACGGCAAACCTCCATCTAGAGAAGTCACTCGATTTGATTTTGTTGATGACTAAACTGTCTTGCTGGGCTTAAGATTACAACAAAAAAGGGTAAAAATTTGGGCTACACAATCGATGCAAGAATATAACAGTCCCTGGGTGACTCGCAGTAAGCGAAAATGAAAAATTCCTTCCCCCCAATTTTTTGGGGTGGAGGAAAAATCACTCAGTTTCAATAATAAACCTGAGTGAATTAAAACTAGCCCAGTTTATTTGTTGGCTTTTTTTCCCCTAACATGGTAACGTTCACAAAATTTCATCTTCAGATTTATATTTTTTTGGTAACAAAATCGAAATGGATTTTTTTAAATAAGTAAAATTTTCTGTATGTGAATATTCAACAGTCCAAATTAATTGTTTAAAAAAATCCATGGAATGCTCTTTGGGTGATACAGTCAAACCTCTATCATAAAACCCTCTTCCAGATTTTTTTTGGGGGACAAATGTTTTATCTTACTATAAAAACCCAGGAAAACCAATTTTTTTGGGGGGTCTTAAAATATAGGTTTGACTACCAACTTTGTACCAACTTGACTAAGTAAGTTAATTAAAATCTATTCATATCTTTTTTTTCCGCTGGATTTGTTTTTATGAAGTTGTTATCCATTGCATGTAAATCAGAACACAAAATATAACGCATCACATGAATTAAACAAACAACAATGCATAATTGTATGCCAAAAAACCCACATTTATTCTTTCCAGTTGCAAGTGGCTACAAAAAAAATCACAAGCACAACAGATGGCGAGATGGACCCATTTAGTGCCCCATCATTGATGGATATGACGGCAATATGGACGACGTCTGCGAAGTCACATCCAGTGCATGAAGGACCTGCAAGACAAAAAACAAACGTAACATTGAGTAATGTACAAAGTTACAACAGTACAGTAGAACCTCCCTTATAAGACCCCCCATTATAAGACTCCCATCTAAGACCTACTTCTCTGAGACATTGCCCTTCTGTGTAAGTATTAAAATTACCTCCCTTATGGAGGTCTTATAAGGGAGGTTCCACTGTATTACATTTTGTCATCCAAGATTCCTGCCAAAAAATATTTTTCTTTTAAACAACACTTCTGCTCAACAATCGTAAAAAAATAATTGGAACACTTCTGTTCAACCATCATATTAACTACAGAAATCGGAATGAGACGGCCATTCCATTTATTTTCAAACTGTTCAGATCTATGAAGAAAAACCCCACTGTTCAACCATCATATTAACTACAGAAATCGGAATGAGACGGCCATTCCATTTATTTTCAAACTGTTCAGATCTATGGAGAGAAAAAACATCTGCAAGAAAAACAAGATGGCAAAGCCATGTAAACTGTACTCCCAACTGGAAAACAGCCGGGTGACTTCACCTCCAGGTGGCGAAAAGCTCAAGTGGGTCTAATCCTAGTGATATCCTTTGTGGGGGAGGGAGAGGAGTCCACCTCTCTCTCTCTCCAACAAAGGATACCACTAGGATTTAAACCCACTTGAGCTTTTTGCCATCTGGGGGTGAACTCGGCCAGCTAAGCTGCTCAGGGATCCCATTTGGGGGTCTATGAAGTACTAAAATTCTAAGGGATGCAGTAGAAAAATTCTTTTTAGCATTCGCAATGCCACTAGGACCCTCTATACTGTAAGTGAAGGAGTCCCTGGGACCCCATGTTTTGCGGAACGATTGGGAGCCCTGCTGATGAAAGCAGTTGGTTATTGTGTTTTGTATTGTAATGATATTTGCCAATATTTACTAATATTATTTTAAAACCGCATTTCTTACATAACATTTTTTCATCAAGCCAACTTTGGTTGAAATCCATTCATTATCTTCTGTGTTCCTATGGCCATAATGGGTAAGGTATGTATGTGTCCAGTTTTCACTGGTCTCCCCGCTATGAATTCCTATTTCGGAGGAGCTAAAACAGTAAAAGGAGAAAATTATTTGGAAGATTTTTTTTTTAAAGGCAGGAGAATGGGCCAATAACTGAATAAGTTGGAAAGATAGATGATAGAAAGCAAAGGGAAAAGGCAACAAGCATAGAACTTCAAGAAGATGGGGGAACTATTTTTACGAAAGACACGCTCCCCACGGGGAGAGAATCATGGAGGGGGGGCGGGGTCATCCAGCTCCCTGTATGATGGAGGCATGAGGCATCCTCCCTGTGAGTGTGACCCACTGCCCCGATTATTATCTTTCTTATCAGTCACATTCAAAGTCTGTTATAACATATTCAAACCTGATTTAGAGATTGTGTTGATATGGCTTGTCATTTGCTCAAAATCTGACACCATGGGCCTCATCTTAAGTGCCTAAGGAACCATTCTGCCAATTTTAATTAAGATTGGTTCAATACTATAGGTTAGGTGCTGTGAAGTGGAAAAAACCCATTTCATCACAATTTTTCATTTGCATGCATGCAGACATAAACGCACAGACCCTCGTTCCCATTCTGATCTTACAGAACTGGGAGGTAAAAAAAAACACCCACCTTGAACTAACCGATTTAGAAAAAAACAAAAAAGAACCTTTGGAATTGGACAGCATTAAAACTTCTTAAAAACTTTATATTTTTGTTCTTAAAAGTAAACCGTATCCCCCCCCCCTCCCCCTATTTTTTTTTTTTACAACAGTGTAGTAGTGAAAAGTAGCTATTATTTACAAGTAATACAAGTAAAATTTAACACACATAAAGCCATTTACGTTTTTGACAAAGTCATGAAATTTCATGAAGATTGCTTAAATAGTTTTAGAGATATAACATGTTTTGTGTGTCAAGGGGTCGTGGGCAACCCCAGAAGTCTGGTAAAGGTTAAGTTGTCATTACATACAGTGATCAATACACACACGTGTAAAGAAACATACTCCTTATTTAAAAAACCACAAAAAACTTTAACAATAGAACAAGAACTAAACTCACATTATACAGGTAAGCGGAGGGAAGGGATTTCTTGCTGTTGTTGTTAAGTGGCCGGAGCCATGCTCTCAGCCGCCTTCTCTGCAATGGCCATTTCACGAGCTACGTAGATGGCAGCCAGGAAGAACACACTGCTCTTCACCAAACACCTGTCAACAATGTCAGGTAAGTTTATTCGAGGACATTTCTTTACAGAATCTTATTAGCATCACACTGTTGTGTGTGTACATCACCCCCCCCCCCCCCCCCCCTTCTTGTGTTATCCTAGCTTCTTTCAAGCGTGGATGAAACGGAGGTATAAAGCCCACCGTGGCAATTTTCCTTCCCCTCCCCTCAGTTTCCCATGTCCATCCCATCTCTGTACGTATCTCCCTTCCCTTTAGGGTGGCGCGCCTCTGGCTGTGACGCTCTCTCCAGCTGGGGAGCAACTCGAATTTCACAGAGATGCCTCTGTGACTATAAAGTACCTAATAGTAATACTTAGTAATACTAATCATACATGTAGGCCGACTATCAAGTCTTGTTCAAATTGAGTCACAATTGGTCAAATGAACTCTGGCAGATTTGGGGCATTTCATTTGTCCTTTTATTGTATTAACATTAATAACAACCATGGATGTGATCACTGTGAAAGTCGTACAAAATTCAATGTCACTCACTCACGTGACTCCGTTAACTTAAAATGTCTAAATTCACTAGCAAAAAAACCAAAACAAAAAACATGTTTACTATAATGATATGATAACTATATGATTGATTGATCTTAGAAGAATACAATAAAGTTTAATAGAAAACCTTTTCTACTGACCTTCACTAGCCTAACATAAGAAGTTAAGTCCATTCACTGATGCAACAATGGATTATTATTGTTTTAATGTAAGTTACAATAACAATGCGGTCAAATTGTCATTCAATCAAATGCTGTATGGTCACTGCGCACGGCTCTATCTCTATGTCTTTCCTCCCCCCTCCCAACAACCCAAGCCAAGATCTGTGAAGTGATCACAATATTAGGAACCAAAATTATTCTTTTTTCTAGGTCAGGTCAGGTTCTTAAGTCTAAGGCCTCTTGATTGAACTTGATGTGCCCTTTCAGCCTTTCTAAGAACTTTCGTTTTTTACTTAGGTTTGGTATTAGGGACAGGCTTTCTCAGCCTAGGCCTTGCGGCCTATAAAAAGTCCCATCATTGGCATATCATTATCATCATATCATGCCGGTGGGGTCTGACACTGACAGTCACAGTGACACAAAAAATACATTTATTATTTAGATTCTAAATATCAATAAACTGACCATCTAAATGGATCATTGTAGAGGCTCTTCATGAATTGCACAGGTTTCTGAACAGCTCCCATGGTGTGGTTTCTTAGTTAAATGTTCAGGACAGTTTGTGGAAAGACTTCGACTTGAGAATACTGTCCCTTGAGCTGTCTTTTTACAGAAACAAGATGTTATAATCACACTAGCGAAATTGTACTTGTATGTTGCTTTTGAACAGATACTTTTGTGAATGGAAAGCAACAAACAAACTAACAACAACAGAAACCTACATCGTGGGGTTTGGGATTCATTAAACTAAAGCCCAAAACTTGCACAAATGTCATCGACATATGAAAATAACTGACTACTTCTTAGTAGTAGTAATACTAGTATAGTATAGTGTGGGACTGGCTCAAGCCTAAGCCTCGCGGCTTATAAACGTCCCTTCATTGACACTGTTTTGTTTGCATAAGCATGCCTTTTAAAATTATGATTGTAATTCAATCATCATGTTTAAAAATAGTTGACTAAAATTTTCATCTTTGTCAAGGAGATTTTTGAAGGTATTTAGTGTTGGTGCTCTTTTTAGGTTAGGTGTTAGTAAATTCCAGAGGTTAGCAACTCGATTACTAAAACAATGTTTACGCCTGTTAGTATTACAACGCTGTATATGTAATTTTCCCTCTTGATTTCTAGTGCTGTTATAAATGGATAGTGTAAAAAGAGAATCAATGCTAATGTCATCTAAGTTGTTAAAAATTGTGTACATCTGTATAAGGTCTCCCCTAACACGTCTTCCTTTTAATGAATGAAGGTTTAAATTTTTTAATCTATCTTGGTAATTAAAATCTTTACAACTTTTAACCATTTTGGTTGCTCTCCTCTGTACCCTTTCAATAGAAGCTGACTGACGTTTCTTGTTTAACTTTCCTGATAAATAGGCCTACGTCCCGAACAAAATTCTGTTTTGGTGATTGTGCGAGTTTTGAAAACTGGAGTAAACTACGTAGTTTTAAGTGCAGTGCAGTGTATGTCACGTGCAGTGTTGAACCAAGAAAGAAAATACATGTGTGAAGGATAAGG
>CM065687.1:15612744-15617744 GCA_017654935.2 Phymorhynchus buccinoides | reverse complement strand
ACGGGCCTTCTGCTTTACTATTCTCAAACACTTACAGTAAAACGAATTCCCGGCCCAAATTAGAACAATATCAAACTGAATCAGTGTGGATTGAGATTAAGCTAAGGCACACTAAGCCCTTATCAGTCTGTTGTTTATACAGAAATCCCGCTGAGAGAAATGATTGGTTCGATAGTTTCACCTTAATGATGGATGCAGCAGTAATAGAAAACAATGAAATAATTTTACTCGGAGATTTCAACATTGACATATATAAGCCCCAAACACAGTGGGTAAAACTTTACGAATCTTACAGTTTACATCAACTGATTGATCGACCAACACGCGAAACGGACACATCAAGCACCATCATTGACCATATTTATGTTTCATCCATGAGCAACATAGCAGAAGTATGCTCACCAGTTTTAAATTGTAGTGACCACTATCCTGTGTGTGTAACCTGGATAAAGAAAGGAACTAAAATCCCCCAAGTAGGCCACAAAACAAATCGTTATAGGTGCTTTAAGTATTTTGACAAAGATATCTTTCTCTCGGATCTGCTTAATTCTGGTTTATCAAAGGTTTATCAATACTGTAATCCAGAGGAAGCCTTCGACTGTTGGATTAAAACTTTTTGCTATGTTTATAATAAACACGCCCCTATCAGAATAAAACGTGTTAAAAATAAACCTAAACCACCATGGATAACAGATGATATCGATCAGGCTTCCTATCTTAGAGATTTTTACAAAGCAACCAAAGACCCTAGGGCTAATGCCCAACGTAACCTTGTAAATTCAATGAAGCGTTCAGCTAAACAGAAATACTTTAGGGAGTTACTATTAGACAAAAATCCTAAAAAGGTGTGGAGTGCAATTAATTCCTTGACAAACAAGAATTCTGTAAAAAAAATCACCTCAATCAACTACTCCCTCTCCGAACTTATTAAATCAGCATTTTGTATCAATTGCGGAATGTCTTATCCAAAATGATACTTGGAAACAAAATGATCTAAAGACCTTGAAAGACTTCTGTTTATCCAAGAATATCCAGTCTACAGTCTCCATTCCGTTACTAACAACATATGAAGTATATGCTGCTCTCACGCATTTAAAACAATCTACAACTAAGGATGCTGATGGATTGGATGGGATAATCCTTAAACTTGCTGCTCCTGTCATCACCGACAGTCTAACCTATATATATAATTTATGTATTAGTGAAAATTATTTTCCAGCTCAGCTTAAAAACGCTAAGATCATCCCACTTCACAAATCTGGTGATGAGAACGAACCTTCTAATTATAGACCTATATCCATACTGTCAGTTTTGTCAAAACCCTTAGAAAAACACATCCAAAAACACCTATCTCATCACTTAGAAAAGTACGATCTCCTACATCCAAGCCAATCAGGGTTTAGGAAACAACACTCATGTCACACAGCTCTAGTTAACATGGTTGATACATGGCTAGGAAATATTAATAACAATCAGTATACTGGAATTGTCTTTGCTGACTTTGCAAAAGCATTTGATGTAATCAATCACTCACTACTTATGAAGAAACTACGTGTTTACAATATAGGTGATCAAGTGTGCCAACTGCTTGAGTCATTTTTATCAAACAGACAACAACAAGTATGCACTGGTCTTCACCAGTCTTCTTTTCTCCCAAACAACTATGGTGTTCCACAAGGTTCAGTTTTGGGCCCATTGTTGTTTTTATTATATATTAATGATTTACCTTTGCTTGTTAAAGACAATTGCAATCTCTTTGCGGACGATAGTTCAGTCGAATCCGCTCATCCTTCATTACATGTTTTGTCATCTAACATCCAAGAAAATGTAAATCAACTGGCCAGATGGGCTGATCTAAATCACATGTGTCTGAATCCAAACAAACTAAACTAAGTATATGTGTTTGACAACCAGACAGAAACGCCAAAATCTTTCATCTACTTCATTCCCAATTCACATCTCGGGACAAACAATCGAGGAATCCAGTTCACACAAGGCTCTAGGTATAACGATTGATAACAAATTATCTTGGTCAGAACACATAGACATATTAAGTAAGAAGGTATCGCAAAGAATATTTCAACTATCAAAAATAAAACATTTCCTCAATCTCAATCTCAGGAAGCAGTTCTATTATGCACATATAAATTCACTTATCAGCTATTCCTCTACTTTGTGGGACTCAGCAAGTGCAAATGTACTAAAACCTCTCGTTAGACTGCATAAACGAGCTGTTAAATTGTGCTGCTCAAATCAACTTCTCTTACGAACAATGATTACAAAACATTAGGTATATTACCTTTTAAATTACAGTTGGAGCATAACAAAGCAAGGATGATGCACAAAATCATGACAGGAAATGCTCCTCAATCTTTAATCAACCGCTTCTTGATAAACAGTTACAGGCAGTCAAACAAACTACTAATTCCAACCCCAAGATTAGACTTATTTAAAACCAGTTTAATACACAGTGGTGGATCTTACTGGAATAATCTGCCAGCCAACTTAAAAGCGACCAAACGCCCAGCATCCTTCAACAAACTAATGAAGAACTACCTAATGAACAAACTCCACTGACAATGAACAATGAAAACTCTCTCTCTCTCTCTCTCTCTCTCTCTCTCTCTCTCTCTCTCTCTCTCTCTCTCTCTCTCTCTCTCTCTCTCTCTCTCTCTCTCTCTCTCTCTCTCTCTCTCTCTCGTCTCTCTCAATATTTCATCAGGTACGTAACATTCGCAAAAAAAAAAGACTTATTTTATATTTTTTACCCAACAGTATCCTCTTTAAGAAATAGCATTAAACCACTGCTGCTGACTCCAATGGACTAACATAAATAAATACTGAACGTATGCACTGTTATTTATCATGATGCCTACATGTGTTTACTTTTTCACTCATAAATATTTTGCGCATCTAACATTACCTTGATTTGATCTGTCATGTATACAGGTATGTTAAAATTGGCTATGTTAAATATAATTAAGTTTGATTTAATGTGTATGTGTTTTATTCTAATTTCTTCATTTTACAGACAAGTGTGTAATGTTGGCTTAGGCTTGATTTTCTCATGTTATATATAAAAATATTAGTGTCGTTTTTTATATTTGTTAAAAATGATGATGAAACGTATGATTTATTTTGCTCGTCTGTTAGTTGAATGTATATTTGAAACTTGAGTGTATAAGGTAGGATTAGGTTTGATTTTGTTGAGTGTATATGCTAATTTACAAATTAGTGCATGTAAAAAATAAATACTTATATAAAGTAAGAATAAGTTCGATGATGTCATGGATATGTATTTACTATGATTTTATAACGTGTGTGTGTTTACTATTAGGTTTATTTTTTAGTTGAATATGCGAAGTAGGCCTACAAGTAACTAGGCTCGACTTTGTCATGTATCAGTGTTTATAATGTTATGATTGTTAAAGCTATGCTTCCCTCTCTCACTCAGTCTATCTATTTCTCTCTCTCTCTCTCTCTCTCTCTCTCTCTCTCTCTCTCTCTCTCTCTCTCTCTCTCTCTCTCTCTCTCTCTCTCTCTCTCTCTCTCTCTCTCTCTCTCTCTCTCTCTCTCTCAGTGTGTGTGTGTGTGTGTGTGTGTGTGTGTGTTGTGTGGTGTGTGTGTGTGTGTGTGTGCGTGCGCGTGCGCGCGCGCGCGCGCGTGTGTGTGTTTAGTGTCATAAAATAATTATTTAGTATACAAATTTAGTTTTTTTCATTTTTAGGCTTATATTGTTATATTTTGTCTATTGTGACTTAGCCAGAATGTTTATATTTATGTAACGAAAAGTGTTTCTTTGATATTATTGTATTGGGGATCCTGTATGATGAAGAGAGAGAGGGAAAGAGAGAGAGAGGGGGGGAGAGAGAGAGAGGGGGAGAGAGGGGGAGAGAGAGAGGGGGAGAGGGGGAGAGAGAGAGAGAGAGAGGGGAGGGAGAGGGGGAGGGAGGGAGAGAGGGAGGGGGGAGAGAGAGAGAGAGAGTATGGGCCGTGTGTACGCACGTATTAATTGGTGCATTCCTTCCTGTTACTTGTTTACATTTGTATTAGTTTTTGTGAGTGTGATGTGCTATGAGAGAGTGACAGTGCTTGGTGAACGAGGGTGGATGTCTTTGTGAGTGAAAATCATGTTATTTCGTTACTTTATTTCTTTGTATTTGAATGTTGGTGGTATGACTTTCTTGTTGATTTTAATTAATGTTTTCCATCTTTCATTGTTGTTTTTGTAACGCGCAACGGGCATACTACTATGTTTAGTGCTATATGAATTATTATTATTATTATTATTATTATTATTATTATTATCATTATTATTATTATCATTATTATTGCTACTATTATTATTATAGGATTGGGTTTTATTTTGCTATGTATAAGTGTTTATTCCAAAATGTGTGTATGTTAAAAATGAGTATGTATAATAGGATTTGTTTTATTCTGTCATGTATATGTGCTTACATTTACGTTTGATGTATTTTTAAGATCAGTATGTAAAATGGGCTTAGGCTTGATTTTATTATGTGTATCGGCTTTAAATTTAAAATGTGTAGGTTACATGTTATGAGTATGTAAAATAGGATTAGTCTTAATTTTGTGATGAGTTAAGTTTTACTTATGTGCATGTTAAAGACGAGGACTAGAAAGTAGGTTTAGGCTTGATTTCGTTATGAGTAGTATTTATTTTTTTAATATGTGTATTTGCTTGCAAAAAATATGACTTGGTCTGCTTTTGTTACGAGTGTGTTTATTTTTTAATTTGTTTTTGCTACAAATGAATAATGTAATGTAGGAATAGGTCTCATGTTGCCATGGGTACGTACATGTATTTACATTTTAAATTGTGCATGTTAAGATGAGTAGGTAAAGTAATATTATGTTTGACTTATTAGTGCATGGGTTTCTTTTCAAATAAGTACATTTTAATGATGAAGTATGATTGAGGTGGGTTTTTTTTTATATGTTTGTGCACTTCTTTGAGTGTGAAAAGTAGGATTGGG
>CM065687.1:15580244-15597744 GCA_017654935.2 Phymorhynchus buccinoides | reverse complement strand
GTCTCCCCGCTGCGTACAGCCGACACATTCCGATTTCGAAGGAGCTCAAAGGAAAAACATTATTTGGAAGATTGTTTTTGAAAAAAGGCAGGTGAATGGGCCAATAAGTCAGAAAAATAGTAGATGATAGAAAGCAAAGGGAAAAGGCAGAGTCAAAGAGAGTGGCAGATTAGAGGAAGTTACAAGCACTGAACTTCCAGAAGGTGGGGAACTATTTTTACAAAAGATCCCCCGGTATTCCCACGGGGAGAGACTCGTGGAGGGGGCGGGGTCGTCCAGCTACCCGTATGGAGGCACGAGGCATCCACCCACTGCCCCGAGGACTCCGTCCGAATGATCCGGTTTCAGACGGCGAATTAACCCCTACGTTGAAGGGTCCGCAATGTTTTACCGGAATCATCAACGACGGCTGCTACATCTGATCTCGACCACTGTCTCATCGTCATCATCATCTTCATCACCAGGAAGACAAAGTCCTCAGAATCTTTGTCCTTAAGAGCTGTTTCGTTTTGTCTCTTGTGAACAAAGTAACGTCACTTTACACTTGTCGTGTAGTTGTTTGTTTGTTGTATGTTCCAGTGACGTTGCAGTCTGTTTCAGTTTTTTGTTTCTTTCTTAAGAGCTTACGCTAATACGACGTAGATCTCACCTTCATCCTGCAGCCAGCACAAAAGTTAAAATGAGGGGGGGGGGGGGGGGGGGGGGAGAGAGAGAGCTAAGCTAGACTATATGGGACTTTCTGTTTGAAGTAGAGAAGTGAAAATTGTTAATCATGACAACTTTTCCTGTTGCTGTTGCTGCTCATTTGATTTCTTCTGTTTTCTGCAAGGAAACAATTTTTTGGGGAGTTTCAAACAGAAGAAGAAAAAGAAAAAGAAGAAGATTTAGGATTTCTGCAGTTACTGCTGACACTTATTTCAACATCTTTTACGAGGTCGGAGTACAGGATTTGAAATTGTACAGACTGGAATTCGCTTACAGGCCGAAAGAATTCCGCTCTGGATACGCCTCAGTCGTGTTCGTACTGGAAATTAACCACCGGAAGTACAAATGAACACTGGGAAACATCGAAACATGTGTGGCATTCTCAAAATGGATTTGTTCTCAACATGTCTGCGCATGCGCGAACTCGATCATGACGTACCATCAAATTTTATCTTTGTGTATTCCACACTAATTGACCCTAAACCTACCTATCCCTAACCCTAACCCTAAACCTAACCCTAACCCTAAACCTAACCCTAACCCTATCCCTAACTCTTCGCACATGCGCAGACATGTTGAGAACAAATTCATTTGATAATGCCACACATGCACCCGTGTAGCAATTCGATAAAGACTGCACTTTGCTGTTTAAAGGCCTAATAGGTCCTATAAGTTCTATAATTTATCCTTTGTCCATTCTTTCTCATCATTTAAGCCTATAACCTTACTGCATTACTTACTGCATTCATTATTTCAGCTTCCGTTGTGTGCTCAAACTGCTAAACGACCTGCTACACTGCACACGATTCGATTCACTACGATCCGATTTTGACATTTGTGAGGATGATTGACGTGAAATTCTACTGTCTAACCCAATCTGATAAAACCCTACTTGTTATTGTCACTATGTTTGTCATCACCTGTGGCGGTGCCATAGCCGATAAGGTTTAACCGAGGCGTGGTCACCGCCACAGCTATCTGTATTAATACAAAATCGGGACTTTACTGGTTTCGTACTGCCTCCGGGCATTGCCTCCAGTATTGTTCCCACCATATTTGTATTCACAAATGTCCCATATGTGTCTGATTCAGACCAAGAGGACGTAAAACACCATTTTCACCATCACATCACTATGTTATAGTCACCCGTACACGAATCTGATGAAATATCTTATTTTTGTATCGAACATTTGATTTGATTCGTGTATTGCGGTCTACATGAATATAGTGAACGAAAACAGTAGTTGTTTTTCGACGGAAGTATTATATCACGTGAATTATGATTCACAGACATCGTCATAAATCGTATCGCATTCGGGGGTCATATCGTATGCAGTGTGGCTGGCTCTCTTTGTCTGACCTCTCGGATTTGAATGTTGAGCTCCACGCGGCTAGGACTTGACCCAGACACGCTTGACTGACCAGGGGAGAGAGTGGTCTGTTTCCCCCCAGGGAGTCTGGCATGTCATGGCATGATGGAATGTGTCAGTGGGGGAGGGAGTGTGGAGGAAGAAAGGGGCGAGTAGGGAAGGTGGTGGGCAATGGGTATACTACCTCCCTCACCTTTCACCTCGATCATCTTTTTATTTTTTATATATACAGAAGAGAGGCGCCGTGGCCGGTTGGTAGAGTCGCCGCTCGCAATCCAAAGGGTTTGCGGGTGCGGTGGGTTCGAACCTGGCTGGTCACGGTGTTGTATCCTTGGGAAAGATACTTTACTCCTATTTCCTGTGGTCTTTCGGATGAGACCTAAAACCGAGGTCCCGTGTGCCGAACGCACGCACAAGATCTTGCGCGCATGGATGACACGAACTCACTAAGCATGCATCCTGTTGTATCTCGATTACTGATCGCTTCTCGGCCTTTTGGCTAAGACAGTGATTCAGGAACATAAATTTTTGTTTATACCGTAGTTGGTTTGTTCAGCCCGTCGTACATGGCGAAAGCCGATACGCGACGCTAAACTGAACTTCCATCCGTGCGTCAATAGCAGTCTAAATGAAGACTTTGGGCGTGGGGCAGGATAAACATCCCCAATCGGAAGAAGAAGACTGCCCCCCTACACAAATGGCCAACATATGAATGGAATAATCCGATGGAATACGGTGAAAGTAGAAGCCAGCGCAGGGCTCCCAATCGTCCCGCAAAACAAGGGGTCCTAGGGACTCCTTCACTTACAGTATAGAGGGTCCTCGTGGCGGGAAAGAGGGTCCCAGTGGCATTGTGAATGCTAAAAAGAAATTTTCTAGTGCATCCCTGGGACCCCTTGCACAAAGGGGTCAAAGGAAAACTTTAGAAAACGTTTGCGGAAGAATATTACAAGCTCTTGTCTGATAGGTAAAAAAGAAGAAGAAGAAGAAAGTATTATTTTAACCAAACTTTAATGGACCAATCAACAACAAGAAATGTATTAATCCCCTACTAGTTCCGGATAGTTCGCTGCCTGCTCGGTGTTTGGCAAGAACAAAACGTCACGCGAACTATCCCGGCAAACGAAGGGTGTTTCTTAGACCGTTTTTGCCGATTTGAGCGAGCCCTTGTGAAAAGGCCCCCTGAACACCACAAAGAATATTCTATCCTTATTTGGCATGCAGCTCTGCCAAGAAAGAAATGAAGTAATACAACCATCCTGCCAATCAAGCTCTAGACATTCACCAGCCAATCGCTGTCGACAGGAAGCGGGGAAATGCGGGTAAATTCGATTTATCTCCGACAGCCCGTCCAAAGTGGCCAAAATCCCCAAACGGGTACACTTGATGAGCATGATGTAAGGAAATTTTACTGGAGTTATTACAGACCCCTCAACGTCGGGCTTACCGGTAATATTATATTATGAACTAGGATACTCACTGTTTACTTTCTTCAGGAATCAGGGGCCGGCAGATTACCTAGCTTTCACTGCTGTTGTTTCTGCTGTTTTTCTATCATTAGAACTGCCTGTTCATTTTAAGAACCGTTCTCATTCTATCAAGACACTTTGATTGAAATGAAATATACGGAAACATGCTCTTGAAATCTACACCTCTCCGTGGGTATACCGGTGTGTGTGTGTGTGTGTGTGTGTGTGTGTGTGTGTGTGTGTGTGTGTGTGTGTGTGTGTGTGTGTGTATGTGTGTGTGTGTGTGAGTTGTGTGTGTGTGTGTGTGTGTGTGTGTGTGTGTTTCGTACAAATAGTTCCCCCACCTTCTGGAAGTTCTGTTCTTGTAGCGTCCTCTAATATGTCACTCTCTTCTCCGGGGGATCTTTCGTACAAATAGTTCCCCCACCTTCTGGAAGTTCTGTTCTTGTAGCGTCCTCTAATATGTCACTCTCTTCTCCGGGGGATCTTTCGTACAAATAGTTCCCCCACCTTCTGGAAGTACTTCCACTCTCTTCTCCGGGGGACCTTTCTGGAAGTTCTGTGCTTGTAACGTCCTCTAATATGTCACTCTCTTTGACTCTGCCTTTCACCCTTTTGCTTTCTGTCATCTACTATCTTTCTGCCTTATTGGGCCCATTCTCCTGCCTTTTTTCCCAACAAAATCTTCCAAATATCTCCACCTGGAACGTGTATACCAAATTTGATTCAAAAGACTGAACGGTTTTCAAGAAAACGCGCACGGACGGACGCGTACGCACGTACGGACGAACAACAAAACATTTCCCCCCGAAGCTTCGCTCGGGAACTAAGAAATTGTTAGGGACAATACTAACGATACTAACAGTAACATTTCGTAATCTTTTTTTAGAAGTTCAAAGAGCCCACAGTATGCTAAGCAGAAAGTAATTTGATTCAAATGGTCGACTTATGGCGATTATTTGACCGCCAGGGGGCAGTCAAGTCACTAGGGGCTTATCACGCTATATTCTTAGTTGGGCGTAGTGAGAGAGAGAGAGAGAGGGTTGGACTCCTCCCTATCTCTCTCTCTTTATCCCCAACTAAGAATATAGAGAGGATTAGCCCCACTCGAGCGTTATGCCACCTGGCGGGCAAAAGAGCCAGCTAAGTCGCTCATTGAAACCTAAGGCCTAAAGCTTAATTAAGGGGCCAGCCACACGACATGCGAATCGCATCTGAATGCGATGCGATTTTGACGATGTGAGTCATGATTCACGTGAAATTGATTCATGTATTGGGTCTACTACAGTATAGTGAGCGAAAATTGTAGAATTATTTTAGACGGAAGTATTTCACGTGACTCACGACTCACGTGACACAATCGCATCGCATCCCCATACGATTTGAACGCTGTGTGGTAGGACAGATATTGGCAGCCGGATTGAATGTTGCATGTGTGAGCGAGACTGCCGAGAGAGACTGCGTTGGCGTTGTTTCTTGCCATGAGATAGCCTATAGGCATAGTATTACAACCCCTTTGGTACCACTATGCATAGAGGATAGCACATAGCAAAATATGAATATGAACACAGCCAGAGAGACAGGGTGGGGGTGTAATTTATGTAGTCAGAGAGAGAGAGAGAGAGTTGGCCGCTTCACGACCCCTTAGCGCTCAAACTGCGTACTGTTATACTTGGCCTTTATGCCCCCTCTCCCCCCTCACACCCACCACGCGCACACACACACACACACACACATACACCCGGACTCCCCCCCCCCCCTCATTTCTTTCTCTCCTCAAATTCTTTATTTTCTCTCCCCATTTTTGTCTTACCTTTTTGTCAAGGCCACGAAGACAATGGTGGTGGGGGGTTAGAAATCAGAAAAGTACATTTGTTGAGGAAGCTGGCAGCGGTTGCAAGAATAATGGGGGTGGAGTGGGTGGGGGTGGAGAGGAGGGAGTCGCAATAAAACGGCAGGTCATCGTGCCATTACATAGAAACCTGACAATGAACACCCTCCCCCTCCACCCCCCACCCCCATCTGACATACTACACGAGTTGGAAAGGAAGTAAACAGGCCTTCAAAACGTTTGGTGATTGTTAGTGTTTTTTTGAAAGCGTGTAGTAGCCTAGATCAAAAGCAGTACAGGAAGCTGCTATATACAACGATGCATGCAATGTGTATAATTTATACATCATCACGACATATTGATATTGGACTAAGTACTCAAATAGCCTTAGGCCAAGTACTTCACTACACGCATCATTCGCCACCACCACCACCCCACCCCCCTCCCCGTCTCTGTCCTTTCTCGAGGGTGAAATAGAAGCGGAGGGTGGTCAAAATAGAAGAAATATCTGTCTGTAGGGTGGATGAATCCTGATGAATCTTTTTTTTTGCCAGAGCTCTTTCAGTCAAACAGTCAAGAGAAGATGGACCCACAATATACAACCTACCAACCAACATAACCTAACAGCTTCGGATAATAATGGTTTGTGTCAGCTGACGCCATCGGTTAGGGAGGGTTTTGAGAAATATGTATTTTGGAAAGAGCAACAACACAAAACAAGTGCAACGCCGAGCGGCTGCAAAGTCCCCTCGCAGCATCGCCGAGCTACTCCGAAATCGGAATGTGTCGGCTGTACACATACATAAAAACGCATCAAAACAGCACGTAACTACATAAAAACGCATCAAAATAGCACGTAACTGAATAGGTTTTTTTTATATATAGCCTTGGGGTTCGGACCCGTGATTTGAGCGCGCGCGATCATGCGCACACGCGCGCACAGAAAAATTCATGACAACTGTGTTATAGACCATTGATCAAGAAATGTTGTGAAAAAAACTGCATTGAAATACATGCAAAACTTCGCGAGATATTAGCGATTATGTGTTTCGGGGTCAAACTAAATACATCAGTGGATAGCTAGCATCTTGGCAAACTAGTATACCAAATTTGATGATGATAGACTGAATAGTTTTTGAGAAAAACGGACGAATAGCCGGACGGAGGCACGCCGGACGCCGCCGGACGGACCAGACAGAAACAATAGTTCCCGAACCTTCGGCTCGGGGACTAATCAAGCAGGATAGGCCAAGTAGCAAAGTGAGATATGAGAGATGAAAGAAAAGGGATGGACAAGGAAGTAGGGAGAGGGAGGGAGAGGGAGGGAGGGAGTGGCCACTCCCTGAATTAGAAATGAGCAGCAGCTGACCAGTAGCTTAGCACGGCGTGGCGCGGGCAAGCAACGCACGCAGAAGCCTATCCCACACCACAGCACCACCACATGCTTCGCTTAGGCCTAGAGGCCAAGCCTTGAAAGAGTGACCAACGCTTGGCTAGGTCTAGGCTATCTGTGCTGTCAGTTATATATTAGGCATTCTTCATCTTCTGTTTCTCCAGTTCCTGTTTGTCTCTTTATTATTGTCACTTCTTTTCTTGAGTCATTCTTCGGCAAAGCCGTTCTTCATCATCATCATCATCTTTGTCTTCGTCTTCTTCTTCTTCTTCTTCAACAACAGCATCGACGTATTCTGCGCAGTTCCAAAGCACAGGTGAGCGTGTACAAAACATTGTCACTTTCTTGATGCCTTGACCTGACTCATTGAGGTGAACACGACTAAAATTAATGGTTGATTGATCGCCATGGATTCTTACTTCTGTTTTTGGATTTTGCTTAGCTGATTTTACATAGCTGATTTGTATGTCTCTGTTTCTGTCTCCCCCCCCCCCTCCCCCTTCCTGCCTCTGTCTGTCTGTCTGTCTGTCTGTCTGTCTGTCTCTCTCTCTCTCTCTCTCTCTCTCTCTCTCTCTCTCTCTCTCTCTCTCTCTCTCTCTCTCTCTCTCTCTCTCTCTCTCTCTGCACGTGTTTGCCTATAATGGCATATGCATGCACATGCTACTAAAATATATACGGTTACGGTTCGAATACTTTTTATGGGATTAGGTGGGCCCCCATCTCGTAAAGCTGTTACCTTGACCCGAGTGATCTTATCTGTGTACCATCGACTTAGCAACGTGAATAACGCTTTAGTAGGCCTACTATCAGGCCCTTTACTCAAATGGCTTTTATCACTGGCTGAGACCTTAGCCTGTAGAAAAGGCCAATAGTAAATGAGAGCTGTACCATAAATGATTTTCTACAGTATTGGAATATCATGCTACAGTCTTTCGTGGAAGACTATGACTCTCGTACGAGGGGGGGGGGGGGGGGGGGGGGGGGGGGGGGGGCTTGCACCGGCTCTGGTGCTGCAGCCAAAGGGATTGGTTGGGCTATGGGGACCTTCCCCAACGCCAACTCTCGTCCTCAAATCCCTTTGGCCGAGAGAGTGGGGATGTACCCTGGGCAAGGCATCTCCACTATAAACTACTAATTCTCGCCCAGCCCGCCAGAATAGTATCTGCCCCCTCTGCTATCTGGCAGTCATTTGGCAACATAAGTAGACTGGGTAGCGACATCTATATATTTATATACAAAATAATGATAATTATGCTACGTAGGCAAATCAGTAATGCACAGTACTTTTGATTCCTAAGCAAACATAGCCGATGAAATTCATACACTTAAATGAATGTGGTGTCCATTATCATAGTGTTGGTCTAGCCATTATTTCGATTACTGTATCTGATCAAAGCTTTGAAACCTTAGTAACATGTTGTTCATTTATTTGTGCCTTGAAAAAACATCACCTCGAAAAACAACACAGACACTCTGGACATTTACTGTATTAAAAACTTTGGAATATGTGGATTATTAAAACTTAACAGAAATACAGAATCTGCAATCTTATCACTACACAAGGTTTGACGGTGTGAAGCATGCAATACAAATGCTAAACAAATTTATCAAGGACGCATTGATCAACTTGTCAGCTACGTTTAGCAGTTTATGCTTGATTAATTAGGCCTACTATGTTTAATTTTAATCCTAAACGTGTTGCAGATTCGTGCCACGTGTTACAAACGAGGTAGTTACACATGCACGTGTGTGAAGTCCTTTCGCGGACATTTGTCCTCTCGCGGACACCATGTCCTACAATTAGCTTAAGGTCTCCTATAGCCACATATATTCTTGATCATCATGTCACAACCTATTCAGATCCTGAATTTTTAACCGCCAGTGCAAACCTCCACCAAGGAAGACTCACAAAATCGAAATGTCCTTCTTTTCATGTTTTGAGCTGTGTGCATCTCATGAACCGGTGGGCAGAATGGCTTCATATTGTGTGGCAATATAACTTGACTAGAAATGAAATAAATACTTGCAAATACAAAAAAAAAAAGCAAAAAAGCAGAAACAGGGTCATTTTAGACTAATGTGCACATAAGGACAGAATGTGAACGAGAGGACTTAACACACGTGCATTTGCTTTTTTTTTAATGTCAAGGCTGTTCAAATGTCCAACCCTTTCTAGCTTTGTAACCACACCATATGTGACACAGACTGTCAAAATGGGGATTGTGTAGTAGGCCTAATGTATGGCTACTTGTGTGTTTTTAATGGGATGTCAACTCATAAATCTGACCGTATTTCTGTAGCTTAGGCAGTTCCTATGCAAATGCTTCCTCCTCCCTATTTCTCCAGTCCCCATTCGTCTCCCCCCCCACCTCTTCCTTTCCACCGTCCACCCCCCCCCCCTTTCAGGCGTATGTTGTATGACAGTGAAGTGCCTATGTCTGGTATGCATGATATGTTAGCCTCAGTGAAAAAGTGTGTGGTTGTAAGCTTGCTAGTTATTTACTGATTTTATAGTCAAACTAGTCATTTCTACAATCACACTTGGTCTCGTTGCCACCAGTACTGGTATAATTAAATCAAATTAAATCAATTATTTTAAACTGGTAGGCCTACTGGTATAATCAAATTATAGCTCTGGAAAAAAAATCAGTGTATTAGTGCTAGCACCGTTTCCCTGTTGGTCTATAGGACCAAGAAGACTAGAATGCATTCTAGTCATCTTGATAGGACTTAGAAGTTAGACAAGACGTTCAATGCTGCACTTGGTCATCTCCAAATATGGAAAGTGACGCCATTCGCGTGACAATGTCGGTTTTCAGTGAAACTTTAGAATGGTGTATCTTTTAACCATTCAATCTGAAATTAAACTGGCTCTAGCCCTAACCCCAACCCTAACCCTAACCCTATCCCAAACCTTAAGCCATGAAATGCACAAAAAAGAAAACTGTACTAAAAAAACAATTGAGTGTTTCATGTTTGTAGATGACAAAGTGCAGTCTTGGACGCCTAGTAGATGAAGTTAGAGCATCTGAAATGCGACAAGAGTACAATTTAATAAAACTTCTAAACAAATTATATAGTTATCTTAAAGTTTAATGACTATGAATCTTTAAACAAGATGCAATTCGATGGCTTGGAGTCAAAACGGACTATCTTTGGATAGTCCATTGACATATTATTGCACTTATTACGAAAACTAATAACTTGTATTAAATTTTTTTTTTTTAAAGTCTGCTGAAATATAAAAAGCGAAACCCCCTTTTTTATATTTCCGCAGTCATTGTTTGATACAAGTTATTAGTTTTTGTAATAAATCCAATAATACGTCAATGGACTATCTAAAGATAGTCCGCTTTGACTCCAAGCCATCGAATTACCCACCCTTCTAGTGCTGCAGCCTAGTGCATTAGTTGGCCTTCGGAGATCCTCTTCAACGCCAGCTGTCCTACTGTTCTGTAGGATGAGAGTTTGAACGTCCCCTAGGACCGGTACATACCGATTCGCCATGTCCCATCTCGCCACACGGCTGGGAACTCCCCTTTTTGGGTGATTAGATCAGAGTGCTGTTAAATACAGTGAAAATCATATACATATGTATTGTTGCAAATTCGGGACTTTCCTGGTGTTGCACTGCCTCCGGGCATTGCCTGCAGGATCGTTCCCACCATCTTTATATCTACTAATGTCCCATATATGTCTGTTCCAGACAGGAGGACGTTAAGCAGAATTTCATCAATCTCATCAGTGAAAATCGCTGGGGTCCAAATTGGAGGGACTGAAATGTTATTTTGAGATAGCCAATATTTTGAGCTAAAAAGACCCTTTTCTCATAAAAATTATTATTAAGCTGGGACTAGAAAACTATTGTGAGTTATCCGGTTTTTTAGTTATCAGGAATTCATTGTAGTAGTAGCAAGGAGCTTACTATCTAGACAAAAATACTCTAATATAGGGTCCTTGCTTTCCTTGCTACAGATGTTTTTGGTAGTAGTGCCATTTTGCCATCCTCAATCCATTGTAGTAGTGCCATTTTGCCATCCTCAATCCATTGTAGTAGTGCCATTTTGCCATCCTCATAGTGCCATTTCGCCATCTCCTTCACTTCAATCCATTCCTCGCAATGAGTGACACGTCACATGGATACTGACATACGCGCATTCACTCAAACATACATACAAGGCGACAATGGTGATGTGGATGGCGATATGGGAAATGACGATTTGGGAAATGGCGAATCATTTCAATCAGACTGTTATATCGTCGGAAAATGGCTTCTTAACAAACGTGGTTGTTTTGAATCTTTCCTCCGAAGTCGGAGTGTGGCTGCGCACGTGGCCGGGTAATCAAAACGGTCACTCACTCACGCAATGTTCTCATCTCTCATCTCTAGCTGGTGCGTTTGTACCTTGGTGTTCAAGCGCTTCGGCTGTTGGGATGATCCCTGGAGGCTTTAAGCCAGGGTGCGAAGCAAACAAACAAACATTTTGACACTTTAATTAATGAAGAGCGTAAAACTACCGGTAAAGCAGTACTTGATAAAGTACGATAATTTTTAAAGAAAATTATTATAACGTAAGCTGGTGTCTCGTGTTTTAAAAAAACATTTCACCTGATTTATTTGACAATGTTGGACAAAATTGGACAACATAGAGTCTGATGACTGTTTTGTCTGAAAAATAAAGGCCTAGTTTTAAACCCTGCAAGGTTATCTTGAACACATGTATACAAGTCTAACTACGTACACTTGGAGTGGATTAGATCGTGGGTACGTGTTTGCCATCTGTAGAGTACTGCGGTTCAAGGTCTCCCGTGCTCTAAGTGCCTCTAGTACTACTAAACTTTATCTGACACGATGACCTTGCTGTGACTCTCTCTCTCTCTGTACTGTCTCTGTCTCTGTATGTCTCTCTCTCTCTCTCTCTCTCTCTCTCTCTCTCTCTCTCTCTCTCTCTCTCTCCCTCTCTCTCTCTCTCTCTCTCTCTCTCTCTCTCTGTTTATATGCGTCTCTGTCTCTGTCTTTTGTTCTCTCTGTCTGTCATTCTCCCCCCCCCCCTCTCTCTCTCTTTGTCTCTGTCTCTTTCTCTCCATCTTTTTAATCTCTCACTCTGTCTCTAAATCTCCCTGTTTCTCTCTGTCTCTGTGTCTCTGTCTGTCTGTCTGTCTGTCTCTCCTCAATTTGTGTGTCTCCATCACACTGTCTCTCAATCTCCCCTGTCTCTCTCTCTCTCTCTCTCTCTCTCTCTCTCTCTCTCTCTCTCTCTCTCTCTCTCTCTCTCTCTCTCTCTCTCTCTCTCTCTCTCTCCTTCTGTATTCTCTTTGTGGTCGATACAATCTTTTTTATGTAACATTACCTGTTAATGCATTGCAGTGCATAAGATATAAATAACACGTCAGAGTAGTACTAAGATATATACTAAAAGATATCACTGGTTCTGTGGGAGGTAGACTGCGACTTTTTCTACTAGTAGACCTATTTCTAGAAACACATACATACAAGGAAATTGAAACAAATTCTTGATTCTTTCTTAACATAGAGCCAAACTGTAAACTTGGTGTGGTGGCGTGTGCTGTGTATGTTTAGCTTAGATGAACTGCAGACAGTTATGAATTTGTGTCCAATTTCATTGTCCCCCCCAAAAAAAGGCTTGTATTATTTTTCACATTTCCCAAAAGTTTTTTTAAGCGTATGGTTGTGCTTGGGATGTTTTGACGTAAGTCCCAATTTTAATGTCTGGCAAAGACGGCCATGGTCTATTTTAATTAATTAATGAAGTGAAAAAGAGTTTAATCTTCTTCTTTTTTTTCCAAATGAAACTTCACAAAGGTTTGTATTTTTTAAGGTCAGAGGGACTCTCGAGTTTCTTCATTTATTATTTTATTAGTTGAATTGTGCCATGTTTGCACACACACGCGTATGCGCGCGCACACGCACACACACACACACACACACCACACACACACACACACACACACATTCCCTTGAACTCGCTTTTATCCCCTATACGACAAACGTGTGTCTTCTTCTTGTTCTTGTTCTTCTTCTTCTTCTTCTTCTTGTTCTTCTTCTTCTTCTTCTTCTTCTTCTTCTTCTTCTTCTTTTTCGTTCGCTCAGACAGTTTCCTGTCACATGAGCGTAGATGCGTCATGCTGCCGTTATGCGCCTAACTAAGAAATAGTTAGGCCCAGCATGTCCGACTGAAGAAATAATAATAATAATAATAATAACAGTACATTTATATAGCGCTTTACCTCAGTGAGCCCAAAGCGCTTTACAATCAATTATTCATCAACAGATAACAAAAAACAACAAATTCAAGAGTGACTTAACAACCACCAACAGTGCATATGCAAAGCAACTCTCTCTCTCTCTATAACACACGCATACACACACTGCACACAGTTATGAACACACTCACACCACACCACACACACACACACACACACAAAACACACACACACACACACACACACACACACACACAAAACACACACACACACACACACACACACACTTGGGACAACACACGTAAGTCACAATTATAATGACGCCAACTCGTTCATACCCCATTCGGTAAGTCACAGCAACTGAGCCGCATGGACTGACCACATACACCAACACGCATCCACAAACACCCTCACACACAACGTACGCACGCAGACAGACACACAGACACGCACACAAACACACACACATGCGTGCACACACAACCCACCAAAACCAAAATACACACAAGCACACATTCATGCTCGCACACACACACACACACACACACACACACACACACACACACACACACACACACACACACACACACACACACACACACACACACACACACACACACACACACACACACACACACACACACACACACACACACACACACACACACGCACGCACGCACACGCACCACAAAACACAGCACAAACCTCTTAAATCAATCTTCCCTCACGTGCACACAACGATAGACAACTGATCAAATATTTAGGGCGCAGCAGGAAAAAGATGGGTTTTAAGAGAGGTTTTGAATGAGGAGACTGAGTTGGAGTGTCGGAGAGGAGAAGGCAGAGAATTCCACAGAGATGGTGCTTGACAAGAAAAAGAACGTTGGCCAGCAGAAATGTTTGTAAGAATTCATAGGGAAAAAAATGGGCCAGTGAGACAGAAAGACAGCAGATGACAGCGGTAAGCAAAGGGAAAAGGCAGAGTCAAAGAGAATGACAGGATTAGAGGAAGTTACAAGCACAGAACTACGTGTACCTTATCTTATTTGAACACAAAGCAACCAAGCAAACACACGGAGTGATTGATGTTAGACAGCAAGCTTTGCTGACATGTCATGTTAAATTCCAAGTTATTCCTTATGGAAATGTGAGATTTCGAAGGTGTCAGATCAAGACTACCATCTTGAAAAAAGTGAATTAGTCTAGTCATCTTAATGGCCGAATTGAAAGTAGTCACACGGACTGGGGGCCGTTTCACAAGGTGCTAACGTTACGTTGCACTCGCTCAAAATCGGCAAAACCGGTATAAGAGACACCCTTCGTTTGCCGATAGTTCGCTTGACGTTTTGTTCTTGCCAAACACCTACCTAGCAAGCGGCGAACTGTCCGGAACTAGTAGGGGGGTTAATACATTTCTTGTTGTTGATTGGTCCATTAAAGGTTGGTTAGAATAATACTTTTTTTTAAAACCAATCAGACAAGAGCTTGTAATATTCATCCGCAAACGTTTTCTAAAGTGTTTCTTAGACCCCTTTTGGCGTAACAGTTATATGCGCGCGGCGACCGTCGTCTAGATAAACTCCACCCTGGTGACTTTTCCCTGTAGTCAAGGAAAAGAATCAAGACTGTGTTTGGCTGAAACAGAATGGCAAGCCGTGTGAACGTACTCCAGGTACAAGGGACAGGGCTCCATTTCCATCCACTACTCTCTACAGGTTTGCACATTCTTTTAGAGGGTCCTTTAGAATTTGATTACTTCATAGACCCCCAAATGGGGGTCCCTGGGAGTCATGGGACGTTGTTGTTTGAAACTAAGAGTACAAAAGAGACATTTAATTATGTACGTTGCTTTTATTTTTACGTTTGATGAATTTACCAAAAAGCCATGACATTGATAATAAAGTTTTGTTTTGGGTACATGTTCATCCTCTCTTTCCCTTCCCTTAACCCTTTGTTCTTCTCTGTTTCTGATATTGTTTATTTCGAATGAATGAATGAATGAAAATCTGTTTAACGTCCTCCGGTCTGGAACAGACACATATGGGATATAGTAGATACAAAGATGGTGGAAACGATCCTGGAGGCAATGTCAGGAGGCAGTAAACTCCCACATTTTTAGCAATACAGATTTGATATCACACTGATTAATTTTCTTCGAATTTGTTTATTTATTATTTATAGGAAAGTAAGAAGTAGCCCTGGGCTTGGTCTGGGGCTTTGAGGAGAGAGAGAGAGAGAGAGAGAGAGAGAGAGAGAGAGAAGGGGATTGAGGGAGAGACTCCCGAGACGGAGAGAGGAGAAGAGAGGATGGAGAGAGAGAGAGAGAGAGAGAGAGAGAGAGAGAGAGAGAGAGAGAGAGAGAGAGAGAGAGAGAGAGAGAGAGAGAGAGTACTTAATCTTTTAATGAGGGGGTCTGCTGCTTTCAATTACTCACCACAGATGTTGACCATATGTCATTTTGACCAACGACTTGAAAGGGACGCCAGTGCAGCAGTAGTTGCTCCAAGAAGAAAGACAAAAATGAGAGTATAGGGGAGACGTATTGATATAGTACTTGTCATGTAATTCGTGCCTCCTGGTTTCCTAGCCAACGGTAGAAGATTGAGGGTTAGTAATTGTGTGTGAAGTTTGGACAATGGGTGGGACATATTTTATCACAACCAAAAATGCAACGAAGCGGAAAACCGTTTGTAAGGCAAACGAAAATTCATTTTGGCAGCATCTGATGTTATCTTGGGTAATGCTCAAAAAAAATGTTATTCAATGCACCAACACAAAAATTTAAACTCTAAATGCCACTCAACGAATTTTTAAAGTGTATGGGTCATTGTTGTCCATTTTGTAAAATAAAATATTCAAAGAAAAAATAACAGCCATAGTTATGCAATTCGTACCTCTGTCATGTAATTCGTACATCCTGCGTCTTTTCAATGGCGCAAACACTCTGATGCATTCAGAAGCCTGTTTTAAGTGACTTCAAACTTTTGATGAGAAAATGACACAAGATTTATTTTGATTTCACATAAACTAACTGGAACATTTAGAAGAAAGAATGGTCTATAGTTAAAGCCAAGTAAAAATGCATCCTACATTTGAATTAGTGCTATAACCCCCCTGGTACGATATCAGTAACTTGGTGGTACGAATTCCGTAACAGGTCTCGTAATTCGTACCTTTTGAAGAAAGAAGTATTCTTATCATTAAGCCAAAAGTATAAACCTTATCGTACAATTATAGCATACAGTTATAGCCATCTACCAGCAGTATCCATGTTGAAAGTTTTATAGCTTTCGGATCATCTGCCCTTGAGATAGAGATCTCTATCCTTAAGAGGTACTATATCAATAAGTGTCCCCTATACGACTGTATGTAGGTGGGAGTGGGGTTGGGGGATAGAGAGGAAAGGAGAGAGAGGAGGAGGGGCCCCTGGGGGTGGTCAGTTGCCAGCCTGTGTGCTATTTTGTAGCGGAGGCCAGTAGCGGCTGTCACCACAAGGCAGAAATCGATATGTTGGTAACAAAGGATCTCAGATGCGTTTGACAAGTCTGACTACAGACTAGAGTACTATTAGTGATCCTGGTCTGACCGTGTGGTCTTTGGACAGAAGCTGTATATAAAAAAAGAAAGCTGTTTGTTCTTTTGTACCAAGAGATCTACATGTATGTTTTGTCGTATGGAATACAGATACAGATCTGTTTACTCTACTCTTTTCGAGTAGTATTCTACTCAATTTGGACCTCTACTACTCTTGACTTCAAAACTGAACATAATGCTCTTTAATTCTTGATTACTACTAATTTTCAGTGAACATGATTTGATGGTGTAATGAATAAAATGACACGTGTTGCACCAAAACTACTCTTTTCGGCTACCCAGACGTGTGTGTGTGTGTGTGTGTGTGTGTGTGTTGTGTGTGTGTGTTGGGGGGGGGGGGGGTAAAACAGGTCTGAAGAATATTCGTAGAGTGTTTCTTTTCTAATAAGGGATGTCCATGTTTTAAGGTTTCTTGTGTATTATACACAGGCCCTGGTTTGCACAGTCAGTCTGCCCAGCTTCCACACACTCGCATAACAACTCAACTTGTGATTGATTTTTCTCCAGTTTATGTGTTTTTATTTTTATTTGCCTTAATTGCTTTTCTTATTAATTCATGACGACAGGATGTAAAAAAAAAAGCTTTATCAAGCTTATTCTTTTATCGTCAATAAAGATTATTTTGACTTGACTTGACTTGACTTGACACATACTCTCTCTCTCTCTCTCTCTCTCTCTCTCTCTCTCTCTCTCTCTCTCTCTCTCTCTCTCTCTCTCTCTCTCTCTCTCTCTGTCTCTCTCTCTCTCTCTCTCTCTCTCTCTCTTTCTCTCTCTCTCTCTCTCACTCTCTCTCTCTCTCTTCTCTCTCTCCTCTCTCTCTCTGTCTCTCTCTCTGTCTCTCTCTCTGTCTCTCTCTCTGTCTCTCTCTCTCTCTCTCTCTCTCTCTCTCTCTCTCTCTCTCTCTCTCTCTCTC
>CM065687.1:15572744-15575244 GCA_017654935.2 Phymorhynchus buccinoides | reverse complement strand
TATTTTACAAGGAAAAGAATTTAGGCTGGGCCTAGTCTTCCATTCTGTCCTTGGTTCTAAACATGCAATACATAACTACTACTATAAATGAACATTGAATCGCTAGTGCTGTTCCACTCCTTCTCAAGGCCCCGCGTTTCCTCGGGGGGGGGGGGGGGGGGGGGGGGGGGAGAGAGTGAGAGAGAGAGAGAGAGAGAGAGAGAGAGAGAGAGAGAGAGAGAGAGAGAGGTGGAAGGGGGGTGGATAGGGAGAGAGAGAGAGAGGGGGGGGGGGGGGCAAATAGACAGACAGACAGGCTGAAACAGACAGTACATAGATAGCCAACAGATGTTTCAGTCACTCGAGTAGACAATTCGACTAATGCCGTGAATTCCAGCTTGGAGTCTTGGTACGTGGGTACAGTGGAACCTCCCTTATAAGACCTTCAAAAACCATCCAAAATGAATCCCCGTGGGGGTACCGGGGGTCTTTCGTAAAAATAGTTTCCCCACCTTCTGGAAGTTCTGTGCTTGTAACTTCCTCTAATCTGCCTCTTTCTTTGACTCTACCTTTTCCCTTTGCTCTCTTTCTGACTTATTGGCCCCATTCTCCTGCCTTTTTCAAAAAACAATCTTCCAAATATTTGTTGTCCTTTGAGCTCCTCCGAAATCGGAATGTGTCGGCTGTACGCAGCGGGGAGACCAGTGAAAACTGAAAACCGGACACATACGTATCTGATCCATTATGGCCATATGGCCTGGGAACGCAGAAGAAGAAGAATAAGATCCAAAATGTGCTCTTATAAGGGAGGTAATTGTAATAATTACAAGGAAGGGCAATGTCTCAGAGAAGTAGGTGTTATGTGGGAGGGAGTTTTATAACGGGGAGTGTTATAAGGGAGGTAATTTTGATACTTACAAGGAAGGGCAATGTCTCAGAGAAGTAGGTGTTATGTGGGAGGGAGTTTTATAACGGGGGGTGTTATAAGGGAGGTAATTTTAATACTTACAAAGGAAGGGCAATGTCTCAGAGAAGTAGGTGTTTATGTGGGAGGGAGTTTTATAACGGGGGGTCTTATAAGGGAGGTAATTTTGATACTTACAAGGAAGGGCAATGTCTCAGAGAAGTAGGTGTTATGTGGGAGGGAGTTTTATAACGGGGGGTGTTATAAGGGAGGTAATTTTGATACTTACAAGGAAGGGCAATGTCTCAGAGAAGTAGGTGTTATGTGGGAGGGAGTCTTTATAACGGGGGGTCTTATAAGGGAGGTAATTTGTAATACTTACAAGGAAGGGCAATGTCTCAGAGAAGTAGGTGTTATGTGGGAGGGAGTTTTATAACGGGAGGTCTTATAAGGGAGGTAATTTTAATACTTACAAAGAAGGGCAATGTCTCAGAGAAGTAGGTGTTATGTGGGAGGGAGTTTTATAACGGGGGGTGTTATAAGGGAGGTAATTGTAATACTTACAAGGAAGGGCAATGTCTCAGAGAAGTAGGTGTTATGTGGGAGGGAGTTTTATAACGGGGGGTGTTATAAGGGAGGTAATTTTGATACTTACAAGGAAGGGCAATGTCTCAGAGAAGTAGGTGTTATGTGGGAGGGAGTTTTATAACGGGGGGTGTTATAAGGGAGGTTCCACTGTAGTAGGCATGCCCTTTACTCAAAGTGACTTTTTTAAAATTTATCATTGGTTGAAATTAGCCTGTAGTATGGGCCAACAGTAACATGAGAGCTGTACAAGAGATGATTTTCTACAGTAATGGAAAATCGTGGTACAGTTTAGTCTCTTGTGGAAGACTATGACTCTCGAACGAGGGGGCCCTTGCACCGGCTCTGGTGCTGCAGCCAAAGGGATTGGGCTGGCCTTCCTCAACGCCAGCTGTGTCCTCAAATCCCTTTTGGCCGTGAGAGTGGGGATGTACCCTGGGCAAGGCATCTCCACTATAAACAAATTATCGCCCAGCCCGCCAGAATAGTATCTGCCCCCTCTTGTATCTGGCAGTCATTGTCGGAAACGACAGACTAATACAAGTACTTCATGTATTCACGAACCTCAGGCTTAGCTCATCTGGGAGCTTGGTAGGTTCCGTTGAAGTAACCACAAAGACCCACTGACCCACCACGATACCCGTGATTTTGACGCGTGATCTGGTGGGTCTTTAACAATTCACTGGGTTGTGTGTAGTAGGAGAACAGAGACATCACTCGAGTCTGGACAAATTACTTTGAGTGCTTGATCTCTTCTTTCCTCTTATCTCTACTTCTTTCCTTCTGTCTCGTTTCTTCTTGCTTGTTTTCTCTCCCCTCTACTCTCTCGTTCATTTTGTGCTGAGGCTGGGGATTGCTGTCGCTCGCTCGCTCGTGCGCGTGTGTGTGTGTGTGTGTGTGTGTGTGTGTGTGTGTGTGTGTGTGTGTGTGTGTGTGTGTGTGTGTGTGCGTGCGTGTGTGTGTGCGTGTGTGCGTGTGCGTGTGCGTGTGTGTGCGTGTGTGCGAGTGTGAGTGTGTGTGTGTGTGTGTTGT
>CM065687.1:15562744-15567744 GCA_017654935.2 Phymorhynchus buccinoides | reverse complement strand
TGCCATGTGAGGACGACCTTAAAATTCACTGAGTTGAATTTAGAGAGTCGAATTAGAAAGGTCAGCGTAACTCGGGCAGAACGAGTGCGGGTAAAATAGTAGTCTAGTATAGAGAACGAACACTCGTGGCAAATGCCCTATTGGTCTGACACAGCCTTATGCCAAGGCGAACAGAGAGTCAGTGATAGTAGTAGTCTAGGTAGGGGATAGCACGCTTGGAAGTAGTCGATACCACTGTGCCACCCCGGCTTCTTCAAAAATTGCCTAACCAGCCCCAGTTGTAGTCAAGCAAGCGGACTGTAGGTCATCGGAAACGGGGTCAGGCTACTCACTACTGACCACGAACCAGGAGAACAGGCGGACACAGGCACACAGGTTGGCGGGGGCACGCGCAGTTACAGACAGGACTGGCGTGGGTCGGGTATGCTGGTCCCCCCCCAGAAAGATGAAAATAGTGAGTAGAAGTAGAACGAAAAAGCACTGTATTAGTTTAGTATTGAAGGCTGCAAAGGTGAAGATAGTGAGTAGAAGTAGAACCAAAAGCACTGTATTAGTTTAGTATTGAAGGCTGCAAAGGTGAAGATAGTGAGTAAAAGTAGAACCAAAAGCACTGTATTAGTTTAGTATTGAAGGCTGCAAAGATGAAGATAGTGAATAGAAGTAGAACCAAAAGCACTGTATTAGTTTAGTATTTGAAGGCTGCCCCCAGGAGATCCACAGATTCTGTTAATTCCCGATCGTCAGCTTTACGAAAGTCCGTTCACGTAAGTACATTGGAGAACTGATTTATAAATTTAAAAAGCCGGATAACTTTTTTTTATAAATACAGGATTACTCACAATAATGTTTGGGTCCCAGTATAATAATCTCTATATTGAAAGGTCTTTTTAGCTGAAAATATTGGCTATCTCAAAATAAAATTTCGGTCCCTTCAATTCTGACTTAGGCTAGGCCGGGTTCACATTAGATGCGCAAGTTCCGTACGGAAAACCCTAAATAAGTGGAGGAAAGAAGGATGAACGTTTACGTAGGGGAAATTCAGACACGTGAGCAAATCTTTTCCCTTCTTTGCTTCACTTATTTATGGATTGCGCACGAGTTTCCGCGCGGAATATTAGCTTATGTGTGTACACAGCCGTAAGCGATTTTTACTGTAGTTCTTTTCTTAGTTTGGTTAGGGAACGTGGGGCCATCAGAATGATCAGTTTCAGGAAAAACGACCGGTGTAATATTCTCGGCTTGACTTTGTTCTAGTTGAGTCTAAACAGAGGTCGTTCGCCAAGTCGGCGAATAGGGATAGGGTTAGAATTGATTGACCAGAAAAGGGATAGGGTTGGGTTATAAATGGGGTAATGGATAGGGTTAGAACTGTAAACAACCGAAATAAATGATGTTAACAAATTTCATCACCAAAATAATTGACGGAAACTTTCTGGATGTGAGAACGAAAAACCAAAGCACAAGTTAAGTGTTCATAGGGGAAGACGGGGTAAAAAGCGCATGGGCGGGTAAGAAGCCCACCCCAATTATCTCATGAAATGAAGCAAATTTCAGTCTCATTTTGCCCATGAGACGAGCGTTAATGTCTAGCATTCGTCTCATGGGCAAAATTTGACTGAAATTTTCATTATTTCATGAGATAATTGGGGTGGGCTTCTTACCCGCCCATGCGCTTTTTACCCCGTCTTCCCCTACGACTGTTGTGGTTAGGGTTAGAACTTGCCGTCGGGATAGGGCTAGGATTAGGACTACATCTAAAAAACAAAAGAGAAACGAAGAGTAAACTTCGATTGTGCGAAAACTATTGAAACTTGCATCTTCGTCAGGCACAAAAAAGATGGCTTCTGCTGGTCTATCTGATCTCTGGCGAACGACGTCTGTTTAGACGCATGTCTTTGTTCTCAATCTACGTGCGCGCATGCACGAAATTGATCATGATGTATCATCAAATTTTATCTTTTGTGTATTCGACACTAAACTGACCCATATTATAAACTATCCCTAACTTAAAACCGAGGCCCCGTGTGCGAACGTGTGCACAAAGATCTTGCGCACACGTGACGTTAAAAGCCCATTCCACTATTCGGTAGGAGTGGGACATGTTGCGCCGGTGGAATGGATGACACGAACTCGCATGGCATGCATCCTGGTCAGGTCAGGTCAGGTAGTTAGGACATTAGGCCTCGCGGCCTCTTCACTGTCCTTTCATTTTTATTTGAACTTTTGCACAGCTGAGAGGTTTTTATATTTTGTTTTTGGAAAATCTGCGTTTTAGTCAAGCTCATATTGCAGTTTTGATATGTTGGTGTATTTATCAAGGAGGTTTTTGAATTGTGTTAGATTCTGTTTGTTACTCTGTTAGAAAAGACATTTTTCCTATTATTAGTTCAGCTATACTGGGGTCTGGGTTAGTATTTTTAAATCACTGTTACAGGTTCTTGAGTCATCCTGTGCGCCAATTGCAGTCTAAATGATTAATGAAGAGTTTGGGCGTGGGGCAGGATAAACATCCCCAATAGGAAGAAGAAGAAAAACTACCGGGCACGAAATGTAGGGGAAGACAGGGTAAGAAGCGCATGGGCGGGTAAAAGCCCACCCCAATTATCTCATGAAATAAAGAATATTTCAGTCAAATTTGCCCATGAGACGAATGCTAGACATTAACGCTCGTCTCATGGGCAAAATGAGACTGAAATTTGCTTCATTTCATGAGATAATTGGGGTGGGCTTCTTACCCGCCCATGCGCTTTTTACCCCGTCTTCCCCTATTATGATGGCGCACAATTTGCTTGTTTTACTTTTAGACAGTTACTTGTTACTTACTAAGTTTCGTGTATTACCCTAGTACTAAAGTAGCAGTAATCACAGCTAAGATCGGTGTTTGTTTAGGGTATCTTGTGATTGAGAATTATTGGGGAAAATTAGGTTTGGGTTTTCAGTTTGTGAAATACCTGATGTTTCAGATTGGCAGTCTTGTACTTTAGTCACCGCCCCCCCCCCCCCCCCCCCCCGCCATCCCCCTCATGTTTACGACCCTCAACCTCAAAGGATGCTTTTCTTTTGTCACCCTTTCATGTTTGCGACCATGACTCTCAAAAATCTGCTTTTTTATGACAAGAATCCTAGGCTGATCAATGATCTTAACTTCATGTTCCCCCCTTTCCCCCAAATGTCATATCAGAATGTTGCTTCTGAGTGAACATTTTCAATGCGAAAATGGGGGGGGGGGACTAAATCACCAGAATTTGGGCTGTACTACTACTACTAAGCTTATACTATAGTTCTAAATTTTATTATGTTACATATTCTTTCCACCAACCAACTACTGCCTAGGCCTACCCGTGTTTCATCTGTATAAGAGAGTTTCATTTTCTTTCTTTAGCCTAAATGTTTTTTAGACTATGTAGTTAATTTGAACAACAGTAACTGCTAGATCCACTTATATAAAAAAAATCGATCGTATTCGTAGCCGTCAATAGATTTTTTATTTAACTAATGTGTGTCCGAGACACTTCATGTTCCTGTCCAGGCAGCTTCGACTCCAGAAAGGTCAGCCTCGGGGGTACATGTGGTATGTGCCTGAAGCCTAAATCCTGGCAAGTGGGGTTTTTCTGTTCCATCTTCTGGGCCGTACAGTGGCGTTGCTCCCACGCCGCTCGTTCCGAATCCCAATTCGCAGCCACACCTCCGCACGTTCAGGTCGCAGAATCCGAGACCAGCAGTTCAAGGGGAGCGAATCTATGTTAGTCAGTCAGGGGGCAACCAACCGAGGAGACACTGCGCTGCTGCTGAGTCACTTCGCAGCTACACCCATCCTGGCAGGTTTATGGTTCAGCCTGGGAGAACACAAATCGTCCTAGAACATATAGTCATGGTCTGGAAGGCAACAATAGAATATTAATTTAAGCCTTGTGTGGAAATGTCTTTTTTGAGTCAGAGGTTTGGGTCTCTCTCAACATGCGCCCACATACCTTGGAAAGCAATGATTCCCAGCAGTAACATGGAAATTTATAACTGTCAACGTGCGTCTAACTTAGTACCACATGTGCCTTCCATGTTTCTGCATAAATAAAATGTAAAAACAAGTGCAACGCCGAGCGGTATCAAAGTCCCCTCGCAGCATCGCCGAGCTACTCGGAAATCGGAATGTGTCGGCTGTGCACATACATAAAAACGCATAAAAACAGCACGTAACTACATAAAAACGCATCAAAACAGCACGTAACTGAATAGTTTTTTTTATATATAGCCTTGGGGTTCGGACCCGTGATTTGAGCGCGCGCGATCATGCGCACACGCGCGCACAGAAAAATTCATGACACCTGTGTTATAGACCATTGATCAAGAAATGTTGTGAAAAAAACCTGCATTAAAATACATGCAAAACTTCGCGAGATATTAGCGATTATGTGTTTCGGGATTTGAACCCCGTAACTGGCGCGACCTTGACCTTAATATAAAACTAGATCAGTGGATAGCTTGCATCATGGCGAACTAGTATACCAAATGTGATGATGATAGACTGAATAGTTTTTGAGAAAAACGGACGGAGGCACGCCGGACGGACACCGGACGGACGGATCAGACAAAAACAATAGCTCCCCGAGCGGGGACTAATAACAATCACATGTGGGTAAAGGTCAAGATGTGCCACCCCCCCCCTACCTACACATGTGTAACAATCACATGTGTAAAGCAACGATACTTCCATAGGCCAGAGTGACCCCTCTCTCCCCTCTTTTCTCCACCCCTTTTGTACTGAAATATGCTCTGTGTAGAGAGAGAAAAATAGAGATTTAACGCCTTCTGGGTCAAAAGACCATTTTGGGGCATTTAAAATGATGCAGATTCCTCAACTCTGTGTAGATTAAAACTCGGGGCCTTATATTACTGGGCTTCCAATCGTCCCGCAAAACAAATACATATGCATTGTTACTATTTCGGGACTTTCCTGGTGGTGCACTGCCTACGGGCATTGTTCCAGGATCGTTCCCACCATC
>CM065687.1:15542744-15552744 GCA_017654935.2 Phymorhynchus buccinoides | reverse complement strand
ATTAGAAGAAAACAAAGACCAGTCAAAAAGTAAAGACCACTCTGTCCAGTATTTTGTGTAAATGTTTAATATTGCTGCTGGGGTGGGGGTGGTGGATGGAGTAACAAAACAATAAATAAATTACCATTAGGGATGACTCAGTTCTTGTTGCAGATAATTTATTGTGTTGTTTGCTATTTAAACACACAGGAAAGCATTCTTCTTGAATGTCAAGACCCCCCCAAAATGGATTGGAGCCACCCAAGTCTTTTACTGATAGCTAACGCGAAGTGACTGACTGACCACTGGTTGTTGTTGTTTTTGCAAATGTAACCTACGATCCTTTCTTTGTTGGCTGTGCCATTTTAGAGTGATTTAGTGAGTGACAAAGCAGAAAGGGAGTTCGACTGAACTTCTGAAGAGCTAGGCCTAGGGGGAGAGAATCAATAAACCTTTCATGGACAAGTCAAAGAGGGATTTAGTTTACTCAACAAATGTACGCTCAGTGGAGAGAATTAGACAGTAGAATGTGTGTAAAAATAAATCTTAGTCTAAGCTACTAGCCTAGACCTCCTCAGAAAGACAGATAGCCTAACCCCCTGACCGGAGGACCAACAGCCGTGCAGCTACAATCTCAACAGGTGGGGCCCGCCATCTTTACGCTTTGCTGCGGCCTGTGCTCTACCGGGCCTCATTGCCCATGCGCTGAACCAGAAGTCGTTGCTGATTGGCCGAGTCCGCGCCATTTGTGATGCGTTCCAGACCTAGCTCGTTGCCAGGTAAAATCTGCAAGACCCCCTCTCTCCCTCTCCCTCTCTCTCTGCGAACCCGCTTTTGTGCTGATCTTTGCTAGTTGCGCTTTTTTGTCCTCTGATATCATACGAGTTAGTGATAAGTGGTGTTGGTACAGTAGTAGTAACCTTATGAAAAGTTGGGAATGTTAATCCGCATGATTTCCAAGTTGGCTTATAAAATTGCGCCAGAAATTATTTTTTTTAAAGGAGAGTTGGATCTGATTTGTCTATGACATGTTTTTTCTATAATAAAAAACCACACACACCCCAATATGGACAAGAAAAACAGGTTCTTTTTGCTGACATTATCTCATTTGGTCATCTTTTAAAAAAAACCATTTTCAGTTTTTTCCCCTATCAATGTTTTGCTATTTTATCATGTTGTGAGTTGTTCACTTGATCATTGGGATCTTTCGTTATTTTTTCTTTCCTGTTAGGATAATTATATATAATTTACTGTCATAAAACGGTTAAAAGCAATATGCACAGAGAATCAATAAATCAAGCCAATAATATCGGCTCTACTTTCAACAGTGTTTGCTTGACTCTAGCTAGATACCAGGAGACAGGGTTTTTTTCTGACAGTGTTGACCTCGCTCTCTGTAGAGTTTAGGTACCGTCCAGAATACAATGCTTGCTTGACGTCAATTGCTTTGGTCGTGCAGTTTAGTGACCGCTGAAGAGGAGGGGGAGGAGAGAGAGAGAGAGAGAGAGAGAGAGAGAGAGAGAGAGAGAGAGAGAGAGCGGGGTATAGACGGATAGACAGGCTGAGGGTGGAGCACAATGTCATGGTGTGACTGTGTGAGTGAGAGAGAGAGAGAGAGAGAGAGAGAGAGAGAGAGAGAGAGAGAGAGAGAATCATGGACAGGGGATGAGAGAGAGAGAGAGAGGAAGGAACAGAGAGAGAGAGAGAGAGAGAGAGAGAGAGAGAAAGAGAGAGTGCATGGAAGAGGTAAGGACAGAACAAGACAGGGACGGGAACACAAGGAATAGAAAGGAGATCCAATGGAGGAAGGATCAGCATGCAGTACAGTAACGCATGCTGAAGACACTCAGGCATGGGAATTGTCAGTCTTCTGGCTGATTTCAGCTTTTTTGATGGTCCTCTTCAGTCTTTGTTTGCAAGTTTCAGCTTTTTTGATGGTCCAAGAGGACATTTGTGAGATTAAAAAAAAGATGCCCAATGAGTAAAACTTAAGTTATTGGTTATAAATGAATTCAAAATTAACTAAATATATCAAGTCTTATCTCTAATACTGTTTTTGAGGCTTAGATAACAGAAGAAGCTTCATTTTCTGGGGGCTGTATCCCAACACTCGCGGTTTTCAGTTTTTTTTTTATTCCTTGTTCCTATGCCTGCTTCCAGACCACAATTTTCTGTCTTTTTTTGTCTTCTCTAATTCCCATGCCTGACACTACACCGCATTGTAGACTTTGACTTGTTGCAAGAAGACTGCGATTCTTGCTTGTAGCAGTGACGGTATATATTATATTATATAGGATTCCTGCTTGTAGTCAGTACATCAGGTCTACCGCAGTAGTTTAGGTAGGAAATAGTGTGAGAGAGACACTGGGAAAGATGACAATCCACTGCTGCTGTGGACACCTATCCATCTTTGTTATCGATCGAGGGATGGAAACAAGAGCTACCCCCTCCCCCCCTTTTCCCCTCCCCCATACCCCATTACTACACTTACTAGTCAACCTCTACCCCCCCCCCCCTCCACCACCCCACCTCTTCATTCATCTGCCCTGCCCATCTCTTCCCATAGCCGTTCCTTCCTCACACTCACCCCCACTCACTCTTGAAAGTACATTGTAATTTCAGTCTTCATCAGCAGAGTCCTAGCCCGTCCTTGGTTTGATGTTGGTGACTGTTTGACCGCTGACGTGTGTTAAGTCCTCTGGCAGGCTTTTTGTCCTTATTGTGCACATTAGTCTAAAATCAATGACCCTGTTTTCTATGGTTTTGTTGTTGTTTTTTGGTGTGTGTGTGTTTTTGTGTTTTTTTGTTGTGTTTTTTTGGGGGGTATTTATTTAATTACTCATCATTTTACATTACCACACAAACTTTGAAGCCATTCTACCCACATGTTCATGAGACACAGCTCGGACACGAAGGAAGGGAATTTCGGTTTTGTGAGTCTCTCTTGGCAGAGGTTTGCACTGGCGGTTCAAAATTCGCGATCTGAATAGGTTGTGACATGCTGATCAAGAATATATATATGGCTATGGGAGACGCTAGGCTTATTATAGATCATGGTATCCGCGAGAGGACAAAATGTCCACAAAAGGACTTAACAGAACTCCTCTTCTTCTTTTAAGTTCTCCTTGTCTCTATTGGCCACTGCAACTAGGGTTATTAAACGCCCTTGACAGTGAGAGATAACCATTGTTGGTCAGTATCCAAAAGGGCATTCACTCTTGCAAAAGGCAGCCATTTAGTGGCCTCAAATAGGGTTATTGGCGAGAGTTACGACGCCCTTGTTTTGTCAGTACTCAAGCATCTGCCCAGGGCATTCACTCTTTGCAAAAGGTGGTCGTTGCAGTGGCCAATAGGCCTAGTTGACTTTTGATCTCTGTCCGTCCCTGTCTTTATCTCTGACTGTGTCTCTGTCTCTGTTTAACTTTCCCTTTTTGTCTCTTTCTGTCTCTGTCTCTGTCTCTGATAACTATATCTCTTTTCCCTCTCTCTCTCTCTCTCTCTCTCTCTCTCTCTCTCTCTCTCTCTCTCTCTCTCTCTCTCTCTCCCTTTCTCTCTCTCTCTCTCTCTCCTCTCTCTATCTCTCCCCTCTCTCTCTCTCTCTCTCTCTCTCTCTCTCTCTCTCTCTCTCTCTCTCTCTCTCTCTCTCTCTCTCTCTCTCTCTCTCTCTCTCTCTCTCTAGTGGGACATCATATTCCTAGTGGAGGCTTGAAGACAGCCTTAGCTTTATATGTGATTTTTTTGTCACATGCTTTATTGTTTAGCTTTAGGCCTATTAGTGAAGTCTACATACATTATTCATGAAATGCCAAAGCAAATATCTCTCTCTCTCTCTCTCTCTCTCTCTCTCTCTCTCTCTCTCTCTCTCTCTCTCTCTCTCTCTCTCTCTCTCTCTCTCCTCTCCTCTCTCTGGTTCTCGGCCGCCGCCCACCACGGACGGCATCGTCGTGTCGTGGTTGGGTTTAAGCTGGCGCCACACGGCGTGTAAAATCGTATGGGGATGCGATGCGATTGTGTCACGCGAGTCATGACTACGATTCGCATGAAATACTTCCGTCTAAAATTAAAAACATTCAAAAATTGAAAATCACTGTAATATCTCCCAAGGAGAATTCTCTTCCAGGTGCCGCACAACAGATACATTACAACATTCAGCATGCATAAATGTAAGCACATTTTTGGATGACAAGTCACGTGAGTATTACAAAGAGGAATGAGTATTAGAAAATGCGTAAGGACATTGACATTTGGCATGCATGAGCATAAAGTACCTATTTTATGATTACACAGGTCACATGGGTGACTGCAGCATAAGGAGTAAGGTAGAATCTTTCAACAAGAGCAGACATTCAAAAGGATCATGTAGTTTAAGAGGTGGGTGGATATGATTATGCGCAATTATACTTGTGGCGGTGCCATAGCCGATGAGGTTTAACCGAGGCGTGGTTACCGCTACATCTATCTGTATTAATTTTTTTTAAATCGGGACTTTACTGGTTTCGTACTGCCTCCGGGCATTGTCTCCAGTATTGTTCCCACCATATTTGTATTTACAAATGTCCCATATGTGTCTGATTCAGACCAAGAGGACGTAGAACACCATTTTCGTCGCAGAGGTGGGTGGATCTGGGGATGAAAGATTTCTGTGCCCTGAAGTTATAACTTTGAAGGTCTTGTAACGGCGTCCTGAAGGTAAGAGTGACTGTACAAACCATGGGAGGTGTCATTCGCCATTCTGCCATTTTCGCTCACTAAAGTATACTCAAAGAGACGCAATACATGAATTTCACGTGAATCATAACTCACATTGAAAATCGCATCGCATTCAGATGCAATTCATATTTCGTGTGGCTGGCCCTTTGGTGAAGCTCATACATAATCTGCTTCGTTCGATTACATTGGACAGTCTTAGGCGTGCTATAGTCCATAACAACACTCCACGCACACATGTGTGTGCGTGTGCGTGTGCGTGCGTGTGTGTATGTGTGCGTGCGTACGCGCGCGCGTGAATATATATCTCCAATGGCCTTTCATGTTTGTGCCAAAGGAAGAGCTTCTTTTTTATTTGTTTTAACTGCAGTCCTACAGATGTGATTTGGAATATTTTAAGTCTATATTAAATTTATACCAGTACCAGTAGTGGTTCTCATAGACATGGCCGAATGGAATGATGATCTATTGACTGATTTCTACTTTATTGCAATGCTGCAGTTGACCTCTTGATCAACCCCACCCCCACCACCACTACTAACTTGAGGACCACACGCGTGATCTCTTAATCCGCTTTGCTTGCTGACAACCGGCCTTTAATCCGGGATAATCCGATCATCTGGCCCTCATTATTTGGTGTTCACGTCTTGCAAGAAATGGGAGGAGAGCTGGTGTGCTCAGTCAATATTGTATACTCTACTTTGCGTATTAGTATAAATTACTTTTTTGTGTGTAAAGTCTTCAGTTCTCTCTGGTCTTGATAACATTTTGGTCACCTTTTTATGATGGACTTATTCAAAGGTGGATATGTACATTTTATTATCAGATCTCTGCCTCTGTCTCTGTCGCTCTCTGTTTGAACTCACCACCCCTCTCTCTCTCTCTCTCTCTCTCCCTCTCCGGGGGGGAAAGCAGCCAGAATTTCACAGAGATAAGTCTCTGACTAGAATATACCAAAACACACACACACACACACACACACACACACACACTGACACTGGCACAGCTTTACGGCGACTGGTCCAAATCCAAATCATTCTTCCTTCCTACAGTGCCAGCCAGCACACGAGCTGAAGCACGGACGGCTCTCTGGATTGTGTGGCTGAAGTGGACTTTGGCATGGCTAACGCGTTGGTTGGTGGGTTTTCCCACTCTCTCTCTCTCTCTCTCTCTCTCTCTCTCTCTCTCTCTCTCTCTCTCTCTCTCCTCTCTCTCTCCCCCCCCCCCCTCTCTCGCTCTCCCTCCCCCCCTCTCTCTCTCCCTTTCTCTCTCTCGCTTGCAATAGGCCTAAAGGTCACATCTGCATATTAGACCTGCATTGCATTGTACTGAAATTTTAAACCTGTGGCATGTGTGTGTGTGACTCTGTATGTGTGCGTGCGCGTGTATGTGTGCGCGTGAACGCGAGCTCGCGCTTGACCTTCCAGGCTTGTACTTACACGTTCCATACTATCGAACTACCACCCCTGACCATTATAATACTTCATCCTCGTTCCCCATTCCCCACATCTCTCTCTCTCTCTCTCTCTCTCTCTCTCTCTCTCTCTCTCTCTCTCTCTCTCTCTCCCTCTCTCTCTCTCCCTCTCTCCCCCTCCCTCTCTCTCTCTCTCTCTCTCTCTCTGCTTCTTCCGCAGATGTCTTTTTATTAAATAGAAGGAAGCAAAGCACAACATTGAGAGAGAGAAAAAAGTATCCACCGGTTCTCCTTTTGTACAACATACTAACAACCACAGTAGACAAAGACTCAAAGACCCACCACGTCAAGTGTCAAAATCACGATTTTCACGTGTTTTCCCTCTTATAGCTGGTAAGAAATCTTAAAGACCCACCACGTCACGTGTCAAAATCACGTTTTTCGCGTGTTTTCCCTCTTATAGCAAGTAAGAAATCTTAAATCTTCCTAGCATAAGAGAGGAATATGACACGTGACGTGGGGGGTCTTTTACGAAATGTTCCGAGCATGAGAGGGAATGTGACACGTGACGTGGGGGGTCTTTCAAGAGGGAAATTGGGGTGGGGGAAGGGAGGGAGGGGGAGAGAGGGACGCAAAAGAAAGGAAGATAAATAAAGACTTCAAACTCTCACCAAGCTCAAGCGCTGAACATGCATACCTACATTAGTCAAAAACTTGACAGACGGCTGGGGCAGGACGGATTGACGGAACGCGCTCTGCCAACGAACGGACAGACAGACAGACGGACAGACAACGGACGGACGGACAGACAGACCGGATCGGGCGGACCCAGGAACAAAGGGGCTGTGGTGTGTTCTTTTCTGGTAGGGTGGAGTGGACAATGCCCCGTTAGTTCACACTTGCCTTGTAGTTCTCTGAAAGGAAAGGAATGGTAGCTGTACTAAACGCTTGCTCCCCGTGTAACCGGTTCTACGTTTCTGGTCTTCAGACCGGTTTGTTCTCTCTGTCTGACTCTCTGTCTCTCTGTCTCTGTCTCTCTGTCTGTATCTGACTCTCTCTCTCTCTCTCTCTCTCTCTCTCTCTCTCTCTCTCTCTCTCTCTCTCTCTCTCTCTCTCTCTCTCTCTCTCTCTCTCTCTCTCTCTCTCTCTCTCTCATTGTGTACCCACCCCCCACACTCGCAGAAAGGCCTATTCAGTAAAAACATATTTGTCTCTCTGTCTGTATGTCTGTCTCTGTCTCTCTCTCTCTCTCTCTCTTTCTCTCTCATTGTGTACCCCCCCCCCCCCCCCCACACACACACACACACACACACTCCCGCATGATAATGGCAGAAAGGCCTAGTCAGTATAAAAACAAATTCGACCTCTCTGTCTCTGTCTCTGTCTCTCTCTCTCTGTGTCTCTCTCTCTTTCTCATTGTGTACCCACCCCCACACTCCCACATGATAATGGCAGAAAGGCGTATTCAGTTAAGAAAAAAAGAAATCGACCTCTGTGTCTCTGTCTCTCTCTTCTCTCTGTCTGCTCTCTCTCTCTCTCTCTGTGGTAGAATCTCTCTCTCTCTCTCTCTCTCTCTCTCTCTCTCTCTCTCTCTCTCTCACACACACACACACACACACACACTCTCTCTCTCTCTCTCTCTCTCTCTCTCTCTCTCTCTCTCTCCCCTCTCTCTCTCCCCCTCTCTCTCTCCCCCTCTCTCTCTCTCTCCTCTCTCTCTCTCTCTCTCTCTCTCTCTCTCTCTCTCTCTCTCTCTCTCTCTCTCTCTCTCTCTCTCTCTCTCTCTCTCTGGGGTAGAAACTTGGGATTTGTCCTGTTGATTTAAGACAGCTGAGTAACTGTTGTTGTTTCCCCCCCCCCCCCCCCCCCCTTTATTGTTTCCTTTGGGTTTTTCTTCTTCTTCTCTTACTGCTGCTTCAGTTACAACAGGCTTACTTGCCCCTTAGGTGGTAGGTAGCCTTTGGTGGTCAAAATGTTTGACCAACAGAAAAGTCGTTCGACCACTTCCTCTAACAATAGGTTGATCCGGTATCGGGCCATTTGCTGTTTGCCACTTCCCGAATTCTCCCGCTTTGCTCTCTTGTCTCCTTTAACCCCCCCCCCCCTCTCTCTCTCTCTCTCTCTCTCTCTCTCTCTCTCTCTCTCTCTCTCTCTCTCTCTCTCTCTCTCTTCCTTGTATTTTGTAACCACCCCAATGACATGGGCCTATGGCCTATTCATTAAAAAACGTTCAGTGTTCTCTCTCTCTCTCTCTCTCTCTCTCTCTCTCTCTCTCTCTCTCTCTCTCTCTCTCTCTCTCTCTCTCTCTCTCTCTCTCTCTCTCTCTCTCTCTCTCTCTCTCTCTCTCTCTCTCTCTCTCTCTCTCTCTCTCTCTTACACACAAGTAAAGACGATAATGCATCACGCGCATAATAATATTAAAAAATGACTGGTGGTCATTATTTTTAGCAATACTTGCAGCTTGGTGTTAAAATAATTGTAATGCATAACCTCTCTCTCTCTCTCTCTCTCTCTCTCTCTCTCTCTCTCTCTCTCCTCCCTCCCTCCCTCTCTCTCTCATCTCTCTCTCTCTCTCTCTCTCTCTCTCTCTCTCCCCCTCTCTCTCTCTCTCTCTCTCTCTCTCTCTCTCTCTCTCTCTCTCTCTCTCTCTCTCTCTCTCTCTCTTCTCTCTCTCTCTCTCTCTCTCTCTCTCTCGCTCTCTCTCTCTCTTAAACTTGAGTCTTCTTGAGCGAAAAACAACAAATAAAAAAAGTAACTAATTATTGTAAAATTTATTATGGTACATTTTTGTTTGTTTTGGTAGGCTGTAACATTTAGCATGGCTTGCGCACGCAAAACCCCCCAAAAAAACTATTTAACTTAAGGAGGGAAATCAATATGAAATTCAATCAATATCAAGGCTATAAAAGCATCCATTCGAATCTCGAAATGTATTGCAGACCTGTTTACTCTTTTCGAGTAGTATTCTACTCAATTTAGATCTCTACTATTCAAGATTGAAAATAATGCTAGATTGTACTCATTTTCAGTGAACATTGTTCGATGGTTTAATGAATAAAACTACACATTTTGCACCCAAACTACTCATTTCAGCTATCCAGTCTACTCAAGACTGTATATAGGGGGTAAAACAGGTCTGGTATTTTACCAAAAATGGAACGTTGTTTTTGGTTATCTTTTGGGGGGAAAAGGTTTGCTATGTTGGAGAGAGAGAGAGAGAGAGAGAGAGAGAGAGAGAGAGAGAGAGAGAGAGAGAGAGAGAGAGAGAGAGAGAGAGAGAGAGAGACAGACAGACAGACAGACAGACAGACAGACAGACAGACAGACAGACAGACAGACAGACAGACAGACAGACAGACAGACAGACAGACAGAGGAGACAGGAATACAGAGACTAAGAGAGAGAGAGGGGGGAAGGGGAGAGAGATAGAGAGAGAGAGATAGAGAGAGAGAGAGAGAGAGAGAGACAGACAGACAGACAGACAGACGGAGATACAGAGAGAGAGAGAGAGAGAGAGAGAGAGAGAGAGAGAGAGATGTGCTTTCGTACCCAGCGCTGCTAGTTTCTCAGCCATTAGCTGGACCCTCGCCTCTTACTTTAGTCAAATTAACTGTGATCGATCACACACACTCCTGTTCGTGATGGAAACACGCAAACCACTTCTGACTTTGGATTGACCCTACCTAAGTAAAGGGAACGGACACCTTGTGATCTGCCTTTATCTTCTGCTCTACAAAATGAATATGCATGGGTAATAATCTTTCATTTTTACACTGATTTGAGTATGTTTAATTTGACCAGAAACTGAACTTCATTTTTTTTTGTAATTCATCACCCCCAAAAACCATGTCCACAAGCGATTTGGGGCGTCTTGAACTTAGTCTAGTGTTGTTCTGTCTT
>CM065687.1:15532744-15537744 GCA_017654935.2 Phymorhynchus buccinoides | reverse complement strand
ATTTCATATTGATTTCTTCCTGCATAAAGCCGTTTTGGTGGTGTTGGGAACTGATTTCAGTGTTATCCCACTATAATCTGGGGTCTCGATGGCCCTTGTACCGCGGTTTTCAGAGGATTGGACGTCAGACTATTCTGATGCCTGGTATTTCTTTCACGGTAGGTACTTATTTCTCATGACACCGGTCAGTACCTGAGAGCTGTCAGTCATCCAACAACCTGCCTTCACCACGGCCCAGCATGAAGAGCAGCAGCAGCAGCAGCAGCAGCAGCAGCAACAGGCGGCAGCAGTTGTACCCATGTCAGTCAATGGCACTGGTAGAATTCACGGGTTGTTTTTTTGAAATCCCCGTGGACTTCCAGTGCCAAGTATGGACATTGGGCAGCCAGCAAAAAAATAAAGAAATGGACAAAAAGGAGAACCAGCCAAGAATGGACAGAAAACCCAGCCAACACGGATAGAAAGAAAACCCAGCCAAACCGGACGTAGACCTTTCTTCGGAGTATTCGGGTAATGCCTACCGACAATGTGTTGAGATTTCCATTGGAAAGGAGCCAAAAACAATTTCAGACTCTCTAACGCTACAGGCATATACAACGTAAGCCAAGTTATCAAGATAGTCCTGGTGTTTCGTACGTTAGGCAAAAATGTAACAACCTAAATGTGGGAAATGGCAGATTCTAAACCTACCGCTGACATCAGCGAGAAGTCAGAACAGGGGAATTAATTCGGTCATTACTTTGAGCATCCTCCTCCTGGAGTCCTCAATCATCTTGCTGTGTATGTGTATTAGGTATTTACTATTAGGTAGTGGGTACGTCATAGTCACAGAGGCGTCTCTGTGAAATTCGGGTTGCTCCCACCTGGAGAGCGCGTCGCAGCCAGAGGCGCGCCACCCAATTATTATTATTATTATTTGTTTGCAAGCGCGCGCGCGCGCGCGCGCGCGTGTGTGTGTGTGTGTGTGTGTGTGTGTGTGTGTGTGTGTGTGTGTGTGTGTGTGTGTGTGTGTGTGTGTCTGTGTGTTTGTCTGTGTGTGCTTGCGTGTCTGTCTGTGTGTGTCTGTGTGTGCTTGCGTGTCTGTCTGTGTTTCGAGCTCCCTAACCATATTGCTTGCTCTTTCATTGTGTTCCTCGATCTGATCTTCTCTCATAATTTACAATCTCATTTCCCAAATTTTGAAAAGAGGGTAAGGGGTAAGTCACACTGTACATTGCTTAGTTTATCTATCGAAGCCGCGTCCCCGCCCCTTGTAACCAAATACGCGCGCGCGCGCGTGTGTGCGCGTGCGCGTGCGCGTGTGCGCGTGTGCGCGTGTGCGCGTGCGCGTGCGCGCGTGTGTGTGTGAGAGAGAGAGAGGGAGAGGGAGAGGGAGAGATATGAACACGGCAAAAGACTGGAAACAAGAGGGTCATGGATGGTGGGGGTGGGGCAGTCCTATGGCAACAGGTTTTTTGCAAGTGGAGCGAGGACATGACTTGTGTGTTTTGTTGTCCGAATCTAGATCAATACGTACAGCACTGGTCGAAGAGGAGGGAAAGTTGCACCTTAGGCTCGGTGTACATCTTGTGTCCTGGCTAATACAAAGCATCTGTTTTGTTTCATTCTGCGTTTTTCTCACACCTGCTGTCATGTTATTCACACCGACTGGCGTGCGTTGTGTACGGCATTTGGTCCGCTGTCGCCCATGTTGTTTGGGTCTTGGGGAAGGGAGACCAAAAGAAGCAAACCTGCTTGTGTGTATAACCTGTAAGTGAGTCAAAAGCAACAAGGCGTGTGCTACCTTTCATATGATTGTCAAACATGCTTGGTCCTCGGTAGAACACAGATGGACACCGAGCATTAGTAGACACCCTCTCATGCTTACGACTCTTTTAATAATGTCTAAGTCTGCTTCTTTAGGCTTCATGACAATAATCCCAGGCTGATCCTAACCCTATCCCTTTCCCGAGGTTCGACAGCATTGTTGCGTCTCAGTGAAGATGCTCAATGTGAACATTTTGCCGAGGACTTAGCTTACACAAGGGTAGTGTAGTTAGCAAGGACTGTCCCCAATACAAGCCAACTAATACTAAAGGCTGTTCTATATGGAATTAAAGACCCACTTGGGGGTTTTTTTCTGGGTAGCTGCGACCCGTATACAAATGCCCCCCACTTCAAATTGAGGCTGCTCTTTAAAATGGTTTCGTTTTCAATTTGGGGGCATTTGCATGGGAGTAAACCTGGTTAAAACAAGATTTAGTGATTTTGACACATGATCTGGTGGGTCTTTAACCAGCGAATGTGCGTAGCCTTGCAGTTTTCGGAGCCATCATCCTTCACCAAAAGACAGCGATCGCGCTGGCAATGGTCAACTTAGGACGCTGATTTCACCGCCAGGGGGCAGTTAAGCCAGTAGGGGCTTAGCGCGTGATATTCTTAGTTGGAGGTAGTGTGTGGGAGAGAGAGAGAGAGAGATTCAATTCAATTCAATTGAATTCAAACAATTTTAATGACTAGGCCTTCTGCCCGTATCATAGGGAGGCTGGGGGAGGGGGTTATAAAGACACATAACATGTGTATCGAAAACTAGAAAATAACACAAATTCTTGTGGATTTAAACATTTAAGCAAAAATAAACAAATTAGTAAGTAAATAAATGAACATATATAAATAAATAGGTAAATTAAAGAGAAAAACAAATAATCCAATATGATATTGAGTCGATGAAACAGATGGTTAAACAATTTGCCAGAACAAATCGATTATAAATATACCAAACTATTAAACTATCAAACAACTAATCATCCATTATTAACTAATAAATAATCAAGTAAGCAGTCCCACATCAATCAGCCACCGATAATTAATAAATGCACCAAACTAATTCAACAAACCACCATTAATCAACAAATTTACAAGATAAACCATCAATAATTCTATCAACCAAACGGTCAAAATCAAGCATCTGATTAGAAATACAAGGTAATACTATGCATAGACACTCAATTTTGTTAAGGTAGGTAATGTGAAAAAGCATTATGCTCAACACAAACTATAGCGGTAACTCAACTTGAATCAACATACACAGCACTGTACCATAGAGGGTTAGCACTGAGCAAATTGTCATTCACAAATATGTAAAGGAAGGGTGATAACTACAAAGAATGCATACATACGAAATATGCTCAGAATGCGGTATTTACTACGTTTTAATCAACTAAAACGAGATATTCTATACGAATTAATGTTTCACGAGGCCTTGATAAACCAAGCAAAAGCCTGAAGGGCAGAGAGAGAGAGAGAGAGAGAGAGAGAGAGAAGGGGGGAGAGGGGGAGTCTAAACCCCTACTGGTTTGACTGCCCCCTGGCGGTAAAATGTGCGTCCTAAGTTGCTCATTGTGAAAAACCAGTCCCATCAGTGACAAATCCCCCCCTCCCCCCCTTTTCCAACAACCTGAGTCAAAACCAGTCCCAGGGAAACAAAAAACAGTGAAAACCACAGTATCAAACCCCTGTTAAGCAATTTATCAGTCCTAGCAACTACGAAAAAATCATCAGTCCCTGGGACTGACAGGTCGATTTTTTCCCCATAGTATTTTGGTTTTGCAATCAGTAGCAGGGCTCCCAATCGTCCTGCCAAAACAAGGGGTCCCAGGGACTCCTTCACTTACAGTATAGAGGGTCCTAGACGCGGGATAGAGGGTCCCAGTGGCATTGCGAATGCTAAAAAAGAATTTTTCTAGTGCATCCCTGGGACCCCTTGCACAGTCTTTTAGAGTGTCCTGTAGAATTTTAGTGCATCATAGACCCCCCCTGGGAGCCCTGCAGTAGCTTACTAATATTTACCAGTAAATGTGATCACTGAAAGCATAAAGCCTGAATATACTCAGAGTGAAAACTCCGCAGCTGACTGAAGCCGGGTTTTAAATTTTTTTTAACTCCCACCCTTTCACCTTCGCTACAGATAGGGAGGGATCGTCGTGAACTCATTCACTGCCTCTGTTACGGTACCATACTTAAAGGTGGGCCCTGACGGATGTGGTTTTGCAAGAAACACGTCGAGATCACCAGAAAGACAGCCTTTTCAAGGATCAGAACTCAATTTGCTCTGGTTTCCTAGAAATCAAACCGTCAAAACGGCGATTCCTCCTTGGCGGAGATGCCGGAGAGAGAAGCCATTTTGGATGGGGTGGGTGGAGGACACTCATTGTGGTTGAAGCTTTTTTTCTTTTTTGTAGTGCAGTAATTGAAATAAATGGAGCTATTTCCTTTGTTGTGAGCAAAACTCCTTTAGGTAAACTGTATTTAAAACAAATGTAAATAATAAAAATTAAAAGGCTTGTATTGTGGAAATTTCGTGCGAACGATTTAGTCTAAACTCAGGCGGCCATTAGAAAAGAGAAGGCACATGCTTTCTCTTTCACTGAAAGAATTTGACTTCCAGCACCTCCGACAAGGAGGAATCGCCGATTTGACAGTTTGATTTCTAGGAAATCAGAGCAAAGTGAGTGTTGCGGTCTTTGTAAAGGTTATTTTCCTGGTGATCTCGACGTGTTTCTTGCAAAAACTCATCCGTCAGGGTGCCCTTTTAACACTTCCCACTTTCAGGCTTTTTTTGCTGAAAGAGAGGAGCGCTCCCCCGTGGGGATACCGGGGGGGGTTTCTTCCAAACAAATATTTCTCCCACCTTCTGGAAGTTCTGCGCTTGTAACTTCCTCTAATCTGTCTCTCTCTATTTGACTCTTGCCTTTTTCCTTGCTTTGTGTCATCTTCTACTGTCTTTCTGACTTTTTTTGGCCCATTCTCCTCCTGCCTTTTTTTCTCTCCAACAAAATCTTCCATAATTATAGTTTTCTCCTTTGAGCTCCTTTGAGCTCCTCCGAAATCGGAATGTGTCGGCTGAATGGAGCGAGGACACCAGTGAAAAGTGAAAAACGGACACATACGTACCCATTGTGGCCTTATGGCCTGGGAACGCAGAAGAAGAAGAAGAAGATGAAGATAAAGGAGGAGCGCAT
>CM065687.1:15525244-15527744 GCA_017654935.2 Phymorhynchus buccinoides | reverse complement strand
AGATTGAGACAATCAACAAGAGCTTGTGTATTCTTCCGCTTTTGATTTCTAAAGTAGGATACTTAGTTTTAAATGTTTTCCAAAAGATATAAAAAGTTCGCGCGTGCGACCATTATCTTTACAGATTAAAATAGATCCTGCTTTTGGTCTAAAACCCCATCTTGGACATTCTATGTCAAGACAAGCTCACAAACTATTGCGATTTCGCGCTTGTTTTTTCTACAACGGATACCGGAGGATGGAGTGTAAAGGGGTGTATTAAAAGAACAAAATGGCAAGTTGAGTCACGCATTCATTAAAGACCCACCACGTCACGTGTCAGAATCATGGTTTTCCCGTGTTTTCCCGTGTTTTCCTCTTATAGTTGGTAAGAAATCTTAAGAAATCTTCCACGCATTAGGGGGAATCAGAATGTGACACGTGACGTGGGGGGTCTTTAAAGAGTGTGGGAATTAAAAAATAATACCTGTAATGTGCGAAGGACGAAATGGGATTTCTCCAATTGAGAAAAGACAAAACGGCACTTAGCTAATGATGATACCTGTCGGTATTGATCAGGCGTGGACGGCTGTTGTCATTTGCCTGCTCGTCCCACTCCTCACACATTCCCAACTTGTTGTCAGTATATTGACTTGCATAAAAAACGCGATTTTCCCCCACTCCTCACACCTTCACAGCTTGTTGTCAGTATACTGACTTGCATGAAAAACGCGATTTTCCCAACTCATCACACCTTCACAGCTTGATGTCAGTATATTGACTTGCATGCATGAAAAACGCGATTTTCCCCACTCCTCACACCTTCACAGCTTGATGTCAGTATATTGACTTGCATGAAAAACGCGATTTTCCCAACTCATCACAACTTCACAGCTTGATGTCAGTATATTGACTTGCATGAAAAACGCGATTTTCCCCACTCCTCACACCTTCACAGCTTTTTGTCAGTATATTGAACTGCATGAAAAACGCGAGTTTCACAGCTCATCACACCTTCACAGCTTGATGTCAGTATATTGACTTGCATGAAAAACGCGAGTTTCACAACTCATCACAACTTCACAGCTTGATGTCAGTATATTGACTTGCATGAAAAACGCGAGTTTCACAACTCATCACCCCTTCACAGCTTCTCTCTCTCTCTCTCTCTCATCTCTCTCGCGATCTCTCTCTCTCCCCCCACCTCTCTCTCTCTCTCTCTCTCTCTCTCTCTCTCTCTCTCTCTCTCTCTCTCTCTCTCTCTCTCTCTCTCTCTCTCTCTCTCTCTCTCTCTCTCTCTCTCTCTCTCTCTCTCTCTCTCTCTCTCTCCCCTCTCTGGTTTCAGAGCTAAACATTCTTGTCATACAGCCCTCACTACTCTTGTTGACAAATGGCTAACAAATATCAACAACAATGAAATTACTGGAGTACTTATAGTTGATTTTATCAAAGCATTTGACGTCATAGATCACTCACTTTTACTTAGAAAACTTAAATTGTATGGTTTTTCTTGTGACACTATTGAACTCATGTCGTCGTTTTTAGTTGACAGAAAACAGGTGGTGGTTATAAATGGTTGTGTGGTCGTCCAAAATGACTGAGTATGGTGTTCCTCAGGGCTCTGTTCTAGGACCTTTGCTTTTCTCAATTTACATTAACGATTTGCCTCTTGTTTTAAAAGCACTTTGTGAACTGTTCGCTGACGATACGACAATACACACAAACCATACTGACTATGGACCAATTATGCATACACTACAAAGAAATATTGATATACTGATCAATTGGGCAGAGCTAAATCCCATGAGCCTTCATCCTTTGAAAACCAAATTCATGATCATAACAACAAGACAAAAACGGCAAAATATTTGTTTTAATTCTCCTCCTCTATGCATAAGTGGTACCAACATTGAAGAAGTTAGCAGTCATAAGGTGCTTGGCGTTGTCATTGACAGCAACCTTTCATGGTCAGAACATATAACTATGGTTTGTAAAACTGTGTCTATGAAGATTTATCAATTGTCTAAGATAAAACACTTTTTAAATTTCCATTCTCGTAGAATTTGTTTCCACTCTTTTATTGAATCTCACATTAATTATGCGTCAACTGTTTGGGACGGTGCTAGTGATAATATTTTAAAACCTCTTTCAAGTCTTCATAGACGTGCTTTAAAGCTAATCATGTTGAAATCTTCAAAACTTACAGCGACTGACTACTTAAGCTTGGATATATCTTTTCAATTAAAACTTAAACACAACAAAGCAGTCTTTATGTTCAAAATTTTATCGGGACATGCCCCACAGTCGCTTATAAATAAGTTTGTTGTCAATGATCGGCGCCATGTACACAAAATCATTCTCCCACTACCAAGAATCGATTTATTTAAGACAAGTTTGGTTTATTCTGGCGGAGCTCTGTGGAACACCATCTTGGCCAGTTTTAAAAGTGAAACAACAGTAGGACTATTAACTTTTAAAAATAATTATAAAAAAGATCTCCTAACCAATTTCACTTCTTTGC
>CM065687.1:15492744-15515244 GCA_017654935.2 Phymorhynchus buccinoides | reverse complement strand
TGTTGCTAGTATAGGTGCAAGATGATATTCCACCCAGTAGCGACAAGACTCCTGTTAGTAACACGGTGCATTGAAAATGAAGGAACAATTCCCGGCTTAGTTTAAGCCTACGTCATCTTTTCACCTCATCAGACGGTCGCAGGTTCAACGACCAGTCGATCATGCTGACGCCGTCTGTCCGTCTGTTTTGTCAATTTGTCTGTCTGTCCGTCTGTCTGTCTGTCTGTCCATCTGTCTGTCCGTCTGTTCATTTATGTCTCTTTCTCAGGATGGGATTATTTTGCATTTTCTGAAATTGTAAGACATCTTCTTGTCTTATTTTCTTTGGCAATGTTGGTACAGCGGAACCTCCCTTGTAAGACCTTCAAGAAACATCCCAAATGAGGTCTTATAAGGGAGGGGTCTTATAAAGGAGGTAATTTTAATACTTAGAAAGAAGGGCAATGTCTCAGTGAAGTAGGTCTTATGTGGGATGGAGTCTTATAATGGGAGGTCTTATAAGGGAGGTTCCACTGTATTGTTTACAGTAGCAGATGAATTGGCTAGATGCACCAACGTAAGACCTACGTAGGTTTTTGTTGTATGTTGGGTTTTGGGTTGGGTTTTTTTTAGTATTGTATATGTTTTATTATTTACACCTCTTTCATCTATCCACTCAACAGTTCCTTCATTCTCTCACACTGTTATATCTTAGTCAACCAATATGTCTTTTTTTGTATGTAGGAAAAAAATCTATAAGGTACAAAATATGAGGCAAGTATAATGTATGCATAAAAACAACAACATCAAATTGTATATATTAGAAATGAATGAAAGGAAAATAGAAAAAAAAACAGTTTTCAAAAACATGGTAAGAGAAGTTTCTTTTCAAGTTTTCATGAAGCACACACGCGCGCGCGCGCGCGCACACGCACATGCAAACACACACACACACTGGCACTACATGCGCGCGCACACGCACGCACACGCACACGCGCACGCACAAAAACGCACACACACACACCACACACACGCGCGCGCGCACAGCAAAAACGCACGCAAAAACACGCAAAAACGCACGCAAAAACGCACGCAAACACGCACGCAAACAGAGAGAGAGAGAGAGAGAGAGAGAGAGAGAGAGGAGAGAGAGAGAGAGAGAGAGAGGGGGGGAGGGGGGGGGGGTAACCCTTACAAAAGTAGGGGGAAATTATTTATATGATAACCAGTTTTGCTGGAACTTTTCATATTTGCCTGATTATTATGGTATTCCATACCTATTCTTTAAGTAAACTGAAAACACCGTTACAAGAGGAACAGAACCATTCCATTTACATTTGTATATGTACAGCTTTGACATCATCACAACAAAGTCAATAATGTTGTCTGAATGTACATTTTGTTGCACACCAAACAGAATCAACTGGTCTGAAAAGCTTAGGTCATCACAGCTCATGCCTTCACTTTTCGCTGTTCTTTGAAGGTTTAGCCAAAGGGAAGAAATCAATGGACTTCTTCTTCTTCTTCTTCTTCTGCGTTCCCAGGCCATATGGCCATAATGGGTAAGGTACGTATGTGTCCGGTTTTCAGTTTGCAATGGTCTCCCGCTGCGTACAGCCAACACATTCCGATTTCGGAGGAGCTCAAAGGAGAAACATTATTTGGAAGATTTTTTTTTAAAGGGCTGGAGAATGGGCCAATAATAAGTCAGAAAGATAGTAGATGATAGAAAGCAAAGGGAAAAGACAGAGTCAAAGAGAATGGCAGATTAGAGGAAGTTACTGTTGTGTTGTTTACTAGTATAAGAGTTAACGCCCTTGGCGAACGCACGCGCGCGCACTCCCGCCCCTGCATCCAAGAAGTCCGCCATCCAAGAACTGAGTAGCCAATATATCGTCAATAAACATACTGCTTACACACGAGCTGTGTTCCCATGTGTTCCTATTGACTGACAGACATAATAGTTACGAGCAAATAACTTCAGAAGTTGGGGGAACAAGTAAATGGACAATTCCATAGTAGATGATTAATTGTTTCCTCTTCCTCCCCACAGACAGAACAGTGGTGAATCAACACCTTTGCGTAGATAGGCTACAAATAACGAGTTGTGGATGGAATTCGGTGGATAATGCGGGTCTGCAGCCATCTTAATAGACGATTTTAGGAGAAAAAAACTAGGGTAGAGCACTTCGTGAAAAATATAGTTGTTTACCTCCATTACTCGGTCAAATACCATAGCAGCAATGCAACAATGGCGTCGAAACATGAAACCGCAGGATGCGAGTCAGCGACTTGCAAACATTTTTTTAAAGAAAAATTAGGGGTGGTCAGTGGCCACAAACTGATAAGATAAAACTTGCAAAGTATGTGACGTAAAAATGTAAATGACATTTTTTTTAGAATGACGCACGGTGTTCTGTACTGTACGTCTGCTCAAATCTACACGAGTCGATAGGCTACGAGAGCTGATGGTAGAGTGACTACCCCTATTTGACCGATTGAATTAGGCAAGATCACTCCCACACACCATGAAATTACTCCCCTGAATTATTTCCGAACAATTCCTGTTGCACATCAGAGCTGGTTTGTCCCCCGTAGACGGATGCGTTTGTACCATAGTGTTCAAGTGCTTTTGGCTGTTGGGATGATCCCTGGAATCTTTGAGCCAGGGTACGTCGGCAACAAAACAACAACAACAAGAGCTGGTTTGCATACACATATTAAAAATATTCTTCCAATCTAAATATCATAATTAATTATGGTTCCATTTTTGTATGCCTGTGACTCTGCAGTCACTGTCATTTAATGTTTTCTATACTCCCCTATTACCTTTAGAGATAATCAATCAACCAACCAATCAATCAATCAATCAATCAATCAGTCCATTTATTATCCAGCGCATAAAAGGAAATGTTGCCTAATAGGATAATAAACCGTGTTAAATTTTCCTGTAATTTATAGCGAGCAGTTGATTGAACATTCCTATTTATTTGATATTTCTTAATTGCTTGACTTATTCCGTTAAAGGTAAGAAAGTCTGTGTTTTTAAGTCTGGGAATTTATTTTTGAAATTTTGATAGCTTAGAAAGTTTTCTTCTTCATTATGCAAATGACAAACACAGTAAATGTTTTCAAACCATTTTCTTCATAAACACTGTGTGTCTACCTTTTTAATTTATGTTATTATTATAAAAATGAATTCTGCATTAAATTCATGAAAATAAACAAAATAATGACAGTAACAAGCTTTGTCTATTCAAACATAGTCTCTCATATGGCGGCTGCCAAACACAGACAAAAGCATTGTTAACATATTGAAAATAGACAAAAGTCAATCTCCAATATTAGGAAAAAAAACAAGAAAATACTACTACTACTACTACTACTACTACTAACTACTACTACTACTAATAATAATAATAATAATAATAATAATAATAATAATAATAAAGAAAAATTCTTCATGATCATTGTTGACAGAAAGTTGTTAAACATAAGAGAATTATTATATATATACATCTGATGATGAAATTCTGCTTAACGTCCTCAGGTTTGGATCAGACACATATGGGACATTAGTAGACATAAAGATGGTGGGAACGATCATGGAGGCAATGCCCGGAGGCAGTGCAACACCAGGAAAGTCCCGAATTTTTAACAGTACACGTAAGGCTACAATATAACAATACAATAATATAATTAAATATATATATTTCTACAGCAAACTGATGTAAATATCATTCAAGATATGAAAGCTAAAGAGAAAAGAGAAATAACAACAACAACAATAGGAAAGATGATGGGGAATACTAAAGTACATGAATAATGAATTTATCGTTACACAATGTCATCAAAACATCTAGATTTATAAGGAAATTCCACAATCATTTTGACGGTTTTACTATTTTTATGGCACATCTTTAGATCAGCAGATGAGGCCATGGTACAAGGGAAGCTACTCGGCTTTAGTACAAGTTCAATGTGCATCCTCTGTTGCTTCCCCTGACAGCATTCGCTTTCATACCTTCCCATGAAGTAAACCAGTGCTGATGTTGGAGCTTGCTTTTATCTTCTATAGGAAGTTATTTATAACATAAAAATGGTCTACCGTATACTCCGCTTATAAGGAAGTGGAGGGGACATCATTTTTGTTGTTCCTTATAACCAATGTTCATTATATCCGACCATTGGTTATAAGGAAGTTAATTTCATTTACTCCCTTATAACCGATGTTGAGCAAAGGTTATTGGTAATCAGATTATACATCTGTATCGCTAAAAAAATCGGGACTTTCCTGGAGTTGCACTGCCTCTGGGCATTGCCTCCAGGAGCGTTCCCACCATCTTTATATCTACTAATGTCCCATATGTGTCTGTTTCAGACCGGAGGACGTTAAACAGATTTTCATCGTTGAGCAAAGGAAGGAATAGATGAATTGTAGAAAGACAAAAACACAAATGCGCATTCCTTTGATGTTTTAATCAACACAAAATAAATAAGTAAAGGAGAATATTACCCAAATAGGTGATTACTGTGCACTTGCTGAACAAATATACTGTCCAATAAAAGAAACGCAAACACACGAACATTTCTTATATCCGACGAAAGTTTTACATGGGGTCGTAAGGGTGTGTTCCTTATAAGCGGAATTTCCTTATAACCGACTTCCTACTATCCAACGTTTTGTAAGTAATAACAAATAACAAATTCGGCCAGGACATTCAACTTGGCTTCTTTATAAGCGGAATTCCTTATAACCGACTTCCTACTGAGCGGTGTGTACTGTATTCCCAGTGCCTTTAATAAATTGTTATTGTGAGAATAACTTTTTGTTTAATCTGCACTGATGGAAGAAATAGTAAAATGAAGTGTGACTGCACACAACTGTTCAAGACTTCACGCACACATGCAAAGGGAACAAACTCATATCTTACTTTACCTTACAACGCGGTATGCTCCCCTTAAATATCCTACACAGAAAATCAAACGCCTTCTCACCATTTCTTTTTGTCTGTCTGTGTGTCTGTAAGCGTGTTTACACAACACACACACACACACACACGCACGCACGCACGCACGCACGCACACACGCACGCACGCACGCACGCACGCACGCACGCACGCACGAACGAACGAACGAACGAACGAACGAAATTTTATTTATACAGGGTAATGAGATAAGTATACATACTTTTTTACACCAAGCCCTGTGGTAAACGAAAATATCGAAATAAACAACGATTAAAAACAACATCCAATTAAAGAATATAATAAACGTATTAACGATAACCATGAATATCATGTAAAAAGTGAAAATGTTGAGGGAGAGAGGGAGGGAGAGAGAGGGGGAGGGAGAGAGAGAGAGAGAGAGAGAGAGAGAGAGAGAGAGAGAGAGAGAGAGGAGAGAGAGAGAGAGAGAGAGAGTGAGAGTGAGCGAGAGAGAGAGAAAGAGAGAGAGAGAGAGGAGAGAGAGAAAGAGAGAGAAGAGAGAGAGAGAAGAGAGAGAGACCTGAGAGAGAGAGAGAGGAGAGAGAGAGAGAGAGATGGAGAGAGAGATAGAGAAAGAGAAGGAGAGAGAGAGAGAAAGAGAGAGAGCGGAGAGAGACGCAGAGAGAGATGATCGTGAATAGAGCAAGAGAGAGATGGAGAGCCGTTGAGAGAGAGAGGAGAGAGGCAGAGAGAGAGATAGAGAGAGAGAGAGAGACAGAGATAGAAGATAGAGAGGAGAGAGCGAGATACTAGAGACGTAGAGAGAGAGAGAGAGCGAGAGAGAGAGAGAGAGAGAGAGAGAGGAGACACACAAACACACACACACACACACCACACACCGCACACACGCACCGCACACACACACACACACACACACACCCCACACCCTCACACACACACACACACACACACACACACACACACAACACCTGTGTGACACACACACATCACTATACTATACTCTATTCACGATGGCGACTCACAAATAGGCATATACACCCATAATCAGCCGCGAGAGAGCGCGTATTCCCACATACACACACGGGCACGCTCTCTCTCTCTCTCTCTCTCTCTCTCTCTCTCTCTCTCTCTCTCTCTCTCTCTCTCTCTCTCTCTCTCTCTCTCTCTCTCACCACACACATACACACGCGCGCGCGCGCGCGCGCACACACACACACACACATACCTGCAAGAGAGTTCGCACGCACACGCACACACACACACACACACACACACACAACGCACACACAATCCCACGAGAGTGCACACACACACGCGCGCGCGCGCGCGCGCGCACGCACACGCACACGCACACGCAACACGCACACGCACACGCACGCACACGCACACGCACACGCACACACACACACACACACACACCACACACACACAGAGAGAGAGAGAGAGAGAGAGAGAGAGAGAGAGAGAGAGAGAGAGAGAGAGAGAGGAGGAGAGAGAGAGAGAGGAGAGCGAGAGAGAGAGAGAGAGAGAGAGAGGACGGGAGAGAGAGAGAGAGAGAGAGGAGAGAGAGGAGCACGCGCAGGCGCACGAAGGGACAGAGAGGAGAGAGAGAGAGAGAGAGAGAGAGAGAGAGAGAGAGAGAGAGAGAGAGAGAGAGAGAGAGAGAGAGAGAGACAGAGACAGAGACACTGGACACTGGACACTGGACACTGGAAAACTTTATTTGACAAGGATAAAGATTTTAGGCGATGCCTATTCTTACAATCTGTCCTTGACAGAGACAAGAGAGAGACAGAGAGAAAACAGAGACAAAGAAATAGACACAGATATCATAGACAGACAAACAGACAGAGAAACACGCAAACAGAGAGAGAGAAAGAGAACCCCCCCCCCCCCCCCCCCCCCCCCCCCCCCCCCCCCCCCCCCCCCCCCCCCCCCCCCAGTTCCCCCCCCCCCCCCCCCCCGCCCCCCCCCCCCGCCCCCCCCCCCCCCCCCCCCCACCCCCCCCACCCCTGGATCCAGTTCTATTGGCAACGCTTTCCTTTGAACTGAGCTCAACTGAAAATAAAAGAATTGTAGCCAAAGCCAAGGAGTCGAGCCCCACGTGATCTGACTTGAGTCCGGAAGAGATCGATAATGATGCTGATGCTGATCAATGATCAATGGTGGCGGGAGATCGATACCTATCGAATCGATCCTCTCCTCTCCCATTCAGCTGTCGTCATGGTTGGTGAGTGATCGGTGTCGCATGAAAATAGGTAGCTCGTAAAAATAAAAAGCTCGCTACCTATGACAGTGTATATTTGCGACATTGAGCATGAACCACAAATTTCACTTTTTTCTAGGGTTAGGGATAGGGTTAGGGTTAGGGTTAGAGTTAGTTAAATGGTTAAAGTACAGAAAAAGTGAAATTTGTGGTTGTCGCAAATACAGACTCTCATAGTAGCGAGCTTTTTATTTTTACGAGCTACCTTTTTTCATGCGACAATCGGCCTCTGATTGGAAACCGTCCCATTGTTAGTCAACTCGTGGTCGACTCGTGGAGCGCTAGTCCATAACGCCCTGCCAGGTCCACTCCCACCACCCTCACCCCTTACCCCTTCCCCTCTTGTTCACTATCATTATTCACTTTTTTTTTTATAGCTTCATTGTCCCATCTTGATCTCCTTCTTTGACACTTTCTGCCTTTCAGTCTTTTTCCCTGCATTTATTGATGTCGATGTGTCTAACTCTGTGTGTGTGTGTGTGTGTGTGTGTGTGTGTGTGTGTGTGTGTGTGTGTGCGTGTGCGTGTGCGTGTGCGTGTGTGTGCGTGCGTGTGCGCGCGTGTGCGTCTGTGTGTGTGTGTGTGTGTGCGTGTGCGTGCGTGTGCGTGTGTGAGTGTGTGCACGCGCGCGTGTGTGTATGTGTGTATGTGTGTGTGTGTGTGTGTGTGTGTGTGTGTGTGTGTGTGTGTGTGTGTGTGTGTTTGAAAATAAATCATCAGATTGACTCAGGAAAAAGGAAATGTAACTGACCAAAGATTGAAATGCTATATCCATATTTTTTTTATTTTTTTTAAAGTTGGTTTTAGAAGAAAAAACAACATCCGTTGAAGTTTCTTTTTTCTAGTTCTCAAACAAATATTTTCTCCTTTAGAAGAGAAATTCATAAGTGCCGATTTCCTGTATTTAGATATTCTAGTGCAGATAGAAAAGAGTTGTGCTATTCCAATGTTGTAGTTGAGTATGCAGTGTATGTACATTTTGTACGCAGTGGCAAAGCATTGAGAGAGAGAAAAGAGTTAAAGACCCACCAGATCACATGTCAAAATCACGGTTTTCACGTGTTTTCCCTCTTATAGCTGGTAAGAAATCTTGTTTTGACCAGGTTTGACTCCGATACTAATGCCCCCAAATTGAAAATAAAGCATAATTTTAAAGAGCAGCCTCAATTTGAAGTTTGGGGCATTTGTACGTGGGGGGTCAATGTGTCTTTAAACGATTGTGACAGATGGATCTTAAGGTTTGGCTGAATGGCTGTCCATTCATTTTAATTTGGACATTAGATGTGCTTTTTATTTCATGTAAGATGTCCTACAGATACTTTTTACTTCAATTATTTTAGTTTTCTTGTATGAGAGAGAGACCATGCATGGACATGGTGTCATGTGTATGAATGTACTTTAGAATGTGTGCTTTGGGAAGAACATACATTGTACAGTTTGGGAGCATAATGTATAGATTGATTACAATAGTGTGATACTCATTATAGTGAATGTGACTGACCTAACTACTTGTTTATGTATGAATATGAGACTTACGTTTGTTTCTGTCTTTGTTTTATTTTAGTAAACAAAAGTTGGTATTGAATACATTATTTTTATCATGACTATTCACTTGTTTCCAAATGCTCATACCTTTTATGCTTACATCAATGAAGTCCTGATTATATACACTTGACTCCATACTTATTATGGTATTTAATCTGTTAACTTTTAAGGCTGTTGGTGTCAGTTGTTGGGTTTGTGTTATGTTTTATTTTATTTTATTGAACACTTTACAAATAGCACACAAATACATTGCAATTTCTTATGACAAGAGTAACAGTGTATGTAATAGTAGTATCAGAATAAAATGTATAAATAGGATAGCACCATCCTCATCCTCTTCAATTTCATCTTGTTAACTGACAACTATATTAGTGAATAGCAGTGGGTATGTGTTTTTGTTTGATTCGTTTTGTTTTGCTTTTTGTGTGTGTAGGAGTTTACTTTTTACATAGAATATGAAGACTTTTTGTTGACAATGCTGTCTTTTCCTGAATTTCCAATATTTCCAATCTTTATATGTTTAGAAAATTATTTATTTATTTATTTAACTTTAACACGTTTTCTTGCTTTTAAAGAACTTTTATAATTGGGTTTACATGCGTGATGTCAAATTTGCATTCAGTGAATAATTTAAAACACTAAAACCCAGAAAGAAGCGATTTCCAGGTTAGGTATTCCAGAATTGTACAATAATGAATTTGATGTCCTCGCCTGAGAATGTCTCGCTTTGATGTTTGGATTATGGCTGGGGACCACCGCGTATGAATATCAAAACCTCGTTTCTAAGGTGCCTCTTCCACCATTGAAATGTTGTTGGAAATGGCGACCGAACGTAACCATGGAGACAAGGGCAATGCCATATCCTGCTAAAATTCAATGCTGAAAGAGACTTCTTAGCAAAGAGGTTTTCATATACACAGTGGTCCCCAGCCATACCGTAATAAAACTTTTCGCTTGACATTATATATATATATATATATATGTAAATATGGTCATTACCTACTAGATCTCCTAGTCCTATCCACTGCAATGTTGATTCTCGTGGTTGGTATTTACTTTAATTATTTGGGGTGGTGTGTGTTCTAAAAAATAAAAAAAATAGTGATTGCAGGAACTCATAAGTTTGAACCTAAACTTTTGATGAATCTCAAGTTTTTCCTTCTTTGAATTATTCTGATATTTGAAAATGTGTGATTTTTATCATTTCTTGGGCTTGAGAAGAAAGAAAGAAACATTGGGCTAGGGAAATATGTTTTTGTCTATATAATTATTGGATCTATTTTCATTGAAGAATGGTCCCATTTGAAAACCAAAAAAACCTTTTTGGTGTGGTAATTTGCAAGTTTCATAATGATGCTCTCTTTTTATTTATTTATATATTTTTTATTCATATTTTTTGTCTTTAGTACATTTATCTCATAGATAAAGAACAAATATAGCCGACTGCAAAATGATGCCTTGAAAGATTTCTTTGTTTTTGTTATTTTGCGTGCTGTTACTTTAATTTCTGTGTATGGTTTGTTTGTTCTTATTGCATTATTCGTGTATGTGTGTGTGGAGGGGGGGTGGACAGGGGGCAAGATGAGACCATGGTCATCCCACTCAACACTCATCAAGTAAGTGTGTATCAGTCTGTCTCAAGTAAATAAATGCTAATGCTTACGTAATTTTCATGATGAATTATATTGAAAGTGATTGTTTCCTATCAGTTTCTCATTCTTTCTCGGTCTTGATTTTTTTTTATAAATCCATGTGCTCACATACTCATACACATGTATACATGTGCGCACGCACACGCACTCACACTCACACACACACACACACACACACACACACACACACACACACACACACACACACACACACACACACACACACCATTCTATTGAAGCGCATATTTTTTTTATTTTTTTTATTGTAGTTCAATGTAATCCACAATGAGAGAGAGAGAGAGAGAGAGAGAGAGAGAGAGAGAGAGAGAGAGAGAGAGAGAGAGAGAGAGAGAGAGAGAGAGAGAGAGAGAGAGAGAGAGAGAGAGAGTATTTAAAGCAGTTGCAAAGCAGAGTCTGCAATCGAGACAACAGTGTAATTATCACTACAGTAAATGGCAATACAAATTCTGAAAAAAAACCTACATAAAACAATAAAACGAAAGTATATTAGGTCTGGCTCGCTTCAGTTTGCCTATTCCAGCATGAAGTGTAGGCGTCAGTTTGGCTTGTAGGCTACTCAACTGTGATAACTATGTGGAATTAAGTTTAACCTAGCAAAATGTGCTTAAAAAATGCTTTCATATTATTACGTAATATCACATTATATCAGGTCAGAGAATGACAACTAGGCCTCGCGGCCTCTTAATGTGTCCTTTCTGATTATTTGTATTCTTTTTTTATGATTGGCATGACTAGGACGCTTTTAGATGTGTTAATCATATACACATTTCAATTGTTGAATCTTGGGGTCTTTATCGAGGAGGTGCCAATTTGATATGTGCTGAAAGAGAATTCCAGTATTTAGTGACTGTTACTAAATACATTCTTTCTAATGTTAGTTCTGCTGTATTGGGTTAGTAATTTCAAATAATTATTCCTAGTTTTTGAGTAGTTATAAAGTTGTAACAAATGTTTGTTAGTAATATCAGAACTGTAAGTTTTGTTATAAACATTTATTAAAGCTCCACATAGTCGCCGATATTTTAGGGATGGTAAATTCAATTTACATAGCCTGTCACCATAATCTAAATTTCGTAATGCTTTTACTAATTTGGTTGCTCTCCTTTGAACACGGTTTTAGGAATGGATTCCAAATTAAGTTGCCATATTCCAAATGGGGTCTTACCAAACTTTTATACAGATTTACAACGACCTCTCCATTCAGTCCTATAAAACTCCTCCTTATTAATTCTAACATTTTGTTTGCTTTATTAATTGCGGATGTTAATATGTTTATCAAATTTCAGTTTTGGATCAAAAATCACTCCAAGATCCTTTTCTTCTATACAAGATTCCAAAACGTGTCTGTCGTTACCATGTGTTATTTCGTACTCTGGGGATTGTTTAGGCCCAAATGCATGACTTTACACTTGTTTGCGTTGAAGTAAAGATTCCACTTTGCAGACCAGTCATTAAGTTTGTTTATGTAATTTTGTAATTTATTAGAATTTTTAGATCAGTTGTATATTTTCGTGTCGTCTGCAAAGATTTTACAGACACTTTGTACTTCGTCAGGTAGGTCGTTAACCCTTTCACCGCCAATGTCACATTTTAGCACCACAATGATTTAAACACCCATGTCACGAAAAGGCCTCAATCCAGGGTCTGTTACACAAATAACTTATTTTTGATAATTTTGGGAGGTACATGTCCCAGGAATTCCCAATAGTGCAGATAACAAAAATTCTCTGGCCAGTTAAGTTTAAATGATTTTTTTTGCTGAAAAATGGCTGGCGGCGAAAGGGTTAATAAAAACTGTAAAAAGAATCAGGCCAAGAATGCTCCCCTGTGGGATGCCATTCGAAACTTCTATGCCGTTTGATAACTTATCACCTTCCAGTACTTTCTGAGTTCTACCTTTCAAAAAGTTTCTTATTCAGTTTAACGTGTTACCAGCAATACCATAAGCCTGAAGTTTAAGTAATAGTCTCTCGTGTGGAACTGAATCGAAAGCCTTTCTAAAATCGAGGTACACTACATCAAATGCTTCCTTTTCGTCAATTAGTTTTGTAAAATTATTCATTACATCAACTAGTTGGGACATACAGGATCTGCCAGATCTAAACCCATGCTGGCAGTCAGAGTATAAGTTAAAGTCATTCATATGTTTAACCACTGTATCCCTTATAAACTGCTCTAGTGGTTTACACACTATGCTTGTTAAGCTGACAGACCTGTAATTTCACGGATCTGTTTTAGTCCCTTTTTTATAAATTGCAGTTACTTCTGCTCTTTTCTAGTCCATAGGGAGATCACCCGTTTCTAAACTTTTATTAAACAATATGGTTAATTAGTTCTTTTAATATCTTAGCTGTCATCTTATCAGGACCTTGAGCCTTATTAGTGTCTAGCTGCTTAAGCTTACTTTTAACAGCTTCTACAATGACTATAATCTGTGCACAGTCAGCTTTTGGCTGTGATTCACTTTTCATTTGTGGTAATAAAAATGACATTTTTGTCAAATGTACAAAACAAACACCCAAACATACATTATTATTAGAAAAGGATGCGCATAACAAATGATGATTACAACTTTCAGGAAACTCAGCAAGTATAGAGACTCGCAATAAAAATAATTATTAGAAAAAGAAAAAAAAAGATCAAATACAACTAGACGGCTTATGATTGCCATTCAGAGCAAACAAAAACATTCCTGTGGATTTTGTGTCCCAGAAGGGAGAACGAAGTAGTATCGTAGCTCCTTCTTCGTCAAGACTGCCACGGAGTGGAACAAATTGAGTGAGGCTATTGTCAGCGCAGGCTCCGTCAGCGCATTTACATCAGCGCTGACCAGATTACCATCTGAGCCTGCATCCACTGACCACTAGGATATGACAAAAAAGGTCCATCTTCTCTCATTAGATGTCCAATGGCATGAATATCTTTTTAAAATAAACATGTCATTCTTCGTTTAAAGAAAAATGCTAAATGAATAAAAAACAAAACAAAAGACAACAAGCACATAGAAAACATAGATAAATAAATTAAAAAACACAGAGCTGAAAATTGCCGCAGAGGACAGCCTGATGTTTATATGGCTTTGTTAGAAAATAAAAACATTAATTTTTCAGTTACTACTTTTGTTGTCTGGCACCTTTGCTCAGTTTGGGATGCTATGAACAAAGTTTTTGTTGTTGTTGTTTTTGGTTTGTTTTCTAAAATCTAGCTAAAATCAGTCCTAGGTTGCATAGACATAATTATTATGCTTTTTGTTCTTGTATTCGTGAATCTGATTGTAAGGGATGTAAATCCAGCATAATTAATACTACTGAACAATCTGTCTTAAATCGGTACTTGTACATGTATTTGACATTTTCTCCTCTCGAACATCTGCCATTCGCCAGGGCTTTCTTTTGTCTTTACCCCCACCAAGTTTATCTCTTTATCTTTAACAGAAAATCTGGATTATTTTTAATATGCACAATTTCAGCCAAATATTATCCAAAATGGGGGGGGGAAAAGGCGAGAAAAAGAAGAAAAAAAAGAAGCTGAAGAATTTGTGTACAATAACAAAAAGATTCCACACAATATGATAGAGGGGAATCACGATAAGAAATTGATAGGTACAAGTGATGAAAACCTAATATATACACGAAAATATGATGCCAAAGGCATGTTTGCAAGTGTAAAACTGTACATCGATACGATTAATGTGGCGGTACCATAGCCGATGAGGTTTAAGGCATGGTTACCGCTACACATATCTATATTGATAAAAACTCGGGACTTTACTGGTGTTGCACTGCCTCCGGGCATTGCAGCCAGTATTGTTCCCATCATCTTTGTATTTACAAATGTCCCATATGTGTCTATGACCGAGAGGACGTAAAACACCATTTTTCATTCATAAAACTGTACATCATAAAAGCAAACTGATCAATTACCACAAGAAAATATGGAGGCACTATAATGCATAACAACAACTATTATAATGCTTATTCAATATAATTATGTTATATTACAAAAATAAACATATTGCTAAGGAAAATAGAGTTGACATTTATATTCATGTCATTCTTGGGTTTATATTAATAAAGGTAATAAGTCTGTGCAAGCCATCCTAAATGGAAATGATGCTATCACAGCAGTTGTCACAAAATGGAATAGTCTGTTTGAGACCCTGAGCTGGAAACACATTTGTTTTGCATTGTTATAAAACAACTACAGACGTTCAGCTCAGATGGTTTCAAACCAGACTGTTACACAGACTACTCCCCACTCACAAGTATCTGTTTAGGCTCAGAATTGTTTATTCTCCTGTGTGTAAGTTTTGCAGTATGGATGAACAGTTACTTTCACATATGCTGTTTGATTGTAGCATTGTACACAGATTTTGGACTAATCTTGGAACACCTGATTAAAGAAAAATGTGAACATTGTGACTGCCTTCAAATTGACAAAGAATTGGTTTTATTTGGAATTAAGCAAAATATTAAACAGACAAAGCCCTAGACTTTATTCTCCTGTTTGCAAAAAAATTATATCTATAAATCCAAACTAAAAAATACGCAACCAAATTTACAGGTCTTCATAACCATACTTAAAAACAGACTAGAACTAGAAAAATATGTCTTTTTTAAACCATGCCTTAAGGGAATTTGAGGGGAGTTGGTTGCCTTATTCTGCACTTATATCTTGATTTATTTAATTGTTATTAAAAAAAATTCATAACGTAAAAAATGGCTATTTGATTAGCATAGACATGTTTAATTTGATGACTTTTTTTTTCTTCCCCTCAAATTGAGGTTAAGTTTTGAGGTTCAATACTTGACCCTTTCGCCGCCAGCCATTTTTCAGCAAAACATTTCCATTAAACTTACCTGGGTAGAGAAAAAAAATTGTCTGCAATATTGGGGATTCCTCTATAACATGCATAAAGTAAGGCCTATCCTTACTTCCCAAAATTATGAAAATAGGCTCTTTGGATAACAGACCCTGGTTTGAGGCTTTTTTGTAACATGGGTGTTAAATCAATGTGGTGCTGACGTGCGAGATTGGCGGTGAGGGGGTTAATTACTATTGAATCTACGTTTTGCTTCCAATATGCTGCTTAAAGTTGCATCACTTCACACAATTTGCAAGGTTGAATGTTACTCTTTGGTAAGATCTTGCAGTCTGTAGTTATTTACGCGTGCGCGCGCGCACGCGCGTGCGTGCGTGTGTGTGTGTGTGTGTGTGTGTGTGTGTGTGTGTGTGTGTGTGTGTGTGTGTGTGTGTGTGTGTGTGTGTGTGTGTGTGTGTGTGTGTGTGTGTGTGTGTGTGTGTGTGTGTGTGTGTGTGTGTGTGTGTGTGTGTTCTTTTGTGATGCTATCCTATGTTCCTGCTTCTAGTTCTTCATATTTTTGGTCTTTAATTAACACTGTTGTGATTGACATTATTCGTGTTGTTGTTAGTGTTGTCATTATTGTTGTTTTGTAATGAAAACAACCCACACCCTCTCTTCAATGACTAATAATATTAACTATATAATACTGCTTTTAATTATATACTTCTCTCAATTAAGCTTGACCAACCAATTATGATATTATAATTACTATTATTTTTGTTTGTAACTGAGCCCTGTCCTGATATTGATGAACTATTTATTTATTTATATATCTTTATTTTACTTTATTTGCTCAAATGTTGTTACATGTACATGTTGATTGGATGAACGATTGAGTGAAAGTAGGAATTGTGGAATGTAAGAAGAGATGGAATTTTAAAAAATATTGATTAAGAAAAAAATGTAAAAACAAAAGGATTCCACACAACAAGACAGAGGAGAATCATGATAAATGATAGGCAAAATTGATGAAAACCTAACATATACACGAAAATAATTATGATGCCAAAGGCATGTTTGCAAGTGTAAAACTGTACATTATAAAAGTAAACTGATCAATTACCACAAGAAAATATGAAGGCATTATAATGCATAATAACAAACTATTAGAATGCTTATTCATTATTATTGTTATATTACAAAAATAAACATATTGTAAAGGAAAATAGAGGTGAAATTTATATTCATGTCATTCTTGGTTTTAAAAAAAAAGCTAAATGAATAAAAAACAAAAAAACAAAAAAACAAGCACATAAAATAAATAGATAGATAAATTAAAAAACGCAGAGCTGAAAAGTCCCAGGCTCTAAATTGAGATTCTTAGCATAGAGTAATAATTTAGCCAAAGATATGTATAATCTATTTACAGTTTGTTTGTTCGGTTATCTTTGCCTAAGAGGAGAGCCTAATGTTCGTATGGCTTTGTTAGATCTTCACGAAAATAAAAACATTAATTTTTCAGTTACTACTTTTGTTGGCTGGCACCTTTGCTCAGTTTGGGCTGCTATGAACAAAGTTGTTGTTGTTGTTGTTGTTTCTGGTTTGTTTTCTAAAATCTAGCTATAATCAGTCCTAGGTTGCATAGACATATGCTTTTTGTTCTTGTATTCGTGAATCTGATTCTAAGGGATGTAAATCCAGCATAATTAATGCTACTGGACAATCTATCTTAAATCAGTACTTGTACATGTATTTGACATTTTCTCCTCTCGTACATCTGCCATTCGCCAGGGCTTTCTTTTATCTTTACCCCCACCAAGTGTATCTCTCTATCTTTAACAGAAAATCTGGATTATTATTAATATGCAATTTCAGCCCAAATCGGGCACAAAAAAGGCGAGGAAATGTCTTTAATAAAGCTGACGAAGTTTTGTACAATAACAAAAGGATTCCACACAATACGATAGAGGGGAATCATAATAAATGATAGGTAAAATTGATGAAAACCTAATATATACACGAAAGATGACGCAAAAGGCATGTTTGCAAGTGTAAAAGTGTACATTATAAAATTAAACTGATCAATTACCACAAGAAAATATGGAGGCATTATAATGCATAATAACAAACTATTAGAATGCTTAGTCAATATAATTATGTTATATTACAAAAAGAAACATATTGTAAAGGAAAATACAGGCAAAATTTATATTCATGTCATTCTTGGTTTTTAAAAAAGCTAGAATTTTTAAACAAGGGCATCGCCGAGCGGCAGATATGTCCTTTGCCGGTTACGCCCTGTACATGCCCCGCCCTGTACCTCCCTTCCCCCTCACATCTTAGGTCCCCGTCCTCATTGTGACCTTTGGGTGATGCACCTACATACCCTTGACTGGGTGCAAATCGTTTTCCGGGATGCACACCCTTAATTTGTGGTGTGCACACCCTTAACACTGAGACATGTCTGCCACTCGGTGACATTTAAGCCCCATGTGGCACATTTTGTGCTATGATGTCTTTTACTTTTAGTATTAGACCCTCCCCCCCCCCCCCCCCCCCCCCCCCCCCCCCCCCCCCCCCGTTACCGGGATGTACACCCTTAATTAGTGGGGTGTACACCCTTAATGGGGTGTACACCCTTAACTCGGAGACATGTCTGCCGCTCGGCGACATTAAAATCCCACGTGGCATAATTTGTACTGTAATGTCTTCTACACTACTTTTTACACACCCACACAAAATTTGGAGTGATTCTATACAGTATTTCACGAGATATAGGAGGGTGAAGAAAAACGGAAACATGTCTGCCGCTCTGTATTTCCGAGGGATAATTTATGTACGAATGTGTTATACTCTTAGTGTCACATCCTGACACAAACTGTGAAGGGATTCTGTCTTCTAGTTCACAAGATACAGCTTGGACAAGAAATATATAGCGCAAAGAAGGAAATTTCGGTTTTCAACGTCACACTTCAAGGTCAAGGTCAGCATGGCGATAATGTATGCTCGGATGTTTTCTACTCTAGGCTACACAGTACCACACACAATCTGACGCGCTACTGTCAAGTACAAATGTGGAATTTATGGCTGAAAACCCAATTTTTAGACCCCTACAACTTTCAAGGCCTACCGATCTCCCCGACCTTGACCTTGATCGGTATCCATCATCCGAACGGCCATAAATCAAAGTAGTTACATGCCAAATTTGAAGACTCTAAGACCAACGGTCTGGAAGTTATAGCCCCTTAAAGATTTTCGGTTTTCAAGGTCATCCGCCAAGGTCAAGGTCACGACGGCGATACTTTGTGCGCGGGGCCCTTCCTCTCATGGTGACACACGACCACACAAAATGTGACGCGATTCGGTCCAGCGGTTCGGGAGATATCCTTGGGACAGACAGAAAAAGAAAAAAAAGAAAAACTAGGACCTACGGTGTGGAAGTTATGGCCCCTTAACGATTTTCGGTTTTCAAGGTCATACGCCAAGGTCAAGGTCAGGACGGCGAAAATGTTTGCGCGGATGCCGTCCTCTCATGGGGACACACCACCACACAAAATTTGAAGCGATTCGGTCAAGCGGTTCGGGAGATATCCTTGGGACAGACAGAAAAAAACAAAAGCAAACAAAAAAAGAAACAAACCCGATCGAAAACATACTCCTTTGCGATCGTAGATCGGCAAATGACAAAAAAGAAACATACACGAATGAAAACATACTCCTTTGCGATCGTAGATCGGCAAATGACAAAAAAGAAACATACACGAATGAAAACATACTCCTTTGAAAATCGGCAAATGACAAAAAAGAAACATCACTTCCTTTGCGATCGTAGATCGGCAAATGACAAAAAAAGAAACAAACCCGATCGAAAACATACTCCTTTGCGACAGATCGGCAAATGACAAAAAAAGAAACAAACCCGATAAAACATACTCTTTGCGATAAATGACAAAAAGAAACATACACGAATGAAAACATACTCCTTTGCGATCAAGATCGGCGAAGGACAAAAAGCTAAAATCAGTCCTAGGCTGCATAGACATATGCTTTTTGTTCTTTTATTCGTGAATCTGATTGTAAGGGGTGTAAATCCAGCATAATTAATGCTACTGGACAATCTATTTTAAATCAGAACTTGTACATGTAAATTTGACATTTTCTCCTCTCGTACATCTGCCATTCGCCAGGGCTTTTTTTTTTTCTTTACCCCCACAAAGTTTATCTCTCTATCTTTAACAGTAAATCTGGATTATTAATAATATGCACAATTTCAGCCAAAATCGGGGACAAAAAAGGCGAGAAAAAGACAATGATAAAAAAAGAAGCTGAAGAATTTTTGTACACTAACAGAAGTATTCCACACAATAAGATAGAGGGGAATCATAATAAATGATAGGTATAAGTGATGAGATCCTAATATATACACGAAAATATGATGCCAAAGGCATGTTTGCAAGTAAAAAAAACCTGTACATTATAAAATTAAACTGATCGATTACCGGATACCACAAGAAAATATGGAGGCATTATAATGCTTAATAACAAACTATTAGAATGCTTATTCAATATAATTATGCTATATTACAAAAATAAACATACTGTAAAGGAAAATGGAGTTGTAATTTATATTCATGTCATTCTTGGTTTTAATAAATTGCTAAATAATTTTTGTCAAATACAACAAACAAACAAGCACAAGAACAAAATAGATAAATACATTTTAAAAAAGCGCAGAGCTGAAAAGTCCCATGCTCTAAATTGAGATTCTTAGCATAGAGTAATAATTTAGCCAAAGATATTTATCATCTATTTACAATTTGTTTGTTCGGTTATCTTTGTCTTAGCGGAAAGCCTGATGTCCGTATGGCTTTGTTAGATCTTCACGAAAATAAAAACATTAATTTTTTAGTTACTACTTTTGTTGTCTGGCACCTTTGCTCAGTTTGGGCTGCTATGAACAAAGTTGTTGTTGTTGTTGTTCTTGGTTGGTTTTCTAAAATCTAGCTAAAATCAGTCCTAGGTTGCATAGACATAATTATTATGCTTTTTGTTCTTGTATTCGTGAATCTGATTGTAAGGGATGTAAATCCAGCATAACAATCTATCTTAAATCAGTACTTTTGTACATGTATTTGAAATTTTCTCCTCTCGAACATCTGCCATTCGCCAGGTCTTTCTTTTTTAGTTACCACACCAAGTTTATCTCTCTATCCTCCACAATTAGCACTGCGCTTTAGCGTAAAGGTGGGTATCCTCTCGACTATCCAGAAGGTTCATGGGTTCGTAAATGTCTGTGGCGCGCTCTGGAAGCGGAATCTCCTCATGCAGCCTGTCAGCGGTAGCTTGCGGGGACAAGGTGGAAGCCAATTCAGAAGGGAATGAGACTTGAGCTGCTCCCTCTGTGGTAGGTTCGGGTCTGGGGGGTCGAAGGGTGTCCTGCATGGGAGGAGGTGACACCGATGGATCCACATTCATGTAGACTTCATGGCCATGAGCGGAGGCTCCCTGCTGTACAGCCGTGTTCAAACGGACGTTTCCTGGCTTCTCTCGCGGGGTTTCTTCTCGGTCCAGGACGACCTCTATGCATTCTGGATCTCCCTCCTCACTGTTGCCTGCCTGCGGGTCTGGGGACCTGTCTTGAAGACTTACACCTGTAGAAAAAGAATGTCAGCACGATACGCCTTAGAAATGTTATTACTTTTCGTTTAGGTGATAATGTTGTTTGTATTCCATTTGTTATGACTCGACTATGTCCTCTATGTCCTCTCTCTCTCTCTCTCTCTCTCTCTCTCTCTCTCTCTCTCTCTCTCTCTCTCTCTCTCTCTCTCTCTCTCTCTCTCTCTCTCTCTCTCTCTCTCTCTCTCTCTCTCTCTCTCTCTCTCTCTCTCTCTCTCTCTCTCTCTCTCTCTCTCTCTCTCTCTCACACACACACACAACCGGAGTTATTTCGATAATCAACACGCTCTCACCCAATTTGGTTGACATTTTGTTCCAGCTAATAATACTCGAGCAGTTGTCCTCACACTAGCATGGACAGATGGACTAGGCTGCACAGCTGTTGCTCTCGCTCTACTTTAAAGGGGCACCCTGACGGATGAGTTTTTGCAAGAAACATGTGGAGGTCACCAGGAAAATACCCTTTACAGAGATCGTAACACTCACTTTGCTCTGGTTTCCTATATAAATCAAACCGTCAAATCGGTGATTCTTCCTCGGCGGAGGTGCTGGAAGTCAAATTCTTTCAGTGAAAGAGAAGGCATGTGACCTCTCTTTTCTAATGGCCGCCTGAGTTTAGACCAAATCGTTTGTACGAAATTTTCACAATACAAGCCTTTTTATTATTTTATATTTTATTTTATACAGTTTACCTAAAGGAGTTTCGATCACAACAAAGGAAACAGCTAGAATTGTTTTTTACTGCACTACAAAAAAGAAAAAAACATCAACCACAATGAGTGGCATCAACCCACCCCATTGAAAATGTCTTCTCTTTCTGACATTCCCCCAAGGAGGAATCGCTGTTTTGAAGGTTTGAGTGTTCCAATCCTTGAAAAGGCTGTCTTTCAGGTGATCTCGATGTATTTCTTGCAAAAACTCATCCGTCAGGGTCCACCTTAAAGAGTGATCTTACCCCCAACTTCAAAGGGCCAAGAGTACTAAAGTGAGAGTGAAAACTGAGCAATCACTAATGTGCAGCAATAATGCAAAACGAATGCGAATGACAGCTGAGTCCAACCTTTTCACCGCCAGCCATATTACCCCCAACTTCCATTAATTTATCTGGGTAGAGAACTAAATCCAAATTGGGGATTATTCTGTGCCATATATAAAATAATGTTTACCTTTACTTTCAAAACTAAGACAAATGTGTCTTTGTATAATAGACCCCATGACATAGAAGTTAAATCATTGTGGTGCTAAAATGCGACTTTGGCGGCCAGCCATTATTTTGTCTCTCATAATAATTATATGAGCATTTGGCAACTGGGTCTGAGTTTTCCAAATCGTCTGATATTGGGGATTTCATTCTGTGCCATATTTAAAATCTATCTTTTGAATGTTACTTTTTTCTCTGATCTATTGGACAATAATCACAACATGCCAGGTTCTTTGTGGCTCAAGCCACAAACCTATAACTCACTTTGTCGGTCGGTCGGTCTGTTGTCTGTCTGTGTCATAGGTCGGTCGGTCGGTCCAAAATCACATTTTGACAAAATTGTCGCACTTCAAATGCGAGGCTTGGCACTTCAAAGGGCTCTTTAAAATGATGTTTTTAAAAGCGTA
>CM065687.1:15480244-15487744 GCA_017654935.2 Phymorhynchus buccinoides | reverse complement strand
CCCATTCAATTTGGTTATAAGGAAAAAACTTCAAAATGTTTTATTATATCTAAGTTTCGGATATAAGAAAACTCGGATATGGTACTAAGCAAAACATCATCTCCCTTCGATTTTCTTGAATGTTGCTGTATTTTGATATTATGATGTAAAACCTGAGTCATAAGTCGCAAGTTTCCTTATTGTCCATTGGCATTGTACAAACGCAAATACAAAATTGTCTTCCACTGTGGAAAGTAAGTTATACATCCAAATTAGAATATTGATTAAAAACAAGAAACAGAAATTTACATTGAAACAAATATGTTACTCTCACACCACACCCAATCATTCATCTGCTCTCCGCTATCTTGCTCGCTCATCATGCAACTCACACCACGTCTGCCTTCATTTTTGTTTTTCATTTTCCGTTCTGTTCTTTCTTTTTTTCCTCCTTTGTTTTCATTTTTTCATTTTTTTCATGCACCAAATGAGGTAAAAGCATTTTCTCTTCGTTTTATGTTTCTGTTTGTCTTTTATTTATTTTTTTCTCTTTTTCTCTTTTATTTTTTCCCTTTTTCCCATTCAACTCGGTTATAAGAAAAAATTCAAAATGTTTTCTTATATCCGAGTTTCGGATATAAGAAAACAAAACATTATCTCCCTTTGATTTTCTTATAACCGAGTTTTGCTGTAGACTGGGGACAACCCACAGACAGGTAGCAATACAGTGTGTGTGTGTGTGTGTGTGTGTGTGTGTGTGTGTGTGTGTGGTGTGTGTGTGTGTGTGTGTGTGTGTGTGTGTGTGTGTGTGTGTGTGTGTGTGTGTGTGTGTGTGTGTGTGGTGTGTGTGTGTGTGTGTGTGTGTGTGTGTGTGTGTGTGTGTGTGTGTGTGTGTGTGTGTGTGTGTGTGTGTGTGTGTGTGTGTGTGTGTGTGTGTGTGTGTGTGTGTGTGTGTGTGTGTGTGTGTGTGTGTGTGTGTGTGTGTGTGTGTGTGTGTGTGTGTGTGTGTGTGTGTGTGTGTGTGTGTGTGTGTGTGTGTGTGTGTGTGTGTGTGTGTGTGTGTGTGTGTGTGTGTGTGTGTGTGTGTGTGTGTGTGTGTGTGTGTGTGTGTGTGTGTGTGTGTGTGTGTGTGTGGTGTGTGTGTGTGTGTGTGTGTGTGTGTGTGTGTGTGTGTGTGTGTGTGTGTGTGTGTGTGTGTGTGTGTGTGTGTGTGTGTGTGTGTGTGTGTGTGTGTGTGTGTGTGTGTGTGTGTGTGTGTGTGTGTGTGTGTGTGTGTGTGTGTGTGTGTGTGTGTGTGTGTGTGTGTGTGTGTGTGTGTGTGTGTGTGTGTGTGTGTGTGTGTGTGTGTGTGTGTGTGTGTGTGTGTGTGTGTGTGTGTGTGTGTGTGTGTGTGTGTGTGTGTGTGTGTGTGTGTGTGTGTGTGTGTGTGTGTGTGTGTGTGTGTGTGTGTGTGTGTGTGTGTGTGTGTGTGTGTGTGTGTGTGTGTGTGTGTGTGTGTGTGTGTGTGTGTGTGTGTGTGTGTGTGTGTGTGTGTGTGTGTGTGTGTGTGTGTGTGTGTGTGTGTGTGTGTGTGTGTGTGTGAGTGTGAGAGACAGAGACAGAGACAGAGACAGAGACAGAGACAGAGACAGAGACAGAGACAGAGACAGAGACAGAGACACGACAGAGAGATCTGATGGAAAGAAGAAGACAAAAAGAACAAGACAGAAAGTGAGAGAGAGGGAGAGAGCGGTGTGATGAGAGACAAACAAACATAGACTGAGTGAGAGAGAGGACAGACGAGAGGAGAGAGAAAGAGATACAGAGACAGAGAGTTGGACAGACAGACATACAGAAAGACAGACAGACAAAAACAAAGAAAGATGCTCACGTAAATGGCATGGCATAGAAATTAGATCAGAGATTAAAATCACATGTTACTTTATATGTAATTCATACTTGCCTGTATCGCAGTACCGCCCAGTGTAGCCGATCAAACAGGTACATCTACCATCCGTTTTGCACGTGCCAGGTTGACATCCTTTGGAGCATTCCTTGCACCAGTGTCCCGATATGTACTTGTCCACAGGACAGTCTGAAACCGACAGCAAGCTATTCTATATCTTGGGGGTTTATGAAGTACGGCAATATGCCCTCCTACGCTTTCCCCAACCACAGCGCTTCACTCGATTCCACACTACCCCAGTCCAACTTTACAAGTTATATTTAGGCTACAGGACACAATCGTCAGCTCGGGTAATAAAATAAATTGACAAAATATTTAGTGATTGTGTGTCTCGGTTCGCAAGGAATTGTGAGGGGGATAAAAATAAAAAAAGATGTCGGCACACACGCGTGCGCACGGACGCACAAACACACACATCTTAATGTATGATATGCCAGGTTAATTCCCCCAAAGCATTGTACTTGTCCAATACGCAGATGATATCTGCATGTGGATGGAGGTAACTCTAAAAAACAAAACGCCTCAGCGCAACATAAATTATATTAAAAAACATATGAACGTGAACTTGACAGGATGACAGAATAAATGAGACTAAATGGACTGGGTCTATCTACAGAAAAATAAAATATAATGCTTTTTAACAGTGGCTCCAATCCAGAAAAAAATGCCCACATTTACATTAGGAACAACGCCTCTTAAATATGTAACACAAACTAATTTTTTAGAAGTTTATTTCACCTCAAAATTAACGTGGAATGCTCATATAGACTACTTATTGACAAAAGCAAGGAAAACATTACATGTTCTTAAAATCATATCAAAACAAGAATGGGGACAAGATCCATCTACATTATTAACTCTTTGTAAATCTTTAATGAGGTCAAAGTTAACATATGCACAAGAAACATTTTTTAGTGCACCAAAATATTTATTGAAGAAACTACAGAGCATTGAATGCAAGGCTTTAAAACTAGCACTAGAGGGCTTCCAGTGCATGCATCGTCTTTGCGTACTTATCAAGAGACTCAAGTGATTCCTTTAGATGATTATAGACAATTGGCCTGTTGTAAGTTTGTCATGAAAAATACAGCTTTCGAAACACAGAGATAAAAATTAGGTCAGATATTGATTTTCCTAAAAGAGCAAGGTCAATAACTTCCCAAGTCACATTGGCAACATATACATCGAAAACTATAACTGACTCTGGGGTTTCCATTGATAAAGGTGCAGTATCTGTCAGACCGTCATTTTTTCCAATACCACCATGGGAACTCTTGCTATCTCTCTTGTTCGATCTCGATTAATTTATGCTCCGGAAATTCTCTTTAGTGCTCCAAAATATTTGTTAAACAAACTACAATGCACAGATTGTAAAGCTTTTAAACTGGCACTTGGGGTACCAACTCATGCTTCTAATCTAGGATCATATAAAGAAGCAGGTGTTCAACCTCTCGATGAATATAAGAAAGCTTTCTGCTGCAACATTTGTTTTAAACTCATCTGCATATGACACATTTTGTAAAGAAGAAGCTAAGTTAGATACTGAACATCATTTTGTTAAAAGAGCTAAAACAATTCACTCTTTACAACCAATTAATTCCTTTGTCTCAGATATTATTAATTGTAAAGAATTAAAAAGTAAAGAAATTGCAGCTAAGCCATCTTTTTCGCCAGTACCGCCTTGGGAACAAATTAAACCTGCTTTTGATATTGATCATACAGATTTTAACAAAAGTCAATCTCCAAACATAATTTTTTTTAAACTTAGTTAATTTACATATGGAAAGTTGTTATAGTGGATACATTAAAATATACACAGATGGGTCTGTTCTTGAGAATGGGAATACAGGAGCAGCATTTGTAATACCCTCTTTAAAAATAGAGAAACGATATTATATAGGTAAATATTATTCAATTTTTACTGCAGAATTGTTAGCTATTTTAATGGCATTACACTATACTGCAGAATTACCTATAAATGCTTGTAAAATATTACTTTGTGTAGATTCGAAATCAGCATTACAAGCTATCAAAGGTCAAAATGTTAGCATACGCCTTGAAATGATATTAGAGATCAAACATTTAATTAATCAATTATCGAGTAAAGACATTAGTGTAACTTTTTATTGGGTTCCCTCCCATTGTGGAATATACTCAAATGAATTGGCTGATCGAGCAGCTAGAAGTGCAGCGAGTAATTCCGAGGGAACGATTCAACTTAATGTGAATTTAGATCTGCATGAATATTATAAACATATTGACAAATTATCCAAAGATAATTTTGATAGCATGTTAATGACTTCAGGCAGTCAATATTCACGCTATTGTATAAAAGGCTCAGGTACAATGAATTCCTACTTAATTTTAAAACAGCTCAAGGATACAAGTTCAAGACAAATCGTATCTTTGATGTTTAAACTTCGTTTAAATGCTTTTAAAACAAAATTTTGTAAAGACGTTAAGTGTATAATTATGTGGAAATCAAATATATATAAATCATATGCTCCTATATTGTCCTATAATCAAAGAACAAATCAACAAAACTGTTGGTGAATTGCTGAACCATCAAACGCCATTAACCATTGAAAAAATCTTAAACAACTTTAATCTCCTTAAAAGTTTTTCATAAATCCTGCACATAAGTTCTAGTTGGTATTTTTCTTTGAGTTACTAATTAATTGATGGTTTAAACTGTTTTATTATCATTTTGTTGTTAGTCATTTAGAAATTAAGACACACTTGTTTAGCTCTTCATGTTACATAAGTCAGTTTGAAATGTTACTGTATGTCCCCCCCCCCCCCCCCCCCCCCCCCCCCCCCAACGTTTTATATGCACTCAGTTAGATTTGTACGAATAGATGTGTAGGGAAAACACACATGAAATAACAGTACCATTCACGCACTCACACACACTCTCACCTCAATAGCTATCTGCTGTAGGCTTACTTAATTTTACACACATACTTGTACTTTTGTATGTGTGTGTGTGTGTGTGTGTGTGTGTGTGTGTGTGTGTGTGTGTGTGTGTGTGTGTGTGTGTGTGTGTGTGTGTGTGTGTGTGTGTGTGTGTGTGTGTGTGTGTGTTTGTTTGTGTGTGTGTGTGTGTGTCAAGTCAAGTCAAGTCAAGTCAAAATGATCTTTATTGACGATAAAAGAGTAAGCTTGATAAAGCTTTTTTACATCCTGTCGTCATAAATAAATAAGAAAAACAATTAACGCAAATAAATACAGCATATACTGGAGAAAAATCAACCACAATCAAAATCATGGGGAAAATACATACACTTCATACAAGCACAATACAAAGATCATAATATACATATGTACAAATGTAATCATAGCGGTAGAATAAAAGGAAAGCGGAATATGGAGTTGGGGAAAATAATAATGACTGAGACAAAGAGACAGAGAAACAACAGAGACACCAGAATCGAGAGATAAGAAGAGAGAGAGAGGAGAGAGAGGGAGAGAGAGAGAGAGAGAGAGAGAGAGAGAGAGAGAGAGAGAGAGAGAGAGAGAGAGAGAGAGAGAGAGAGAGAGAGAGAGAGAGAGAGAGAGAGAGAGAGAGGTCATAGTTTACTCGGACATGAGAAAGAAGAAAAATATCCGAACAAAAGCACAACTCAGAGGGAAACAAAAACAGAAAACGAACACCGCTTACATTTAAAGCGCAAAAGGAATGAAATTATTAAAATCAAACACCAACGAAAACAAAACATGAGTTTACACGCACCTGTAAAGTCTCCTCCTCTACTAGAGCAAGGCGGCATAAACACAAAACAATTTCCAACAGCAACAATAGAGCCTTAGGCACTCATTCTCATATTTACATTAGGTATTTTTACAAAGCATCAAGCATATTCTTTTTAAGTGCTTTTTTAAACGTTTGTTTTGAAGGACACGATTTTAGAGAAAAAAGACAGATTATTCCATGATGTGCCCCCCTGTGTGTGTGTGTGTGTGTGTGTGTGTGTGTGTGTGTGTGTGTGTGTGTGTGTGTGTGTGTGTGTGTGTGTGTGTGTGTGTGTGTGTGTGTGTGTGTGTGTGTGTGTGTGTGTGTGTGTGTAGTGTGTGCCCAGTGGTAGGCATTCGTCTCTTTTGTGTGTGTGTGTGTGTGTGTGTGTGTGTGTGTGTGTGTGTGTGTGTGTGTGTCTGATATCACTTGCGGGTGAACAGACGTAAAACTAAAGAACGAACACACACACACACACACACACACACACACACACACACACACACACACACACACACACACACACACACACACACACACACAAAAGAGACGAATGCCTACCACTGGGTTTCATGTCAAACTCAGGCAAACTAGTTTCCCCTATTTCTACTGCTTTAAACGTTTAAATTCAGCAATTAATGCATTGATTAGAAGTAGTATTACAAATTAAGAGGACACGGAACACAATTCGTGCATTGTGTGTACGAGTATGCCGACCCGAAATACTGGGGATAAAAAATAAGTGGGTTCCATAGTCATTTGCATATACACACATGTTTCTGGTTAAACAGTAAAAGCAGGTTCATGTGTGTGATTTTGCTAAAAGGTATAACTGAGGCTGTGCTTGGCAAATAAACCTATATAGGTGTTTTGTTCTTTTTTGTTGTCCTTTGCCGATCTATGATCGCAAAGGAGTATGAATTTGTTCGTGTATGGTTTTTGTTGTTGTTTTGTTTTCCTGCCTGTCCCAATGATATCTCCCGAACCGCTTGACAGAATCGCTTCAAATGTTGTGTGGTGGTGTGTCACTATGAGAGGAAGGCATCCGCGCATAAATGATTGCGGTCCTGACCTTGACCTTGGCGTATGACCTTAAAAATCAAAAATCTTTAAGGGCCTATAACTTCCACACCGTTGGTCTTAGAGTCTTCAAACTTGACATGTAGGTACTTTGCTTTATGGCCGTTCTGATGATAGCATACCGATCAAGGTCAAGGTCAGGGAGATCAGTAGGCCTTGAAAGTGGTAGGGGCATAAACATTGGGGTTTAAGCCATATTTTCCACATTTGTAATTGACAGAAGCGCTTCAGATTGTGTGTGGTACTGTATAACCTAGAGCAGAAAACATCCGAATTAAATTATCGCCATGCTGACCTTGACTTTGAAGTGTGACCTTGAAAACCGAAATGTACTTCTTTGCGCTATATATGTCTTGTCCAAGCTGTATCTCGTGCACTAGAAGACAGAATCCCTTCAAATTTTATGTGAGGATGTGAGACTAACAGTATAACACATTCTTACATAATACAATGTCAGAAATACAATGTCGCCGAGCGGCAGACATGTTTCCGTTTTTCTTCACCCCTCTGTATCTCGTGAAATACTGTATAGTATCACTCCAAATTTTGTGTAGGTGTGTAAAAGGAAGAGTAGAAGACATTGCAGTACAAATGATGCCATGTGGGATGAGCGGCAGACATGTCTCCGATCTAAGGGTGTACACCCCATTGATTAAGATTAAGGGTGTACACCTCATTGATTAAGGGTGTGCATCCAGGTAAAGGAAGGGGTCTAATACTAAAAGTAAAAGACATTGTTGCACAAAATGTGCCATGTGTGGCT
>CM065687.1:15467744-15472744 GCA_017654935.2 Phymorhynchus buccinoides | reverse complement strand
ACTTTTCCTCTGGGCCTAGTCTTGATTGCTGGATTTTGTTCACAAGCTCCTCACTATTGAGAATGTGGTGTGGGGTGTGACCTACTGTTGGCCCAAGAACCTGGGCCAGATATTTAGAGGCGTTATAGGTGACCCCACCACATGAAGAAACAATGGGGCGGAGAGGGCAGCCGTCTTTGTGAAACTTGGGTAGTCCGTACAGTTTAGGGGAACATTCAGCAGCAGGGTACAATCTCTGGTACAAGCTGCAGTGAATACTGTCAGAATGTCGCCAAGATTTCAACAGATTGATGAGTCTGTTCTTGATGGAGGTAGTAGGGTCTTTTTTCAGTTTTTCGTAGGTATCTGAATCAGAGAGAATGTCTTGGATTTTGGAATCATAATCAGCGGAATTAAGCACAACTGTAGCCCTCCCTTTGTCAGCCGGAAGAACAACTATGCTGTTGTCACTAGAGAGTGATTTCACTGCTGATCGTTCTGCCTTGGATGCATTCAGTCTTGGGGGTTTACTGGTCTCAACAATGTGCACTACTTCACTTCGAAGCTTGTCAGCCTCTCCCTTGTCTTCTAGATTTTTGCAAGCTGTCTCAGTAGAAGTTATAATATCTGAAATAGGAAGGGAAGAACGTGGAATGCAGAAATTAAGGCCCTTTTTCAGTACTGAAACTTCATCCTGATTGTAACTACTTTACTCTTGTATCATTGTGTGCGTGCGTGTATGTGTGTGTATGTATGCGTGCCGCGTGCGTTCATGTGTGTGTGTGTGTGTGTGTGTGTGTGTGTGTGTGTGTGTGTGTGTGTGTGTGTGTTTGTGTGTGTGTTTGTGTGTGTTTGTGTATGTATGTGTGTGTGTATCTACGTCCATGCAGGCGTGCGTATGTGTGCGCGCGAGCGTGTGTGTGCGTGTGTGTGTGTGTGTGTGTGTGTGAGAGAGAGAGAGAGAGAGAGAGAGGAGAGAGAGAGAGAGAGAGAGAGAGGGAGGCGAGTGGGAAGCGAGGAGAGAGACGATGAGAGAGAGAGAGAGAGAGAGAGAGAGAGAGAGAGAGAGAGAGAGAGGGGAAACAGATGGACGAGAGAAGCGGTTGCGTGCAATCATCGTGTTTATTTTACTTTCTAATGATTCATTATTTGTTTGCCTTTAATGTTCTTGTTATCAATGTAAAGCGCACTGAGCTCATGTGAGAAAGAGCGCTATATAAATTCCCATTATTATTATTATTATTATTATGAAGATGGTTATTGAGGAACAAACTATTCTAAGCATTACACAAACATCTTGAGGTCCATTACTTTTATTACCTTCCTTACATAGTTACAGCATTTTTAGAACATTAATTCCGTCTTCCAAGTATTACACAGGCGGCAGGAATCGCATCCCGCCAGCCTTAATAGCTGTAGTGGTGTGAAGGTGGTAGCTTAGCGCTGCTCGGCTTCATACAGCGCAGTAGTTTTCGCTCTCTTCCTCTCTGGTTGCACTGTCTGCAGACAAAGGTCTGGCTCGGCTGCACTGTCTGCAGACAAAGGTCTGGCTCGGTTGCACTGTCTGCAGACAAAGGTCTGGCTCGGTTGCACTGTCTGCAGACAAAGGTCTGGCTCGGCTGCACTGTCTGCAGACAAAGGTCTGGCTCGGCTGCACTGTCTGCTGACAAAGGTCTGGCTCGGCTGCACTGTCTGCTGACAAAGGTCTGGCTCGGTTGCACTGTCTGCAGACAAAGGTCTGGCTCGGTTGCACTGTCTGCAGACAAAGGTCTGGCTCGGTTGCACTGTCTGCAGACAAAGGTCTGGCTCGGTTGCACTGCCTGCAGACAAAGGTCTGGCTCGGTTGCACTGTCTGCAGACAAAGGTCTGGCTCGGTTGCACTGCCTGCAGACAAAGGTCTGGCTCGGTTGCACTGCCTGCAGACAAAGGTCTGGCTCGGTTGCACTGCCTGCAGACAAAGGTCTGTCCAGGGTTTGCTGAGGTAGCGTCTTCGTGATGCTTCCTCTTGCGCAATTGTGTTTCTCATGAAGGCTTTGCATTCGTTTTCGAAGGATTCGAGACGGATTCTCTGATTGCCACCAAACATTGTGACCAGCGGCCAGGAAAGACAACTTGCCACAGTCAATACTCTCTCTTCCTCTCTCCCCAGAAACAAAAAGTGATGTACACCCACCATGTCATTATGATGGTAGTTTTGCTATTGGCATTTAAAAAGTCGTGTATCATTTGTGCTCTCTCTCTCTCTCTCTCTCTCTCTCTCTCTCTCTCTCTCTCTCTCTCTCTCTCTTCTCCTCTCTCTCTCTCTCTCTCTCTCTCTCTCTCATCTCTCTCTCTCTCTCTCTCTCTCTCTCTCTCTCTCTCTCTCTCTCTCTCTCTCAGACGGACAAGTATCTTACGGCATTGGTTAGTGCCACAGTCACAAATGGTTCCTGGTTCACAGCCGTCAGGGTCCTGGGTACAGTTGTCTCCTGACGATGAAAGAAAGCACAGTTTTCATGTGCATGCGTGTGTGTGTGTGTCAGTGCGTGAGTATGTGTGTGTGTGTGTGTGTGTGTGTGTGTGTGTGTGTGTGTGTGTGTGTGTGGTGTGTGTGTGTGTGTGTGTGAGAGTGCGTGTGCGTGTGCGTGCGTGTGCGTGCTTGTGTTCATACCGGCGTGTTTCGTGTGTGTGTGTGTATGTGTGTGTGTGTGTGTCTACACGCGCACCTTCTCATGTGCAATCGAATTTTTTGTATGGTGGTGTGTCTGGTAGAGACTAAAAGAGGAAAAGATGAGACAGGAAGATATAAGAATAAAACTTGAAGTGGGGGGTTGGAGGAGAGAGGGGAGAGAGAGAGAGAGAGAGAGAGAGAGAGAGAGAGAGAGAGAGAGAGAGAGAGAGAGAGAGAGAGAGAGAGAGAGAGAGAGAGAGAGAGAGAGAGAGAGAGAGAGAGAGAGAGAGAGAGAGAGAGAGAGTCGGAGATTGAGACAAAGACACAAACGAAGATAGAGAAAGAAAGAGTACAGGAGAGAGCTGAATTTTTCAATGATTCTGTTTTTGGGGTGGGTTTTTTTTATGTTTCTGTACAAATGTTGTTGAAAATATGCATATTTCCTAGTTGATTTTATGAGTGTTTCTATTACTGCATTTTCACTCAGACAGTTTCCGGTCATTTATGAGCACAGAAATGCGTCAAGCTGCCGTTATGCGCCTAAGAAATAGTTAGGCCCAGCAAGTCTGACTTCGGTTGAAGGAAATCTTTTTGAAAGTGTTTCTTGACAGGAGAATGGACCAGAAAGACAGCAAGATGACAGCAAGCAAAGGGAAAAGGCAGAGTTAAAGAGAGTGACAGATTAAAGGAAGTTACAACCACAGAACTTCCAGAAGGTGGGGAACTATTATACAAAAGACCCCCTCCCCCGGTATCCCCACGGGGGGTCATTTTTTATGTTTTTTCAGTGCTGTTTTCTTTTATCGCACCGTGTGACGAGGGAATGAGCTAAAATGTGAAGTCTCTAGGGAGAGACTTTTAAAGTGTTGCATTTTCAATGAGAAAATTTTCCTTTAGCCCACTTCTCTAGGGTGTGGGAGATGAGCAACTTTCCCAGCCCCTTTTCATCTAATAGATTTATATTTTTGCCCGGCTTCTGGTTCGTATGATTAAAGGACATACAAGTGGTAGATTTGCTCGAAATGACAGACAGAGAGAAGTAGATTTGTACATGAAAATGACAAAACTTCCACTCTCATCAGTCTGACCAAAGGGTTCAGAATTATTTGTACACCAGTATTTTATTTACTCACAAATCTGTATAACAGATTATGCAGCAAAGTTTAAAATAGTGGGCAACTTTCAGTAGAAAGTGATCTTTGTAGGTACCATGGCTCGTTTTCACATTCGCCTCCATAGCCTAAATTTAGCTCACAAGGACAATGACGTCACTTGGATCAGGCCAAAGATATGACGCGCAGGGGTACCTGGTATATAAAAACTAAAACTCAAGTTCAAACTCTTTTATTATGTCGTAAAATCATCTTAAAAACTATGGGCACAAGAACACTAAATAAAGACAACGTTTGATAGGGCTAAGGTACACCCTTCAGATGTTGCTAAAAATATAACATGCACACCTCTTCCTACATGGGAATTAAACCAGGCACATTTTGAACCTGATTATATACTCCGTTCAGACGCTAATGCTAATCAGCTGCTTCAGCAGCTAATTCTCTCATTTATGAGAAACATGCAAATGCCCTTAAAGTTGCCACTGATGGATCTGTAATGGAAGATAGTAAAGCAGGGGCTGGTTTTCTTATCCCTAATTTAAAGGTACAAAAATCGTATCATCTTGGCCGTGGAAATTCGATTTTTACAGCTGAACTGATAGCATTAGTTATGACCTTACAATATATTGTCAATTTTCCAATGACTATCTTCAGCATTCTTTTGCGTTGACTCAAAATCGGTATTAAATGCTCTAAATTCTGATATGACTAGAGAGAGAAGCGATATTATTTTTTAGATTAAATACCTCATACATTGTCTTATTATGAAATGATCAAATATTACATTTTGTTGGGTCCCTTCGCACTGTGGAGTATTTATAAATGAACTGGCACATAAACATGCAAAAGCAGGTGCAAAAAATCATTCTCAATCAGAAAAGTTAAAAGTTAAATTATCACTAACGGAAATGAGTCATATAATCGAATACGAAATTTATTCACGTTATAAAAATAACATACAACCATACCAATTTAAATCATACATCCCTTCTGGTAACAGGCATGTAACTAGCTTAATATATATGCTAAGACTTAATGCATACAAAACCAAATATTCCAAGGAAGTTAGCTGTATTTGTCAAAGCAACATTTCTATTGAACATATATTAAATTGCTCTAAATTAAATATTTTACCCACAGATTTTGCAAATATTAAATAAATACTCTGCTATACAAAAAAGATAATTCATTTTTGATTAACCTAACACAAAATATTTTACATAGTTCAGTAGGATACTTCTTATAACAGGTTTGCA
>CM065687.1:15447744-15462744 GCA_017654935.2 Phymorhynchus buccinoides | reverse complement strand
CATTATAGACCCTATTTGAACAATGAAACCAAAACATCTCTCTCCTTCTCTCTCTATGACTCTCTCTCCCTTCTCCTGCCCCTCCCTCCTCCCTCCACTCTCCTCTTCATCTCTCCCTTACAATCATCCTCCTCCGCCATCCTCCATCATATCATCAACATCATGATCCCACCCGGCATCTATCGTCATGTCATCATCATCATAATCCATCATGAAACATCATCAGCATGCATCCCTCACACATCACCATCAAATATTCATGCATCATCATCATCACCACTACAAAACATGATAACAATAATAATAATATAAAAAAATCAACATCTATGCATCATCATCGTCTAGTCATGATGGATCATCATCACTCATTCTCATTCGTCAGTGCGTCATCTGTCATCGACTCATCATCATCATCTCATCCATCATCACTCGTCGTCACTCCTCGGTCGTACGGGACGTCGTCATATTATCATCATCATCATCGTCATCATCATGCATCGTCGTCGTCGTCATCATCAGCATCCTCATCATCATCATTATCATCATCATCTCCGTCATCTTCATCATCCCCCATCTCTTTCATCATCATCAATCATCGTCCTTATCATCTTCGGCATCGTCTCTCAGCTATCTGTTGATCATCACGTTGTTCCATACATCATCCATGCATCTCACCAGCCCAAAATCAGCATCATCATCGCATCATTCTCAGCACTCTCCACTATTCCTCAACAGTCGACTCCTTCTTGCATCATCATCATTCATTCATGCATCATCATTTACATCTCCTCATCGTCATCATCATCTCTCTCCATCATCGTATGTCATCTCCATTCCTTATGCTGCTCTTCTCTCTCTACATCATCTATGACTCATCATGCCTCAAGCTACTTCTCCATCTCTACTCATCATCTCCATCATCCTCACCATCAGTCATCATCTCTCTCACACACACATCATCACATCATCATCAATGACACACACACATGCACTCATCACATCTCCATCACTCTCACTCACCATCATGGCATCATCACCAACACACACTCCTCGACTCACCCATCACACATCACCATCATTCACTCATGCCACAGCTCATTCACACACACATCATCCTCTCATCACTTCTTTATTCACCCTCATAAACTCATTGTCACAATCACTCATCGACATCTCATCTCAGCACCATCATTAACCCCAAACTCGATCCATTCACACTCACTCATCACACTATCCCTCTCACTCTCATCATCATCACATCATCATCATCATAGCACACCGGAATCATCATCATTCTATCATACCCCACCATAGCAGCTCAGTCGACACACACATCTACACATCCTCACTCATGCATGCACACTTCCACACATCATGCACACACAAACACACACACCCGTCTCACCCACAACACCCCCACTCCAACCCCCCCTTCATGCCCATACACATACGCACCACCCTCACCCCCCCTTTTCATCCCTCAACATTATTCACCTCTACATGCATATCTCAACATTAGATACAACATCACCATCACCATCATCCCCCACCGCCCATCACCCCCCATCCCCACAGTCACCAATACATTCCCCCACACCACACCACATCATCATTCTCAGCTCAATTTTTTCCTCATAAATTTTCATTCACTCATACATTTCAATCATTATCACCCCCATGCCTCATCACCCCCCACAGCTCCCTCCCCCCCCCCATCTACCCCCACCCCCTCATCACACGCACCCCCACACATCCGACACACATCACGCACATCACACACACACACCCATACACATACACAACACACCCACACCCCCCCACACACCCCCCATACATCACTCACCCACACCAACACACACACACAACCCACGCACAACACCCCCATCCAACCCCTAACAAAAAATAACACACACCACCCACCACAACAACAACCCACACACAAAATCCACACCCCAACCCACCCAACAAACACAAACACAACCACACCCACACCACACACATACCCCTACAAAAACCACACACACACACAACACACACACACAAACACCCACCCCACAACACACACACACACACCCAACACACCCACACAACTAACCCCATACTCCCCACCCACAACCCCCCCCCCCACCACCCCCCCATACAAAAAAAAAAAAAAAAAAAAACACTACACACGGGGTCGTCGGGGGGTGGGAAACACACATTACCACAATCACCCCCGCCCATGCAATTCCCACCCCCACAAACATGTCCACACAAGCTCCCCCCCCCCCTCCTCCCCCCTGTCGGGGGGGGGGAATCACGGGGCGCGAGCGTGGGGATTACCCCCGCCCCTTCCGCGCGGAGAGGACACAAACACGCCCCCCGTGCGCACACAACATCCCCACGGGGAGGGGGGAGGGTGTGGAGGGAGGTAAACAGGCAGGAGGAGGTTGAACCAAGATCACCCCCACACACCCTAGGACACACACAAGCGCTTCGCGGAGACATTATGGCGGGGCCTACATCTAAACAACCAGGCAGAAAAGGGAAGGGAGGAGACATCTTAGGGGGAACGTTTTGGGGTCACGACAACACACACACATCAAACCACTGGAACACATAAAATAACAGAGACACGAACACACAGAGTGACACACACACAAAAAAAGAGACAAAAAAAACCCCCATACTGACACAAATGAGCGGGAACTTTTGTTGGCAATTTCTGGTTTCTCAGGGAAAAAGGTAATACAAGATATCTTAATGAAAATTTTGTGGCACACCTAGGACGAGTAACATTAGGTCCTGGGCACATTTTCACCACTACACACAACACAACCACGAGTTCCTATGACCGAGACAGGGGGTTACCGAAAGCAAACCAACACAAAAACCAACAAATTTCACATGAAATCTTGGGGACCCACCTTTATCCAGCGCTGGGGGAAACCAAGTTTGCATGCTGGGTGGATGTTGGCATGTTACATTAATCCCTCCCACTTTGCCCAAGGGACACAACCAAAACAAGGGGTTGCAAACTAAACCAATGCTTGACACACATTACTGTTCGTGTCCTTCTTCATCATACTTATTGGGACCAGAACGGGAATTTCTTGTACTTTTTCACCCAGTTGGACAATGATGGGAAAGAAACACGAGGGTTGAGGACACCACTCCCATCAACCCATCACTAACCTAAATTCCGGTGTTAGTTGCACCCCTAAAAAAACTCTGGGGCCAAACACACCAACACAGAAAACAGGATCCATTCACATTAAATTGGGAACAAGGCCACTTGTGTGTGTGTGGTGTGTTGTGTGTTTTGTGTGTTGTGTGTTATTGGTGTGTGTGTTGGGCAAACAAATCGTGTGCGTGTGCCACGCGTTTTGGCGGGTTGCGTTGGGCGTGGCACCACGTTTGTCGTTGGCGTGCGTGCGTTGGGCGTGTGTGTGGTGGTGTGTGTTGGTTGGGGGGGGATCGGTATGAAGTATCACCAGGAGAGACGAGGACGGGAGGGGACTTGCAGACAGACAGGGATACAACAGCACACAGGGACACACAGAAGCAGAGTCACAACCAGAACACAGACATCTCAGAAACAGAGACAAGAGAGAGAGGGAACACGACATGGCTACAGGTAACAACACAGACAACACATTTCTTTCAGGGAGAGAGGGGGGGGGAGAGAGAAGAAGAGAGGGAGAGAGACTCCGCTAGGAGTCACGAACAGTGTATAGTCACACACACAAAACACAAAGGGAGGGGGGGGTTCAATTCTTAAATAGGGACAGTCACCCCGGGTTTATAGTTTATGGGGGGGGGGGCCTACTTTTTTTTTCCAGTTAGGTAACTCACCACGAAAAAAACAAACTTTACCATATGTAAAGTTGTTAGGGTCCGTGGTTAAAATCACCACAAGCTACTTAAAACGTATCAGTGCCCGCTCCTTGTGGGCCACCCCTTTACCACATATAATTCCCACCCTCCCGGGAAGAATATTTTTTACCCCCATTTTTTCGGATAGGATTAGTAAGGACCCTCGAGAGGGGAAGGGGGTGGTGGGGGGTGGGGGTGAGGGGAACGAAGTATGCGCTCCTTCTGATTCTGAAAATGGATTGGGCGCCTGTCTCTGAGAAGCTATATTGTAAGTTGAAGAGGCCAGGGACAAACATAGGGGGGGGGGGGGGGGGACGGCCAAACATTTTAACTACCACACCCACACACAAACACACGGGGGAACCACCGCAGGGAACACACACAAACAGACAACAGGGACTCCAACATACGGGGATAACCCACACCAGAGAGAGAACCACCCAACAACCATAAGCAAAGGGCAAAGGCCGCCGCACCACAGGACAACCAACCCATTATCCCAACCGCACGGCATCCCGGCACGCACACGCACACAACCCAACACACACACACATACCATATAAATTAAATTATAATACAACAAAACCTGAAAAAACGCCGCCCAACGCCACACCAACACACCCACACACTAAGAAGCCGCTGTTGCGGTAAGATACCCACCCACACAAAAACTCGCAATCACCTAACCACAAAAAAAAAAACGGCAACCAAAAAAAAAAAAAATAAAAAACACAAACAAATTTACAAATACTCCCAAAAAAAAAAAAAAAATTAAAGAACAAGGGCCGGAAGAGGGGGCGTTAAATAACAAAGGTAAATTGATAATAAGGGGGGGGGGAACCTTCTCCGTAGCCTCACTTACGCGGCATTAACACAACCAAAAAAAAAAAATAATAAACTAAAAAAAAAAGGGTAAACGGGCGCCCTACCGCGCGCAAAACCCATAAAACCAAAAAGTAATCAAACTCCCAAACCATTCAATAACCAAAAATAAAGGGGGCAATACAAAACATAGCCTCGCGCCCATCCCAAAATTACCCCAAAAAACCGGCCACGCAAAACAAAAGCAGAAGAACGGCCAACCGGCCCACCGCCAAAAAACACCAACACACACACCACACACCCACACAACACACACACACGCACCCTTTTTTCCCTTTTTTTTTTTTTTTTTTTTTTTTTTTTTTTTCGGGGGGGGGGGAGATTGTCTTCTGAGAAGTAGGTCTTATATGGGAGGGAGTCCTATATGGGAGGCTATTATAAGGGAGTTCCACTGTATTTTTAATGGACGTAATAATCCTAGAAAAGTTTTAAAGGTTTAGAAAGCAGTACATTGAAATAGTTACACACTTTAAGTATTTAGGTATAATTTCAGCAGAAAGGGAAAATTTTGTTTATATGTAAGAAGTATTGTAATCAAGCTTCAATGTAGAATGTTTTCTTTATGAAGATGGCACGATTCAAATAGCCGTGTATATTGTATTGTTTATATCAATCAAGCTCACTTTTTTTTTTTTTTTTTTTACCCTTGGTTCCCTTTTTTTTCTTTTTTATGGTTGGAAATGTGGGGTTAAGATAGTATATTAAAACTAATGGAAAGATTTCAGATGACATTTTTTAAACATGTTTTTTATTTAAATCGTTCTACCAAAACACGAGCTGATAGACTGAGAACTGGGAATTATATCTGTCAGTTAAATAAAAGCAGTATGATAAGATTTTGGGCACGCTAAACTTTCGGCCACAAATCAAACAAATATCTTTAGATGTAAAGTTTGTAGATTTATATTAAAATAACGTTTCGACTTCTGGCGGTGATATTGTATAGGGATAACAAGTACACCGCGCCATTGTCCAGTCGGGTTCATGCGTTTTTCCGTCTTATAGGGTTAGGGTTAGGGTTAGTATTCCAAAAAGATAATTCGCTGAAAGGTTCATGAAAATACAGCTTTATGTTTGGTAAGAAAGGCAAAACGGAAAAAATGGAATAACCGAGAAATGCATGGGGGTGGGGTGGTGTGGTGGTGGCACATCTTACCTTTACCGAAAATGTATACATTTTGAAGTATGTAGACAACTGTGGTGTGTGTGTGGTGTGTGTGTGTGTTGTGTGTGTGTGTAGTGTGTGTGGTGCTGTGTGTGTGTGTGTGTGGTGGGTGAGAGAGAGAGAGAGAAGAGAGAGAGAGAGAGATAGAGAGAGGGTGGGTGGGTGTATGTGTGTGTTTGGTGTGTTGTTTTTGATGTTAATGTCTTTTTTTTTTACATAAAAAATATATTAGACAAGAGGTGTGGTGTGTGTGGTGTGTGTGTGCGTCTGTGCCCGTCGTGGCGCGTGTGCTTGCGTGCGCGCGTGTGACGCCCCACTGTGCGTGCGTGCGTGCGTGTTCTCTGCGTGCGCGCGTGCTGTGCGTGCCGTGCCGTGATTGGTGGTACGCGTTGCGCGTGTGCTGCACATGAATTCCAACATCAAAACATATGCCATCGGACGAACCCCCATCCGCCACAACATGGGTATAATGTTGCTTGCGACGTTCGCAGTTAGACCATGCTGGTAAGAACATTTAAACAAAACCCAAATTACAACAAGCACGCCATTACAGGAATGACAGAGCCTCCTCGTTAAGGCAAAGAATAGAGACAAGCGCGATTACAGAGACAGATTTAGGCATAAAAAAAGTTGACTTACACACTTTATTTACGAGAATGTTCAGTTAAGCAGAAGAACGTTAGAAGAAAGCGACGTTACAATCATCAGTGACTTGCTGGAATGTTACAACATAGCCAGTGTAAGGCCTCTTGTAGGAAAATTATATCTGGATACATTTATGCGGAAACGTATAAACCGTTGAGTGCCCCACTATTTTTGATAAGGGGTTTATGGTGAATAATGCATCAAAACTACACCACATATTGATGGCGAGAAGTCAGCTAAACATCAGGACATCAGACGATGATGAAAACATGTTAATTGTAGTATGATGGCCGAGTTTAAAGTGTTTACGTCCTCTGCAAAGCCATATGGACATGAGTTGATCCAAACACAAAACATTAAAACGATTAGCAAGAAGAAATAACAACACCTAAAAAGGCTATTTTATTGCAGTATGATCAAATCACCAAGCAATAAAAAAAAAAAAATAGCCGTTGTAGTCTGGATGAGAAATCATCGGTAAATTTTCCACAGAAAACAGCAGTAGCAACATTTCTCAAACAAATAGAACTGGACTGTTTTACTGCGTAATTTAAAGTGGTTTCAGGCACCAGTTCCTTTCAGAGAGAGAGCTAAGCATCTAGTAGTAGTAGTAAGTAGTAGTAGTAGTGTAGTAGTTAGAGTAGTAGTATTTAGTAGTAGTGTAGTAGTAGTAAGTAGTGGTAGGGACAAAATAAGCTGTTAGCTTTTTTTATATAAGTCCCATCGTTATACATAAAAAAGTATTACAACGAAATGTGGACAAGGTGTATACGGTCATTTTTCCTAATTTTTAAAAAAAATTACAATAAAAATCAATTGTCCAAGTTCCAAACATATTTGTAAATAATTTGGAGAATCATCCCAAGCGATTTCTGAAGTGTTAGTATTAGGTGCACGATTTAGAAGATTAATAGGTAACTAATTCCAGAAGTTAGAAACACGGAAGCTGAAACAATGTTTATTAATTAGTATTTTAAACCTTTAATGAAAACTTACCATATGCATTCATTGTTTTGACTATCATGTGGACGAATCAAAGAATTTTTTCCAAGGACAAGTCAACTTGACCATGTGAATATTTATAGGCCTCAATGAGATCCCCGCTAATTCTTCTTCATTTGAGAGAAACGTTAGGTATTTAAGTCTACTATAGTAATCCACATGTTTACTACATCCTGACAAGTTTGTTGCACTCTGTGTTGCACGTTTTTCAATGGCTGATGGGAATTGGGATTTATACTTGAGGAAACCACAATGATGTTTCCCAGTTCAAGTGGGGTCTTACTACTGCCTGTATGATTTGATACATAATATCCTAACAATATTTACAACGTTGCTTTTAATTAAACCAATTAATCTTATTACCAGTATTAATCATTATGAATATGTTTGTCAAATGAAAAATCCTTATAGAAAAGTTACCCTAAGTCTTTTTCATTTTCACATTTTGTTACTGGGACATGCCACATTGTCATTCATCATTAGTTAATCAAGACTTGGATTTATTATTTTTTATTGAACACATTACTCAACTAAAGGGAATCGGTTGTGAAAAAATACCACCACACAATGCAACTGCACGTGCAAATGATTCAAGCACGAAACAGTAAGCTCACTCAGTAGCATCATTACTGAATGCAAACACGCGCGCGCACACGCACGGCACGCGCGCCGCGCTCACGCACACACCACACACACACAACACACGCTAATTTTCATATTAGTTCATGATCCACAAGTGGCGTTTCCGGTACCAACCGAGTGGCAATATTAATTGTGAAGTGAAAATGAGTGTTTTACGTCCTCTAGGACATAGATGTGAGGACATTTGTAAATACAAAAATGGTTCCGGGAACAATACTGATGCAATGCCCGGAGCAGTGCAACCCAGTAAAGTCCGAGTTTTTAAACAAATAGCTACGTGTAGCGGTAACCACGCCTCGGTTAAAAACCTCATCGGCTATGGTTACGACACTTTTAATTAAATGTGGATTTGAAATGGCACATGATCCAGATTTCAAAAACGTCATGCAAAGCCAATCGGTCGCAGCAGCTTATTGTACGTTTTGACGTTATTTAAATAGTGGTGCCAAAACAGTACATCAATCGGTTTATGAGAGAAATCAGTTGTTCTAATGTACCTGGTGATCAATTGCTTCAAGCTTTGCATACAGATTAGCCAATACACGATGAAAAATGCGGCATAGAAAAAGGAAAGGTGTTATTAACTCTATAATTACACAAGGAGTATAATACTCTCCCTTGTTTCAACAAAAAAGAAAATATAGCACACCAAAAATAAAAGTAATGGTTGTAGTTGTACACTGAACAAGCCAAATTTAAATCAAACGGTCTGACTATGTACTCACATAATTACCTATATGATGTTCCTTAAGTAAAATGATTAAATTCAGCGCTTTGCACTGTTCATGTTATTTCTTAATTATTTAATTATTATAATGTGACATTGTTACTATTGGCCGTTTTTAGGGTGGGGTTGTTACTCCCTATGGTTGCGTGGGCTCATGCTACAGTCCCCTTGTGATGCCAATAACTCCGGGTGGCGAGTTGGGCAGCTACCGTTAGATAGTAGATCGACTTTCCTGTTTCTGTTTGCGTCGCAGACGCCAACCTTCGGATCGATAAATCGCGAAATGTGTGATAAAACATGAAGGTTTTTGCTGTCCTCTACAACATTGATTAGCGAGTTTTACTACTCCTTATTTGCTTCAATGAACATTTACTGTTTAGTCACCATCTTTACCCTGCGTTTCTGTATGTTTTTTCAATGGTAGGCTATGGACGCTAATGTGTTACTGTTTACCACATCTGTGTAAATAATTACGGTGTGGCGACAGAGCGGGCCGTATGTTTGGTTCGTTCATATTTCTTTGATGATTTACAACAAATTAAAATAATCTGAGGTTGAATGTTTGATATAGGTTGAGGGGAAAGGGGGCATTGCAAGCAAACGGGGGATTAACAGTAGGAGGGTGGGTGGTTCATCCCAAGGTCAGATGGAAGAAGGATTTTCACTATGATTGGATGGGTAGAACTAGAAAGGGTGGGAGTAAAGTGGGGCCGCAATGTAGGGGGGAAGGGGGCTCGCACAGTGACACACACACACGCACACATGTACAGAGATATATATATATAGTTTTAATCGTTTCAAGAGGCAATGCTATGCTAACAGGCACCTTGTCTAGGCGGTGGGTTAACCAGTGAATAATTATAAGCCTTTTGACTATTGATCTTATATGCAAAGTCCATGATGTTGGACAGTAACTACTACTTTTAAGTTGCGATGGAGAAGCCAAGGGTCTTACTGACTTTGCCTGCACACTTTGAATAGATGTGGGTCCGTCCCATCTAAGGTCTGGTGATATTGTAAAGCCCAGAATTTATTTTTCATCTCTATCCAATCTAGACTAGGTCCTGGCCACAATATACAGATTGGATTAGTTCCTTTACTCAGGCGGATTTTCTTCTGATCAGCATGGACTGAGCCTCTTGCATTTGTCGGGATGAAGGACATCCATTTGTTTTCCCATGATGGCTAATTCATTCTAGGTCTGGTGTGGAGCATAATTGAGGTCTCTGGGAGGGTCCACACTCCGGTGACAGAGTCGTCACAAGAGAAAGGAGTTTGGAAGATAGTTGGCCTCGAAAGACCATTGATGCCAACGGAAAAGGGTCGGCCCAAGCACAGATCCTAGGGGGGACTTCCTGATTCTCAGAGAGATAGTTCGGACAAGGAATGGAAAAGGAGGTGAGCTCAATCAACAACTATTTTTCGTGCCTGCCTGCAAGGAAGCTCTCAATTAACGATTGACTGAATTCTGATCCCATTAGGGCCGAAATTATTCATAAGGGATAGTGATAAATTTATCAAAGGCCTTTTAAATCCCACGAGTAGGACGTTGCGTCCTCCAGATCAAAATGTTTAAAAAAGCGGACAAAAATGTGCTTGATAGTGGTGGTGAGAAAATACTGGCGTCACCAACTCACTCACACACACACACCACAACTCACATACACCACAACCACAACTCAACAAATGCACGCACAACACACGCACGCACACACGCACACGCACACGACACACAGAGGCGCGGGCAGGTCGAGAGGGTATACAGTCGTATATTTGTTAAAGACAAAACAGAATTTCTTCCTGTGTGTGTGTCACTGGACTGAGTCAGTTTGTGTCTGACTATAACTTTCATAAGCAGATAAAGCGACTGCTATTCTACTTCTACAGGCTGCACTGAAATTGTTTCATTGGTGGTAGTGATAGAAGCTTGTGAACCGGGCCTCTATATATAAAAAAAAGACCAAACAATGTATCGTGTGTGTGTCACCAGTGACTGTGCGTGTTGTGTGTGGTGTTGTGTCGTGTGTGGTGTGTGTGTGTGTGTCTTGTGTGTCACTGACTGAGCAGTTGCACTATGACTTTTCACATAGCAGATTATAAAGCTACTGCTATTCTACTTAGAACTACAGGGCTGGACTGAAAATTGTTTTCACAGTGGTGGTAGGGGATGAAGCTGTAAACAGTGACAGACACCTAGGCATCCATGTTTCCAGAAGGCGTAAAAATCTCTATTTTCTCTCTCTTAGGCATCCTAAAATGTTATTAAAAACAGGACCTAGAATACTACCTTTGAGAACCACTCTGCCTAACATGCTTCAGCTCCACAGACTGATTTCACATCTGTACATATTACAATACTGAGTTCTGTTAAAGAAAAGTTCTCTATCCATTTAAGTAAAAATTGTTGTGGATTACATAAACATGTAATTTAATGTTAGGTTGTAGGGGCCTACTTGACAAACAGTTAGTGTGTAATGGGAAAGATGTGACTTGTTTTGGCTTTTGTTAAAGTGATTAAGTTTTCTTTTTAAAACATTATTATTAATTTATTTTGTTATTATTTGTTTTAAATAAAAATAGATCTTAGCGGAGGCCAAACAAGTCTAGGCGGTACTATTTCACTCTGAGTACTGGGTGCACTATCCAGGCTGTTGGCGGTGATGCTTATGCACACTTTCTTATTCAAGCACTGGGAGAGGGTTGGATGAAAGTACATTTTCTTACTACACATTATCAGAATTGCCACACAGTTTCAAGAGCCCCCAGGAGGAAACATCATGTTATGCAGTACACTTTCTTTTACAAACTTGCTGTTTGTATTACCCTTTGAAATCAAAATAAACCTTTTTTTTTAAAGCGTGAATTAGCAAATTTCCTCCTTTACATCTGCAGTCCTAAAGTTACAGGCACATGGGAGGGAACATGAGAATCAGTGAAAATGACATAATTGGTAGTGCAACTACTGGAATGAGATGAATCATACAAATTATTTTTAAATTTTTTAAATTATGAAAAACATAATAGAAAAGGAACGCCTAAGCTAATGAAAAAAGTTATGTTCTGTGGCTTTTTCGTGCAGGACCGTATCAGAGTATGAGTTTGCTCAGTTGCAGGGTTTGTGATCGAATAAATAATCACAACGAGCAAACAAATAAAGATTGTGAGCTGTGATGAGAAACACACAGTGTTGTTGTAAACAGTAGAGCTGATTAATAAAAAAATGACAGTGAGAAAATTGTTGTGTCAGAGAGTCAATGCGAGATCTGGCAAGCTGCACAGCACATCTTGTGGTTCTTTGCCCATTTATGTTGACGATCAGGCAAACAGATCACAGGACCCCATCGGCTCGGAAGTGAGTAGATCACTTTCGCGACTCGCGCGCGCTAGAGATAAACAACGCCTCACTTCTTGCAAACCGGCTTCGATTAAACGGCAATAGATGATCTAATACATTAGCTGCAATCCTAAATTACTATAAATTCGCAGACCATCATAACCTACCAACATAAAATTGCAGATAATTCCCTACATATTAAGATTATGTCGGTTATGACATTTTGCCTGAAATTAAACAGTAAACGGAATTTAACCGTCAAAACTGAAAATCGTAGTGGTGTAATATCTCGGAAAAATAATGATCCGGATTAGACTTGTTTGCATGGGAAATATGCTGAATTCGCCTCTTTGAATGTTATAGTGCCACGGAGAGAATATGTAAAATAACGGTTTTTAACGACCACCAAAATCCAATGCGGTGATGGCATGTTGTATTGATGATTATGTAAAAACGTATTGGCCAATTTTTAACATTTGTTTGCTCAAAATATGTCAAATAGGATTCGCCGTGAAAAAAAAGTAGCTACAGAATGGTTTAAATGACGGTGGGATAAACGGCCCCAGATACGCGTTAAAAATTCTTCCTACTTATTGTTCATTGAAATTAAATCTGTGGTATCACACGAATGACAATTATATGTAGAGTTCTTAAATGGTCATATCCCTAGTTCTTAAAAAGTTCATTACAACAGTTGGATTTGAGTAGCTTGACCGTTATTTACATAGTAGATTAAAAATATCTGGTTTTGTGGAGTATTGGTGATTTAAGCAATTGTTCTAGAATAAACTGGTGATCTGATGTGCTTCAAACTTAGAATATAGATTGCTTGTACCCTACTGTAGATGTATCGTAGAGTGCGCGCGGCGCGTATGTGTGTGTGTGTGTGTGTGTGTGTGTGTGTGTTGTGTGTGTGTGTGTGTGTGTGTGTGTGTGTGTTAGTCAGTTGGCGGTAGAAAGAATAAGGGATGTACAAACTGATTGGGATACATTTTAAGTGAGAGTTATTGGTGTGTGTGTTATTTAGAACTAAAAGAATGGGTGAGTAAATGTGATATGGATTCAAGATATAGGGATGAGTGAAGACAGTGAGTTGTAGAGAAAGAGAACGAGAGGGGGGAGAGAGGGGGGGAGAGAGAGAGAGAGAGAGAGAGGAGAGAGAGAGAGAGAGAGAGATTATGGCAACGCGTTCCTTGAGCTGAGACCTCAACTGAGCAGAAAAGAATAGAAAGCCAAAGCCAGGGAGGGGAGCCCTATTGATACCCACCGTTGATCTGACTTGAGTCGGAAGAGACGATGATGAGATGATGCTATCAAGGATCAATGGTGGCGGGAGATCGATGAGATCGATTATCTATCGATCATTCCTCTCCATTCGCGGCCGTCATGGCGTGGGTGAGTGATCGGCACTGGATTGGAAAACGGTCCATTGTAGGAGGCTACTCGCGAAGCGCTCGTCCATAAACAGGCCCGGACAGCGTCACCCCCCATCCCCTTCACACCCTTACCTCTTGTTCACTATCATTATTCACTTTTTTTTTTATAGCTTCATTGCCCATCTTGATCTCTTCTTTGACACTTTCTGCTTTCATCTTTTTGCCGTGCATTTATTGAGTTGAGTGTCTAACTCTGGTGTGTGTGCGTCTTTGTGTGTGTGTGCGTGTGTGTGCGTCTGTTGGTGTGTGTGTGTGGTGTGTGTTGCGTGTGTGCGCGCGTTCTGTGTGTGCGTGCGGCGTATGTGTGTTTGTGTATATATATTGTGCGTGTGTCTGTCTGTCTGTGTCAGTGTGCGGCTGCCCGTCGATCCGTCTGTCTGTCTGGTTTGTCTTCTCTCTCTCTCCCTCTACTCTCCGTCTAACACACAGCACGCGTAGACAACACACACACGCGCACGCAACACACAACCAACACACACTCACTCACAGACACATCAACCATACGCTTTCATTAAAACCATAATCTATCCCTTGCTTCATTAAAGCTAGTGTCATCATTCTTTTAAATCGTAAAGAACTAGTAGTGGCTAACAACCAAAAGCATCAGCATCTCTACTGTAAGGCCAACCCAACTGGGTCTACAGGGTTCTGTTTTAGGTCCTTAATCTGTTTTAGACTATTATGATAATGACTTGCCTGCATATTGATTGTGCAGTAGTGAATGTTTGCAGATGATACAATCCCTACATGCTAGTGATTTGGTTTTGATACATTGAACTTATCAACTAAACTGCAAGAAACTATTAATAAACTATCACTTGGACCCCAGAATGTATGCATGGATGTATGTATGTATGTATTGTATGTATGTATGGTATGTAGTATGTTATGTATGTAGGTAGGCCTATGTATGTATGCATGATGTAAAAAGACAAAAAAGTTAGTATCCTTTTCAACCAATATTTATAGAAACAAAGAAATTGAGGTTAGTGATGACACAAAAGATAGGCGTTTAAAAAATAACTTAGACACAAAAATGTTAAGGCGTAATCATTGCCAAGATTGAAACATACAACATCTCTTGAGGAAAAAGTTCCAAAAACGTATCAACTAAGTAAAGTAAAATATTTCTTAAGGTCTGTGTTACACGTTAACCAATTCACAAAATATCATATTCCCATGGCAAACACAGTGAGTTGTAAGTCAATATGATGAGTGGCCTCTAACAATGTGTTGCATGGGGAAATAGAGATATTTTAGTGAACATTATTAACGTATATGCACAGATAGACCTTTAGATACGCATCGCGCT
>CM065687.1:15418587-15443587 GCA_017654935.2 Phymorhynchus buccinoides | reverse complement strand
GACCTCCCGTTATAAGACTCCCTACCACATAAGACCTACATCAATTGAATTAATTACTACTTGTGGCGGTGCCATAGCCGATGAGGTTTAACCGAGGCGTGGTTACTGCTACAGCTATCTGTATTAATTTTTTAAAAATCGGGACTTTACTGGTTTCGTACTGCCTCCGGGCATTGCCTCCAGTATTGTTCCAACCATATTTGTATTTACAAATGTCCCATATGTGTCTGATTCAGGCCAAGAGGACGTAAAACTCCATTTTCTTTCTCTAAGACCTACATCTCTGAGGCATTGCCCTTCTTTGTAAGTGGGATGGAAGTTCAGTTTAACGTCGCCTATCGGCTTTCGTCATGTACGACCGGCTGAACAAACCAACCACGGTATAAACAAAAATTTATGTTCCTGAATCACTGTCTTAGCCAAAAGGACCGAGAAGCGATCAGTATTCGCTTTTGTAAGTATTAAAATTTCCTCCTTTATAACACCCCCCCACCACCACCACCACCACCCCACACAGTTAATACCTTATTTTGGAAGGTGGTTTTTTTTAGTTCTTAAAAAGGAGGCCCGTGGTCGAGTGGTTAGAGCGATCGGCTGCGGTGCGGAAGGGCGCGGGTTCGTGTCCAGCTTGGAGTCGGATTTTTCTTAGCCTGAAAACCCTCTGTGTCCACCTAGCAGTGAATGGGCTCCTGGTTCGTTCAGAGAAGGCTAAAAGGCGGCGGAAGGAGAGGGATGGGCTCCGCCTTCCATGATGCCGTGCCCTTGACACGGTGAACCTCTAACAGTTCACTGCCCCTACGGCCGATAGGCTATGGGACACCTTTACCTTTACCTAAAAGGGAGGCGAGGGTCCACCGTTATAAAGCCTTTTGTATAAATAGTTCCCCCACCTTCTGGAAGTTCTGTGCTTGTAGCTTCCTTCACTCTCTTTGACTTGCCTTTTTCCCTTTGCTTACTGTCATCTACTATCTTTCTGCCTAACCGGTCCATTCTCCTGCCTTTTTTTCTTTCTTTCAAGAAACACTTTCAAAAAAGATTTCCTCCAGCCGAAGTCGGACATGCTGGGCCTAACTATTTCTTAGTTAGGCGCATAACGGCAGCATGACGCATCTGCGCTCATAATTGACAGGAAACAAAGCGACCGAAGAAGAAGAAGACTGCTATGGCGCCAGTCTGTGAAGACGTGTGTGGACCGATGGCAGGATAGCAATCAACGAGAAAGTGTCACAGAATGGCAGACATTACCTCAGTCCACATTATTTCAGCCCTCGCAGTTCTTCATTGGATTCTGCAATACCTCCTCGGGTGTTTCGGAGTCTCTTCCGTATGAATAGTTCCCCCACCTCCTGGAAGTTGTTAACTTCCTCTGAATCTGTCACTCTCTTTCACTTTTGCCTTTCCCCCTTTCCTCACTGTCATCTACTATCTTTCTGCCTCAATCCACGTTCCAGCCCTCGCAGTTCTTCATTGGATTCAGCAGTACCTCCGTGGGTGTTTCGGAGCTTCTTCCGTATGAATAGTCCCCCCCACCACGTGGAAGTTGTCAACTTCCTCTGAATCTGTCACTCTCTTTCACTTTTGCCTTTCCCCCTTTGCCCACTGTCATCTACTATCTTTCTGCCTCAATCCACGTTCCAGCCTTCGCAGTTCTTCATTGGATTCAGCAGTACCTCCGTGGGTGTACCGGAGGTTATTCCGTATAGATAGTCCCCCCACCTCCTGGAAGTTGTCAACTTCCTCTGAATCTGTCACTCTCTTTGACTTTTGCCTTCCCCCCTTTCCTCACTGTCATCTACTATCTTTCTGCCTCAATCCACGTTCCAGCCCTCGCAGTTCTTCATTGGATTCAGCAGTACCTCCGTGGGTGTACCGGAGGTTATTCCGTATAGATAGTCCCCCCACCTCCTGGAAGTTGTCAACTTCTTCTGAATCTGTCACTCTCTTTGACTTTTGCCTTCCCCCCTTTCCTCACTGTCATCTACTATCTTTCTGCCTCAATCCACGTTCCAGCCTTCGCAGTTCTTCATTGGATTCAGCAGTACCTCCGTGGGTGTACCGGAGGTTATTCCGTATAGATAGTCCCCCCACCTCCAGGAAGTTTGGTGCTTGTCAACTTCCTCTGAATCTGTCACTCTCTTTGAATCTACCTTTTCCCCTTTGCTCACTGTCATCTACTATCTTTCTGCCCCAATATACATTTCAGCCCTCGCAGTTCTTCATTGGATTCAGCAATACCTCCATGGAGGTTCTTCCGTATGAATAGTTCCCCCACCTCCTGGAAGTTTTGTGCTTGTCAACTTCCTCTGAATCTGTCACTCTCTTTCACTTTTGCCTTTCCCTCTTTCCTCACTGTCATCTACTATCTTTCTGCCTCAATCCACGTTCCAGCCCTCGCAGTTCTTCATTGGATTCAGCAGTACCTCCGTGGGTGTACCGGAGGTTATTCCGTATAGATAGTCCCCCCACCTCCTGGAAGTTGTCAACTTCCTCTGAATCTGTCACTCTCTTTCACTTTTGCCTTTCCCTCTTTCCTCACTGTCATCTACTATCTTTCTGCCTCAATCCACGTTCCAGCCCTCGCAGTTCTTCATTGGATTCAGCAGTACCTCCGTGGGTGTACCGGAGGTTATTCCGTATAGATAGTCCCCCCCACCTCCTGGAAGTTGTCAACTTCCTCTGAATCTGTCACTCTCTTTGACTTGGGCCTTTTCCACTTTGCTCAATGTCATCTACTATCTTTCTACCTCAATCCACATTTCAGCCCTTACAGTTCTTCATTAGATTCAGCAATACCTCCGTGGGTGTACCGGAGGTTCTTCCGTATGAATAGTCCCCCCACCTCCTGGAAGTTGTCAACTTCCTCTGAATCTGTCACTCTCTTTGACTTTTGCCTTCCCCCCTTTCCTCACTGTCATCTACTATCTTTCTGCCTCAATCCACGTTCCAGCCCTTGCAGTTCTTCATTGGATTCAGCAATACCTCCGTGGGTGTTTCGGAGTCTCTTCCGTATGAATAGTTCCCCCCACCTCCTGGAAGTTGTCAACTTCCTCTGAATCTGTCACTCTCTTTGACTTTTGCCTTCCCCCCTTTCCTCACTGTCATCTACTATCTTTCTGCCTCAATCCACGTTCCAGCCCTCGCAGTTCTTCATTGGATTCAGCAGTACCTCCGTGGGTGTTTCGGAGCTTCTTCCGTATGAATAGTCCCCCCCACCTCCTGGAGGTTGTCAACTTCCTATGAATCTGTCACTCTTTGACTTTTGCCTTCCCCCCTTTCCTCACTGTCATCTACTATTTTGCCCTTTACTCACTGTCATCTACTATCTTTCTACCTCAATCCACATTTCAGCCCTCGCAGTTCTTCATTGGATTCAGCAATACCTCCGTGGGTGTACCGGAGGTTATTCCGTATGAATAGTTCCACCACCTCCTGGAAGTTTTGTGCTTGTCAACTTCCTCTGAATGTGTCGCTCTCTCTTTGCCTTTTGACTTTTCCCCTTTGCTCACTGTCATCTACTATCTTTTCTGCCTTACCGCGGGTCAATTCTCCTGCCTTTGTTCTAGAAATTCTTACAGCGAATTTCTCCAGCAGAAGTCGGTTATGGTGGGCCTATTTTCTCTAGGCGCATTACGGCAGCATGACGCATCTGCGCTCATATGATAGGAACTGTCACTGAACGCCTACTGTAACACAGTTTTTTGCACACATTTGTTTTAGCCTTTTGCAATGACATTTGTTAGGATGCTGCTAGCCGACAAAAAAAATATGACATTTCTTGAAAGTTAAGCAATGCTGCTGAATAAAACGTCCCTGCTGGCTGAATAACTGCCCCGATTTTCTTGATGCCGGATCTGAAAGAAAGGTAATTAAATTACTGCTTTCTTCACTATAACAACTTTGGTCAAAATCCATCCAGTAGTTTTTTTTAAAAAGTGACAAGACACACAACACACGGACAAAGGATAAAACATACTTCTTGTTCCATCTTGGTGGACCCGGTGTGGCATTCTCCAAATGGATTTGTTCTCAACTTGTCTACGCATGTGCGAAGAGTTAGATATAGGTTTAGGGTTAGGGTTAGGGATAGGGTTAGGAATAGGGTTAGGGATAGAGATAGGTTTAGGGTCAATTTAGTGTCGAATACACAAAAGATAAAATTTGATGGTACGTCATGATCGATTTCGCACATGCGCAGACAAGTTGAGAACAAATCCATTTTGAGAATGCCACACCGGGACAGTGAATTGATTTTTTTTTCAGTCGCTTTCTGTCTGTCTTTCCTCTTTCCTTCTTTCTTTCTTTCTTTCTTTCTTTCTTTCTTTCCTTCGTTCTTTCTTCCTTCATTCTTTTTTCTTTCTTTCTGTGCCTAATGATTCGCCGGGGTTTGACAATCGAATGGCTCTCGGGCTATTCAACACCACTCTAGAAACAAGGCTGGCTGGTTATTTTCTGAAGGTGTCTGTTTCTTTTGTGATGAGATTAGCGTCCGATCGGTCGGAGACCCTTATGGAAGGTGTCTGAAATGAAAGTGCTTTATATTTGTCTGACCACCCGGAGAGAGAGAGAGAGAGAGAGAGAGAGAGAGAGAGAGAGAGAGAGAGAGAGAGAGAGAGAGAGAGAGAGAGAGAGAGAGAGAGAGAGAGAGAGAGAGAGAGAGAGAGAGATTTGCTTTGGTATTTCATGAATAGGTAGGTAGTAGACTAATCGACCTAAAGCCATACAACAGAGCACGTGACAACAATGACAAATTAGAAAGATTAAGGAAGTTTTCAAGCCTCCACATAGGAATACCACTAGGATAAACCCTTTCGCCGCCAGCCATTTTTCAGCCAAAAAATACTATCAAACGTAACTGGGTAGAGAAAAAGTGTATCTGCAATATTGGGAATTCCTGTGTGACATGCATAACATTAGGCCTATTATTACCTCCCAATATTAAGAAAACTAGCGCAACGCCGAGTACCAGTAACGCCTAGTAACGGTAATGCCAAGTACTGGTAACGCAGAGTACAGCCAATTTGAAGCGATTTGGTAAAGAAACGGTGGAGTTATAAGGCCCCGTTTCGCGTTGGCGCTGCTCTGAGAGTGATGCGCTCTCCCTAGTAACGGTAACGCCTAGTAACGGTAACGCCAATTACTGGTAACGCTGAGTACAGCAAATTTGAAGCGATTTCGTTAAGAAACGGCAGAGTTAAAAAGCCCCGTTTCCCGTTGGCGCTGCTCTGAGAGTGACGCGCTCTCCTGATTTTCTTCACATTTGCTGCCAGGCTTCGTCCCAGTGACAGCAAGCCTGACAGCAAATTTGACGCGATTCGGTTGAAAACCGGCGGAGTTATAAGGCCCGTTTTGCATCATGCTGCTGTTATGCGCCTAAGTAATCGATTCACTTTCGGTTTGGCACATCGATAGTCACCGTCCCCAGTCATCTATCTGCCAAATTCGAAGGCAATCGGCCCAGAAACGCCGGAGATACGGGCGCCGAGAGGCCGGCGGATGCGCGTTTCGCGCATTTGCGAAACCGCGCAAATGATACGGCCGCCTCGGTTGCCGTTGCCATCGCCCCGTGAGGGCTCACAGCAAATTTGAAGCGATTCGGTCGAAAAACGGCGGAGTTATAAGGCCCGTTTCGTGTTTCAGACACACACACAGGCAGACACACGGACAGTTGGCTTTTTACTATATGATGGGCTTTTAGATAACAGGCTCAGATTTGATGCCTTTTTAGTATCATGGGCGTTAAACCACTGTGGTGCAAAAATGCGACATTGGCGGTGAAAGGGTTAATATTATAAATACTTAACTTGGCTTGTATGAAGATATCAACTCATTAACTCTTTCGCATCGCAACGATTTTGAATTATTAAAAAAAATCACAAATCACTCCAGCCATGCACACAAGCAAAACATACATAAACAAAAGGAGAAATGAAAGAAGATTACAGTGTTTTTTACTTTAGGTTTAGACATAGGGAAGTGGTAGATCAGACTGTTTTTAATATAAAAAATATAGACTTTATATAGAAAAAACTCTACACCAATTGGTTTCCCGACAACAAACCACTACCAAAGCACAGTCAGAGGCAAAATTGTGGTCTAAAGGAGTGAAGCAAGCTTAGAAGTGACCAAGGTATGGTGTGCACACAGATTTACTTCCCTTGAAGCAAATGCATCAAACTGACAGCTATCTATTAATTCCGCACATATATGGCTGGAACGACTTGATTGAGTTAACGGTACTATTGTTTCTTTTTAGGCAAGCTCAAGGCTTGTTTTCCATCTGTAGACCAGCTACTGTGTTCATGTAGGTCTGTGATTCTCATAATTATTGTGGCACAGGCAATGATCTTTCGGAAAGATGGGAAATTGGAACAGAGCGAAACAGCGTGGCTCTTTCCGCCATCAGATTATCTTCTCTTACGGGCAAACATGTGGATTTTTGCCGGGAAATAATTGGTCTTGGTTGGATAGTCTCCAGAGGCCAATGTGTCTCCACACTATTCTTAATTTGCGGTTCCATTGTTGTTGTTTTCGTGGCGCTTTGATAACCACGTACTACCGTAGATGTGATAATAGTTGGGATCGCTGATGTCGTCTGGCTTTCGGAGGTGAGAACCGGCGTGTTTTGCTCGTTTCTAGTAATGCTTTTGTAGTTTCAAAATGTTAACTTAAAATTTGTGGCTATTGCTCCCTGAGCTGTTTAGAGATTAAAATGTTCAGGATCACCTTTTTTAAGAAGCAATGCAAATCTTTAAAACTCGATTAAGGTCTGAAGACTAACAACTATATACATACGATCTTTATTTTCATCCAAAGTCAGTTTTAAAAACGATCAAATATAAAAAAATGAATTTCGACTTTACCAAGTCCAAAAAAGATACGCTTTGAGATGTAAGTTATGAAAGAGAGAGGGTCCCTAGCATTATTTCCGTGTTCGATGGTTTTCTTTTTTATCTTCCGCCAGATAGGACTGACATGGGTCCACTTGAGTCTATTAAGCGGAAGCATTTCACTTGAATAATGACTCACGTGGCCCTGTCGGATCGCATCCCCATACGATTTTACGCGTGTGTGGCTCCGGCTTTAGGGTGTCGTGTTGCTAGTATAGGTGCAAGATGATATTCCACCCAGTAGCGACAAGACTCCTGTTAGTAGCACGGTGCATTGAAAATGAAGGAACAATTCCCGGCTTAGTTTAAGCCTACGTCATCTTTTCACCTCATCAGACGGTCGCAGGTTCAACGACCAGTCGATCATGCTGACGCCGTCTGTCCGTCTGTTTTGTCAATTTGTCTGTCTGTCCGTCTGTCTGTCTGTCTGTCCGTCTGTCTGTCCGTCTGTTCATTTATGTCTCTTTCTCAGGATGGGATTATTTTGCATTTTCTGAAATTGTAAGACATCTTCTTGTCTTATTTTCTTTGGCAATGTTGGTACAGCGGAACCTCCCTTGTAAGACCTTCAAGAAACACCCCAAATGAGGTCTTATAAGGGAGGGGTCTTATAAAGGAGGTAATTTTAATGCTTAGAAAGAAGGGCAATGTCTCAGTGAAGTAGGTCTTATGTGGGATGGAGTCTTATAATGGGAGGTCTTATAAGGGAGGTTCCACTGTATTGTTTACAGTAGCAGATGAATTGGCTAGATGCACCAACGTAAGACCTACGTAGGTTTTTGTTGTATGTTGGGTTTTGGGTTGGGTTTTTTTTAGTATTGTATATGTTTTATTATTTACACCTCTTTCATCTATCCACTCAACAGTTCCTTCATTCTCTCACACTGTTATATCTTAGTCAACCAATATGTCTTTTTTTGTATGTAGGAAAAAAATCTATAAGGTACAAAATATGAGGCAAAGTATAATGTATGCATAAAAACAACATCAAATTGTATATCTTAGAAATGAATGAAAGGAAAATAGAAAAAAAAACAGTTTTCAAAAACATGGTAAGAGAAGTTTCTTTTCAAGTTTTCATGAAGCACACACACGCGCGCGCGCGCGCACGCACATGCAAACTGAACACACACACACACTGGCACTACATGCGCGCGCACACGCACGCACACGCACACGCGCACGCACACACACACACACACACACACACACACACACGCGCGCGCGCGCGCGCACGCAAAAACGCACGCAAACAGAGAGAGAGAGAGAGAGAGAGAGAGAGAGAGAGAGAGAGAGAGAGAGAGAGAGAGGGAGGGGGGGGGGGTAACCCTTACAAAAGTAGGGGGAAATTATTTATATGATAACCAGTTTTGCTGGAACTTTTCATATTTGCCTGATTATTATGGTATTCCATACCTATTCTTTAAGTAAACTGAAAACACCGTTACAAGAGGAACAGAACCATTGCATTTACATTTGTATATGTACAGCTTTGACATCATCACAACAAAGTCAATAATGTTGTCTGAATGTACATTTTGTTGCACACCAAACAGAATAAACTGGTCTCAGTGAAAAGCTTAGGTCATCACAGCTCATGCCTTCACTTTTCGCTGTTCTTTGAAGGTTTAGCCAAAGGGAAGAAATCAATGGACTTCTTCTTCTTCTTCTTCTGCGTTCCCAGGCCATATGGCCATAATGGGTAAGGTACGTATGTGTCCGGTTTTCAATTTGCAATGGTCTCCCGCTGCGTACAGCCAACACATTCCGATTTGGGAGGAGCTCAAAGGAGAAACATTACTTGGAAGATTTTTTTTTAAAGGGCTGGAGCTGGGCCAATAATAAGTCAGAAAGATAGTAGATGATAGAAAGCAAAGGGAAAAGACAGAGTCAAAGAGAATGGCAGATTAGAGGAAGTTACTGTTGTGTTGTTTACTAGTATAAGAGTTAACGCCCTTGGCGAACGCACGCGCGCGCACTCCCGCCCCTGCATCCAAGAAGTCCGCCATCCAAGAAGTAGCCAATGTATCGTCAATAAACATACTGCTTACACACGAGCTGTTTTCCCATGTGTTCCTATTGACTGACAGACATAATAGTTACGAGCAAATAACTTCAGAAGTTGGGGGAACAAGTAAATGGACAATTCCATAGTAGATGATTAATTGTTTCCTCTTCCTCCCCACAGACAGAACAGTGGTGAATCAACACCTTTGCGTAGATAGGCTACAAATAACGAGTTGTGGATGGAATTCGGTGGATAATGCGGATCTGCAGCCATCTTAATAGACGATTTTAGGAGAAAAAACCTAGGGTAGAGCACTTCGTGAAAATTATAGTTGTTTACCTCCATTACTCGGTCAAATACCATAGCAGCAATGCAACAATGGCGTCGAAGCATGAAACTGCAGGATGCGAGTCAGCGACTTGCAAACATTTTTTTAAGAAAAATTAGGGGTGGCCAATGGCCACAAACTGATACAAATTGCAAAATATGTGACGTAAAAATGTAAATGACATATTTTTTTAGAATGACGCACGGTGTTCTAAGTGCTGTATGTCTGCTCAAACACACGAGTCGATAGGCTACGAGAGCTGACGGTAGAGTGACTACCCCTATTTGACCGATTGAATTAGGCAAGATCACTCCCACACACCATGAAATTACTCCCCTGAATTATTTCCGAACAATTCCTGTTGCACATCAGAGCTGGTTTGTCCCCCGTAGACGGATGCGTTTGTACCATAGTGTTCAAGTGCTTTTGGCTGTTGGGATGATCCCTGGAATCTTTGAGCCAGGGTACGTCGGCAACAAAACAACAACAAGAGCTGGTTTGCATACACATATTAAAAATATTCTTCCAATCTAAATATCATAATTATTTCTGGTTCCATTTTTGTATGCCTGTGACTATCACTGTCATTTAATGTTTTCTGTACTCCCCTATTACCTTAGAGATAATCAATCAACCAACCAATCAATCAATCAATCAGTCCATTTATTATCCAGCGCATAAAAGGGACATGTTGCCTAATAGGATAATAAACCGTGTTAAATTTTCCTGTAATTTATAGCGAGCAGTTGATTGAACATCCCTATTTATTTGATATTTCTTAATTGCTTGACTTATTCCGTTAAAGGTAAGAAAGTCTGTGTTTAAGTCTGGGAATTTATTTTTGAAATTTTGATAGCTTAGAAAGTTTTCTTCTTCATTATGCAAATGACAAACACAGTAAATGTTTTCAAACCATTTTTTTCATAAACACTGTGTGTCTACCTTTTTAATTTATGTTATTATTATAAAAATGAATTCTGCATTAAATTCATGAAAATAAACAAAATAATGACAGTAACAAGCTTTGTCTACTCAAACATAGTCTCTCATATGGCGGCTGCCAAACACAGACAAAAGCATTATTAACATATTCAAGAAAATAGACAAAAGTCAATCTCCAATATTAGGAGCAAAAACAAGAAAATACTACTACTACTACTACTACAACTACTACTACTACTACTACTAATAATAATAATAATAATAATAATAATAATAAAGAAATTCTTCATGATCATTGTTGACAGAAAGTTGTTAAACATAAGAGAATTATTATATATATACATCTGATGATGAAATTCTGCTTAACGTCCTCCGGTCTGGATCAGACACATATGGGACATTAGTAGACATAAAGATGGTGGGAACAATCATGGAGGCAATGCCCGGAGGCAGTGCAACACCAGGAAAGTCCCGAATTTTTAACAGTACACGTAAGGCTACAATATAACAATACAATAATATAATTAAAAATATATATTTCTACAGCAAACTGATGTAAATATCATTCAAGATATCAAAGCTAAAGAGAGAAGAGAAATAACAACAACAACATTAGGAAAGATGATGGGGAATACCAAAGTACATGAATAATGAATTTCTCGTTACGCAATGTCATCAAAACATCTAGATTTATAAGGAAATCCCACAATAATGTTGACGGTTTTACTATTTTTATGGCACATCTTTAGATCAGCAGATGAGGCCATGGTACAAGGGAAGGTACTCGGCTTTAGTACAAGTTCAATGTGCATCCTCTGTTGCTTCCCCTGACAGCATTCGCTTTCATACCTTCCCATGAAGTAAACCAGTGCTGATGTTGGAGCTTGCTTTTATCTTCTATAGGAAGTTATTTATAACATAACAATGGTCTACCGTATACTCCGCTTATAAGGAAGTGGAGGGGACATCATTTTTGTTTGTTCCTTATAACCAATGTTCATTATATCCGACCATTGGTTATAAGGAAGTTATTTCATTTACTTCCTTATAACCGATGTTGAGCAAAGGTTATTGGTAATCAGATTATACATCTGTATCATTAAAAAAATCGGGACTTTCCTGGAGTTGCACTGCCTCTGGGCATTGCCTCCAGGAGCGTTCCCACCATCTTTATATCTACTAATGTCCCATATGTGTCTGTTTCAGACTGGAGGACGTTAAACAGATTTTCATCGTTGAGCAAAGGAAGGAATAGATGAATTGTAGAAAGACAAAAACACAAATGCGCATTCCTTTGATGTTTTAATCAACAAAAAATAAACAAATAAGTAAAGGAGAATATTACCCAAATGGGTGATTACTGTGCACTTGCTGAACAAATATACTGTCCAATAAAAGAAACGCAAACACACGAACATTTCTTTGTCTACTCAAACACGCACGCACGCACGCACGCACGCACACGCACACGCACACGCACACGCACACGCACACACACACACACACACGAGAGAGAGAGCACGCGCAGGCGCACGAAGGGACAGAGGGAGAGAGAGAGAGAGAGAGAGAGAGAGAGAGAGAGAGAGAGAGAGAGAGAGAGAGAGAGAGAGAGAGAGAGAGAGAGAGAGAGAGAGAGAGAGAGAGAGACAGAGACAGAGAGAGAGAGACAGAGACAGAGAGAAACAGAGACAGAGAAATAGACACAGATATCATAGACAGACAAACAGACAGAGAAACACACATACAGAGAGAGAGAAAGAGAACACCCCCCCCCCCCCCCACCCCTGGATCCAGTTCTATTGGCAACGCTTTCCTTTGAACTGAGCTCAACTGAAAAGAAAAGAATTGTAGCCAATCCAAGGAGTCGAGCCCCACGTGATCTGACTTGAGTCCGGAAGAGATCGATAATGATGCTGATGCTGATCAATGATCAATGGTGGCGGGAGATCGATACCTATCGAATCGATCCTCTCCTCTCCCATTCAGCTGTCGTCATGGTTGGTGAGTGATCGGTGTCGCATGAAAATAGGTAGCTCGTAAAAATAAAAAGCTCGCTACCTATGACAGTGTATATTTGCGACATTGAGCATGAACCACAAATTTCACTTTTTTCTAGGGTTAGGGATAGGGTTAGGGTTAGGGTTAGAGTTAGTTAAATGGTTAAAGTACAGAAAAAGTGAAATTTGTGGTTGTCGCAAATACAGACTCTCATAGTAGCGAGCTTTTTATTTTTACGAGCTACCTTTTTTCATGCGACAATCGGCCTCTGATTGGAAACCGTCCCATTGTTAGTCAACTCGTGGTCGACTCCTGGAGCGCTAGTCCATAACGCCCTGCCAGGTCCACTCCCACCACCCTCACCCCTTACCCCTTCCCCTCTTGTTCACTATCATTATTCACTTCTTTTTTTTATAGCTTCATTGTCCCATCTTGATCTCCTTCTTTGACACTTTCTGCCTTTCAGTCTTTTCCCCTGCATTTATTGATGTCGATGTGTCTAACTCTGTGTGTGTGTGTGTGTGTGTGTGTGTGTGTGTGTGTGTGTGTGCGTGTGCGTGCGTGTGCGCGCGCGTGTGCGTCTGTGTGTGTGTGTGTGTGTGTGTGTGTGTGTGTGCGTGTGCGTGCGTGTGCGTGTGTGAGTGTGTGCACGCGCGCGTGTGTGTATGTGTGTGTGTGTATGTGTGTGTGTGTGTGTGTGTGTGTGTGTGTGTGTGTGTGTGTGTGTGTGTGTTTGAAAATAAATCATCAGATTGACTCAGGAAAAAGGAAATGTAACTGACCAAAGATTGAAATGCTATATCCATATTTTTTTTATTTTTTTTAAAGTTGGTTTTAGAAGAAAAAACAACATCCGTTGAAGTTTCTTTTTTCTAGTTCTCAAACAAATATTTTCTCCTTTAGAAGAGAAATTCATAAGTGCCGATTTCCTGTATTTAGATATTCTAGTGCAGATAGAAAAGAGTTGTGCTATTCCAATGTTGTAGTTGAGTATGCAGTGTATGTACATTTTGTACGCAGTGGCAAAGCATTGAGAGAGAGAAAAGAGTTAAAGACCCACCAGATCACATGTCAAAATCACGGTTTTCACGTGTTTTCCCTCTTATAGCTGGTAAGAAATCTTGTTTTGACCAGGTTTGACTCCGATACTAATGCCCCCAAATTGAAAATAAAGCATAATTTTAAAGAGCAGCCTCAATTTGAAGTTTGGGGCATTTGTACGTGGGGGGTCAATGTGTCTTTAAACGATTGTGACAGATGGATCTTAAGGTTTGGCTGAATGGCTGTCCATTCATTTTAATTTGGACATTAGATGTGCTTTTTATTTCATGTAAGATGTCCTACAGATACTTTTTACTTCAATTATTTTAGTTTTCTTGTATGAGAGAGAGACCATGCATGGACATGGTGTCATGTGTATGAATGTTCTTTAGAATGTGTGCTTTGGGAAGAACATACATTGTACAGTTTGGGAGCATAATGTATAGATTGATTACAATAGTGTGATACTCATTATAGTGAATGTGACTGACCTAACTACTTGTTTATGTATGAATATGAGACTTACGTTTGTTTCTGTCTTTGTTTTATTTTAGTAAACAAAAGTTGGTATTGAATACATTATTTTTATCATGACTATTCACTTGTTTCCAAATGCTCATACCTTTTATGCTTACATCAATGAAGTCCTGATTATATACACTTGACTCCATACTTATTATGGTATTTTACCTGTTCACCTTTAAGGCTGTTGGTGTCAGTTGTTGGGTTTGTGTGTTTTTGTTTAATTCGTTTTGTTTTGCTTTTTGTGTGTGTAGGAGTTTACTTTTTGCATACAATATGAAGACTTTTTGTTGACAATGCTATCTTTTCCTGAATTTCCAATATTTCCAATCTTTATATGTTTAGAAAATTATTTATTTATTTAACTTTAACACGTTTTCTTGCTTTTAAAGAACTTTTATAATTGGGTTTACATGCGTGATGTCAAATTTGCATTCAGTGAATAATTTAAAACACTAAAACCCAGAAAGAAGCGATTTCCAGGTTAGGTATTCCAGAATTGTACAATAATGAATTTGATGTCCTCGCCTGAGAATGTCTCGCTTTGATGTTTGGATTATGGCTGGGGACCACCGCGTATGAATATCAAAACCTCGTTTCTAAGGTGCCTCTTCCACCATTGAAATGTTGTTGGAAATGGCGACCGAACGTAACCATGGAGACAAGGGCAATGCCATATCCTGCTAAAATTCAATGCTGAAAGAGACTTCTTAGCAAAGAGGTTTTCATATACACAGTGGTCCCCAGCCATACCGTAATAAAACTTTTCGCTTGACATTATATATATATATATATATATGTAAATATGGTCATTACCTACTAGATCTCCTAGTCCTATCCACTGCAATGTTGATTCTCGTGGTTGGTATTTACTTTAATTATTTGGGGTGGTGTGTGTTCTAAAAAAGAAAAAAAATAGTGATTGCAGGAACTCATAAGTTTGAACCTAAACTTTTGATGAATCTCAAGTTTTTCCTTCTTTGAATTATTCTGATATTTGAAAATGTGTGATTTTTATCATTTCTTGGGCTTGAGAAGAAAGAAAGAAACATTGGGCTAGGGAAATATGTTTTTGTCTATATAATTATTGGATCTATTTTCATTGAAGAATGGTCCCATTTGAAAACCAAAAAAACCTTTTTGGTGTGGTAATTTGCAAGTTTCATAATGATGCTCTCTTTTTATTTATTTATATATTTTTTATTCATATTTTTTGTCTTTAGTACATTTATCTCATAGATAAAGAACAAATATAGCCGACTGCAAAATGATGCGTTGAAAGATTTCTTTGTTTTTGTTATTTTGCGTGCTGTTACTTTAATTTCTGTGTATGGTTTGTTTGTTCTTATTGCATTATTCGTGTATGTGTGTGTGGAGGGGGGTGGAGAGGGGGCAAGATGAGACCATGGTCATCCCACTCAACACTCATCAAGTAAGTGTGTATCAGTCTGTCTCAAGTAAATAAATGCTAATGCTTACGTAATTTTCATGATGAATTATATTGAAAGTGATTGTTTCCTATCAGTTTCTCATTCTTTCTCGGTCTTGATTTTTTTTTATAAATCCATGTGCTCACATACTCATACACATGTATACATGTGCGCACGCACACGCACTCACACTCACACACACACACACACACACACACACACACACACACACACACACACACACACACACACACACACGCACACACACCATTCTATTGAAGCGCATATTTTTTTATTTTTTTTATTGTAGTTCAATGTAATCCACAATGAGAGAGAGAGAGAGAGAGAGAGAGAGAGAGAGAGAGAGAGAGAGAGAGAGAGAGAGAGAGAGAGAGAGAGAGAGAGAGAGAGAGAGAGAGAGAGAGAGAGAGAGAGAGAGTATTTAAAGCAGTTGCAAAGCAGAGTCTGCAATCGAGACAACAGTGTAATTATCACTACAGTAAATGGCAATACAAATTCTGAAAAAAACCTACATAAAACAATAAAACGAAAGTATATTAGGTCTGGCTCGCTTCAGTTTGCCTATTCCAGCATGAAGTGTAGGCGTCAGTTTGGCTTGTAGGCTACTCAACTGTGATAACTATGTGGAATTAAGTTTAACCTAGCAAAATGTGCTTAAAAAATGCTTTCATATTATTACGTAATATCACATTATATCAGGTCAGAGAATGACAACTAGGCCTAGCGGCCTCTTAATGTGTCCTTTCTGATTATTTGTATTCTTTTTTATGATTGGCATGACTAGGACGCTTTTAGATGTGTTGATCATATACACATTTCAGTTGTTGAATCTTGGGGTCTTTATCGAGGAGGTGCCAATTTGATATGTGCTGAAAGAGAATTCCAGTATTTAGTGACTGTTACTAAATAAATTCTTTCTAATGTTAGTTCTGCTGTATTGGGTTAGTAATTTCAAATAATTATTCCTAGTTTTTGAGTAGTTAGAAAGTTGTAACAAATGTTTGTTAGTAATATCAGAACTGTAAGTTTTGTTATAAACATTTATTAAAGCTCCACATAGTCGCCGATATTTTAGGGATGGTAAATTCAATTTACATAGCCTGTCACCATAATCTAAATTTCGTAATGCTTTTACTAATTTGGTTGCTCTCCTTTGAACACGGTTTTAGGAATGGATTCCAAATTAAGTTGCCATATTCCAAATGGGGTCTTACCAAACTTTTATACAGATTTACAACGACCTCTCCATTCAGTCCTATAAAACTCCTCCTTATTAATTCTAACATTTTGTTTGCTTTATTAATTGCGGATGTTAATATGTTTATCAAATTTCAGTTTTGGATCAAAAATCACTCCAAGATTCTTTTCTTCTATACAAGATTCCAAAACGTGTCTGTCGTTACCATGTGTTATTTCGTACTCTGGGGATTGTTTAGGCCCAAATGCATGACTTTACACTTGTTTGCGTTGAAGTAAAGATTCCACTTTGCAGACCAGTCATTAAGTTTGTTTATGTAATTTTGTAATTTATTAGAATTTTTAGATCAGTTGTATATTTTCGTGTCGTCTGCAAAGATTTTACAGACACTTTGTACTTCGTCAGGTAGGTCGTTAACCCTTTCACCGCCAATGTCACATTTTAGCACCACAATGATTTTTTAACACCCATGTCACGAAAAGGCCTCAATCCAGGGTCTGTTACACAAATAACTTATTTTTGATAATTTTGGGAGGTACATGTCACAGGAATTCCCAATAGTGCAGATAACAAAAATTCTCTGGCCAGTTAAGTTTAAATGATTTTTTTGCTGAAAAATGGCTGGCGACGAAAGGGTTAATAAAAACTGTAAAAAGAATCAGGCCAAGAATGCTCCCCTGTGGGATGCCATTCGAAACTTCTATGCCGTTTGATAACTTATCACCTTCCAGTACTTTCTGAGTTCTACCTTTCAAAAAGTTTCTTATCCAGTTTAACGTGTTACCAGCAATACCATAAGCCTGAAGTTTAAGTAATAGTCTCTCGTGTGGAACTGAATCGAAAGCCTTTCTAAAATCGAGGTACACTACATCAAATGCTTCCTTTTCGTCAATTAGTTTTGTAAAATTATTCATTACATCAACTAGTTGGGACATACAGGATCTGCCAGATATAAACCCATGCTGGCAGTCAGAGTATAAGTTAAAGTCATTCATATGTTTAACCACTGTATCCCTTATAAACTGCTCTAGTGGTTTACACACTATGCTTGTTAAGCTGACAGACCTGTAATTTCACGGATCTGTTTTAGTCCCTTTTTTATAAATTGCAGTTACTTCTGCTCTTTTCTAGTCCATAGGGAGATCACCCGTTTCTAAACTTTTATTAAACAATATGGTTAATTAGTTCTTTTAATATCTTAGCTGTCATCTTATCAGGACCTTGAGCCTTATTAGTGTCTAGCTGCTTAAGCTTACTTTTAACAGCTTCTACAGTGACTATAATCTGTGCACAGTCAGCTTTTGGCTGTGATTCACTTTTCATTTGTGGTAATAAAAACGACATTTTTGTCAAATGTACAAAACAAACACCCAAACATACATTATTATTAGAAAAGGATGCGCATAACAAATGATGATTACAACTTTCAGGAAACTCAGCAAGTATAGAGACTCGCAATAAAAAGAATTATTAGAAAAAGAAAAAAAAGATCAAATACAACTAGACGGCTTATGATTGCCATTCAGAGCAAACAAAAACATTCCTGTGGATTTTGTGTCCCAGAAGGGAGAACGAAGTAGTATCGTAGCTCCTTCTTCGTCAAGACTGCCACGGAGTGGAACAAATTGAGTGAGGCTATTGTCACCGCAGGCTCCGTCAGCGCATTTACATCAGCGCTGACCAGATTACCATCTGAGCCTGCATCCACTGACCACTAGGATATGACAAAAAAGATCCATCTTCTCTCATTAGATGTCCAATGGCATGAATATCTTTTTAAAATAAACATGTCATTCTTTGTGTAAAGAAAAATGCTAAATGAATAAAAAACAAAACAAAAAACAACAAGCACATAGAAAACATAGATAAATAAATTAAAAAACACAGAGCTGAAAATTGCCGCAGAGGACAGCCTGATGTTTATATGGCTTTGTTAGAAAATAAAAACATTAATTTTTCAGTTACTACTTTTGTTGTCTGGCACCTTTGCTCAGTTTGGGATGCTATGAACAAAGTTGTTGTTGTTGTTGTTTTTGGTTTGTTTTCTAAAATCTAGCTAAAATCAGTCCTAGGTTGCATGGACATAATTATTATGCTTTTTGTTCTTGTATTCGTGAATCTGATTGTAAGGGATGTAAATCCAGTATAATTAATGCTACTGAACAATCTATCTTAAATCAGTACTAGTACATGTATTTGACATTTTCTCCTCTCGAACATCTGCCATTCGCCAGGGCTTTCTTTTGTCTTTACCCCCACCAAGTGTATCTCTCTATCTTTAACAGTAAATCTGGATTATTTTTAATATGCACAATTTCAGTCAAATTTCAGCCAAAATCGGGGGGGGAAAAGGCGAGAAAAAGAAGAAAAAAAAGAAAGTGAAGAATGTTTGTACAATAACAAAAAGATTCCACACAATATGATAGAGGGGAATCACGATAAGAAATTGATAGGTACAAGTGATGAAAACCTAATATATACACGAAAATATGATGCCAAAGGCATGTTTGCAAGTGTAAAACTGTACATCGATACGATTAATGTGGCGGTACCATAGCCGATGAGGTTTATCCGAGGCATGGTTACCGCTACACATATCTATATTGATAAAAACTCGGGACTTTACTGGTGTTGCACTGCCTCCGGGCATTGCAGCCAGTATTGTTCCCATCATCTTTGTATTTACAAATGTCCCATATGTGTCTATGACCGAGAGGACGTAAAACACCATTTTTCATTCATAAAACTGTACATCATAAAAGCAAACTGATCAATTACCACAAGAAAATATGGAGGCACTATAATGCATAACAACAACTATTATAATGCTTATTCAATATAATTATGTTATATTACAAAAATAAACATATTGCTAAGGAAAATAGAGTTGAAATTTATATTCATGTCATTCTTGGGTTTATATTAATAAAGGTAATAAGTCTGTGCAAGCCATCCTAAATGGAAATGATGCTATCACAGCAGTTGTCACAAAATGGAATAGTCTGTTTGAGACCCTGAGCTGGAAACACATTTGTTTTGCATTGTTATAAAACAACTACAGACGTTCAGCTCAGATGGTTTCAAACCAGACTGTTACACAGACTACTCCCCACTCACAAGTATCTGTTTAGGCTCAGAATTGTTTATTCTCCTGTGTGTAAGTTTTGCAGTATGGATGAACAGTTACTTTCACATATGCTGTTTGATTGTAGCATTGTACACAGATTTTGGACTAATCTTGGAACACCTGATTAAAGAAAAATGTGAACATTGTGACTGCCTTCAAATTGACAAAGAATTGGTTTTATTTGGAATTAAGCAAAATATTAAACAGACAAAGCCCTAGACTTTATTCTCCTGTTTGCAAAAAAATTATATCTATAAATCCAAACTAAAAAATACGCAACCAAATTTACAGGTCTTCATAACCATACTTAAAAACAGACTAGAACTAGAAAAATGTCTTTTTTAAACCATGCCTTAAGGGAATATGAGGGGAGTTGGTTGCCTTATTCTGCACTTATATCTTGATTTATTTAAGTTTTATTTAAAAAAATTCATAACGTAAAAAATGGCTATTTGATTAGCATAGACATGTTTAATTTGATGACTTTTTTTTTCTTCCCCTCAAATTGAGGTTAAGTTTTGAGGTTCAATACTTGACCCTTTCGCCGCCAGCCATTTTTCAGCAAAACATTTCCATTAAACTTACCTGGGTAGAGAAAAAAAATTGTCTGCAATAGTTGGGGATTCCTCTATAACATGCATAAAGTAAGGCCTATCCTTACTTCCCAAAATTATGAAAATAGGCTCTTTGGATAACAGACCCTGGTTTGAGGCTTTTTTGTAACATGGGTGTTAAATCAATGTGGTGCTGACGTGCGAGATTGGCGGTGAGGGGGTTAATTACTATTGAATCTACGTTTTGCTTCCAATATGCTGCTTAAAGTTGCATCACTTCACACAATTTGCAAGGTTGAATGTTACTCTTTGGTAAGATCTTGCAGTCTGTAGTTATTTACGCGTGCGCGCGCGCGCGCGTGCGTGCGTGCGTGTGTGGTGTGTGTGTGTGTGTGTGTGTGTGTGTGTGTGTGTGTGTGTGTGTGTGTGTGTGTGTGTGTGTGTGTGTGTGTGTGTGTGTGTGTGTGTGTGTGTGTGTGTGTGTGTGTGTTTGTGATGCTATCCTATGTTCCTGCTTCTAGTTCTTCATATTTTTGGTCTTTAATTAACACTGTTGTGATTGACATTATTCGTGTTGTTGTTAGTGTTGTCATTATTGTTGTTTTGTAATGAAAAAAAACCCACACCCTCTCTTCAATGACTAATAATATTAACTATATAATACTGCTTTTAATTATATACTTCTCTCAATTAAGCTTGACCAACCAATTATGATATTATAATTACTATTATTTTTGTTTGTAACTGAGCCCTGTCCTGATATTGATGAACTATTTATTTATTTATTTATCTTTATTTTACTTTATTTGCTCAAATGTTGTTACATGTACATGTTGATTGGATGAACGATTGAGTGAAAGTAGGAATTGTGGAATGTAAGAAGAGATGGAATTTTAAAAAATATTGATTAAGAAAAAAATGTAAAAACAAAAGGATTCCACACAACAAGACAGAGGAGAATCATGATAAATGATAGGCAAAATTGATGAAAACCTAACATATACACGAAAATAATTATGATGCCAAAGGCATGTTTGCAAGTGTAAAACTGTACATTATAAAAGTAAACTGATCAATTACCACAAGAAAATATGAAGGCATTATAATGCATAATAACAAACTATTAGAATGCTTATTCATTATTATTGTTATATTACAAAAATAAACATATTGTAAAGGAAAATAGAGGTGAAATTTATATTCATGTCATTCTTGGTTTTAAGAAAAACTAAATGAATAAAAAACAAAAAAACAAAAAAACAAGCACATAAAATAAATAGATAAATAAATTAAAAAATGCAGAACTGAAAAGTCCCAGGCTCTAAATTGAGATTCTTAGCAAAGAGTAATAATTTATCCAAAGATATGTATAATCTATTTACAATTTGTTTGTTCGGTTATCTTTGCCTAAGAGGAAAGCCTGATGTTCGTATGGCTTTGTTAGATCTTCACGAAAATAAAAACATTAATTTTTCAGTTACTACTTTTGTTGTCTGGCACCTTTGCTCAGTCTGGGCTGCTATGAACAAAGTTGTTGTTGTTGTTGTTTTTGTTTCTGGTTTGTTTTCTAAAATCTAGCTATAATCAGTCCTAGGCTGCATAGACATATGCTTTTTGTTCTTGTATTCGTGAATCTGATTGTAAGGGAAGTAAATCCAGCATAATTAATACTACTGGACAATCTATCTTAAATCAGTACTTGTACATGTATTTAACATTTTCTCCTCTCGTACATCTGCCATTCGCCAGGGCTTTCTTTTATCTTTACCCCCACCAAGTGTATCTCTCTATCTTTAACAGAAAATCTGGATTATTATTAATATGCAATTTCAGCCCAAATCGGGCACAAAAAAGGCGAGGAAATGTCTTTAATAAAGCTGACGAAGTTTTGTACAATAACAAAAGGATTCCACACAATAAGATAGAGGGGAATCATAATAAATGATAGGTAAAATTGATGAAAACCTAATATATACACGAAAATATGACGCACAAAGGCATGTTTGCAAGTGTAAAAGTGTACATTATAAAATTAAACTGATCAATTACCACAAGAAAATATGGAGGCATTATAATGCATAATAACAAACTATTAGAATGCTTAGTCAATATAATTATGTTATATTACAAAAAGAAACATATTGTAAAGGAAAATACAGGCAAAATTTATATTCATGTCATTCTTGGTTTTTAAAAAAGCTAGAATTTTTTTTAAACAAGGGCATCGCCGAGCGGCAGATATGTCCTTTGCCGGTTACGCCCTGTACATGCCCCGCCCTGTACCTCCCTTCCCCCTCACATCTTAGGTCCCCGTCCTCCTTGTGACCTTTGGGTGATGCACCTACATACCCTTGACTGGGTGCAAATCGTTTTCCGGGATGCACACCCTTAATTTGTGGTGTGCACACCCTTAACACTGAGACATGTCTGCCACTCGGTGACATTTAAGCCCCATGTGGCACATTTTGTGCTATGATGTCTTTTACTTTTAGTATTAGACCCTCCCCCCTCCCCCCCCCCCCCCCCCCCCCCCCCCTCCCCCGTACCGGGATGTACACCCTTAATTAGTGGGGTGTACACCCTTAATGGGGTGTACACCTTTAACTCGGAGACATGTCTGCCGCTCGGCGACATTAAAATCCCACGTGGCATAATTTGTACTGCAATGTCTTCTACACTACTTTTTACACACCCACACAAAATTTGGAGTGATTCTATACAGTATTTCACGAGATATAGGAGGGTGAAGAAAAACGGAAACATGTCTGCCGCTCTTCTATTTCCGAGGGATAATTTATGTACGAATGTGTTATACTCTTAGTGTCACATCCTGACACAAAATTTGAAGGGATTCTGTCTTCTAGTTCACGAGATACAGCTTGGACAAGAAATATATAGCGCAAAGTAGGAAATTTCGGTTTTCAAGGTCACACTTCAAGGTCAAGGTCAGCATGGCGATAATTTATGCTCGGATGTTTTCTACTCTAGGATATACAGTACCACACACAATCTGAAGCGCTTCTGTCAAGTACAAATGTGGAATTTATGGCTGAAAACCCAATTGTTAGACCCCTACGACTTACAAGGCCTACCGATCTCCATGACCTTGACCTTGACGACATCCATCATCCGAACGGCCATAAATCAAAGTAGTTACATGCCAAATTTGAAGACTACTCAACACCAACGGTGTGGGAGTCTATAAAGACCCTGAAAGATTTTTCGCCCTTTTCAAGGTTCAAGTACTTGCGCAAAGGTCAAGGTCACGACGGCGATACTTTGTGCGCGGGGCCCTTCCTCTCATGGTGTCACACCACCACACAAAATTAGAAGCAATTCTGTCAACCCATTCGAAAGAATATCCTTGGGACAGACAGAAAAAGAAAAAAAGGAAAACTAAGAGACCATGCGGTGTAGGAAGTTATGGCACCTTAACGATTTCCGGTTTTCAAGTTAATACACCAACCTCAAGGTCAGGATGTCAAAAAGATTTGCACAAATGCATTTCCCTCATGGGGACACACCACCACACAAAATTTGAAGCGATTCGGTCAAGCGGTTCGGGAGATATCCTTTGGGACAGGCACAGAAAAAAACAAAAGCAAACAAAAAAAAACGAACAAACCCGATCGAAAAACATACTCCTCTTGCCGATCATAGATCAGGCAATAGGACAAAAAAAGAAAACATACCAACGAACGAAAAAATACTCCTCTGTCTTGCGATAATAGATCGGCAAAGCGACAACACACACATCTAAAATCAGTCATAGGCTAGCATGTAGAACAGTGCAATGGCCTTTTTTTGTTCTTTATCTCGATGAAATCTGATTGTAAGGGGCTAAGAGTAAAGGCCACGCATAATTAATGTAACATAATAAACTCTTTACTGATGACAATATATTTCACTAACAAATACAGAAAACTAAATGTACCATAGAATATACGAAAAATTTGACATTCTTCTACCTCTCGCAATACCCAACTAACTGCACCACAAATTAAATAGCCCAGGGCTTTTTTTTTTTCTTTACCCCCACAAAGTTTATCTCTCTATCTTTAACAGTAAATCTGGATTATTAATAATATGCACAATTTCAGCCAAAATCGGGGACAAAAAAGGCGAGAAAAAGACAATGATAAAAAAAGAAGCTGAAGAATTTTTGTACACTAACAGAAGTATTCCACACAATAAGATAGAGGGGAATCATAATAAATGATAGGTATAAGTGATGAGATCCTAATATATACACGAAAATATGATGACAAAGGCATGTTTGCAAGTGTAAAACTGTACTTTATAAAAGTAACCTGATCAATTACGAAAAGAAAATATGGAGGCATTATAATGCTTAATAACAAACTATTAGAATGCTTATTCAATATAATTATGCTATATTACAAAAATAAACATACTGTAAAGGAAAATGGAGTTGTAATTTATATTCATGTCATTCTTGGTTTTAATAAATTGCTAAATAATTTTTGTCAAATACAACAAACAAACAAGCACAAGAACAAAATAGATAAATACATTTTAAAAAAGCGCAGAGCTGAAAAGTCCCATGCTCTAAATTGAGATTCTTAGCATAGAGTAATAATTTAGCCAAAGATATTTATCATCTATTTACAATTTGTTTGTTCGGTTATCTTTGTCTTAGCGGAAAGCCTGATGTCCGTATGGCTTTGTTAGATCTTCACGAAAATAAAAACATTAATTTTTTAGTTACTACTTTGATCGTTGGCACTTTTCTAGCCTCAGTTTGGGCCCTGCCTATGAACAAAGTTGTTGTTGTTGTTTTTGGTTTGTTTTCTAAAATCTAGCTTAAATCAGTCCTAGGTTGCATAGACATAATTATTATGCTTTTTGTTCTTGTATTCGTGAATCTGATTCTAAGGGATGTAAATCCAGCATAACAATCTATCTTAAATCAGTACTTTTGTA
>CM065687.1:15409094-15418087 GCA_017654935.2 Phymorhynchus buccinoides | reverse complement strand
ATGGAAGCCGAAGCCCTTTCTGGTCCTGTGTTTCTTTTTTTGGAAACCCCTTTTTGTTTATTAATGACGGTCTTTCTGCTTCGCCCGATGTAGTCCTCACAACAATCATATCACTGAATGTGCTAGATAGCGCCGCTCACTTTGCTTTCTCTGTTTTGTTTTTGACCCGGACTAACTGACTTCTCAAAGACAATTTACTGGTTTGTGAAATACCCCCTAACTCGTGTCGTTTGAAAGACCATAGAGCAAGTCTCTCTGAAACACCTTTCACATAGGGAATTTCCTACTGAGATCTGTTTTTTGTCATTGGTTTGCTTCGGATTTTCCTGGTCTTGGAGCATCAAAAATCCAACTTTCGGTAACCGTTCAGGTGGAGAGCATTTCTGACATGGGTTTTACGTTGTCGGAATTCCCTTGTCCATCTCTTTGGGTATGATGTTAGCCCGATGGAGCCCGGGTTTCGAACCACAGAACGTTTATTTCTCCAGGGGTGGTGCGAATCAAAATTCAGATATTGATCTGTGTGGTGTGGCCTGTTCTGTAAAGACTGCAGCTGGTCGTGCCGTCAGCTTCTCTCTTCAATAAAGGTGTCCAGAAATGGATTTTCCATATCTCTCCACCTCCACAGGGGAATTGAATGTTTTTGATCAATGGATTTTGATGTGGTCAGAAAAATCCTTGAATTCTCTTCTTCTTTCTTTGAGTCAAAGTGGTAACGGTACCAGAATTGCTGAGGGTTCACAGCAATTCTGAGAGCTTTTTTTTGGGGAAAAAAAAGCTTCCATGTACGAGATTAGCCACAAATTGGTGACACTGGGGGAGCCCATTGCACCCATGCTTTTGTTTGTAGAAGTCACCCTTGTAAACAAGCTATGTACTGGCGAGGCACAGTTCAAGCAGTTCAAACTTTATGAAGGATTCAATCACTGACATGCCTGTCATCTTCTAGTTTTTTTTTTTGGTTCCCCCCCCCCAAACCCCCTTTTCTCAACCAAAAAGCCCTTTTTCACAGCGTGCTCCCTGGAATGCAGGTAAAAATATGGTGACATCATAGATACCACTGTTTTTTCTCTGGGGCCTAGTCTTGAAATTGCTATTTGTTCACAAGCTCCTCACTATTGAGAATGTGGTGTGGGGTGTGACTACTGTTGGCCCAAGAACCTGGTCCAGATATTTAGAGCGCGTTATAGGTCACCCCACCACATGAAGAAACAATGGGGCGAGAGGCAGCCGTCTTTGTGGAAACTTGGGTAGTCCTTACAGTTTAGGGAACATTCAGCAGCAGGGTTACAATCTCTGTACAAGCTGCAGTGAATACTGTCAGAATGTCCCGCCAAGATTTCACAGAATTGATGATCTGTTCTTGTGGAGGTAGTAAGGGTCTTTTTTTCAGTTTTTCGTAGGTATCTGAATCAAGAGAATGTCTTGGATTTTGAATCATAAATCAGCGGAATGTAAAACAACTTAGCCCTCCCTTGTCACCGGAGACAACTATGCTGTTGTCACTAGAGAGTGATTTTCACTGCTGATCGTTTCTGCCCCCTTGGATCATTCATCTTGGGGTTTCTGGTCTCAAAATGTGCACTACTTTCACTTCGAAGCTTGTCAGCCTTCCCTTGTCGTCTAGATTTTTGCAAGCTGTCCTCAGTAGAAGTTATAAATATCTGAATGAGGAAGGAAGAACGTGGAATGCAAGAAATTAAGGCCCTTTTTCAGTACTGAAACTTCATCCTGATTGTAACTACTTTACTCTTGTATCATGTGTGCGTGCGTGGATGTGGTGTGATGTATGCGTGCCGCGTGCGTCATGTCTGTGTGTGTGTTGTGTGTGTGTGGTGTGTGTGTGTGTGTGTGTGTGTGTGTGTTTGTGTGTGTTTTGTGTATGTATGTGTGTGTGTACTACGTCCATGCAGGCGTGCGTATGTGTGCGCGCGGAGCGGTGTGTGCGTGGGTGTGTGTGTGTGTTTTTTGTTGGATAGTGTTTAGGTGAGTGCGTGTTGGAAAAGCTGAATGCGCGGGGAGGGCGAGCCATGTGCAATTAAAGGTGTGGTACATGAAAAAGGGACATTTGGTTGGGGAAGGGAAGAAATAGTAGGAGGTATGATAGTGTAGGTGGTGGGGAGTGCTTAGATGTTATGTCGTGTTAGTGGGGATGTGGAAAGGCGAGGAGCGAAGAGAATAGATGTGTATAGAGAGAGAGAGAGAGAGAGAGAATGAGAGAAGAGAGAGAGAGCGTTGCGTGCAATCATCGTGTTTATTTTACTTCTAATGATTCATTATTTGTTTGCCTTAAATGTTCTTGTTATCAATGTAAAGCGCCCTGAGCTCATGTGAGAAAGAGCGCTATATATAAATTCCCATTATTATTATTTATTATTATTATAAATGGGTTATTGGGGAGGGAGAACAAACTATTCTAAGCATTACACAAACATCTTGAGGTCCATTACTTTTATTACCTTCCTTACATAGTTACAGCATTTTTAGAACATTAATTCCCGTCTTCCGAAGTATTACACAGCCGGCAGGAATCGCATCCCCAGCCTTAATAGCTGTATGGTGTGAAGGTGGTAGCTTAGCGCGCTCGGCTTCATACAGGCGCAGTAGTTTTCGCTCTCGTTCCTCTCTGGTTGCACTGTCCTGCAGACAAAGTCCCTGGCTCGGCGCACTGTCTTCAGACAAAGGTCTGGCTCGGTTGCACTGTCTGCAGACAAAGGTCTGGCTCGGTTGCACTGGCTGCAGACAAAGGTCTGGGCTCGGCTGCACTGTCGCAGACAAATGTCTGGCTCGGCTGAAAAAACTGCTGCTGACAAAGGTCATGGCTGCGGCTGCACTGTCCTGCTGACAAGGTCTGGCTCGGTTGTGCACTTCCTGCCAGACAAATCTGGCTCGGTTGCAACTGTCTGCTACAAAGGTCTGCTCGGTTGCACTGTCTGCAGACAAAGGTCTGGCTCTTTGCACTTCCTGCAGACAAAGGTCTGGCTCGGTTGCACTGTCTGCAGACCAAAGTCTGGGCTCGGTTTGCACTGCCTGCAGACCAAGGTCTGGCTCGGTTTTGCACTGCCTGCAGACAAATGGCTGGCTCGGTGCAACTGCCTGCAGACAAAGGTCTGTCCAGGGGTTATGCTGAGGTAGCGCTTCGTGATGCTTCCTCTTGCGCAATGTGTTTCTCATGAAGGCTTTGCATTCGTTTTCGAAGATTCGAGACGGATTTCTCTGATGGCCACCACACATTGTGACCAGCGGCCAGGAAAGACAACTTTGCCACAGTCAATACTCTCTCTTCCTCTCTCCCCAGAAACAAAAAGTGATGTACACCCACATGTCATTATGATGGTTAGTTTTGCTATTGGCATTTAAAAGTCCGTGTATCATTTGTGGCTCTCTTCTCTCTCTCTCTCTCTCTCCTCTCTCTCTCTCCTCGCTCTCTATCTCCTCTCTCTCTCTTCTCTCTCTCTCCTCGTCTCTCTCTCTCTCTCTCTCTCTTCTTCTCTCTCTCTCTCTCTCTCTCTTCTCTCAGACGGACAAGTATCTTACTGCATTGGTTAGTGCCACAGTTCCAAATGGGGTTCCTGGTTCACAGCGTCAGGGTTCCTGGTACAGTTGTCTCCTGACCGGATGAAAGAAAAGCACAGTTTTTCATGTGCATGCGTGTGTGTGTGTGTTCAGTGCGTGAGTATGTGTGTGTGTGTGTGTGTGTGTGTGTGTGTGTTATGTGTGTGTGTGTGTGTGTGTGTGTGTGTGTGTGTGTGGAGTGCCGTGTGCGTGTGCGTGCGTGTGCCGTGCTTGTGTTCCATACGCTGTTTCGTGTGTGAGTGTGTATGGTGTGTGTGTGTCTTACACGCGCACCTTCTCATGTGCAATCGAATTTTTTGATGTGTGGTGTGGTCCTGTAGAGACTAAAAGAGGAAAAGATGAGACGGAAGATATAATAAATAAAACTTGAAGTGGGGGTTGAGGAGAGTTGGGAAGAGAGAGAGAGAGAGAGAGAAGAGAGAGAGAGAGAGAGAGAGAGAGAGAAGAGAAGAGAGAGAGAGAGAGAGAGAGAGAGAGGAAGAGAGAGAGAGAGAGAGAGAGTCGGAGATTGAGACAAAGACACAAACGAAGATAGAGAAAGAAAGAGTACAGGATAGAGCTGAATTTTTCAATGATTCTGTTTTTTGGGGTGGTTTTTTTTTAATGTTTTCTGTACAAATGTTTTTTTGAAAATATTGCATATTTCCTAGTGATTTTATGAGTGTTCTATTAACTCATTGTTCACTCAGACAGTTTCCTGTCAGTTATGAGCGCTGAAATGCGTCATGCTGCCGTTATGTGCCTACCTAAGAAATAGTTTAGGGCCCAGCAAGTCCGACTACGGCTGGAGGAAATCTTTTTTGAAAAGCGTTTCCTTGACAGGAGAATGGACCAGAAAGACAGCAAGATAGACAGCAAGCAAAGGGAAAAAGGCAAGAGTCAAAAAGAGAGTAGCAGATTAGGGGAAGTTACAAACACACATCTTCCAGAAGGTGGGGAGCTATTTGTACGGAAGACCCCCTCCCCGGTATCCCCACGGGGGGTCATTTTTTATGTTTTTTCAGTGCTGTTTTCTTTTATCGCACCGTGTGACGAGGGAATGAGCTAAAATGTGAAGTCTCTAGGGAGAGACTTTTAAAGTGTTGCATTTTTCAATGAGAAAATTTTCCTTTAGCCCACTTTTCTAGGGTGTGGGATGTGAGCAACTTTCCCGGCCCCTTTTCGTCTAATAAATTTATATTTTTGCCCCGGGTTCTGGCTCGTATGATTAAAGGACATACAAGTGGTAGATTTGCTCTAAATGTCAGACAGAGAGAAGTAGGGTTTTACATTAAATTACAAGACTTCCACTCTCATCATTCTGACCAAAGGGTTCAGGATTATTTGTATTTTATTTACTCACAAATCTGTATAACAGATTATGCAGCAAAGTTTAAAATAGTGGGCAACTTTCAGTAGAAAGTGATCTTTGTAGGTACCATGGCTTGCTTTCACATTCGCCTCCATAGCCTAAATTTAGCTCATAATGTCAATGACGTCACTTGGATAAGGCCAAAGATATGACGTGAAGGGATACCTGGTATATAAAAACTAAATCTCAAGTTCAAATTCTTTTATTATGTCGTAAAATCATCTGAAAAACTATGGGCACAAGAACACTAAATAAAGACAACGTTTGATAGGGCTAAGGTACACCCTTCAGATGTTGCTAAAAATATAACATGCACACCTCTTCCTACATTGGGAACTAAACAAGGCACATTTTGAACCTGATTATATACTCCGTTCAGACGCTAATGCTAATCTGCTGCTTTCAGCAGCTAATTCTCTCATTTATGAGACACATGCAAATGCCCGTTAAAGTTGCCACTGATGGATCTGTAATGGAAGATGGTAAATCAGGGGCTGGTTGTGTTATCCCTGGTTTAAAGGTACAAAAATCGTATCATCTTGGCCGTGGAAATTCGATTTTTACAGCTGAACTGATAGCATTAGTTATGACCTTACAATATATTGTCAATTTTCCAATGACTATATCTTCACTATTCTCTTTTGTGTTGACTCAAAATCTGTATTAAGTGCTCTAAATTCTGATATGACTAGAGAGAGATGTGATATTATTTTTTAGATTAAATACCTCATATATTGTCTTATTATGAAAGGATCAAATATGACATTTTGTTTGGTCCCTTCCCATTGTGGAGTATTTGTAAATGAATTGGCAGATAAAAATGCAAAGGCAGGTGCAAAAAATAATTCTCAATCAGAAAAGTTAAAAGTTAGATTATCACTAAATGGAAATGAGTCATATAATCGAATACGAAATTTATTCATGTTATAAAAATAACATACAACCCTACCAGTTTAAATCATACATCCCTTCTGGTAACAGGCATGTAACTAGCTTAATACATAGGCTAAGACTTAATGCATACAAAACAAAATATTCTAAGGAAGTTAGCTGTATTTGTCAAAGCAACATTTCCTATTGAACATATATTAAATTGCTCTAAAATAAATATTTTACCTACAGATTTTGCAAATATTCAAATAAATACTCTGCTATACAAAAAAGATAATTCATTTTTGTATCAACCTAGGACAAAATATTTTACATAGTTCAGTAGGACTCTTTTTATAACAGGTTTGCAATTGCATGCTAGTATTGGTTTTTGTTTGTTCTTCTTTTCTTCATTTTTGTTGTTGTTGATTTTAATTTTGTGCGTGTAATATCACTGTGAAGTGAAACAAACGTTAAATAAAAGATTCATTCATTCATTCCCAAAGACAACGAAATAAAATATACTTAAAGGTAAATTGAAGTAATAAGTATCAAAGTTAGCTAGCACGCTTTGACAAAAACCAAGTAACCCGTGGCTGGGGGCTAATAAGTACTAAAATAGAATATAGTTCACACAGTTTGAATCATTTCGGCAAATTATACTATTTTTCTTACCAAACAAAAAGCATTAGATACAAAATAATTATGTTAAGTGCATGTTTTTACAGTTCTCCAGAGTCCCGTGGCGGCCATTTTGAATATTGCGTCATAACTCAAAATGCCCAACATTTACAACTTAGCCTCCAATGGATTTTGATTCAGCACCCTCAAATCATTTTATATCGACATAAAAACCTAATATAATATATTATAACAAAACAAGGTCAAACTAAGGTTTTTCGCCCTGACTATTATGGACAAAAACAGGACCTATGGCACCCCTTTTCAGGACATTATATATTGATGTACCATGTGTGTGTGTTGTGTGTGTTGTGTGTGTGTGTGTGTGCGTGTGCCGTGCGTGTTTGGTCACCTGTAACAGAAAGAGATAACAGAGATATGTAGCGAGAAGAGAGAGAGAGAGAGAAGAGAGGAGAGAGATGAGAGAAGAGAGAGAGAGAAAGAACTCTTATATAGATCAACGTGTATATGCGTGTGTGTGCGTGCGTGCGGTTTTTGTCACCTGCAACAGAGAGAGATATAACAGAGAGAGAGAGAATGAGAGAAGAGAGAGAGAAGAGAGAGAAGAGAGGAGAGAGAGAGAGAGAGAGAGCGAGAGAGAAGAGAAAGGGGCAGGCAAAACAGGCATTTTGTGTTGAATTCCGTTTAATTAGATCTAGATCTATATGTTTCGAAATTAATTTCTGCCTTTTGAGTTCCGTTTATAGATCTATGCATTTCAAAACTAATTTCTGCCTCCTTCACTTTTCCTGTTAATCTTGTATGTGTGAAAATAGAAAGCCAGTGTACAAAATGTTTAGTTTTTACACCTGAAATCTGCTTAATTATTTAAACAAAGAACTTAGAACACCTAGCGCTATAGCCGACATTACAAAGCGCAACGACCCTCCACTAGCGCGATACCTCTCCCAACACTACACCAGGGCCTGTATTCACGTTGAGATAGTCATGAGACTTAGCATGACGCTAACTTAGAATCTCTTCCAATGTCCTATAGGATTTTAATAGGACTTTTGGAAGAGCTTAAAGTTAGGCGTGGATGCCCTATAGGACTTTAATAGGAACTTTTTGGAAGAGAAACTAGTTTAGCATCATGCTAAGTCTCATTTTATCTCAACGTGAATACGGGCCCAGGTAAACAAAGTTCCCTTTTTGGAAATAACACGGCTATCAATGCAAACGAAATAGCCCTCCCATGCAGACTTAGCAGCTGATGTATTTCAAAGGATGAAGAAGCCTCTTGCAGGACATTTTCATCAGAACGACTTTATTATAATTTGTAATAGTGACTTGTTTACTCAAGAGAGTGATCTAAGTTAGCATCATAACTAATTCGGTCATGCTATCTTCGCCAGACATTGACAGAGATACCGATAGACAGGGCATGACGAGAGAGACAGAGAGAGAGACTAGAGAGAGAGGAGTATAGACAGCGAGCTATCAGAGAGCAGAGAGAGAGAGAGACAGACGGAGAGAAAGAGAAGGAAAGAGAGAGAGAGAGAGTCAGAGAGAGAGAAGAGAGAGAGAGAGAGACAGAAAGAGAGAGAGAGAGAGAGAGAGATCAGAAGAGAGAGAGATGAGAGAGAGATAGAGAGAGTCATTGTGACATAAAGAGAGAGAGGAGAGAGAGAGAGTGAGGGAGAGGAGAGACAGAGAGTTAGAGAGAAAGACGAGAGACGAGTCATTCAGAGAGAGAGAGAGAGAATAGAGAGAGAGAGGAGAGAGAGAGAGAGAGAGAGAGTGAGAGAAGCCAGAGAGAGAGAGAGAGAAAAATAGAGAGACAGAGAGAGACAGAGAGGGAAACAGAGAGAGAGAGGAGAGCGAGACAGAGAGTAGAGAGAGAGAGAGAGAGAGAGAGAGAGATAAAAGAGACCAGCAGATAGAAGATGAGAGAGAGAGAGAGAGATAGAGACAGAGACAGAGAGAGAGAGAGAGAGAGAGAGACAGAGAGACAGACAGACAGACAGACAGACAGAAAGAAAGAGAAGACAGAGAGAGAGAGAGAGCGAGACAGAGAGAGAGAGATACAGAGACAGAGACAGCGACAGAGAGAGAGACAGACAGACAGAGAGACGGGGGGGGGGGGGGGGGAGAGAGATAGAGAGAGGGAGAGAGATGAGAGAGAGATAGAGACAGAGAGAGACGAGAGAGAGAGAGAGAGAGACAGAAGAGAGAGCGAGAGAGACATAGAAGAGAGAGAGAGAGAGAGAGAGAAGAGAGAGAGAGAAGACAGATAGACAGAATACAGACAGACAGACATAGACAGAGAGTTATACTCATGTGTGACTGGGACTGCCAAGAATGTCTTGAACACACACGAACAGTATCCCACAGCGCTGCGAGGGAAACACATCCCCCTCTCATGTTCATGGAGCATCTATCGGATCTTGCTGAGCGCTTCGTCTGAAGCCTCTAAACAAGACAAGCTCTGAACACAATGTGCAGTTTGTCCACAATGTACAGTAAATATAATGTAATGAAGGAGGAGAGTGATATTATCTGCTTTAAAACACAT
>CM065687.1:15394094-15404094 GCA_017654935.2 Phymorhynchus buccinoides | reverse complement strand
GGGAGTCTTATAATGGGAGGTCTTATAAGGGAGGTTCCACGGTAGTTTTTTAATGGACGTAATAATCCTAGAAAAGTTTTAAAGTTTAGAAAGCAGTACATTGAAATAGTACACACTTTTAAGTATTTAGGTATAATTTTCAGCAGAAAGGGAATTTTGTTTATATGTAAGAAGTATTTGTATAATCAAGCTCAATGTAGAATGTTTTCTTTATTGAAGATGGCACGAATTCAAAATATGCCTGTGTATATTGTATTGGATTTATATCAATCAATGGTACTACCTGTTCTTCTTTATGGTTGTGAAATGTGGGGTTAATATAGTGATATAAAACTAATGGAAAGATTTCAGCATGAATTTTTTAAACATCTTTTTTATTTAAATCGTTCTACCAAAACAGAGCTGATAGACTGAGAACTGGGAATTTATACTATGTCAGTTTAAATAAAAGCACGTATGATAAGATTTTGGGCATCGCTACTTTCGTCACAAATCAACAAATATTCCTTTAGATTGTATAAAGTTTTGTATGATTTATATTAAAATCACGTTTCGACTTCTGGGCGGTTGATATGTATACGGGATAACAAGTACACCGCGCCATTTGTCACAGTCGTGGTTCATTGCGTTTTTCCGTCTTATAGGGTTAGGGTTAGGGTTAGTATTCCAAAAAGATAATTAGCTGAAAAGGTTAATAAAATACAGCTTTATGTTTGGTAAGAAAGGCAAAAACAGAAAAATGGAATTAACCGAGAAATGCATGGGGGTGGGGTGGTGGTGGTGGTGGCACATCTTTAACCTTTACCGCAAAAGGGTATACATTTTGAAGTATTAGACAAACTGTGTGTGTGTGTGTGTGTGTGTGTGTGTGTGTGTGTGTGTGTGTGTGTGTGTGTGTGTGTGTGTGTGTGTGTGTGTGTGTGTGTGTGTGAGAGAGAGAGAGAGAGAGAGAGAGAGAGAGATAGGAGAGAGGGTGGGTGGGTGTATGTTGTGTGTTTGTGTGTTGTTGTTTTTGCTTTAATGTCCTTTTTTTTATACTAAAAAATATATTAGACAAGAAGTGTGTGGTGTGTGTGTGTGGTGGTGTGCGTGTGCGTGTGCGTGTGCGCGTGTGCGTGCGTGCGCGCGTGTGCGTGTGTGTGCGTGCGTGCGTGCGTGCGTGCGCGCGCGCGTGCTTTTGTGTGTGCGTGCGTGTGTGTGTACGCGTGCGCGTGTGATGCACATGAATTCCAACATCAAAAACAATATGCCATGGACGATACCCCCATCCGCCACAACATGCGTATAATGTTGCTTGCGACGTTCGCAGTTAGACATGCTGGTAAGAACATTTAAAAAACCCAAATTACAACAAAGCAAGCCATTACAAGGAATGACAGAGCCTCCTCGTTATAGGCAAAGAATAGAGACAAGGAGACTTACAGAGACAGATTTAGGCATAAAAAAAGTTGACTTACACACTTTATTTACGAGAATGTTCAGTTAAGCAGAAGAACGTTAAAAGAAAGTGACCGTTACAATCATCAAGTGACTGCTGTGTGACTGTTAAAACCATAGCCAGTGTAAGGCCTCTTGTAGGAAATTATATCTGGATACATTTATGCGGAAACGTTATAACCGTTGAGTGCCCCACTAGTTTATTGAGAAGGGGTATGGTTGAATAATGCACCAAAACTACACCACATATTTGATGGCGAGAAGTCAGCTAACATCTAGGACATCATGACGGATGATGAAACATTTAATTGTCAGTATGATGGCCGAAGTTAAAGTGTTACGTCCTCTCGGCAAAGCCATATGGGACATGAGTTTGATCCAAACACCAAACATAAACGGCTATTTATTGCAGTATGATCCAAACACCAAGCAATAAATAGCCGTTTGTATGTTCTGGATGAGAAATCATCGGTAAATTTCCACAGAAAACAGCAGTAGCAACATTTCTCAAACAAATAGAAACTTGACTGTTTACTGTAAAGCTGGTTCCAGGCCCCAGTTCCTTTCCCAGAGAGAAGAGCTATCACTAGTAGTAGTAGTAGTAGTAGTAGTAGTAGTAGTAGTAGTAGTAGTAGTAGTAGTAGTAGTAGTAGTAGTAGTAGTAGTGGTAGGGACAAATACTGCTGTTAAGCTTTTTTATATAGTCCCATCGTATACATAAAGTATTACAACGAAAATGTGGACAAGGTGTATTACGGTCAATTTTCCTAATTAAAAAAATACAATAAAAATCAATTGTCCAAGCTTCCAAACATATTTAAATATTTTGGAGAATCATCCAAGCGATTTCTGAATGTGTTAGTATTAGGTGCACATTTTAGAAGATTAATAGGTAACTAATTCCAGAAGTTAGCAACACGGATGCTGAAACAATTTTTTCTTATATTAGTATTAAACCTTTTAATAAAAACTTTACCATATGCATTCCTTGTTAGATTATATTGAGGAGAATCAAAGAATTTTTTCCAAGACAAGTCAACTTGACCATTGAATATTTTATAGGCCTCAATGAGATCCCCCGCTAATTCTTCTTCCTTTGAGAGAAAACAGGTTTAGGTATTTAAGTCTACTATAATAATCCACATGTTTACTACATCCCTTGACAAGTTTTGTTGCTCTGTGTTGCACTTTTTCAATTGCTGATGACTGGTATTTATACTTTGGGAACCATATGATGTTTCCATATTCTAAGTGGGGTCTTACTAATGCCTTGTATGATTTGATACATATATCCTAATCAATATTTACAAACGTTCTTTTAATTAAACCAATAATCTTATTACCAGTATTAATACAGTTCTGAATATGTTTGTCAAATGAAAAATCCTTATAGAAAGTTACCCCTAAGTCTTTTTCATTTTCACATTTTGTTACTGGACATGCCACATTGTCATTCATCATAGTATAATCAAGACTTGGATTTATTATTTTTTATGAACACATTACTCAACTAAAGAATCGGGTGAAAAATCACACACACATGCAACTGCACGTGCAAAATGATTCAAGCACGAACAGTATAAGCTCACTAGTAGCATCATTCTGAATTGCAAACACGCGCGCGCGCACACGCACGCACGCGCGCGCGCGCACGCACACACACACACACACACACACACACGCTAATTTTCATATTAGTTCATGATCCACAAGGGGCGTTTCCGGTACCAACCGAGTGGCAATATTTAATTGTGAAGTGAAAATGATGTTTTACGTCCTCTCGGACATAGATGTGGGACATTTGTAAATACAAAAATGGTGGGAACAATACTGGATGCAATGCCCGGAGGCAGTGCAACACCAGTAAAGTCCCGAGTTTTTAACAATATAGATACGTGTAGCGGTAACCACGCCTCGGTTAAACCTCATCGGCTATGGTACCGACACTTTAATTAATGTGGATTTTTGAAATGGCACATGATCCTAGATTTCAAAACGTCATGCAAGCAATCTGGGTCGAGCAGCTTATTGTACGTTTTGACCGTTATTTAAATAGTGGTGCAAAACAGTAAATTAATCGGGTTTATGAGATAAATCAGTTGTTCTAATGTACCTAGCTGATCAATTTGCTTCAAGCTTTGCATACAGATTGCCAATACACGTATGAAAATGCGGATAGAAAAAGAAAGGTGTATAACTCTATATATTACAAGGCGATAATTATCTCCCTTTTCAAAATATGAAAAATTATCACAAAAAATAAAAGTAATGGTTGTTGTTTACACTGAACAAGCCAAATTAAATTCAAACGGCTGAATATGTACTCACATAATCTATATGATGTCCTTCACACCGTAAAATGATTAAAAACACATCAGAAGATACTTTTGCACTGTGTTCATTTATGTTTATAATTTATTTAATTATTACGCAATGTGTGACATTTGGTTATTGGCCTATTTTATATGGCGGTTTAGGTGGGGTATCTTGTATACACCACTTCCCTTGATTTGGTGTCTCACTGATACAGTCCCCTTTTTTTTCCTGTTTGCTATAACTTCCGCCAATTGGCGAGTTGGGGCAGCTACCTGTTTAGATAGTAGATCGACTTTTCGGGTGGGGGGCGTTTTGTTTGGGCTGCCCGCTTTGCGGTCGCATACGCCACTGTTTTTCTGACGATAAATCGCGAGTGGGAGCTGTTGATAGTAGAACTTTAATGTTTTGCTGTCGCCTAAACACATGATTACAAACATGCGAGTTTTACTACTCCTTATTTGCTACAACATTATTTGTTACTACATTTACTTTGTCACCATTCTTTACCCTGCGCTTTTTGTTTTGTTTCTTTTCATGGTAGGCCTATGACGATAATGTGTTTACTGTTTAACACATCTGTGTAAATAATTACGGTGTGCGCGGAGAGCGCCGTATGCTTTGGTTTGTTCGATAATTCCTTTGATGGTTTTACAACAAATAAAATAATCTGAGTTTGAATTTTTATATGGTTGAGGGGAAAGGGGGCATGCAAGCAAACGGGGGGGGATTATACTAGAGGGTGGGTGGAGTCGTGGATGAAGGATTCATTCACTATGATTTTGGAATGGGTAGAACTAGAAGGGTGGGATGTAAAGTTGGTGGGGCGGATGGGTCTCCTAGTTCTACACATTGCCCAAGCTGGATAGTGACCATCCTTCAATCCGCTCTGATCACAGTGACACACATCGCACAGTGGCACACATGTACAGAGAGATATATATATAGTTTTACACTCAGTTTAAAGAGGCAATGCTATGGCATAACAGGCACCTTTATAGGATGGGTTAACCAGTGACATAATTATAAGCCTTTTACTACTTGCCTTATATGCAAATTCCTTGATGTTGACATAACTCTACTTTTAAGTTGCGATGGAGGAAGCCAAGGGTCTTACTGACTTTGCTGCACACATTTGAGATGTGGGTGTCCCATCTAAGGTCTTGTGATATTGTAAAGCCCAGACATTTATTTTCATCTCTACCCAATCCAGGTCCTGGCCATATAGTTGGTAGTTCTTTATCAGGGGATTTTTCTTCCTGATCACATGGAGGCTCTTGCATTTGTCGGGATGGAAGGACATCATCCATTTGTTTTCCCATGATGCTAATTCATTTAGGTCTAGTTGGAGATCCTTGAGGTCTCTGGGAGGGTCCACAGCTCGGTGACAGAGTCGTCCACAAAGAGAAAGGAAGTTGGAAGATAGTTGCCTCGAAAGACCATTGATGCCAACAGGAAAAGGGCCGGCCCAAGCACAGAACCTTGGGGGACTCCTGATTCTACAGCTAGGGATAGCTTCGGATGCAGCTCAATCAACAACTATTTTTTCCTGCCTGCCTGCAAGGAAGCTCTCAATTAATCTATTGACTGAACTTCTGATCCCATAGTGGCGAAATTATTCATAAGGAGATAGTGGTAAATCTTATCAAAGGCCTTTTTTAAAATCCACGACTAGGACGTTGGTCCTTCCAGATAAAATGTTTTAAAAAAAGCGACAAAAATGTGCTTGATAGTGGTGGTGAGAAATACTGGGTCACCAACTCACTCACACACACACACAACAGACTCACATACACACACAACACAACTCACACGACGACATGCATCGCCTACAACACACCGCACACACTACGCACACGCACACGCGACACACAGTAGGCGCGTGAAGGTCGAGAGGGTATACAGTCATATATTGTAAAGACAAACAATTTATCATGTGTGTGTGTGTGTGTGTGTGTGTGTCACTGACTGAGTCAGTTGTGTCTGACTATAACTTTTTCATAGCAGATAAAGCGACTGCTATTCTACTTCTACAGGGCTGCACTGAAATTTGTTTTCATTGGTGGTAGGTGATAGAAGCTGTGAACCGGCATCTATATAAAAAAAAAGACAAAACAATGTAGTCGTGTGTGTGTCACAGTGTGTACAGTGTGGTGTGTGTGTGTGGTGTGTGTGTGTGTGTGTGTGTGTGTGTGTGTCACTGACTGAGTCAGCTGACTATGACTTTCACATAGCAGATAAAGCTACTGCTATTCTACTTAGAACTACAGGGCTGGACTGAAATTTGTTTTCAGTGGTGGTAGGTGATAGAAGCTGTAAAACAGTGACAGACACCTAGGCATCCATTGTTTCAGAAGGCGTAAAATCTCTATTTTTCTCTCTCTCTAGGCATCCATAAAATGTTTTAAAAAAAGGACCTAGAATACTACCTTGAGGAACACTACTGCTAACATGTGCAGCCTACAGACTGATTTCACATCTTTACTATTACAATATTGAGTTCTGTTACTTGAAAAATCTTCTATCCATTTAAGTAAATTGTTGTGGATTCCATAACCATGTAATTTAATTTTATGTTGTAGGCCTACTTACAACAGTTGTGTTGTAATGGAAAGAGTGACTTGTTTTGGGCTTTAAAGCTGATTAAGTTCTTTTAAAACATTATTTATTATTTATTTTGTTATTATTTGTTTTTTAAATAAATAGATCTAGCGCAGGCCAAACAATGTCTTAGCGTGTACTATTTCACTTCTGAGTACTGGGTGCACTATCCCAGGGTGTTGGGGTGATGGCTTATGCACACTTTCTTATTTCAAGCACTGGGAGAGGGGTGGAAGTAAAGTACATTTTCTTACTACACATTTCATAATTTGCACACCATTTCAACGCCCCAGAAGAAATATCAGTATGCAGTACACTTTCTTGTTACAAACTTGCTGTTTGTATACCCTTTGAAAATCCAAAATAAACCCTTTTTTTTTTTAAAGCGTGAATAGCAAATTTCTCCTTTACATCCTGCAGTCCTAAAGATTACAGGCACATGGGAGGGAACATGAGAATCAGTGAATAATTGACATCATTGGTAGTGCAACATACTGGGAATGAGATTGAATCATACAAATTATTTTTAATTTTTTTAATTATGAAACATAATAGAAAAGGAACCGCCTAAGCTAATGAAAAAAGTTATGTTCTGTGGCTTTTTCGTGCAAGACAGTATCAGAGTATGAGTTTGCTCAGTTGCAGGGTTTGTGATCGAATAATGATCACAACTGAGCCAAACAAATAAGATTGTGATCTGTGATGAGAAACACACAGTGTTGTGTAAAAGTAGAGCTGATTAATTTTAAAAAATCAGTGAGAAAATTGTGTGTCAGAGATTCAATGCGAGATCTGCAAGCTGCACGCACATCTTTGGTTGTTCTTTGCCCATTACTTGTCGTCAGGCAAACATTCAGCCCCATCGGCTCGGAAGTGAGTATATCACTTTTCGCGACTCCGCGCGCTAGAGATAAACAAACGCATTCACTCTTGCAAACCGGCTTCGATAAAACGGCTAATAGATGCATCTATACATTATGCTGCAATCCTAAATTACTATAAATTGCAGACCATCTAACCTACCAACATAAAAATTGGCAGAATAATTCCCTACATATTAATGATTATGTCGGTTATGACATTTTGCCTGAAATTAAACAGTAACGGATTTAACCGTCAAAAACTGAAAATCGTAGTGGTGTAATATCTCGGAAACTACATGATCGATTTTTAACCTGTTTGGATGGATAATATGCTGAATCTCGGCCTCTTTGAATGTTATTGTGCCACTTGCAAAGAATATGTATATATAACGGATTTTTTTTTTAACGACCACAAAATCCAATGCGATGGCATGTTTGTATTGATGATTATGTAAAATATGTATTGGGCCAATTTTACATTTGTTTGCATCAAAATATGTCAAATAGGATTCGCCGTGAAAAAAAAAGTAGCTACAGAATTGGTTTAAATGACGGTTGATAACGGCCAGATAACGGTAAAAATCTTCCTAATTTATTGTTCATTGAATAGTTTGAATTAAATCTGTGGTATCACACACGACATGTACAATTTATAATGTAGATTTCTTAAATGGTACATATCCCTTAGTTCTTAAAAAGTCATTACAACAGTTTGGATTGAGTAGCTTGACCGTTATTTACATAGTAGATTAAAATATCTGGTTTTGTGAGTATTGGTGATTAATCAATTGTTCTAGACTAACTGTGTGACTGATGTGCTTCAAACTTAGAAAATAGATTGCTTGTACCCTACTGTAGATGTATACCTTTAGTGCGCGCGCGCGTAGGTGTGTGTGTGTGTGTGTGTGTGTGTGTGTGTGTGTGTGTGTGTGTGGTGGGTGTGTGTGTGTGGTGGTTTCAGTTGGGCGGTAGAATAAGGGATTGTACAACATGATTGGGATACATTTTCAGTGAGAGGGTTATTGTGTGTGGTGATGTGATTTAGAACTAAAGTAATGGAGTAAATGTGATATGGATTAAGATAATAGGGGGTGAGTGAAAGACAGTGAGTTATGAGAAGAAGAGAAAGAAGAGGGGGGAGAGAAGAGGGGGTGAGAGGTAGAGAGAGATAGAGAGAGAGGGAGAAGCGAGAGAGAGAGAGATTAATTGGCAACGCGTTCCTTTGATCTTGAGCTCAACTGAGCAGAAAAGAATAGAAAGCCAAGCCAGGGAGGGGAGCCCCTATTGATACCCACGTGATCTGACTTGAGTCCGGAAGAGATCGATGATGATGATGATGCTGATCAATGATCAATGGTGGCGGGAGATCGATGAGATCGATATCTATCGATCCTCTCCTCTCCCATTCAGCGGCCGTCATGGTGGGTGAGTGATCGGCCACTGATTGGAAACCGGTCCCATTGTTAGGAGGCTACTCGCGAAGCGCTCGTCCATATAACGCCCGGCCAGGTCCCCCCCCTCCCCCTTCACCCCTTCCCCTCTTGTTCACTATCATTATTCACTTTTTTTTTTATAGCTTCATTGTCCCATCTTGATCTCCTTCTTTGACACTTTCTGCCTTTCAGTCTTTTTGCCTGCATTTATTGATGTTGATGTGTCTAACTCTGTGTGTGTGCGTCTGTGTTTGTGTGTGCGTGTGTGTGCGTCTGTGTGTGTGTTGTGTGTGTTGTGTGTGCGTGCGTGTGTGTGCGCGTTTGTGTGCGTGCGTGTGTGTGTGTATATATCTATGTGCGTGTGTCTGTCTGTCTGTGTCAGTGTGTCGGCTGCCCGTTCGTCCGTCTGTCTGTCCCTTTTTTGTCTCTCTCTCTCTCTCCCCTCTCTCTCCGTGCTAAACACACACGCACGCGTATACACACACACAAACCCGCGCACGCACACACACACCAACACACACTCACTCACACACATCAACCATACGCTTTCATTAAAACCATAATCTATCCCTTGAATTCATTAAGCTAGTGTCATCATTTCTTTCTAATCGTAAAGAACTAGTAGTGGCTAACAACAAAGCATCAGCATCTCTACCTTTCAGGCATGGTGTTCCACATGGTTCTGTTTTAGGTCCTATTCTGTTCTCTATGTATATTATGATAATGACTTGCCATGCCATATTGATTGCAGTAGTGAAATGTTTGCAGATGATACATCCCTACATGATAGTGATTTTTGATACATTGAACTTATCAACTAAACTGCAAGAAAATATTAATAAACTTATCACTTGGAACCCAGGAATGTAAGCATGTTATGTATGTATGTATGTATGTAGGTATGTATGTATGTTATGTATGTTGGTATGTATGTAGGCCTATGTATGTATGCCATGCATGTAAAAAAGACAAAAAAATTAAGTATCCTTTTTCAACCAATATTTTATAGAAAACAAAGAAATTTGAGGTAGTTGATTGACACAAAATGATAGGCGTACAAATAATCTTAGGACACAAAATGTAGGAGCGTAATCATTGACAAAGGATTGAACATACAACATCGCTTGAGGAAAATTTCCAAAAACGTATCAACTAAGTAAAGTAAAATATTTCTTAGGTCTGTGTACACGTGAACATTTTTCACAAGATATTTATATTCCCCCATGCAACACAGTGAGTTGTAAGTCATATGATGAGTGGCCTAAACAATGTGTTTGCTATGGGGAAATAGAGTATTTTTGTGAACATTAATTAACGTTAGCACAGATATACCTTTTAGATACGCAGTCGCGT
>CM065687.1:15383837-15393594 GCA_017654935.2 Phymorhynchus buccinoides | reverse complement strand
TATCTTTTTAGAATAAGACATGTCATTCTTGTTGTAAAGAAAAATGCTAAATGAATAAAAAACAAACAAAAAACAACAAGCAACATAGAAACATACGATAATACATTAAAAAACCAGAGCTGAAAATTGCCGCAGAGGACCTGATGTTTATATGTCTTTGTTAGAAATAAAACATTAATTTTTCAGTTACTACTTTTTGTTGTCCTGGCACCTTTGCTCAGTTTGGGATGCTATGAACAAAGTTGTTGTTGTTTTTGTTTTGGTTTTTTTCTAAAATCTAGGCTAAACAGCCTAGGTTTCCTGGACATAATTATGATGCTTTTTGTTCTTGTATTCGTGAATCTGATTGTAAGGGATGTAAATCCAGTATAATTAATGCTACTGGACAATCTATCTTAAATCAGTACTTGTACATGTATTTGACATTTTCTCCTCTCGTACATCTGCCATTCGCCAGGGCTTTCTTTTTTCTTTACCCCCACCAAGTGTATCTCTTTATCTTTAACAGTAAATCTGGATTATTATTGATATGCACAATTTCAGTCAAATTTCAGCCAAAATCGGGGGGGGAAAAGGCGAGAAAAAGAAGAAAAAAAAGAAAGTGAAGAACGGGGGAAAGCCAAAAAAAAAAAACGTTTGTACAATAACAAAAAGATTCCACACAATATGATAGAGGGGAATCACGATACGAAATTGATAGGTACAAGTGATTGAAAACCTAATATATACACGAAAATATGATGCCAAAGGCATGTTTGCAAGTAGTGAATCTGTAGCATTCGTAGACATTGAATGTGGCGATACCATAAGCCGATGAGGTTTATCCGAGGCATGGTCACCGCTACACATATCTATATTGATAAAAACTCGGGACTTTACTTGTTGTTGCACTGCCTCCGGGCATTGCAGCAAAGTATTGTTCCCACCATTTTGGTATAAAATTTACAAATGTCCCATATGTGTCTTATGACCGAGAGGACGTAAAACAAACCATTTTTCATTCATAAAACTGTACATCATAAAAGCAAACTGATCAATTACCACAAGAAAATATGGAGGCATTATAATGCATAATAACAAACTATTAGAATGCTTATTCAATATAATTATGCTATATTACAAAAATAAACATATTGTAAAGGAAAATAGAGGTGAAATTTATATTCATGTCATTCTTGGGTATATATTAATATAAGGTTAATAAGTCTGTGCAAGCCATCCTAAATGGAAATGATGCCTATCACAGCAGTTGTCACAAAATGGAATAGTCTGTTTGAGACCCTGAGCTGGAAACACATTTGTTTTGCATTGTTATAAAACAACTACAGACGTTCAGCTCAGATGGTTTCAAACCAGACTGTTACACAGACTACTCCCCACTCACAAGTATCTGTTTAGGCTCAGAATTGTTTATTCTCCTGTGTGTAAGTTTTGCAGTATGGATGAACAGTTACTTTCACATATGCTGTTTGATTGTAGCATTGTACACAGATTTTGGACTAATCTTGAACACCTGATTAAAGAAAAATGTGAACATTGTGACTGCCTTCAAATTGACAAAGAATTGGTTTTATTTGGAATTAAGCAAAATATTAACAGACAAAGCCCTAGATTTTATTCTCCTGTTTGCAAAATTTTATATCTATAAATCCAAACTAAAAAATACGCAACCAAATTTACAGGTCTTCATAACCATACTTAAAAACAGACTAGAACTAGAAAAATATATCTTTTTTAAACCATGCCCTAAGGGAATTTGAGGGGATTTGGTTGCCTTACTCCACATTTATTTCTTGATTTATTTAATGGTTATAAAAAAATTTCATAACGGAAAAAATGGCTATTTTTATTTAGCATAACATGTTTATTTGATGAATTTTTTTTTCTTCCCCTCAAATTTGCGTAATTTGAGTTCAATCTGACCCTTTCGGCGCCAGCCATTTTTTCAGCAAAAAATTTCCATTAAACTTACCTGTGTAGAGAAAATATTTTGTCTGCAATATTGGGGATTCCTCTATAACATGCATAAAGTAAGGCCTATCCTTACTTCCCAAGATTATGAAAATATGCTCTTTGGATGGCAGACCCTGGTTTGAGGCTTTTTTGTAACATGGGTGTTAAATCAATGTGGTGCTGACGTGCGAGATTGGCGGTGAGGGGGTTAATTACTATTGAATCTACGTTTTGCTTCCAATATGCTGCTTAAAATTGCATCACTTCACACAATTTGCAAGGTTGAATGTTACTCTTCTTCTGTGAAGATCTTGCAGTCTCTAGTCTATTTACGCGTGCGCGCGCGCGCGCGCGTGCGTGCGTGTGTGGTTGTTGTTTGTGTTTGTGTGTGTGTGTGTGTGTGTGTGTGTTTGTTTGTGTGTGTGTGTGTGTATGTGTGGTGTTGTTTGTGTGTTCTTTTTCGGTGATTAGGCTATCCTATGTTCCTGCTTCTAGTTCTTCATATTTTTGGTCTTTAATTAACACTGTTGTGATTGACATTATTCGTGTTGTTGTTAGTGTTGTCATTATTGTTGTTTTGTAATGAAAACAACCCACACCCTCTCTTCAATGACTAATAATATTAACTATATAATACTGCTTTTAATTATATACTTCTCTCAATTAAGCTTGACCAGCCAATTATGATATTATTATTACTATTACTTTTGTTTGTATCTGAGCCCTGTCCTGATATTGATGAACTATTTATTTATTTATATATCTTTATTTTACTTTATTTGCTCAAATGTTGTTACATGTACATGTTGATTGGATGAACGATTGAGTGAAAGTAGGAATTGTGGAATGTAAGAAGAGATGGAATTTTAAAAAATATTGATTAAGAAAAAAATGTAAAAACAAAAGGATTCCACACAACAAGACAGAGGAGAATCATGATAAATGATAGGCAAAATTGATGAAAACCTAACATATACACGAAAATAATTATGATGCCAAAGGCATGTTTGCAAGTGTAAAACTGTACATTATAAAAGTAAACTGATCAATTACCACAAGAAAATATGAAGGCATTATAATGCATAATAACAAACTATTAGAATGCTTATTCATTATTATTATGCTATATTACAAAAATAAACATATTGTAAAGGAAAATAGAGGTGAAATTTATATTCATATCATTCTTGGTTTTACGAAAAACTAAAATGAATAAAAAAAACAAAAAAAAAAAACAAAAAACAAAGCACATAAAAAAAATAGATAGATAAATTAAAAAACGCAGAACTGAAAAAGTCCCAGGATCTAAATTGAGATTCTTAGCAGTAGAGTAATAATGTAGCCAAAGATATGTATAATCGATTTCCAGTTTGTTTGTTCGGTAATCTTTTGCCTAAGAGGAGAGCCTAATGTTCGTTAATGGCTTTGTCTGATCTTCACGAAAATAAAAAACATTAATTTTTTTCAGTTAAATACTTTGGTAGGGCCTGGCACCTTTGCTCCAGTTGGGGCCCTGACTATGAAACAAAGTTGTTGTTGTTGTTGTTTTTGTTTCTGGTTTGTTTTCTAAAATCTAGCTATAATCAGTCCTAGGTTGCATAGACATATGTTTTTTGTTCTTGTATTCGTGAATCTGATTCTAAGGGATGTAAATCCAGCATAATTAATACTACTGAACAATCTGTCTTAAATCGGTACTTGTACATGTATTTGACATTTTCTGCTCTCGAACATCTGCCATTCGCCAGGGCTTTCTTTTGTCTTTACCCCCACCAAGTGTATCTCTCTATCTTTAACAGAAAATCTGAATTATTATTAATATGCAATTTCAGCCCAAATCGGGCACAAAAAAGGCGAGGGGAGGAAAAGTGAAATGTCTTTAATAAAGCTGACGAAGTTTTGTACAATAACAAAAGGATTCCACACAATACGATAGAGGGGAATCATAATAAATGATAGGTAAAATTGATGAAAACCTAATATATACACGAAAATATGACGCACAAAGGCATGTTTGCAAGTGTAAAAGTGTACATTATAAAATTAAACTGATCAATTACCACAAGAAAATATGGAGGCATTATAATGCATAATAACAAACTATTAGAATGCTTAGTCAATATAATTATGTTATATTACAAAAAGAAACATATTGTAAAGGAAAATACAGGCAAAATTTATATTCATGTCATTCTTGGTTTTTAAAAAAGCTAGAATTTTTAAACAAGGGCATCGCCGAGCGGCAGATATGTCCTTTGCCGGTTACGCCCTGTACATGCCCCGCCCTGTACTTCCCTTCCCCCTCACATCTTAGGTCCCCGTCCTCATTGTGACCTTTGGGTGATGCACCTACATACCCTTGACTGGGTGCAAATCGTTTTCCGGGATGCACACCCTTAATTTGTGGTGTGCACACCCTTAACACTGAGACATGTCTGCCACTCGGCGACATTTAAGCCCCATGTGGCACATTTTGTGCTATGATGTCTTTTACTTTTAGTATTCCCCCCTCCCCCCCACCCCCCCCCTCCCCCCCCCCCCCCCCCCCCCCCATTTACCGGGATGTACACCCTTAATTAGTGGGGTGTACACCCTTAATGGGGTGTACACCTTTAACTCGGAGACATGTCTGCCGCTCGGCGACATTAAAATCCCACGTGGCATAATTTGTACTGCAATGTCTTCTACACTTCTTTTTACACACCCACACAAAATTTGGAGTGATTCTATACAGTATTTCACGAGATATAGGAGGGTGAAGAAAAACGGAAACATGTCTGCCGCTCTGTATTTCCGAGGGATAATTTATGTACAAATGTGTTATACTCTTAGTGTCACATCCTGACACAAACTGTGAAGGGATTCTGTCTTCTAGTTCACGAGATACAGCTTGGACAAGAAATATATAGCGCAAAGAAGGAAATTTCGGTTTTCAAGGTCACACTTCAAGGTCAAGGTCAGCATGGCGATAATGTATGCTCGGATGTTTTCTACTCTAGGTTATACAGTACCACACACAATCTGACGCGCTTCTGTCAAGTACAAATGTGGAATTTATGGCTGAAAACCCAATTGTTAGACCCCTACAACTTTCAAGGCCTACCGATCTCCCTGACCTTGACCTTGACCTTCATCGGTATCACATCATCCGAACGGCCATAAATCAAAGTACCTACATGCCAAATTTGAAGACTCTAAGACCAACGATCTGGAAGTTATAGCCCCTTAAAGATTTTCGGTTTTCAAGGTCATACGCCAAGGTCAAGGTCACGACGGCGATACTTTGTGCGCGGGGCCCTTCCTCTCATGGTGACACACGACCACACAAAATTTGAAGCGATTCGGTCAAGCGGTTCGGGAGATATCCTTGGGACAGACAGAAAAGAAAAAAAAGAAAAAAAAAAACTAGGACCTACGGTGTGGAAGTTATGGCCCCTTAAACGATTTTTTCGGTTTTCAAGGTCATACGCCAAGGTCAAGGTCAGGACGGCGAAAATGTTTGCGCGGATGCCGTCCTCTCATAGTGACACACCACCACACAACAACTTGAAGCGATTCTGTCAAGCGGTTCGGGAGATATTATCCTTGGGACAGACAGGAAAAAACAAAAACAAAAACACAAAAAAAGAAACAAACCCGATCGAAGCGATAGATCGGCAAATGACAAAAAAGAAACATACACGAATGAAAACATACTCCTTTGCGGTACTTCGTAGATCGGCAAAGAACAAAAAAACAGAAACATACACGATATACTCCTTTGCGATCGTAGATCGGCAAATGACAAAAAAGAAAAAAAGAAACAACACGAATGTATGAAAACATACTCTCCTTTGCGATCGTAGATCGGCAAATGACAAAAAAGAAACAAACCCGATCGAAAACATTACTCCCTTTGCGATCGATCCGTTAGATCGTGCAAACAAAAAAGAAAACAACCCGATCGAAAACATACTCCTTTGCGATCGTAGATCGGCAAACAAATGACAAACAAAGAAACATACACGAACGAAAACATACTCCTTTGCGATCATAGATCGGCGAAGGACAAAAAGCTAAAATCAGTCCTAGGCTGCATAGACATATGCTTTTTGTTCTTTTATTCGTGAATCTGATTGTAAGGGGTGTAAATCCAGCATAATTAATGCTACTGGACAATCTATTTTAAATCAGAACTTGTACATGTAAATTTGACATTTTCTCCTCTCGAACATCTGCCATTCGCCAGGGCTTTTTTTTTTCTTTACCCCCACAAAGTTTATCTCTCTATCTTTAACAGTAAATCTGGATTATTAATAATATGCACAATTTCAGCCAAAATCGGGGACAAAAAAGGCGAGAAAAAGACAATGATAAAAAAAGAAGCTGAAGAATTTTTGTACACTAACAAAAGTATTCCACACAATAAGATAGAGGGGAATCATAATAAATGATAGGTATAAGTGATGAGATCCTAATATATACACGAAAATATGATGCCAAAGGCATGTTTGCAAGTAAAAAAAACCTGTACATTATAAAATTAAACTGATCGATTACCGGATACCACAAGAAAATATGGAGGCATTATAATGCTTAATAACAAACTATTAGAATGCTTATTCAATATAATTATGCTATATTACAAAAATAAACATACTGTAAAGGAAAATGGAGTTGTAATTTATATTCATGTCATTCTTGGTTTTAATAAATTGCTAAATAATTTTTGTCAAATACAACAAACAAACAAGCACAAGAACAAAATAGATAAATACATTTTAAAAAAGCGCAGAGCTGAAAAGTCCCATGCTCTAAATTGAGATTCTTAGCATAGAGTAATAATTTAGCCAAAGATATTTATCATCTATTTACAATTTGTTTGTTCGGTTATCTTTGTCTTAGCGGAAAGCCTGATGTCCGTATGGCTTTGTTAGATCTTCACGAAAATAAAAACATTAATTTTTTAGTTACTACTTTTGTTGTCTGGCACCTTTGCTCAGTCTGGGCTGCTATGAACAAAGTTGTTGTTGTTGTTGTTCTTCTGGGTTGGTTTTCTAAAATCTAGCTAAAATCAGTCCTAGGTTGCATAGACATAATTATTATGCTTTTTGTTCTTGTATTCGTGAATCTGATTGTAAGGGATGTAAATCCAGCATAACAATCTATCTTAAATCAGTACTTTTGTACATGTATTTGAAATTTTCTCCTCTCGAACATCTGCCATTCGCCAGGTCTTTCTTTTTTAGTTACCACACCAAGTTTATCTCTCTATCCTCCACAATTAGCACTGCGCTTTAGCGTAAAGGTGGGTATCCTCTCGACTATCCAGAAGGTTCATGGGTTCGTAAATGTCTGTGGCGCGCTCTGGAAGCGGAATCTCCTCATGCAGCCTGTCAGCGGTAGCTTGCGGGGACAAGGTGGAAGCCAATTCAGAAGGGAATGAGACTTGAGCTGCTCCCTCTGTGGTAGGTTCGGGTCTGGGGGGTCGAAGGGTGTCCTGCATGGGAGGAGGTGACACCGATGGATCCACATTCATGTAGACTTCATGGCCATGAGCGGAGGCTCCCTGCTGTACAGCCGTGTTCAAACGGACGTTTCCTGGCTTCTCTCGCGGGGTTTCTTCTCGGTCCAGGACGACCTCTATGCATTCTGGATCTCCCTCCTCACTGTTGCCTGCCTGCGGGTCTGGGGACCTGTCTTGAAGACTTACACCTGTAGAAAAAGAATGTCAGCACGATACGCCTTAGAAATGTTATTACTTTTCGTTTAGGTGATAATGTTGTTTGTATTCCATTTGTTATGACTCGACTATGTCCTCTATGTCCTCTCTCTCTCTCTCTCTCTCTCTCTCTCTCCGCTCTCTCTCTCTCTCTCTCTCTCTCTCTCTCTCTCTCTCTCTCTCTCTCTCTCTCGCTCTCTCTCTCTCTCTCTCTCTCTCTCTCTCTCTCTCTCTCTCTCTCTCTCTCTCACACACACACAACCGGAGTTATTTCGATAATCAACACGCTCTCACCCAATTTGGTTGACATTTTGTTCCAGCTAATAATACTCGAGCAGTTGTCCTCACACTAGCATGGACAGATGGACTAGGCTGCACAGCTGTTGCTCTCGCTCTACTTTAAAGGGGCACCCTGACGGATGAGTTTTTGCAAGAAACACGTCGAGATCACCAGGAAAAAAATACCCTTTACAGAGATCGTAACACTCACTTTGCTCTGGTTTCCTATATAAATCAAACCGTCAAATCGGTGATTCTTCCTCGGCGGAGGTGCTGGAAGTCAAATTCTTTCAGTGAAAGAGAAGGCATGTGACCTCTCTTTTCTAATGGCCGCCTGAGTTTAGACCAAATCGTTTGTACGAAATTTTCACAATACAAGCCTTTTTATTATTTTATTATTTTATTTTATACAGTTTACCTAAAGGAGTTTCGATCACAACAAAGGAAACAGCTAGAATTGTTTTTTACTGCACTACAAAAAAGAAAAAAAACATCAACCACAATGAGTGGCATCAACCCACCCCATTGAAAATGTCTTCTCTTTCTGACATTCCCCCAAGGAGGAATCGCTGTTTTGAAGGTTTGAGTGTTCCAATCCTTGAAAAGGCTGTCTTTCAGGTGATCTCGATGTATTTCTTGCAAAAACTCATCCGTCCGGGTCCACCTTAAAGAGTGATCTTACCCCCAACTTCAAAGGGCCAAGAGTACTAAAGTGAGAGTGAAAACTGAGCAATCACTAATGTGCAGCAATAATGCAAAACGAATGCGAATGACAGCTGAGTTCTTTCAACCCTTAACCGAGTGCCATATTACCCCCAACTATGTCATTACATTTACCAAGAGTACTAAATCCATATTGGGGATTATTCTGTGCCATATATAAAATAAAGTTTACCTTTACTTTCCAAAACTAAGACAAATGTGTCTTTGTATAATAGACCCCATGACATAGAAGTTAAATCATTGTGGTGCTAAAATGCGACTTTGGCGGTGAAAGGGTTAATTATTTTGTCTCTCATAATAATTATATGAGCATTTGGCAACAGAATCTGCAGTTTTCCATTTCGTCTGATTTCTGTCTCCCCGGATCTTCAATCTGTTATTTCATCTTTTCTTACAAATCTATCTTTTGAATGTTCCTCGTTTCTCTGATCTATTGGACAATTTATCATTATGACATGCCAGGTTTTTTTTGTGGCTCAAGCCACAAACCTATAACTCACTTTGTCCGTCGGTCGGTCTGTCTGTCTGTCTGTCTGTCGGTCGGTCGGTCGGTCCAAAATTGTCGCACTTTTGAAAAATTGTCGCACTTCAAATCGAGGCTACACTTCAAATTGAGGCCGCTCTTTAAAATGATGTATTTTGAAAGCGTACAAAATAATAAACATACGTATACAGACACTACAACAGACACGACGAGAGTATGCGGTGCTTCTTTTTGAGTATAAGTAGGATACTGTTTTAAATGTTTTCCAAAAGATTTCAAAAAGTTACGAAATGGTGCAGAGATAACATTCTGGTTTACAGATTTTATCCAGGGGAGGTGACTCATGATTGGAGTGGTAAAAAATAGACCGCGTGCCACAAACTATTGCGATTTCGCGCTTGTTTTTTTTAGTGTTCACTGGCGTCCAGACGTGAGAATTTACGCACTTGAGTGGGCACATGTTGTCCATTCTGCAGTGCATATTTGCCTATATTGCCTTCTTTGTTATATATATCTTTGTATTACTAGTATGTGCTTGTTGTCCTTTTATACTGCATTTTAAAAACCTGGATTCGATAAGTGGAGCGGAATGGCTCGATGTTTACAGCACTGTCTGG
>CM065687.1:15373837-15378837 GCA_017654935.2 Phymorhynchus buccinoides | reverse complement strand
GTTTTCTTATATCCGAGTTTCGGATATAAGAAAACAAAAAAGTATCTCCCTTTGATTTTCTTATAACCGAGTTTTGCTGTAGACTGGGGACAACCCACAGACAGGTAGCAATACAGTGTGTGTGTGTGTGTGTGTGTGTGTGTGTGTGTGTGTGTGTGTGTGTGTGTGTGTGTGTGTGTGTGTGTGTGTGTGTGTGTGTGTGTGTGGTGTGTGTGTGTGTGTGTGTGTGTGTGTGTGTGTGTGTGTGTGTGTGTGTGTGTGGCCTGTGTGTGTGTGTGTGTGTGTGTGTGTGTGTGTGTGTGTGTGTGTGTGTGTGTGTGTGTGTGTGTGTGTGTGTGTGTGTGTGTGTGTGTGTGTGTGTGTGTGTGTGTGTGTGTGTGTGTGTGTGTGTGTGTGTGTGTGTGTGTGTGTGTGTGTGTGTGTGTGTGTGTGTGTGTGTGTGTGTGTGTGTGTGTGTGTGTGTGTGTGTGTGTGTGTGTGTGTGTGTGTGTGTGTGTGTGTGTGTGTGTGTGTGTGTGTGTGTGTGTGTGTGTGTGTGTGTGTGTTGTGTGTGTGTGTGTGTGTGTGTGTGTGTGTGTGTGTGTTGTGTGTGTGTGTGTGGTTGTGTGTGTGTGTGTGTGTGTGTGTGTGTGTGTGTGTGTGTGTGTGTGTGTGTGTGTGTGTGTGTGTGTGTGTGTGTGTGTGTGTGTGTGTGTGTGTGTGTGTGTGTGTGTGTGTGTGTGTGTGTGTGTGTGTGTGTGTGTGTGTGTGTGTGTGTGTGTGTGTGTGTGTGTGTGTGTGTGTGTGTGTGTGTGTGTGTGTGTGTGTGTGTGGTGTGTGTGTGTGTGTGTGTGTGTGTGTGTGTGTGTGTGTGTGTGTGGTGTGTGTGTGTGTGTGTGTGTGTGTGTGTGTGTGTGTGTGTGTGTGTGTGTGTGTGTGTGTGATGTGTGTGTGTGTGTGTGTGTGTGTGTGTGTGTGTGTGTGTGTGTGTGTTGTGTGTGTGTGTGTGTGTGTGTGTGTGTGTGTGTGTGTGTGTGTGTGTGTGTGTGTGTGTGTGTGTGTGAGAGACAGAGACAGAGACAGAGACAGAGACAGAGACAGAGACAGAGACAGAGACAGAGACAGAGACAGAGACACGGAGAGAGATCTGATGGAAAGAAGAAGACAAAAAGAACAAGACAGAAAGTGAGAGAGAGGGAGAGAGCGGTGTGATGAGAGACAAACAAACATAGACTGAGTGAGAGAGAGGACAGACGAGAGGAGAGAGAAAGAGATACAGAGACAGAGAGTTGGACAGACAGACATACAGAAAGACAGACAGACAAAAACAAAGAAAGATGCTCACGTAAATGGCATGGCATAGAAATTAGATCAGAGATTAAAATCACATGTTACTTTATATGTAATTCATACTTGCCTGTATCGCAGTACCGCCCAGTGTAGCCGATCAAACAGGTACATCTACCATCCGTTTTGCACGTGCCAGGTTGACATCCTTTGGAGCATTCCTTGCACCAGTGTCCCGATATGTACTTGTCCACAGGACAGTCTGAAACCGACAGCAAGCTATTCTATATCTTGGGGGTTTATGAAGTACGGCAATATGCCCTCCTACGCTTTCCCCAACCACAGCGCTTCACTCGATTCCACACTACCCCAGTCCAACTTTACAAGTTATATTTAGGCTACAGGACACAATCGTCAGCTCGGGTAATAAAATAAATTGACAAAATATTTAGTGATTGTGTGTCTCGGTTCGCAAGGAATTGTGAGGGGGATAAAAAAAAAAAAAAAGATGTCGGCACACACGCGTGCGCACGGACGCACAAACACACACATCTTAATGTATGATATGCCAGGTTAATTCCCCCAAAGCATTGTACTTGTCCAATACGCAGATGATATCTGCATGTGGATGGAGGTAACTCTAAAAATCAAAACGCCTCAGCGCAACATAAATTATATTAAAAAACATATGAACGTGAACTTGACAGGATGACAGAATACATGAGACTAAACGGACTGGGTCTATCTACAGAAAAATAAAATATCATGCTTTTTAACAGTGGCTCCAATCCAGAAAAAAAAGCCCACATTTACATTAGGAACAACGCCTCTTAAATATGTAACACAAACTAATTTTGTAGGAGTTTATTTCACCTCAAAATTAACGTGGACTGCTCATATAGACTACTTATTGACAAAAGCAAGGAAAACATTACATGTTCTTAAAATCATATCAAAACAAGAATGGGGATAAGATCCATCTACATTATTAACTCTTTGTAAATCTTTAATGAGGTCAAAGTTAACATATATGCACAAGAAACATTTTTTAGTGCACCAAAATATTTATTGAAGAAACTACAGAGCATTGAATGCAAGGCTTTAAAACTGGCACTAGGGCTTCCAGTGCATGTATCGTCTTTGCGTACATATCAAGAGACTCACGTGCTTCCTTTAGATGATTATAGACAATTAGCCTGTTGTAAGTTTGTCATGAAAAATACCGCTTTCGAAACACATATCAATTCAGAGATAAAAATGAGGTCAGATATTGATTTTCCTAAAAGAGCAAGGTCAATAACTTCCCAAGTCACATTGGCAACATACACATCGAAAACTATAACTGACTCTGGGGTTTCCATTGATAAAGGTGCAGTATCTGTCAGACCGTCATTTTTTCCAATACCACCATGGGAACTCTTGCTATCTCTCTTGTTCGATCTCGATTAATTTATGCTCCGGAAATTCTCTTTAGTGCTCCAAAATATTTGTTAAACAAACTACAATGCACAGATTGTAAAGCTTTTAAACTGGCACTTGGGGTACCAACTCATGCTTCTAATCTAGGATCATATAAGGAAGCAGGTGTTCAACCTCTCGATGAATATAAGAAAGCTTTCTGCTGCAACATTTGTTTTAAACTCATCTGCATATGACACATTTTGTAAAGAAGAAGCTAAGTTAGATACTGAACATCATTTTGTTAAAAGAGCTAAAACAATTCACTCTTTACAACCAATTAATTCCTTTGTCTCAGATATTATTAATTGTAAAGAATTAAAAAGTAAAGAAATTGCATCTAAGCCATCTTTTTCGCCAGTACCGCCTTGGAAACAACTTAAACCTGCTTTTGATATTGATCATACAGATTTTAACAAAAGTCAATCTCCAAACATAATTTTTTTTAAATTAGTTAATTTACATATGGAAAGTTGTTATAGTGGATACATTAAAATATACACAGATGGGTCTGTTCTTGAGAATGGGAATACAGGAGCAGCATTTGTAATACCCTCTTTAAAAATAGAGAAACGATATTATATAGGTAAATATTATTCAATTTTTACTGCAGAATTGTTAGCTATTTTAATGGCATTACACTATACTGCAGAATTACCTATAAATGCTTGTAAAATATTACTTTGTGTAGATTCGAAATCAGCATTACAAGCTATCAAAGGTCAAAATGTTAGCATACGCCTTGAAATGATATTAGAGATCAAACATTTAATTAATCAATTATCGAGTAAAGACATTAGTGTAACTTTTTATTGGGTTCCCTCCCATTGTGGAATATACTCAATTGAATTGGTTGATCGAGCAGCTAGAAGTGCAGCGAGTAATTCCGAGGGAACGATTCAACTTAATGTGAATTTAGATCTGCATGAATATTATAAACATATTGACAAATTATCCAAAGATAATTTTGATAGCATGTTAATGACTTCAGGCAGTCAATATTCACGCTATTGTATAAAAGGCTCAGGTACAATGAATTTTAACTTAAATTTTAAAACAGCTCAAGGATACAAGTTCAAGACACATCGTATCTTTAATGTTTAAACTTCGTTTAAATGCTTTTAAAACAAAATTTTGTATAGACGTTAAGTGTATAATTATGTGGAAATCAAATATCTATCAATCATTTGCTCCTATATTGTCCTATAATCAAAGAAGAAATCAACAAAACTGTTGGTGAATTGCTGAACCATCAAACGCCATTAACCATTGAAGGTATCTTAAACAACTTTAATCTCCCTAAAAGTTTTTCATAAATCCTGCACATAAGTTCTAGTTGGTATTTTTCTTTGAGTTACTAATTAATTGATGGTTTAAACTGTTTTATTATCATTTTGTTGTTAGTCATTTAGAAATTAAGACACACTTGTTTAGCTCTTCGTGTTACATAAGTCAGTTTGAAAGGTTACTGTATGTCCCCCACCCCATCTTTTTACATGCACTCAGTTGGATTTGTACGAATAGATGTGTAGGGAAAACACACATGAATAACAGTACCATTCACGCACTCACACACACTCTCACCTCAATAGCTATCTGCTGTAGGCTTACTTAATTTTACACACATACTTTTTGTGTGTGTGTGTGTGTGTGTGTGTGTGTGTGTGTGTGTGTGTGTGTGTGTGTGTGTGTGTGTGTGTGTGTGTGTGTGTGTCTGATATCACTTGCGGGTGAACAGACGTAAAACTAAAGAACGAACACACACACACACACACACACACACACACACACACACACACACACACACACACACACACACACACACACACACACACACACACACACACACACACACACACACACACACACACACACACACACACAACACACACACACACACACACACACACACACACAAAAGAGACGAATGCCTACCACTGGGTTTCATGTCAAACTCAGGCAAACTAGTTTCCCCTATTTCTACTGCTTTAAACGTTTAAATTCAGCAATTAATGCATTGATTAGAAGTAGTATTACAAATTAAGAGGACACGGAACACAATTCGTGCATTGTGTGTACGAGTATGCCGACCCGAAATACTGGGGATAAAAAATAAGTGGGTTCCATAGTCATTTGCATATACACACATGTTTCTGGTTAAACAGTAAAAGCAGGTTCATGTGTGTGATTTTGCTAAAAGGTATAACTGAGGCTGTGCTTGGCAAATAAACCTATATAGGTGTTTTGTTCTTTTTTGTTGTCCTTTGCCGATCTAT
>CM065687.1:15361337-15366337 GCA_017654935.2 Phymorhynchus buccinoides | reverse complement strand
CAAGGTCTCTGTTTAGATTTGGTTTTCTGAGTCTGATGTTGATGGCCTCTTTTACTTTTCTTCTGAGTGGGTTTAGTTCTGTGTCAAGGATCCTGGTGTTGGTCAGATCCAGTGAATGGCCACATTCAGTGAGGTGAGGATGGAAGGCCGAATCCCTTCTGGTCTGATGTTCTTTGAACCTTTTAATGAACGGTCTTTCTGCTTCGCCGATGTAGTCCTCACAACAATCAGAGCACTGAATGTGGTAGATAGCGCCGCTCACTTTGCTTTTCTCTGTTTTGTTTTTGACACGGACTAACTGACTTCTCAAAGAATTTACTGGTTTGTGAAATATCCCTAACTCGTGTCGTTTGAAAGACCGAGCAGGTCTCTCTGAAACACCTTTCACATAGGGAATTCCTACTGAGATCTGTTTTGCAGTTGGTTTGCTTCTAGGTTTTCCTGGTCTTGGAGCATCAAAAATCCACTTCGGGTAACCGTTCAGGTGGAGAGCATTTCTGACATGGTTACGTTCGGATTTCTTGTCCGTCTCCTTTGTCGGTATGATGTCAGCCCGATGGAGCAGGGTTCGAACCACAGAACGTTTATGTTCCAGGGGGTGGTGCGAATCAAAATTCAGATATTGATCTGTGTGTGTGTCCTTTCTGTAAGCTGCAGCTGATACGGTGCCGTCAGATTCTCTCTTCAGTAGGGTGTCCAGAAATGGAATTTTGCCATATCTCTCCACCTCACAGGTGAATTGAATGTTTGAGTCAATGGAGTTGATGTGGTCAGAAAAATCCTTCAATCTCTTCTTCTTTTCTTAAGGTCAATGTATCGTCCATATAACGGTACCAGATGAGGGAGGGTTCGCAGCAGATCTGAGAGCTTGTTTTTCAAAAGCTGCTAGTTACAGATTAGCCACAATTGGTGACACTGGGGAGCCCATTGCACAGCCATGCTTTTGCTTGTAGAAGTCACCCTTTACTTGTAAACAAGGTATGTACTGGCGAGGCACAGTTCAAGCAGTTCCAACAATTGATGAGGATTCAAATCACTGACATGCCTGTCCTCTCCTAGTTTCCACTTCACAGCCTCAACAGCGTGCTCCACTGGAATGCAGGTAAACAATGATGTGACATAATAAGATACCAACTTTTCCTCTGGGCCTAGTCTTGATTGTTGGATTTTGTTCACAAGCTCCTCACTATTGAGAATGTGGTGTGGGATGTGACCTACTGTTGGCCCAAGAACCTGGGCCAGATATTTAGAGGCGTTATAGGTGACCCCACCACATGAAGAAACAATGGGGCGGAGAGGGCAGCCGTCTTTGTGAATCTTGGGTAGTTCGTACGGTTTAGGGGGACATTCAGCAGTAGGGTGCAGTCTTTGTGTGTCTTGGGTAGTCCGTACAGCTTAGGTGGACATTCAGCAGTAGGGTACAGTCTTTGTGTGTCTTGTGTAGTCCGTACAGTTTAGGGGGACATTCAGCAGTAGGGTGCAGTCTTTGTGTGTCTTGGGTAGTCCGTACAGCTTAAGTGGACATTCAGCAGTAGGGTACAGTCTTTGTGTGTCTTGTGTAGTCCGTACAGTTTAGGGGGACATTCAGCAGTAGGGTACAGTCTTTGTGTGTCTTGTGTAGTCCGTACAGCTTAGGTGGACATTCAGCAGTAGGGTACAGTCTTTGTGTGTCTTGGGTAGTCCGTACAGCTTAGGTGGACATTCAGCAGTAGGGTACAGTCTTTGTGTGTCTTGGGTAGTCCGTACAGCTTAGGTGGACATTCAGCAGTAGGGTACAGTCTTTGTGTGTCTTGTGTAGTCCGTACAGTTTAGGGGGACATTCAGCAGTAGGGTACAGTCTTTGTGTGTCTTGTGTAGTCCGTACAGCTTAGGTGGACATTCAGCAGTAGGGTACAGTCTTTGTGTGTCTTGTGTAGTCCGTACAGCTTAGGTGGACATTCAGCAGTAGGGTACAGTCTTTGTGTGTCTTGGGTAGTCCGTACAGCTTAGGTGGACATTCAGCAGTAGGGTACAGTCTTTGTGTGTCTTGGTGCAGACAAAGGTCTGTCCAGGGTTTGCTGAGGTAGCGTCTTCGTGATGCTTCCTCTTGCGCAATTGTGTTTCTCATGAAGGCTTTGCACTCGTTTTCGAAGGATTGAAGACGGATTCTCTGATTGCCACCAAACATTGTGACCAGCGGCAAGGAAAGACAACTTGCCACAGTCAATACTCTCTCTTCCTCTCTCCCCAGAAACAAAAAGTGATGTACACCCACCATGTCATTATGATGGTAGTTTTGCTATTGGCATTTAAAAAGTCATGTATCATTTGTGATCGCGCTCTCTCTCTCTCTCTCTCTCTCTCTCTCTCTCTCTCTCTCTCTCTCTCTCTCTCTCTCTCTCTCTCTCTCTCTCTCTCTCTCTCTCTCTCTCCATCTCTCTCTCTCTCTCTCTCTCTCTCTCTCTCTCTCTCTCTCTCTCTCTCTCTCATCTCTCTCTCTCTCTCTCCTCGCTCTCTCTCTCTCTCTCTCTCTCTCTCTCTCTCTCAGACGGACAGGTATCTTACGGCATTGGTTAGTGCCACAGTCACAAATGGTTCCTGGTTCACAGTCGTCAGGGTCCTGGGTACAGTTGTCTCCTGACGATGAAAGAAAGCACAGTTTTCATGTGCATGCGCGTGTGTGTGTGTGTCAGTACGTGAGTATGTGTGTGTGTGTGTGTGAGAGTGTGCGTGCGTGTGCTTGCTTGTGTTCATGCCGGCGTGCCGGCGTGTTCGTGTGTGTGTGTGTGTGTGTGTGTGTGTGTGTGTGTGTGTGTGTGTGTGTGTGTGTGTGTGTGTGTGTGTGTGTGTGTGTGTGTGTGTGTGTGTGTGTGTGTATGTGTGTGTGTCTACACGCGCACCTTCTCATGTGCAATCGAATTTTTTTGTATGGTGGTGTGTGTCTGGTTGAGACTAAAAGAGAGGAAACGATGAGACAGGAAGATATAAGAATAAAACTTGATTGCGGGGATTGGGGAGAGAGAGAGGGGAGAGAGAGAGAGAGAGAGAGAGAGAGAGAGAGAGAGAGAGAGAGAGAGAGGAGAGAGAGAGAGAGAGAGAGAGAGAGAGAGAGAGAGAGAGAGAGAGAGAGAGAGAGAGAGAGAGAGAGAGAGAGAGAGAGAGAGTCGGAGATTGAGACAAAGACACAAACGAAGATAGAGAAAGAAAGAGTACAAGAGAGAGCTGAATTTTTCAATGATTCTGTTTTTTTTGGGGTTGGTTTTTTTATGTTTCTGTAGAAATGTTGTGAAAATATGCATATTTCCTAGTTGATTTTATGAGTGTTTCTATTACTGCATTTTCACTCAGACAGTTTCCGGTCATTTATGAGCACAGAAATGCGTCAAGCTGCCGTTATGCGCCTAAATAAGAAATAGTTAGGCCCAGCAAGTCTGACTTCGGTTGAAGGAAATCTTTTTGAAAGTGTTTCTTGACAGGAGAATGGACCAGAAAGACAGCAAGATGACAGCAAGCAAAGGGAAAAGGCAGAGTTAAAGAGAGTGACAGATTAAAGGAAGTTACAAGCACAGAACTTCCAGAAGGTGGGGGAACTATTTATACAAAAGACCCCTCCCCCGGTATCCCCACGGGGGGTCATTTTTTATGTTTTTTCAGTGCTGTTTTCTTTTATCGCACCGTGTGACGAGGGAATGAGCTAAAATGTGAAGTCTCTAGGGAGAGACTTTTAAAGTGTTGCATTTTCAATGAGAAAATTTTCCTTTAGCCCACTTCTCTAGGGTGTGGGAGATGAGCAACTTTCCCAGGCCCCTTTTCATCTAATAGATTTATATTTTTGCCCGGCTTCTGGTTCGTATGATTAAAGGACATACAAGTGGTAGATTTGCTCGAAATGACAGACAGAGAGAAGTAGATTTTTACATGAAAATGACAAAACTTCCACTCTCATCAGTCTGACCAAAGGGTTCAGAATTATTTGTACACCAGTATTTTATTTACGTACAAATCTGTATAACAGATTATGCAGCAAAGTTTAAAATAGTGGGCAACTTTCAGTAGAAAGTGATCTTTGTAGGTACCATGGCTTGTTTTCACATTCGCCTCCATAGCCTAAATTTAGCTCATAAGGACAATGACGTCACTTGGATAAGGCCAAAGATATGACGTGAAGGGGTACTTGGTATATAAAAACTAAAACTCAAGTTCAAACTCTTTTATTATGTCGTAAAATCATCTGAAAAACTATGGGCACAAGAACACTAAATAAAGACAACGTTTGATAGGGCTAAGGTACACCCTTCAGATGTTGCTAAAAATATAACATGCACACCTCTTCCTACATGGGAATTAAACCAGGCACATTTTGAACCTGATTATATACTCCGTTCAGACGCTAATGCTAATCTGCTGCTTTCAGCAGCTAATTCTCTCATTTATGAGAAACATGCAAATGCCCTTAAAGTTGCCACTGATGGATCTGTAATGGAAGATAGTAAAGCAGGGGCTGGTTTTCTTATCCCTAATTTAAAGGTACAAAAATCGTATCATCTTGGCCGTGGAAATTCGATTTTTACAGCTGAACTGATAGCATTAGTTATGACCTTACAATATATTGTCAATTTTCCAATGACTATCTTCAGCATTCTTTTGCGTTGACTCAAAATCGGTATTAAATGCTCTAAATTCTGATATGACTAGAGAGAGAAGTGATATTATTTTTTAGATTAAATACCTCATACATTGTCTTATTATGAAATGATCAAATATTACATTTTGTTGGGTCCCTTCGCACTGTGGAGTATTTATAAATGAATTGGCACATAAAAATGCAAAAGCAGGTGCAAAAAATCATTCTCAATCAGAAAAGTTAAAAGTTAAATTATCACTAAAAGAAATGAGTCATATAATCGAATACGAAATTTATTCACGTTATAAAAATAACATACAACCATACCAATTTAAATCATACATCCCTTCTGGTAACAGGCATGTAACTAGCTTAATATATATGCTAAGACTTAATG
>CM065687.1:15351337-15353837 GCA_017654935.2 Phymorhynchus buccinoides | reverse complement strand
ATACCCCCATCCGCCACAACATGCGTATAATGTTGCTTGCGACGTTCGCAGTTAGACATGCTGGTAAGAACATTTAAAAAACCCAAATTACAACAAAGCAAGCCATTACAAGGAATGACAGAGCCTCCTCGTTATAGGCAAAGAATAGAGACAAGGAGACTTACAGAGACAGATTTAGGCATAAAAAAAGTTGACTTACACACTTTATTTACGAGAATGTTCAGTTAAGCAGAAGAACGTTAGAAGAAAGCGACCGTTACAATCATCAAGTGACTGCTGTGACTGTTACAACCATAGCCAGTGTAAGGCCTCTTGTAGGAAATTATATCTGGATACATTTATGCGGAAACGTTATAACCGTGGAGTGCCCCACTAGTTTGATGAAGAGGATGGTTGAATAATGCACCAAAACTACACCAAATATTTGATGGCGAGAAGTCAGCTAACATCTAGGACATCATGACGGATGATGAAACATTTAATTGTCAGTATGATGGCCGAAGTTAAAGTGTTACGTCCTCTCGGCAAAGCCATATGGGACATGAGTTTGATCCAAACACCAAACATAAACGGCTATTTATTGCAGTATGATCCAAACACCAAGCCGGTTAAACCTCATCGGCTATGGTACCGACACTTTAATTAATGTGGATTTTTGAAATGGCACATGATCCTAGATTTCAAAACGTCATGCAAGCAATCTGGGTCGAGCAGCTTATTGTACGTTTTGACCGTTATTTAAATAGTGGTGCAAAACAGTAAATCAATCGGGTTTATGAGATAAATCAGTTGTTCTAATGTACCTAGGTGATCAATTTGCTTCAAACTTTGCATACAGATTGCCAATACACGTATGAAAATGCGGATCGAAAAAGAAAGGTGTATAACTCTATATATTACAAGGCGATAATTATCTCCCTTTTCAAAATAAGAAAATATAGCACACAAAAATAAAAGTAATGGTTGTTGTTTACACTGAACAAGCCAAATTTAAATTCAAACGGCTCAATATGTACTCACATAATCTATATGATGTCCTTAAGTAAAATGATTAATCAGACGCTTTTGCACTGTTCATTTTATTTTATAATTATTTAATTATTATAATGTGACATTGGCACTATAGATGCCTCTATATATTGTGCTACAATCCTAAATGACTGTAAATTGCAGACCATCTAACCTATCAACATGAAAATTGGCAGAATAATTCCCTACATATTAATGATTATGTCGGTTATGACATTTCGCCTGAAATTAAACAGTAACGGATTGAACCGTCAAAAACTGAAAATCTTTGTGGTGTAATATCTCGGAAACTACATGGTCGATTAGTAACCTGTTTGCATGGAATATATGCTGAATCTCGGCCTTTTTGAATGTTATAGTGCCACTTGCAAAGAATATGTATAAATAACGGTTTTTAACGACCACAAAATCCAATGCGATGGCATGTCTGTATTGCTGATTATGTAAAATATGTATTGGGCCAATGTTACATTTGTTTGCATCAAAATATGTCAAATAGGATTCGCCGTGAAAAAAGTAGCTACGGAATTGGTTTAAATGACGGTTGATAACGGCCAGATAACGGTAAAATCTTCCTACTTTATTGTTCATTGAAATTAAATCTGTGGTATCACACGAATAACAATTTCTAATGTAGAGTTCTTAAATGGTACATATCCCTAGTTCTTAAAAAGTCATTACAACAGTTTGTATTGAGTAGCTTGACCGTTATTTACATAGTAGATTAAAATATCTGGTTTGGGGAGTATTGGTGATTAATCATTGTTCTAGACTAACTGTGTGACTGATGTGCTTCAAACTTAGAAAATAGATTGCTTGTACCCTACTGTAGATGTATACGTAGAGTGCGCGCGCGCGTATGTGTGTGTGTGTGTGTGTGTGTGTGTGTGTGTGTGTGTGTGTGTGTGTGTGTGTGTGTGTGTGTGTGTGTGTGTGGTAGTCAGTTGGCGGTAGAATAAGGGATTGTACAACATGATTGGGATACATTTTCAGTGAGAGGGTTATTGTGTGTGTGTGTGATTTAGAACTAAAGTAATGGAGTAAATGTGATATGGATTAAGATATAGGGGTGAGTGAAAGACAGTGAGTTATAGAGAGAGAGAGGGGGGGAGAGGGGGGAGAGAGAGAGAGAGAGGGAGAGAGAGAGAGAGAGAGAGAGAGAGAGAGAGAGAGAGAGAGAGAGAGAGAGAGAGATTATTGGCAACGCGTTCCTTTGAGCTGAGCTCAACTGAGCAGAAAAGAATAGAAAGCCAAGCCAGGGAGGGGAGCCCCTATTGATACCCACGTGATCTGACTTGAGTCCGGAAGAGATCGATGATGATGATGATGCTGATCAATGATCAATGGTGGCGGGAGATCGATGAGATCGATATCTATCGATCCTCTCCTCTCCCATTCAGCGGTCGTCATGGTGGGTGAGTGATCGGCCACTGATTGGAAACCGGTCCCATTGTTAGGAGGCTACTCGCGA
>CM065687.1:15343837-15346337 GCA_017654935.2 Phymorhynchus buccinoides | reverse complement strand
AGTAGTAGTAGTAGTAGTAGTAGTAGTAGTAGTAGTAGTAGTAGTAGTAGTAGTAGCCTAGTAGTAGTAGTAGTAGTAGTAGTAGTAGTAGTAAGTAGTAGTAGTAGTAGTAGTAGTAGTAGTAGTAGTAGTAGTAGTAGTAGTAGTAGTAGTAGTAGTAGTAGTAGTAGTAGTAGTAGTAGTAGTAGTAGCCTAGTAGTAGTAGCCTAGTAGTAGTAGTAGTAATAGTAGTAGTAGTAGTAGTAGTAGTAGTAGTAGTAGTAGTAGTAGTAGTAGTAGTAGTAGTAGTAGTAGTAGTAGTAGTAGTAGTAGCCTAGTAGTAGTAGTAGTAGTAGTAGTAGTAGTAGTAGTAGTAGTAGTAGTAGTAGTAGTAGTAGTAGTAGTAGTAGTAGTAGTAGTAGTAGTTGTTGTTGCTGTTGTTGTTTTTGTTGTCGCTGTCCTCCTCCTCCTCCTCCTCCTCCTCCTCTACCAGGGTCAGCGAGTTGTGTCTCGTTTCTGCTTTCATTTGTCTGTCTGTTCGTTATTTATATCATTAATTGTCCAAACGTCACGGATGGGTTCTAATTTTAATGTTTCGTATATCTATTTTACACCTTGGTGGGTTTTTTCAACACCACAACAACAACGAACTCCCCCTGCGGCCTGTACGTTGGCTACAACGAGACAGACAATGACAACGACCTTCACCAGCCGAAAACGACAGTGACGACGACGACGACGACGACGACAACGATAGCATGACAACGATGGAGAAGAAGAGGAAGATGACGACGACGACGACGACAACGACAAGCTGAGAGACAAGCTAGCAGACAAACAGGGTGGCAGGAACAGTCGAAGAGGGGATGAAGACAACGTGGTGATGGGATGGTAATGATGAAGAAGAAGACGACGATGACGACGACGATGACAAGCTGACAAAGAATGGTAAAACAACTCCTCCTGCAGCCTGTACGTTGGCTACAACGAGAACGATAATCACAACGACCTTCACCAGCCGAAAACGATAGTGACGACGACGACGACAAGCTGACAAAGAAGCTAGCAGACCAACAGGGTGGAAGGAACAGCCGAAGAGGGGATGATGGTGACATCAGCATGGTGATGGCAGGAAGTCGACATCACGCTTTGATTGCTGCTCGAGCGCCAAGTTTGAACATGTCACGGCTTTCTGAGCAACAATCAAAAGATGAGCCAACACAACAATTAACGTTCAACGGCTATACTATGGAAGGTCGTCTCTCGCCTTTGGTCACTTGATGGGGGGGCTTGGAGACGTCCGTGATCAGTCTGAGCCTGGAGGGTCTTTAGCGGGTCATTGAAAAGAGCTTGAATCACTAGGGCCTGTGTGAACTCTTTCACCGCCAGCCATATTTCAGCCACAAATGTCCATTGAAATCACCTGGGTAGAGAACAAAATCCATCTACAGTATTGGGGATTCTTCTGTGACATAATATAAAATAAGGTCTATCCTTACTTCGCAAAACTAAGACAATAGGGTCTTTGGATTATAGAGCCCGATTTGATGCCTTTTAGTGACATAGGTGTTAAATCACTGTGGTGCTAAAATGCAACTTTGGCGGTGAAAGGGTTAACGTCCTCCGACCTGGAAACAGGCACGTGTGGGACATTGTTAGATGTATATCATTATGGTGGGACAATTCTGGAGGTACTGCAATACCAGGAATTTCCCGATTTTTTAAACGATATTGTTTTGCTGTTGTTGTCGAACCCTGGCTAAAAGACTTCAGGGATCATCGCAACAGCCAAAGCACTTGAACACTATGGTGCAAATGCATCAGCTAGGGGTGAGAACATTACGTGCGTGACCGTTTCATAGATATAGTAATAATATAGGTAAAAGATATATAGGGCCTATGTACTTGAATGATCTTGTGCATCCCCCACACAGACCTTACTTATGACAAAAGGAGAACGTCTCTAGATTAACCCTTTCACCGCCAAAGTCGCATTTTAGCACCACGGTGATTTAACACCCATGTCACTAAAAAGCATCAAATTGGGGTCTGTTATCGAAAGACCCTATTGTCTTAGATTTGTGAAGATAAGGTTAGACCTTATTTTATATATGTCACAGAAGAATCCCCAATACTGCAGGTGGATTTTGTTCTCTACCCATGTAAATTTAATGGAAATATTTGGCTGAAATATGGCTGGCGGTGAAAGGGTTAACCAATTATAACTGGATCTCATACGTATGACCTACAGGCAACTGTTGACGAAAAAAGAAAGAAAATGAATGGTTCAGTCACTCCTAGTCAAAACCCACCCTGCGCGGAACTCGCAGACCAGTGGAAAGACCGAAAATACAATGGAAGACAACGAAGTCATAATGAACGCTGACTCGTCATGCTGCCGTTGCGCGCCTAACTATTTCTAATCAGACCCAGCATGTCCGATTTCGACTGGTTCGAATTCAGAGTTTCCCTCTCCTAGGAAGGTTGCCCGCCACAGCTTCGATGAGTCCTTCCTGCCCAT
>CM065687.1:15326337-15328837 GCA_017654935.2 Phymorhynchus buccinoides | reverse complement strand
TCTCTCTCTCTCGCTCGCTCTCTCTCTCTCTCTCGCTCGCTCTCTCTCTCTCTCTCTCTCTCTCTCTCTCTCTCTCTCTCTCTCTCTCTCTCAATCACAGAGAGAGAGAGAGAGAGAGAGAGAGAAGAGAGATTGAGAGAGAGAGATGAGAGAGAGAGAGAGAGAGAGAGAGAGAGAGAGAGAGAGAGAGAGAGAGGAGAGAGAGAGAGAGAGATTGATCCGAGAGAGACGAGAGGAGAGAGATTACCTACCAGAATACTTTAGTGACTAAATTAATTCGCTGGTCTTTCTCCCTGTCTGTCTGTTTATATCGTTTCCCCAAAACATTTAACATGTTTGTGCCAGTCAAGCTGTAGTTGAAGTCACCGCGTTTGATGAAAAGTCTATGGCGTTAATGTAGTCCATCTCTCCTGAACAGCCACTCACAATCAGAGAGAGAGAGAGAGAGAGAGAGATAGAGAGAGAGAGAGAGAGAGAGAGAGAGAGAGAGAGAGAGAGAGAGAGAGAGAGAGAGAGAGAGAGAGAGAGAGAGAGAGAGAGAGAGAGAGACACCCGTCCCCCGCCCCCGCCCCCATTTCCCCCCCCCCCACCGCCCGCCCCCGTGACAGTGATTCAACAACTCTTTAAGGTTTTAAATAGGGCATTCAAGCTTTCCACAAAACTCAATGATAAATCCATTCCGAAAGTGTTTTTTTTTTCTAAAACAAATTCTGTCAACTAAAAAGAATGACGATCAAAGTTGCTAACAACAGCAAAAATCATATTTTTGCATTAAAAAAACACCCAAACAGACAGAATAGGTTAACGTTGTTTACAGATAGACAGACAGGTAGATAGATAGATAGAAAGGCAAAAACAAAACTGATAAATGCTAACACGTTACAAGATAACATATTACTCACAGAGAGAGATTTTTTTTAAAAGGCTTTGAAAAAAAAAACCCACCTGAACATCAAGAAACCAAAATAATGATCCCGAGAAAATACCCCGCCCCACCTCCATCCCCCCAAAAAAAATCACACATATAACAAAAACAAGTATAGCAGTCCTAAAAGAAGGAGAGAGGAAGAGGAAAAAAACATAACTTGCCTGATTAAAACACAGCTTCTTTGTAGCAGTCCTCAAACTTTTTTTTCTTTTGTTGTTGTTGAGGTGGATTCATTTGTCTTCGTCTGTCCCCCATTCTGCTCTGCTTTTCTGTCCCTCCTTCTCGTTCTTTGTTAGTTTTACTTCTATCTCGCTCCCGCTCTCTCTTTCTTGGTTGTCCGTCCGTCTCTCGCCACCCCAAATGTCCCGTGTGAAGGGCTTGGTAGCAGAAGAAAGAAGAAGAAAGAAGCTTGTCGCTCACAGCTTCGACGTGGCAACAGCAGGGACTGGGAAAGAAAAGAAGAATAAGTCACCATCAATATTGTAAAAAAAAAAAAAAAAAATCCATTTATGGGGGACGGAGACCCCCGACCATAGAACTTTTTAATATTAACCTATACCTCATAATACTGTACAATGCTGCGCGCGCGCGCGCGCACATATTGAATCCATGTTAGAATAATTATTTTTGCATGATAGCATTGTACGATTGTACGCGTGTGTGCTCGCGCAGACACACAGAGACGCACGCACGCACGCACGCACGCACGCACGCACGCACGCACGCACGCACGCACGCACGCACACCCGCACGCACGCACACACAACAACAACAACAACATACAGTATTTATACGGCGCTGAATCTTGATAGAAATAAAATCAAAGCGCACACACACGTTAGCATCCATAACGCATTCAAACAAAAATGCAATACAAAGCGAACACACACGTTTGACATAAATGGTATAGAGCAGAAACAGACCTAAAGTCAAGAGAGAGAAGAACAAAAAGAGAGTGGAGCCTCATTGACGGGGGAACAGGTGGGTTTTGAGGCTAGATTTGAAGGCTGAGAGGGTCGGTCGCTGACGGAGGGAAAGAGGAAGTTTGTTCCAAGATGTCGGTCCTGAGACAGCAAAAGAGCGCCGACCAACCGTTGAAAGCTTATACCTAGGGATCTGGAGAGAAAGCGGGTCAGAAACTGAACGTAAAGTGCGAGCTGGCGTATAGATGGAAATATTGTCGCAGAGGTAAGATGGAGCAGCTTTATGGATAGATTTATAGCAAAGGGTGTTTAATTTATACTCAATTCTGTCTGCGACAGGAAGCCAGTGCAAAGAACGGAGAAGAGGGCTAACGTGATCGAACTTTTTCTTCCTAAGGACAAGACGAGCAGCTGTGTTTTGAATACGCTGGAGACAAGATAGAGAAGAGACTGATAGGCCAGAAAGGAGAGCATTACAGTAGTCAAGACGAGACAGGATGAGGGAAGTAACAAGTTTTGCTGTGGCTTCATCTGAGAGATATTTACGAATATAGCCAATGCGACGAATTTGATAGTAGCAGACTGACAGGTCTGAGTCAGGAAACTCTGCATGGAAAGAGTATTGTCCAAAGTGACACCTAAGTTTTTG
>CM065687.1:15308837-15311337 GCA_017654935.2 Phymorhynchus buccinoides | reverse complement strand
TAAAAGAACTGAAACCAATCTAACATAAGAAGAAGAGAAAAACAATGGCATACAATGGCAACGCATGCATAAAAGACAGCAATTGTCACTGGAAAAAAAATCAAATCGCACCACGTATCCGCATATTTTTGCTAAAGACCCACCAGGTCCGTGACTGAAAATCACGGGTTTCACGTGTTTCCCTCTCTCGCTGGTAACAAATCTCTATTTTGACCAAGTGTGGCTCCCATACAAATTTCCTCATGCACGAAAACGAGACATTACTTTAAAGAGCAGCCTCGATCGTATATGAGGAAAGTCTGTATGTGGGCCACACCGACCCAGAAAAAAACAAGGGACTGAATCCATCCGGGTCAGTGGGTCTTTAAATCTCATTGACACAACTCCTCCTACACATTTTTGGCCCACAACAGTCTCTCTCACACAAATTTTTAAAAAAGAAGTCAAAGAGGATTTAAGTATTTTCGAAAGTTATGGAAATATATATATATGGAACAAAAGTGGAGTCATTAAAATAAAGTCATGAATTTATATTAATAACTTGACACACACACAGATCAATAATGCCTCGTGTTTTATTGCGCCGTCAAATAAATTTTAAAAACTGTCTCGTTTCAACACGGAAATTTGTTTATAAGAAAGAAACTTGAAAGAAATTTATTACACCTTCAAGTTTGGTCGAATATCCATTTACAAAGTAATATTTCTCCTCAGCATAAAAATCTAAGTCATTTTTATGACTGGAATCCCTGTTGTTGTTTTTGTCCGTTTTTCTTGTTTTTTGTTTTGTTTGTTTAGTGCTTTGTTTGTTTGTTTGTTTTTAAATTCAAACATGTAGGGTCAAACATCGTCGCTCCATAACAATTATTATGTCTCAATAATTATGAACAAATTTAATGATGGCTTCAAATAAAAATCACTTAAAAGATTTCACTGCTTCTACATTACAAAGCCATGGTGTCGTGTCACTTTGATGCTTAAACAAGTGGTAGAAACGAGTTTACTTTACCCTGCGTGCGTGCGTGCGTGCGTGCGTGCGTGCGTGAGAGAGAGAGAGAGAGAGAGAGAGAGAGAGAGAGAGAGAGAGAGAGAGAGAGAGAGAGAGAGAGAGAGAGAGAGAGAGAGAGAGAGAGAGAGAGAGAGAGAGAGAGAGAGAGAGAGAGAGAGAGAGAGAGAGAGAGCTGGAACTGGACATAAAGATCTATACCTCTGGAGGAAGATTTTTTTTTTTTTAAATTACTTACCGGATGAAAACTGTTTTTCAGGGTCGAGTTTCACTAGATGACGGTCGCCGTGCGAATAACTGTTACGCCAAAAGGAAACACTTTAGAAAACGTTTGCGGAAAAATATTACAAGCTCTTGTCTGATTGGCCCAAAAAAAAGTATTATTTTAACCAAACTTTCATGGACCAATCAACAACAAGAAATGTACGTATTAATCCCCTACAAGGCACGTGATAGTTCTGGATAGTTCGCCGCGTGCTTGGGTGTTTGGGAAGAACAAAACGTTACGCGAACTATCAGCAAACGAAGTGTGTTTCTTAGACCTTTTTTTTTGGCCGATTTGAGCGAACGCTACGTAACGTTAGCCCTTATGAAACGGGCCCCCAGATGCACTCAGTGACTTAGATATTGAGAAACCGTTCATAACTGAGCTGCATGTCTGACGCAACCAGCTACACCTAAAGCCCTAGAAGAAAAAGAAGGATAAGAAGAAGAGGAAGAAGAAGAACTACAAGAAGAACAACAAGAGAAAAAAAACCAAAAAAGAATGACAATTCAGAAGAAGAAGGGGGGGAAAAACAAGACCAAAAACAAACAAATGAAAAAGAAAAAAACAACATAGAGAGGAAGAGGGACAAAGAACAACAACAACAAGGTAAGCAAGAACATGAAAACACATTTTCTATTAAGAAAACAACAATAAAGCAAACAAACAAACAAACAAAAAGAAAACCAAACTGGAGGAAAAAAAATTGAGAGGAAAATACAGCGGATTCTTGTTAACTCAAAAACGGATAACTCAAAAGCACTGGGTAACTCGCAATAATTTTCTGGTCCCAGTGTAATCGTCTTTATGGTGCTAAAAGGTCTTTCTTAACTCAACATATTGGCTGTCTCAAAATGAAATTTCAGTCCCTCCAATTTTGACTTGAGCGGTTTTTTCACTGTAAACCAGCAATGATAAAATAATTCTTTTAAAAAAACCAACACAAACCTGAAAGCGTTATCTCAGTATCAAGCGATCCATATCAGTCCTGCGTTGCTACTGATCTAATAGTGGTTTTGCACAGACACAGAGAGAGAGAGAGAGAGAGAGAGAGAGAGAGAGGGGGGGGGGGGTCCACCTTCCACCCTACTTCTACCCGTTTCTACCCTGATTTCATATTCTTGCTACCCCGGGTGCCCATGCCAATGTTGGGTCGCTTTGAAAGGGAGCTTTTTTCTGTTCTTTCTTCCCTCTTTATTGTACTCTCATTACCATAAGAATGGGAGTAT
>CM065687.1:15286337-15303837 GCA_017654935.2 Phymorhynchus buccinoides | reverse complement strand
GATCAATTCGCCCATTACCGTTACGTCTATTATTAGCTTGTGCGTGTGTGGGTTTTTTGTGGGGTTTTTTTTAACACGGGAAACACTACTGCACTCTGCAGTTGTAACAATCTCTTTTAGGCCTACAGTTGAATTCGTATTGTTTAAACGTCGCTTTCCAGAGACAAAAAGAAGTATATTATGCCAGTCAGTCACAAAAGTATATTAATATTCCAGTCAGTCATAAGAGTATATTATGCCAGAGACGAATCGAGAAAAGCTCAATAAGGGTGCTGCCAAGCTGACGCCATCACGTGACAGTAAATGCAGTATAATACAGTATAATCCCCCACCCCCCACCCCACGGCCCCACATGGCCGAAAGGCCAAAGAGGGCGTAAAACATTATTTCTTCCTTCCCCCCACCCCACCCCTGTGGGGATACCAGGGGTCTTTCGTACAAATAGTTCCCCACCTTCTGGAAGTTCTATGCTTGTAACTTCCTCTAATCTGTCACTCTCTCTGACTCTACCTTTTCCCTTTGCTTACTGTCATCTGCCGCCTTTCTATCACACCGGTCCATTCTCCTTGCCTTTTTCTCTCCTATAAATTCTAACAAAGATTTCTTCAGCCGAAGTCGGACATGCTGCGGGGCCTAACTATTTTTTAGTTAGGCGCATAACGGCAGCATGACGCATCTACGCTCACATGACAGGAAACTGTCTGTGAGCGAACGAAGAAGAAGAAGAAGATACAGTGTAATATCGATCTCTATAGTTCAACGTCGCTTACAATCGTATATACCCTTCTTCATTAGCTCCGATATAATAATTATATACTGTACTAATAATATAAGAGTATCCTCAACCCATTCCTCGCTAGTCTCAGTATCCCTCCGTCTCTGTGTCCCTGTTTCTCTCTGTGTGTCTCTGTCTCTGTCATTTTGTCTGTCTTCTTGTGTCTGTCTGTCTGGATGGCTGCCTCTCTCTCTCTCTCTCTCTCTCTCTCTCTCTCTCTCTCTCTCTCTCTCTCTCTCTCTCTCTCTCTCTCTCTCCTGTACTTGTCAATGTCAATAAAAACGAGTCTGAAGCGTCTGAAGCGTCTCACCCTCCCCCCCCCCCCCTCTCTCTCTCTCTCTCTCTCTCTCTCTCTCTCTCTCTCTCACACACACACGTAAAGTGACAAGATTTATGTCGTGTGCAAGGTCACAGTGACTGAGTCAAACGTGTCAATCGTTACACTTTACCGTCTTGAAAGTCGAAGCTTACGTCGTTGTTGATGTTGTTGTTCTTGTTGTTGTACCACATATACAAATTAGACAGGCGCGGGCCCGCGTGAGCACAAAAGATAGATAACGAGAGGAAAGGGGAGGACTGAGAGAGAGAGAGAGAGAGAGAGAGAGAGAGAGAGAGAGAGAGAGAGAGAGAGAGAGAGAGAGAGAGAGAGAGAGAGAGAGAGAGAGAGAGAGAGAGAGAGAGAGAGAGAGACACGGACAGACAGACAGAGAGCGAGAGAGAGAGAGAGAGAGAGAGAGAGAGAGAGAGAGAGAGAGAGAGAGAGAGAGAGACAGAGAGAGACAGAGAGACAGACAGACAGACAGACAGACAGAGAGAGAGAGAGACAGAGAGAGAGAGAGAGAGAGAGAGAGAGAGAGAGAGAGAGAGAGAGAGAGAGAGAGAGAGAGAGAGAGAGAGAGAGAGAGAGAGACTTTCGTCGATTGATTGGCACAACAGTGGCCCTTTCGACGACGTGACGACGTAGCAGAGAGAACTCAACTCAAACATTTTATTGATTAGGCCTTGTGCCCGTATCACATATAGATAGGGGGTATATTACTCATAAATAAACAAAAGTTATATAAGTGACAGGGAAGGATAAGGTGAAAGGTGGCATTGTGTCAAGTAAACACCAAAGAAATGTCAACATTCAACTGCTCAAAATTGTCACAATTATGCACTGGGGAAAAAAAAATATTACAAAAACATCCGACAGAGACAGAGAGACGTGCTCTTACGCGGAGAGATATGATTTATAAGAGATAAGCCTACCTGCGAATTAAAAAAACACAAACAATTATGCATGCATAGATAATCTTCCAACTATAATCCAACATCAATTGTAAAGCATCTCTCTCCATTCACTTGCCTCCCTCCCCCCTTCCCTCCTCCCCACCCCTACCCCCCTTCCCGCACGGGATGAAGTGGGGTCGGTAAAAGTCATTCAAATGTTTATAACAAAAATAGTGATTTTTGTTTCATAATTTGCACATTTCTATCAATGCGTAAAGCACAGCAAATGTGATTGACCGTCACTTTCAGTTTCGGGTGAACAAAAACTTGTGATATATCAAAATAGGATGAGAAAACTCTGAAAGGTGTGTGCGCGCGCGCGCGCGCGTGTGTGTGTGTGTGTGTGTGTGCGTGCGTGTGTGCGTGCGCATGTGTGTGTGCGTGTGCGTGCGTTCTGCGTGCACGCCTGTGCGCATAGTAGCTGGGGGAAAGAATGATTTGCCGTCTAGTTTGCGTACGTGTGTGTGTGGGGGGGGGGGGGGGGGGGGGTAGGGGTTGTAGCAGGATATTTTTGTTAAATTAATATTAATTTATTAAAATTTGTAGTTAATCCCAAGCCGACTCCTTGCAAAAGACACCAGCTAATTTTATCAATGCGCGGATTTTTTATTGAATGCTTGGAAATAAATTGGAACCTCTCTTTGTGTTGAGCCTGTTATCTTGAGTAATGACTTGGTAAACTTTCATAAAACTGACCCGTGTCTAAAGCGCGCGCGCGCACTCACACACACGCAGAGAGAGAGAGAGAGAGAGAGAGAGAGAGAGAGAGAGAGAGAGAGAGAGAGAGAGAGAGAGAGAGAGAGAGAGAGAGAGAGAGAGAGAGAGAGAGAGAGAGAGAGAGAGAGAGAGAGAGAGAGAGAGAGAGAGACTGGACACTGGAAAACTTTATTTGACAAGGATAAAGATTTGAGAGAGAGAGAGAGAGAGAGAGAGAGAGAGAGAGAGAGAGAGAGAGAGAGAGAGAGAGAGAGAGAGAGAGAGAGAGAGAGAGAGAGAGTGTTTCGCCCTCTTCTCTTCAACACAAATATCCAATCATAATAATAGAACATACTAAAATATCGGGTTCAAACTATCATTAGGGGAAGACGGGGTAAAAGGCCCATCATACCGGGTTAAAAAGCCCATGGGCGAGTAAGAAGATCATGCCAATTATCTCATGAAATAAGCAAATTTCAGTCACATTTTGCCCATGTTCATGTGCACGTCTTTTAAAAAGACTCATACTGAAGTTTCATGATGTTGTGGTCAATAATATGAGTTTTGGAATATTTATTGACGTTCTTTGTCTTTTTATCATTTTCTGTCCTTGGAAAAAGTGAAATAAAAACCACAACACAGCAAACTACCTCCATATCTTTATATTTCTACAAAGCTTATTCTATGGGCTTTTGAACGATCCTCTTCTTTTACAGCAATACTTTGACTGTCAGCTATCCAGACTGAAATGAATGAGCTGTCTGTAACGGGTTTGACTGTCAGCTATCCAGACTGAAATGAATGAGCTGTCTGTAACGGGTTTGACTGCCAGCTATCCAGACTGAAATGAATGAGCTGTCTGTAACGGGTTTGACTGTCAGCTATCCAGACTGAAATGAATGAGCTGTCTGTAACGGGTTTGACTGTCAGCTATCCAGACTGAAATGAATGAGCTGCCTGTAACGGGTTTGACTGTCAGCTATCCAGACTGAAATGAATGAACTGTCTGTAACGGGTTTGACTGTCAGCTATCCAGACTGAAATGAATGAGCTGTCTGTAACGGGTTTGACTGTCAGCTATCCAGACTGAAATGAATTAGCTGTCTGTAACGGGTTTGACTGTCAGCTATCCAGACTGAAATGAATGAGCTGTCTGTAACGGGTTTGACTGTCAGCTATCCAGACTGAAATGAATGAGCTGTCTGTAACGGGTTTGACTGTCAGCTATCCAGACTGAAATGAATGAGCTGTCTGTAACGGGTTTGACTGTCAGCTATCCAGACTGAAATGAATGAGCTGTCTGTAACGGGGAAAGAGGCCCATGGGAACGAACGAAAATGGAGTTTTACGTCCTCTTGGTCTGAATCAGACACATATGGGACATTTGTAAATACAAATATGGTGGGAACAATACTGGAGGCAATGCCCGGAGTCAGTACGAAACCAGTAAAGTCCCGATTTTTTTTATTAATACAGATAGCTGTAGCGGTGACCACGCCTCGGTTAAACTTCATCGGCTATGGCACCGCCACAAGTATTAGTTCTTATGAGGCCCAAGGGAAAGAGGCCCATGGGCTTTTTACCCCTCCTAATAGTTTTAGGTGATGGTCATCCTTTTTATCGCCACATATCGTGACAAACGTTTTCTCTATGTTTTTAATTTACAGTACTCCCCGTTTATAGTAAACTCGGTTATAAGTAATTTTGGTTACAGTAAAGGAAAGCACTGGTTCCCGGCCAAAGGTCTACTGTTTTATTACTAAAGAGTCCTCAGATAGTAGCAACTCGGTTATAATTTTTAAAAACTGCTATAGTAAAGTCACTTTTGGTTCCCCACAGGACTGGCTCCTCGGTTACAATTAAAAAAATGATGTCCTCTTCGTGACCTTTGTAAATAGGTCACCAATGTATGTTTCACAGTCTCACCACTCCCTCCACCCACCCATAGTAGCAACTGGGTTGTTTTTTTTAAAAATCCTATGGCAAAGTCATTTGTGGTTTCTCCTCAGATACAATAAAAAAAATGTGTCTTCTTCGTGACCTTTGTAAATAGTCATCAATGTATACTCACAGTCTCACTACTCCCTCTACCCACCTTCATCAACGAAATTGAAAGGCACTCAAAAACATGTTTCTTTCCCCTCATTCTTGTTAGCAAGAATGCGTAATTTATGCCGTTGCCAACCTTGAATGTTTGGTAATGTGCCTATGGACTTTCTTTAAAAGAAAAGACGAAACTTATTACCAATTACAAGAGAAAATGGACGGCCATGGAGGAAGAAAAAGACATTGCTTTAAAACTCTCTCTCTCTCTCTCTCTCTCTCTCTCTCTCTCTCTCTCTCTCTCTCTCTCTCTCCCTCTCTCTCTCTCTCTCCTCTCCCTCTCCTGTCTCTCTCTCTCTCTCTCCCTCTCTCTCCTCTCTCTCTCTCTCTCTCTCTCTCTCTCTCTCTTTTTTTACAAATTCTTGTTTAAAGTGAACTTTATTATTTAAACTGTAGATAAAAGAGGGATCATGAATACATTTTGTTAAACAAAATTTGTTGATTACACTGTGCGATGGCGCTGCGGTAGAAGGGGCGATACAGTTGATAGCTTGGGCACAAAACACGTGACTTCGCCACGAATTTATTTCATGAAACTCATTATGACAAACCAACATTACATTGGCTGCTACTAGGTTTGTACCCGCTCTACCGCAGCCCCCTCGCATGGCAGAAACGGCGAACTAAGTCGACCATTTCCGCCCACAATCTTCATTTGCAACTCATTACATACAATTGAGAACTGTCCGGTCATTGGCTGCAATTAAATTTGTATCTGTTTTACTGCAGCGCCCTCACACAGAGGAAAGGGCAAGCTAAGTCGACAATTGAGCTCACACTCTCATTACTTAGTGGAAAAAAATGAATCGGAAAAAAATATATATAGCATCATGAAATGCGATAATTTATTGCAGGCATGATAATCTATTATTAGGCATAATGTCTGTAGGCATAATGTCCAGTAGGCAAAATGTCCTGTGAGCATGGTGACCATAGGCATAATGTCCATAGGCGAAGTGTCCGTAGGTGAAATGTCCGCAGGCAACTGTCCGGTCACGGTGTATGCGTGTGTGTGTGTGTGTGTGGGTGTGTGCGCGCACACACGTGTGTGCGCATGCATGAATAGATTCAAAGGCCATTCTGGAAGTTAGAGGTTGTACACTATATGCTTTTACAGCTAGTTTTGTTTTGTGCACAGGGAAATATACCATGTATAAACCCAATCACCTTTTTGGACCTCATACCATACGAGGAAGGGGTGGGATGGGTTTATATTCAGTATTTTACGTTAGCTTTGACTTTGACAAACGTCCTCGGATAAGATAAAAAATATCATCAAAACTTTGCTATATCCGAACATCGTTTATAAGAAAAACCTGTTATAGTAAAGGAAATCCTTGCTCCCCTGGACTTTACTATAAGCGGGGTGTACTGTATTAGAGAACGCGTTCTGCACTGTTCAAAGGTGCCCCTAGGCACATGCCTTATTGATTAAGATCAAACTTATGATAGCTTCAGCTTTAAATAAAGTTATAAAACGCTAACACGGATGCTTACTGACGTCGATTATTTATTCCATTTTCATGGATAAACAGTGCCATAAAAACTGCAATGTAATGCTTGTGGACAAGTTTCCTGCAGTCGTCCCGGTTGTGGGTGTTCGACTTGCAGTATGAGCAGTATAGGGGTTGTCCCAGTGGTTGTCGTTCATGGGTAGAACCGTTGGGCCCACTGTTGGAGTTGGGGTTAAACCTGCTCTGCTGTGAAGCATTGGACCCAACAACTTGCTGTAGTTTTGGCCTTTTAGGGGCACTTGGTTCATCATGGGCTAGAGTGTATCGGTCACTTAGCTGGATGAGGTCGGCCAGAGTCGTGGCACCTTGCTCGGCAGTAAAGGTGCGTAACTCTGGGGACATGGTTTCGCGCAGTTGCTCGCCAACCATCAGTTCCCGGAGATCCTCATAGGACTCAGTTTTTGCAGACAGGGACACCCATTTTGTCAGATAGTTCCCCAGTCTATCTGAAAATTGGGCATAGGACTCTCCCCTACCTTTTCTGGTTGACCGGAACTTTTTCCGGTAGGCGTCAGCTGTCAACTGGATCTGTTGAGCAGGGCTTCTTTCAAAGCTGGGTAGTCGGTAACTTGGCTTGATGGAAGTTTGCTGTACACCTCATACACCTTATACCCCTGAGACTTTGGGCAAGCTTGAGGTTGAACTTTTCCGGAGCAAGCTCAAATTCCTGGGCCAGTCTTTCAAACCTATCGAGGAAAGCATCGATAGACTCGGTTGCCTCATTGAATGCCTCCAATGTGAAGGTCATGGCTGGGGTCTGACTGGGAGGGTGAAAATTTTGAGGGGCAGCAGTCTCGGAGTCTGCTGAGTTTTCAAGCTGCTTCATAGCTAGCTCATGGTCTCGCGCTTTTTCCCGCTCAGTGGCCTCAAGTTCGAGTTCTTTATTTTGGGCGTCCTGCACTAGTTGCCTCTGCCTTAACTCATGAGTACGGATGTTCTCTTGCTCCTGACAAATCTCAATCACCAGCCGTCAATAATACTCACTAGTTGGGCTATTATGACTGGCTGGGAGAGAGGTTGAGTCTGCAATGTTGCTCCAGCCAGGTTTCAGCGTCTTGTGTGAAAGTATGTGTAGGCTCACTTTCCTCACTACTCAAATTTTCCCCTTCCATTTTCAAACAATGAAACCCTGTGATTGGTTTATAGCAGTCACAAGATGATGTCCTAGTATTATGCATAGTAGTACAGAACAATCACGCGCCGGTTACATCATTATCACATGCCGACATTCCTATCCTTCTCGTGCTTGGAAAGGAAGGGTTCAAAGGGCGCCGACTGTGGATGTCACTTTCTCATGATGGGAAGGTAGATCGGGCTTCAAAGAGATAAATGCCTTAATCCGCGTCTGTTTGATGTTAACGGGCAATTAAAGTGGCGGCCCGAGAGATGAAAAGGGGAGGGGGGAGGGCAGTGTAGATACAGAAAGAGGGGTCGTGCGGGATACATTGTCACAGTAAACAAAAGAAAACATTGCTTAATAATAATAAAATAAACGTTGATCCACAATTCAAATGTCAGTGTTCAAGATTCTGAATTCGGGCATGAGTGTACGTGTATACATGTATGTGAGAACTGTGTGTGAGAGTGCGTGTGTGCATGTGTGTTCACTCACGTATGCATGTGTGTTATTACCTTCAACTAAAATAATCACATTCATCTAAAATTGCCTCTCTCTCTCTGACTATTTTCTAATTTTTCATTACATATTTCTTTCTCTTGTATCTCTCAATCTATCTACCATGCTGATCAAAACTACTAAATGACAATAAAAATGCTCAAGTATGTACATGTTCATCATTGAACAAACTCGCAAACCTAAAGGGCAAATTTCTAGATGCAAAATATAGAATGCTTAACCTGTACTCTTTGAAATATCGCATACGAGAAGCAGATAAAAACCTTACAGACATGTGCGTGAAACTAAAGCATACTGCCTTGGTCCCTTTTGCCCAACATTGGGATTCAATAGAACGTACCAGGCCTATAGTCTAAATGAACCAGTTTCAAATTATTTCCAATTCTCAAACAGGAGAACACTTAAATAAAACTATAAAGTCATTATGAACTCTCCTACCTCGTTGGCCTTTGTCCATGATTGACAAAGCAGCGAACAGGTCGTCACAAAGTGGAATGCTTCTTGCATCGCAGCTAAGTTTGCTCTGACCACGAATTGAAAATGTGTGCTCAGATCTAAACCCTGCGGAGGAATAAAGTTCACCTTCTCCTTTAGAACATCTAAGCATAAAATCTTAAAACTGCATTAAAAGCAAGACGTATTCAAGATAGGAAAAATAAATACATTTAAAATAGGAGCAACTAATAGTCATCGGCTAATACGACAAACAAGGTCGGAACTATATACCGCTGGAGACTACAACTACCAAAACTTTACTCCTGTGATGTGGCATAGGCGACCGATTTTAAAATAGGCACCAGCAGCAGCAACACAGCATACAATATTTTGAATCACCATAAGCCAATGCACCTACATACCAGGTTTAATTATTGTAAGTCCAACAACGTCAAAGATATGGTCACCGCAGTTCCCAAGACACAGACTAGGAAAGGTGCATGGCCTTGACCTTGATTGGTACCAAATGTTTGGGATTATGACATGGACATACATGCCAAGTTTGAACAATGTAAGTTCAACGACGTCAAAGATAAGGCCACAAGAAGACATGTCGTTAGTATACGTCCGTGACCTTGACCTTGATGTGATGGTGTGGTGGAAGGGTGAAGGGTGCAGGCACAGACAGGAGTGCAGGATGAGTAGAGCAGCAAACAGCAACAGGCAGTCAAGGCTGGTACAGGTCTCTCTCTCTCTCTCTCTCTTATTTCTTCTTCCCCATCTCAATCTCAGGAACTATATGTACTGAAAGATCTTCAGTATCCCCACAGGGGCACTCTAGATTCAATACACATTGCATTTCATAGTCTGTGGTACATTTATTGACCAGATTTAAAGAAAAACAAGGCCTGTTAAGAGTTTTTGGTTTTTTGCTGGCGGCCATTTTGTTTAGCCGTTTTAAAACAAAAAAGGCCAAACTTTGAGTTGCTTGGGCAAATTTCTATTTAAGGACACCTTGAACTCTACAGAAATGCCCCATGCGAAATTCCACCCCAAAATGCTCAGAGGGTTACGATTTCTGAAATCAGGACCCAACTGAAATCTGAAATAGACTTCCCACACAGTACGCCTACTAAGTATTGACGGCCCTGACGGCAGATGGGTAAAAGCTGCTCTTCAGACGTTCGGATTTGCACTTAAAGAAACATTTTAAGGAAGATGTTGGAACAGATGGTTGGCTGGGTGTGTGTTATCTAATATGATGGATCTTGCTTTGCGTCTTGTGGGCGCACTATAGATACTATCTAGGGATAATAGCTTACAACCTATGATTTTAGAGGCTGTCTTGACGACTTGATGTAGATTTCTCTTATTTTTAACTGAAGCTGATCCGTACCAGACAAATATTGAAAAAGTGAGTACACTTTCAATGACACAACTGTGTCATGATTGCTATACTTATCCTAAATGTATTGAGCTGTCGTAGAAAATATAATCTCTGTTGAGCTTTTTTACAGGCCGATGTGATGTTGACATCCAAGCTAAATGTATTTAAACTATGCACACGAATTTAAATGATTCTACTGCTCAACTAACTGACCTTTTGGTTTTTTACCTTTAACAAATAATGCTTGGAGAGGAATTGTCTTTTTTTCTGAACTCATTTATGATTTCTTTAGTTTTGGAAGCATTGAGCTCAAGATTATGGGCACACCAGTCAACCATTTTTTCAACTTCTTCCCTGAAGTCAGAGTTGGCAGACATGTATCAGAAAAAACACTGATGCCCCCAAGTTCTCTGATGACATAACTATGTAGGTCTCATCACTAATGGCGATGAGGCACGGTACAGGGGAAAAGTTGAAAAAATTGGTTACTGGTGTGCCCATAATTGTTATATTCATTTATAAAAGCATGCTCACATCCAACCCATTGATTCATCCAAACTATTCAGAACCAAATTTTCCTATAAACTCCTCCTTATGTTTCATACCCTGCTAGTATGACAGGTTCATGATTAGGTTTGAGCATTTTGTTTGTTTGTCTGGACAGCCTTTGACACTGGTAAATTAAGCAGCTTTAATTAGTATTTATTTTTGTTGCCTTTTACTTGTGTTCCATTTTATTGGATGTGTCTAGAGGTACAAGTAATAAATCTTTGGATTTTGAAGTCCTATTTTTGTGTCGGGATACCAGAACAACATCGTCAGCAAAAAGCAATAGAAAACGTTTGAGACTGCCAGATTTCAATTGTAAACCTATGTTAATCAGTTCTAGAAAACTCTACAAGTAATGTTTTGTCTCTTGTGAATACAAATAACGTCGATTTACACTTGTCGTGTAGTTGTTTGCTTGTTGTATGTTCTAGCAGTAATTTTGTTTTGTCTCTTGTGAATAAAATAACGTCCATTTACACTTTTCGTGCAGTTGTTTGTTTGTTCTACAAGTAAACAACAAGGAGCCAAAACATGTAATAGACAAGAGGCTAAGTAAGCAGCCCTGTTTCATCCCTCTAAAACATACAACTAATCAGTAAAAGAGCATTTGCCTCAAGCACAAGACAACACACAATTATACTTTGTAAAGCTTTGTATATTTTGCCATTCACTATTTTCTTATTAATACTGGTCATAATGCATTTCTGTTTACAAAATCAAAGGCCTTTTGATAATCTACAAAGGCAGCCATTTAGAGTGTTTTAATAATAATAAAAAATGATTGAACAATGGCATAGATAGTAAACATATGGTAGATTGTGCTGTAACTAACTTTAAATCCTGATTGTTCTTAAATGATTTTCTTTCTTTAGCCCAAGCTGCAAGCCTTTAAAAACCCACCACGCTGATGTGTGAAAATCAGTGTTTTCATGCGTTGTTCCTCTCTCAATGGTAAGACATCTTAAGAAATAGTCCGAGCAAGAGAGGGAACAAACACATTGGCGTGGTGTTTTTTTTTAAACTGGCTTAATGAAATGTTTTTTCTCCTTTTTATCAGTCTCTCTCTCTCTCTCTCTCTCTCTCTCTCTCTCTCTCTCTCTCTCTCTCTCTCTCTCTCTCTCTCTCTCTCTCTCTCTCTCTCTCTCTCTCTCTCTCTCTCTCTCTCTCTCTCTCTCTCTCTCTCTCTCTCTCTCTCTCTCTCTCTCTCTCTCCATCCATCATTGTTGCCGTTCTCGTGTCCGCCGCCGCTGCTGTCGTGGAATCGTGATTCTTGGTCTTGGTCACGTCCTCTTCTCCTCCTCTGTTAAATAAGATTTCTTACCAGCGAGAGAGGGAAACACGTGAACCCCGTGGTTTTCACTCATGGATCTGGTGGGTCTGTAAGGATTTGTTTTTCACAAGGAAGAAACCTTGGTGTTCAACCATTACCTTTCCTTTTCTGTAAGTAATTCCGCTTTGGCTGCTTTTCTCTGAATGCAGCAACCTCTCTTGTTCTCTTAATCTTTTACTGAATCGCAGCAGTTAGAGAGCCTGTCGACTAAATAATTATATTTCAGTGACTATGAATTACACAACAGCTTCCCCATTAACCTTTGACCATTGATCAAGTTCACACACATACAACAGACTAGTCTTGAAGACTAGTCTTGAAGAGATCAACTCTTGGAAGAGGTACTTTGATTTTAAGAACATCGCGGACGAGGTTTAAATCAAATTTATGTTTTAAAGCAGGAGGAGCGCGCGCGAGAGAGAGAGAGGTCTGAAGTATGAAGTCTTTTTTGATTAGGCCTCTCTGCCCGTATCAATACTTTTTGGAAATAAATAAATGTAAACTAGAACAATAAAATCATGCACATACATATAATCCATAAATTGGGAGAAAATTTAAGCAAAAGAATGTATCCAGAGACAAGCGATTGACTTCTAAAAGCAAACGCTTTAGATAGAAAAAGAGAAAGAGATGAGCATGCTTTAATATCAGTAAATAATAAAACCAATTTAAAAGCATTGGGAGGATTGCAATATTTGGGGGGAATTAGTTGCTCTCTAAAATTTTATAAGCAGGACATATTAAAATAAAATGTAATTCCGATTCTTCTATACCTGGGCAAAAAATACAAGATAAATCATTGTGGACGTTTGAATATCTTAATCGATGTGGTTTTAACGGAAAAACACCCAATCTAATTCACGTAAGAAATGTTCGTATGAAAAGAATTTGTAATTAAGTTCACGTATTGTGGCTGTGGGATACAATGAATATCGTTCATGGGTAATGACTGTATATTCCAGATCTTGCAAATACGAATCAAACAATCTCCTTTTAAAAGTATATACGAATTTCTTAACATTTTCAACTCCCTGGTTTTCCCAAACCTAACCCAAACCATATATGTATAAAATAAAACAAATGCGTGATGGCCAATTAGTTGTATTTCTACAATATAACGTTTGATAGGCTTTCAAAGGAATACGAAGTTCATGCATTCTAGTTATTTTTTACAAATTTGTACAAAAGCGTTCAAACACAAGCACCGTGCATGTGGTACATGTGTATGCATGCACACACACACACACACACACACACACACACACACACACACACACACACACACACACACACACATATATATATATATATATATATATATTTTGATTGCTCGTTCAACACAAGCGCGCACGCACGCACGCACGCTCTCTCTCTCTCTCTCTCTCTCTCTCTCTCTCTCTCTCTCTCTCTCTCTCTCTCTCTCTCTCTCTCTCACTCTTTCTCTCTTAGCTAAGTGTGATATTCATTGTAATGGGCTAAGGCATCAACACAATCAAACCATAAATCTTTTTCGATCGCTCAAACCATAAATCAATATCTCTCTCTCTCTCTCTCTCTCTCTCTCTCTCTCTCTCTCTCTCTCTCTCTCTCTCTCTCTCTCTCTCTCTCTCTCCCCTCTCCCCCCCCCCCTCTCTCTCTCTCAATCAGAATGTCTACCTGTCTGTTTCAAAATATGTCTTAATTTGAATGTACATTTCTTGTTATTTTTCTTTCTCTAAATAAGAATCCTCCTTGTAGATGGCTTAGCGAGTTAGGGCATAAGTGTAGGCACCTCGTTTGTTACGTTGCGTTTTGAGCCATTTGATCAATTGACTTTTTATTGTTGGTTGACATTAGCTTCTACAGTCTTGGTCCAGTTGTTTGTGTTGTTTTAGTTGGACGACATAACTGCAAAAAACAACATGAGTATAGGCCTACCTTTTTTTTTTAAACGTAGAAATTCAGTTATTTGTTTGATCAGCTTAGCACTTTGTTTTCTCTTTTTTGGGGGGTGGGGATGGGTTTCACTGTCTACAATCTTACGGATCTGGTAAAGATTATGCTTGGTGGCTGTGATGAGGTCATGGTGACGTCAGCGCGCGCACACTGGCCTACTGTATCTTGTCCTTTATATAATAGAGCATAGAATATAAATTTCCGTTGATCCAGCTCGCTGTCAGTGACCACATCTTAAAGCAAATGTTCTATTTAATGCTTACAATTTGACACATCAAAAGTATGACATCATTTTCAGTAATGATTACGCCATATAAGGACATGTAAATAAATAATTTTAAAAAGTTAATTTAATTGTATGTTGCAAAAAGTCAACTCTATTGCCTTTGCATGATCTTTACTGCATAATGTTGTTTTTGATGTTTTTAAGCGTAAGTTGTAAAGCTGGGTTGTTGTTTTTCAGAATTACCTAGACGAGTATGGAAACCCGGAAAAACGTGATACCTACGGTGCCCCCCTTCTCTAATACATCGGGTGTGTATTACCTTACGTTTCCTCCGTTTTTCCCCAATTCAAAACCGATGATCGGTTCAGCACCCATTTCTAATTCTTTCAATAGTTTTCTTTATTTCAATCGACTTAATGTGATGTGATGTGATGCTATGATGTGTGTGTGTGTGTGTGTGTGTGTGTGTGTGTGTGCGTGTGCGTGTGCGTGCGTGCGTGCGTGTGCGTGCGTGCGTGCGTGCGTGCGTGCGTGTGTGTGTGTGTGTGTGTGTGTATGTGTGTGTGTGTGTGTGTTTGTGTGTGTGGTGTGTGTGTGTGTGTGTGTGTGTGTGTGTGTGTGTGTGTGTGAAGTCAAGGCAAGTCAAAATGATCTTTAATGAGGATGTGAGAATAAGCTTCAACAGCATTTGCTTACATCTTGTCCTCAATAACACATAAATAAATTATAGCAAAAGCAGGAAGAACGAATTAACAAATATAAGACCAATACACAAAATTGCAGCATACAATGATGTTCACAAAATGCAGAACAAGAAAATTATACTCTACTTGCTTGAACAAACTATTGCATCATATGGATCTCCCTTGTTTGGATTCCAACAAGACAGAAATTCATCACTCTGATATCCTCCAAAGTCGGAGTGTGGCTGCCCACGTGGCGGGGCAATAAAAACGGTCAAACACATAATGTTCTCATCCCTAGCTGGTGCATTTGTACAAGTGCTTTGGCTGTTGGGATGATCCCTGGAGTCTTTAAGCCCGGGAAAGACAAACAAACAAACAAAACAAAAATCACTCTGATAGATTTTCTATCATCCAGAATTCCTCTGAACGGGTTACCATCTTCGTTAGAAGCTGCACTTCACTCTATGCTTCAAGAAATGTCCATTTCGTCGTTAAAAATTCAAATGAAGCCAAAACAATCGGTCGTCGTGATTCGAATGTCAACTTCCGACTACTCGCCTTCCACAAACTCAAGCCAGTTCTGCCGTGTATCGACGCAAAGGGCCTGCACAATTGAACAGAGATAGACAGAGTGCTCAAAGGTATCAACAGAGAAAGGTAAGCCTTCATGAAAATCAATCTTCACCATCAGGTTTATTTTTGCCGACACCGCCAAACAAGCGTGACAATTTTGACCCTTCGTCTCCACCCATTGCACGGCATGCACCAAATGCAGCGGCCATTGACACACAACACGGCATTGACATGGAGCAGTGCGACAGAGAATCGGTGACGATTACACGCGAAGGAGAAGTTTCCTATGTTGGACAGTGTGCCGAGCTTTGATCAAGTGTGCGTGTAAGATTGTGAACCTGAGAACACGTCTGAATCTGATAGAGCGGAAACGGCACAACATAAAACGAGCAAAATGTCAACTGATCCCGAGGACATTTCACAAGCGAATCAAGCAGAGAGTTCTCCCCCGTTGAACGATGTGACGATCGGTGATTTGGTGGACTACATCCAGGACATGATGCGTAGAATGGACGCACGACATGGTAGTGCAAGTGAGAAAGAGACTGGCGATGGCATAACTGCACACAGAGACAATTCTGATGATCGTGGCTAAAGATCTGATTCGTGAATTCGGTGTTTCGCTTTCGGTGTTTAACGCCTGTGTTCAATTGTGAACATCAAATCGATATTTCCGTGATGTGGCTTTTCCAATCGCGATGCTACTTTTCTATTCTGTGTTTTTCTTTGTAAAGTTATTGTTGCTATTGTTTCTCATTATCTTTTGCATAACGTACTTTTGTCACTCCCTCTGTCCCTATGGGCCAAAAAGCCTGAAAAGACTGACAACAACCATATTGTTATTGTGGTGTGTTTTTAAACAATTAAAAACAACAACAAAAACTATTGCATCATACTGCATCATCGATGATTTGTTTCCTTTCCTATTTGTTTCTTCCGATTTCGTTGCAATTTTCAAGAAAATTGTGGAAAAGCATTAAATGAAGCTACAGCTACGCCCTGATTGCAATGCTTCGCAGTTTTTAAACTATGAACATCGGTTTTGGAGAGCGTTGCATCGCATGGCAACTTCAAAATATCGCCCAGGGTGATATATCTCTAAACAAAATTTGAAAGAAATTCCTTCCTGTGGATCTCGAGATACAGTCTATTTTTTATATAACAGCCTCAAAGTCAAATGTCAAGATCAAGTGGCTTCAACTGTTTCCCACTGCATTCCTTAGGTCATGTTGATGAAGAATATATATGTTATGTGGATGTAACCCCAATGGTGTCCGCAATATAGCCACTGCTAACAAAACAGTTCAAAAGTCAAGATCAAGGTCATTAAGATAATCAATATTTTGCACCACACATGACAGTGAGCCAGTCTAACGACCTGCCAACTTTGGAGCCTATGATTGCAAAAATGTGAAAGATATGGTCAAAATGCCAATTTGAAATATTCAAAGCCTACGTCCTTTAACAGTTTCCAATATTCAGTATCACCAATAGACAATGCACCTTCATACTGAATTTCAACATTGTATGTCCATCAGTGTGAAATATAAGAGAGGGTATTTCGGTTTTCAAGGTCACACTTCAAGGTCAAAGTCAGCACATATATCATTTTTCCACGGGATACATGACCTTTGGCCAGTCTACCAACCTGTCAACTTTGAAGCCTGTAACTGCAAAAACGTGACAGATACAGCAACAACACCAATTTGACACCATGGAGGTCTATGTCCTTCATCTTGACCTTGACCTTGACCTTTATTGGTTCCCAATTTTCCGAATCACCATTAACTAATGCTCCCTCATAACAAGTTTGAAAATTGTAAGACCAACTATATGAAAGATAGGGCTTCAAGACGAATTTTATTTTTTCAAGGTCAAGGTTGGCGCGCTTATATTTTTTCTATTGGGCCATCCCTGCAACGCAATACACCACCACACAACATTTGAAGCCATTCTGTACACTGGTTCATGAGATACAGCTAGGACATGAAATGCATCATAGCATAAAGAAGATACTATCCGTTTTAAGGTCAAACTTCAAGGTAAAGGTCAGCACAGACTAATGTTTTTCAAATGGACCGTTTGTGTACCGTGATACACCATTATAAGAATTTTAAGCAATTCTGTTTACCGGTTCATGAGTTGCAGGTCATACACACACACACACACACACACACACACACACACACACACACACACACACATATATATATATACACACACACACACACACACACACACACACACACACACACACACACACACACACACACACTCACATAATTTATATGTTATATAAATTAGATATATATACATTAGATATATATATATATAGATTGTATCAATCGATTGGAAGTACTCAATGGAAGTTGTCTAGCAGAGG
>CM065687.1:15256337-15281337 GCA_017654935.2 Phymorhynchus buccinoides | reverse complement strand
AGAGAGAGAGAGAGAGAGAGAGAGAGAGAGAGAGAGAGACGGATGGAGGAGAGAAGAGAGACAGACATGAGACAGAGACAGACAGACACAGAGAGAGACACAGAGAGAGACGGATGGAGGAAGAGAGACAGACAGACACAGAGAGAGACAGAGAGAGGGAGGGAGGGAGAGAGACAGACAGAGAGACAGAGAGAGACTGACAGAGAGACAGAGATAGAGAGAGAGGGGGGGGGGGAAAGAGAGGGAGAGAGAAAGGGAGGGTGGGCAAGAGAGAGAGAGGGGGCAGGGGGGAGAGAGGGAGAGGGATCCGGGAGGGAGGGAGACAGACAGACAGAGATCAGACATCAGAGACAGATTTTATTAATCAGTTCCATTTTGAACAATGCCAAAGCCACAATCCGATGAATAGTAACACATAAGCCAACTTTTAAAACTGTATTGCTTTGCAGATTGCAGTGGTTTACGTTGACTTGCATTGCACATGTTTTATTGTATTGAAATTGTATGATGTCATGTGTGTTCTGTTGTATTGCATTGCGTTACGTTGTAAACAAAACAACCAACACAGTTCGGAGAACACTATTTCGACAGTATCTTACGTTTTGCTTAGTTTATGTAGTTAAGGAAACATTTTCTAAATACAAACAAATACACATACATTGCAACAATTGGTTTTGGCATTACATCTACGGAGCTGTGTTGTCGTGAACTTTTATTGATTTTACTAACGTATTATCCTTTTACTCAAATGGCTTTTATCATTGGTTGACATTAGCCTGCAGTTGTTGCTGTCTTGCCTTGGCTTAAAGACTCCAGGGATCATCCCAACAGCCGAAGCACTTGAACACTATGGTACAAATGCACCAGCAAGGGATGGGAACAATACGTGTGACCGTTTATGATTACCCCGCCACGTTGGCAACCACACTCCGACTTCGGAGGATTTTAGACTGATTATGTTATGCTAGGAGCTTGTTTTGGCTTAAAACAATCCCCGCACAACCATGCAAAACATAACAACATTTTGATGTAGGCTTGGTGTTCTAGCTTATGTCAACTGGTCTGACACAACCTCATGCCAAGTAGTCTCTCAAACTGCTCGAGGCAGAGACTTGGGATTTGGGGTGTAGGATGGCTGTTGGAGTCCTTACCAGATTCTGCTCGGTGAGGTCCCCCCAGTCATCGCTAAAAGCCAACCTTAGCTGGCCGAATCTCTTGCGGGCGAACGAGTCCTCGGCCGAAATGAGCGAAGCCAATTAGTGCTCTTTTCCTGTTCGCCCGAACAAACAACGAATCAATCGATCACCGAACAGTGGGTTTGTTCCTTAATCTGACCCGAAACTAACTGTGCGGAAGTGTACCTTTGACCCCAACGTCATAGCGAGGCTCAAAAGGCCTACTTCGGTAAACATGAAGGCCTAAGCCTAGATTAAATCCCCCCACCCCCTTAAATTTCTGCGTCTCGTCTATAGAAAGAAAATAACCGAGAAGTAGCATTTTCTTTTTTCTTTTTTCAAAAGGGGTAGTAATAGCATTGAATTATTTTCATATAATAAATTATGTGATATGATGACAGATCGATATCAGGCCATAGGCCTTTAATGAACAGACCAAGGTCTGTTCGTGCTGATCGAGTGATCCAACTCTCTTGTTCACAAAACTGAAAGAAGCAGATTTTGAGATTGAGGTTCATAAACATGACGAGGGTGACCAAACTACATCTTTGCATTATGCTCTAGGCTAACATCTGACAGCAAGAAAGAAAAAGAAATCGGAAGAAAAAACAAGGGCGTGTTTTGGATCACTGATCTAAAAATAAAGATCAGCGACAATTTTGTTCCTTCAAGTATGAAGAGTTCAATTGAGCTCGACAACTTTCTTCCTTCACGTATGAAGAGTTCTCATTTCGCTCGGCGAACAGCTTGTTCCCAGAACACAAGATGGGAACAAGATTCGGACCGAACTGCTGTTCGGCGAGCAAAGGGGAAAACCCGGTTCGGCCGAACATTTCAGTTCGCCGAACATCGGTTCGGGCTGTTCGCCGAGCAACCGTTCGGCCAGCTAAGGGTGGCGTTTACGTGAAATTTACATTTCCAGTGGGAGGCAAATGGAACAGCCGCGATGACAACACGTGCGGTGCACGGGTATAGCTATAAAATGTCCCACATGTACCTGTTCCAGGTCGGAGGACGTTAAGCGGATTTTCATCAAAACTAATAACTGGAAAGCTAAGTCAAGCAGAGTTCCCCATAGCAGCGTACCTCATTGTCTTGAACATGCATTGTCACTTTTCTTCAGCAAAAGTTTAGTTTTCTGTGGATGAAAAACAAAATGTACACTGTCTCAACTCTTTCAATGCCAGCCATATTTCAGCCAAAAACTGCCATTAAATTTACCTGGGTAGAGAACAAAATCCATCTGCAGTATTGGGGATTCTTCTGTGTCATATATAAAATAAGGTCTATCCTTACTTCCCAAAACTAAGACAATAAGGTCTTTGGATAATAGACCCCAATTTGATGCCTTTTAGTGACATAGGAGTTAAATCACTGTGGTGCTAAAATGCAACTTTGGCGGTGAAAGGGTTAATTCTATGCTAATTGCGCCCATTCCTATTAAGATGAGTATCGACATTGCCTTTCTATAAAACTCAAATCCTAAGTTTTCAACCACTTGTCCAGAAATTATTAATATGAAGGGGGGGCTACAGCTTAATTTTTCCATAGCGGAGAGAGAGAGAGAGGGAGAGAGAGAGAGAGAGAGAGAGAGAGAGAGAGAGAGAGAGAGAGAGAGAGAGAGAGAGAGAGAGAGAGAGAGAGAGAGAGAGAGAGAGAGAGAGAGAGAGAGAGAGAGAATACGAATACGAACTTTTTTAATGAGAGAAACTGGATAAGCTGAGACATTTTTTCTACACCATGCCCTCAGGCAAAACATGACAAGGAAAAAATAAATTCATAAACAAGCAAAAAAGTACATTATTTACATTCAAAAATTAAAGAACAATTGTATAATCTCTCTCTCTCTCTCTCTCTCTCTCTCTCTCTCTCTCTCTCTCTCTCTCTCTCTCTCTTTTTTTTTTTTTTGTCACGTGTGTGCATTTACTTCTTAATTTGTGCATGGTAAGTATGAATAATGTAATATAGGAATATGTTTGATTTTGTTATGTGTACACATATTTACACTTAAAATTGTGCATGTTAATTAAGATGAGTAGGTAAAGTAGAGCTAGGTTTGATTTTATTACATGCATGATTGTCCGTTCAAATAAGTACATTTTTAAGATGAGTATGTAAAGTATGATTAGGATTGGTTTTAATATGTGTTTGTGCACTTCTAAATTTGTGCATGTTAAAGATGAGTATGAAAAGTACGTAGGATTATTTTGGTTTTGTTCTCCGTGAGTATGTGCTTAGGCCTACTCGTAATTTATGCACGTTCAAAATGAGTATAGTTAATAATATTAGGTTTGATTGTGTTATTGTTGTGCTACTATATAGGGTTGTATTTTGCATTCTTATATTATTGTCTGTGCTCATTTTCATTTTCCATTTCAACTTTTTTTTATTTGTGGTTGTTGTTTTTTCAGAGGGATGGATGTAAAAAAGCATGTTATTGCTTATTCTATTACCCTCTATAAATAAAATTCATTCAATTCAATTCAATTCAATTCTCTCTCTCTCTCTCTCTCTCTCTCTCTCTCTCTCTCTCTCTCTCTCTCTCTCTCTCTCTCTCTCTCTCCCTCCCTCTTTCTCGCACGCACACATACACCCTCATATGCGCACACATACACGCTTACACCCATATACACAAGCACACCCGTACACATATATCATGTATAGCATGGAGAGAGAGAGAGAGAAAACTTGAAAACTTGAAAACTTAAACTTTATTTTCCAAGGATATAGATTTTAGGCAAAGCCTATTCTTCCAATCTGTCCTTGATACATATATGCTTAACACAAAAGACAAACATGGCAAGGCATACTATTATACATACAGAGCTGAATACAAAGGTAGCAAAGCAGTTGAGAGAGAGAGAGAGAGAGAGAGAGAGAGAGAGAGAGAGAGAGAGAGAGAGAGAGAGAGAGAGAGAGAGAGAGAGAGAGAGAGAGAGAGAGAGAGAGAGAGAGAGAGAGAGAAAGATTAATTACTTTATCTCCTAGCCACTGTTGCACTGATTCTATCCCATTCTCCACCCATCATATACCCCCACGCACCCCTTTAATCTCCACACTATCCCCCAGCTTTCCTCCCCCCCCCCCCCCTCTCTCTCTCTCTCTCTCTCTCAATGGTTGGTTTAACGTCTAATTAGACGTAGCCTCTTATGGACACCTCCTGAACCTAACTCTACCATAGTCGTAGCGAAATCGAAATCGGCAACAAGCAAGCTGTCACTCACTTGCGGCAGCACGTGCAGTTGAACTACGTCACCAGAGTGAAGGCCACGCCCCCTTTTGTTTGTCAATTTATGGGCACTGCCGCAGCTGCTGTGCCAACGCAGCGGACATTGACTGGCAGCTGCCTCCGTTTCTGTGTTGTTAATTTATTTTCCTCGATCCCTACTTTTGGCAGAAAATATGTGCATGTGCATACATGTATGCACAAGCACGTGTAGTGTGTAAGGTTCCTGTGTGTGTTTTATGAGTTAGGCCTTTTTGTGTGTTTTGAGCATGTACGAATGATTATTGTGTGTGTGTGTGTGGGGGGGGGGGGGGGGGTGCGTGTGTGGAGTGTGTGTGTGTGTGTGTGTGTGTGTGTGTGTGTGTGTGTGTGTGTGTGTGTGTGTGTCTGTCTGTCTGTCTGTCTGTGTCTGTGTGTGTGTATGTGTGTGTGTGTGCGTGTGTGCGTGCGTGCGTACGTGTGTGTCTGTCTGTCTGTCTGTATGCGTGTTGCTGAAAGCTCCAGGAAACCACAAAAAAACAAAAACAATCTCTGGAAAGTAGAGTGCGCAACCTAGCATCAAGCAATAAGTTCTTCACTGGAGTTAAGGGCCCGCTACACTACATACGATTCGACCCCAATGCGATGCGATTTGACATTTGTGGGGCACGATTCTCGTGAACATCCACCGTCTGAATGAATCTGATCACATCCGACTACGGTAATTCTGCTTAACACCCTCCGGTCTGAAACAGACATGGGACATTTAGTAGATATAAAGATGGTGGGAACGATCCTGGAGACAGTGCCCGGAGGCAGTGCAACACCAGGAAACACCCGAATTTGTAACAATGCAGATGTACTATTATGCGGTATACATCCTGCTAGTTATGTTCACATTGTCTCAGTTCTAGCGTCTACTTTAAATGAGTATCGATATACATCTGCATTGTTAAAAAAAAAATCGGGACTCTCTTGGTGTTGCACTGCCTTCGGGCATTGCCTCCAGGATCGTTCCCATCATCTTTATCTGTATGAATGTCCCTATTATGTGTCTGTTCCAGACCGGAGGACGTTAAATGAATTTTCATTCATAGTTATGTTCACTATATGTTTTGTAGTCCCTCGTACACGAATCTGATGAAATATCTGTATTTTGTATAAGATATTTTATTTGATCCGCGTATTGGAGTCTACATGAGAATAGTAATGCAGAATTATTTTTAGAGACGGAAGTATTTCGCGAGAATCATGCCTCACACACATCATTCGCATTACATTGGGATCGAATCATCGTACGCAATGGTCGACCTATGGCGATATTTGTCACGCCAGAGGGCAGTCACTGCACTAGGGGCTTATCACGCGATTTTCTTACTTGGGCGTAGTGAGAGAGAGAGAGAGAGTGATGGTAGGACCACTCACTGTCTCTCTCTCTTTCTTTACCCCCAACTAATAATAGAGAGAGGATTAGCCCCACACGAGCGTCATGCCCTCTGGCGTGAGAAAAATCGCACTAAGTCTCTCATTGGCCCTTTACTTCACACTCGTGTGAGACGAAAGGGGGGGTGGGGGGTGGATAGCGACAGACGCACAAAACACGACGCACACCGTACACCGATATTTTATTCATATTAAGCCACTGCCCTCCACCATCGAAGCGTGAAGCTAAACAATTATTCTGCGATAACACGCCAATCCTAAAAGAGCATGCCCACAATAGGTCATTAAGCCAGCAACTGCAGATTTCGCTTTCAACGTTGTTCGGTGTTCATGCTTCTATCTACTTCCGTTGTCGACGCGAGAGGTGGGTGCCGTTTTTCGCGCGTTTATAATTGTACCTATCTCTTCTACCAGAACGCGCACATGCGCATGAACAGGCACGCACGGGCACACTGACACACACAGACACACACATGCGCGCGCAGACAGACAGACAAACGCACAGAGAAACAGAGGCAGAGGTGCATAATTATATAGGCACACAAACAGCCAGACAGAATCACACACACACACGCATGCACGAACGCACGCGCGCGCGCACATACACACACACACACACACACACACGCACACACATACACATGCACGCACGCACGCACGCGTGCGCTTTATTCACATGTTAAGCCACTCCCTGCCGCTGTGCTAAACTAACCCCATTTTCTAAGGTGTGAATCACCGAACAATTATTCTTCTGTAAACCGCCAGCCCAACAGACCATGCAAAAATGATTAATAAAACTACATAATATCTATCTCAGTCTCCCCCCCCCCCCTCTCTCTCTCATTACTTGTATGGTTTCCCTTTATGCCCCTTATTATCTAAATATTCTATCCCAATGTTAATCTGCCCCTTGTTTTATTTTATTTTATTGTATTTGTTCGGATTGGGCCGGAGGCCAGTGTTATTATGTGCATGCATTTGTGCTTTTCGTGACTGTGGTGATATGAGCTTGTTTGGCTTTCGTCATTAAACATTTGAGTCATTGAGTCATTGAGTCTCTCTCTCTCAGACATCGTCACATTCTCTCTCTCTCTCTCTCTCTCTCTCTCTCTCTCTCTCTCTCTCTCTCTCTCTCTCTCTCTCTCTCTCTCTTTCTGTATGTGTAATATCATGCCTTGCCATGTTTGTATTCTATGTTCGTATTATGTACCAAGGACAGATTGGAAGACTAGGCGTTGCCTAAAATCTTTATCCTTGAAAAATAAAGTTCAAGTTTTCAAGTTTTCTCTCTCTCTCTCTCTCTCTCTCTCTCTCTCTCTCTCTCTCTCTCTCTCTCTCTCTCTCTTTGTTTAAAATACAACATTTTCGAACTTATTGGGGGGGAGGGGGATGTTTTTGTCACATGTAATGAGTGAAACATGAACATTCTTAAAATGTTTATAAATTCAGATTCTTCTTAGCATGCAACATGTAAAATAGGTAACACTCGCGAAGCAAAAATGTGCAAGTTATTGAGCAATATGTGTATCATCGCGCTCTGGAAGTGAACATTGCTAACGTTACAAAAACAACCCCTGGTTGTCCATTTTACTGAGCAAGAACAATGGGAAATGCTTGACGTGTGTTTTTGGTCTTGTTTTTGTTTGTGGCTCAAGCCACAAACCTATAACTCACTTTGTCGGTCGGTCGGTCTGTCGGTCGGTCGGTCTGTCGTTCCAAAATTGTCGCACATTTTGACAAAATTGTCGCACTTCAAATCGAGGCTACACTTCAAAATTAATTGAGGCCGCTCTTTAAAATGATGTATTTTAAAAGCGTACAAAATAATAAACATACGTAATACAGACACTACAACAGACACGACGAGTATGCGGTGCTTCTTTCGATGAGTATAAGTAGGATACATAGTTTTAAATGTTTTCCAAAAGATATAAAAAGTTACGAAAGGGTGCAGAGATAACATTCTGGTTTACAGATTAAAATTATTGAAAAGCCAGGGGAGGTGACTCCTGATTGGAGTGGTAAAAATAGACCGCGCGCCACAAACTATTGCGATTTTGCGCTTGTTTTTATAAACCAGGGTTTTCCAACATTCTGATCAACGTTCTTTGAAGAGGGTAATGCTCCTTGACATAATAATTATTATATTTTACAAAATATTCAACCAGGCATCAATAGTGCTCAAAGCAAACAAAGACGGTTTGTCCAATGTCTTGAACAGCATTAATGTTGTAAAGTTGTAGCGCTCGAAATGTGACACCATGTCGCAAAAAAGGAAAGGTTAAATCGGGGATTTTCTTTGCTTGAAAAACACATTTCACTACTTACTGACCAAGATTTATAACAGGGTAACGCTCCTAATGCTTACGCCATTTCACAAGAGAAAACATCAACCCCATGATTATCAATGATTATTTTTTAAATCTAGCTTATTTGGCAATATTTGTAAAGGAATAATGCTTTTGGAGGGCATTGATGTTTTTATAAACTGAGAAAATTGACAAGGATATACCGTTTTCTAACAGGCCTATTTGTAAAGGATTTAAAACCCCTTGACTGCCAGAGAAAATTAATTAAAAAAATCATTGCACAAACCATGACATGAAAAAGACAACTGATAGAGCCAATCTGGCAAAATGGTCTGGGGGTATAACTCTCTTGACTGTGTTAGAGCAAAAACCAGCATATCGGAGTTATTCCTCTTCATCTGATTACATCATCAGCGATGTAAACAAGTCAGTGCGTGATACGTTATATGTCAGTCAAGGGGTTACTGACACATCTAAATTTTACAAAAAGAAATGATAGAAAACCCAGCTTTTCTGCCATAGAGACAAGGCTTTCTTAATGTGATCAATTTTATGGGGTCTTTCCCCCTAGATAATAACTGGAACATAAGCGTTATCTTTTTTTTTTTAAACCTTACATTTTCCAAGTTTGGTATATATTTGCAAAAAGACAAGCAAACTCAGACTGTCCAAGTTATCAAGCAATATAAACAATGTCTGCAATGGAGTAACGCTCGTAAAATAATAATAATAATAATAATAATAATAATAATGGGAATTTATATAGCGCTCTTTCTCACATGAGCTCAGTGCGCTTTACATTGATAACAAGAACATTACAGGCAAACAAATAATTAATCATTATAAAGTAAAATAAGCACGATGCGTGCACGCAACGTTCTCTTTCTTCCTTACACACACACACACACACACACACACACACACACACACACACACACACGCACACACGCACGCACGCACGCACGCACGCACACACGCACACACGCACACGCACACACACACACACATACACACACATGCATGCGCACACATACACTCACACACAATTAATTATACAAGAGTAAAATAGTTGCAATATGAACATTCTAAGAAGAAACATAGAGACCACATTCACATTCTCAATCAAGTTTGAGTACAATACTGCAACTTGAAATAAAATCATACTGCCATCGAATAACACTATTCATTTCACAATTAAGAAAGGTTAAAGCAGAGATGATCAACATTTAAAGCAAAATAAATTTTTATTACGCATGGTTTACTAGCATATTGAGCAATACTTGTACCACTCACCATTTTACGAAAAGAAACGATTAAGCAAGATTAATGATTGAAAAAGGTACATTTTTTCTTAACAATAGGCCTATGTAACACAAGTCACAATTTAGTGTCCCCCCAAAGGATATAAGGTGATGGCACATCATTTATAATATGATGACACTGACTTACTGTCAAACCTATTCTCACGTAGTCCACATACACTCGTATATACCTCAACAGATAAAACATTCTCACGTAGTCCACATACACTCGTATATACCTCAACAGATAAAACATTCTCACGTAGTCCACATACACTCGAATATACCTCAATAGATAAAACATTCTCACGTAGTCCACATACACTCGAATATACCTCAACAGATAAAACATTCTCACATAGTCCACATACACTCGTATATACCTCAACAGATAAAACATTCTCACGTAGTCCACATACACTCGTATATACCTCAACAGATAAAACATTCTCACGTAGTCCACATACACTCGTATATACCTCAACAGATAAAACATTCCCACGTAGTCCACATACACTCGTATATACCTCAACAGATAAAACATTCCCACGTAGTCCACATACACTCGTATATACCTCAACAGATAAAACATTCTCACGTAGTCCACATACACTCGAATATACCTCAATAGATAAAACATTCTCACGTAGTCCACAATCACTCGTATATACCTCAATAGATAAAACATTCTCACGTAGTCCACATACACTCGTATATACCTCAACAGATAAAACATTCTCACGTAGTCCACATACACTCGTATATACCTCAACAGATAAAACATTCCCACGTAGTCCACATACACTCGTATATACCTCAACAGATAAAACATTCCCACGTAGTCCACATACACTCGTATATACCTCAACAGATAAAACATTCTCACGTAGTCCACATACACTCGTATATACCTCAACAGATAAAACATTCCCACGTAGTCCACATACACTCGTATATACCTCAACAGATAAAACATTCTCACGTAGTCCACATACACTCGTATATACCTCAACAGATAAAACATTCTCACGTAGTCCACAATCACTCGTATATACCTCAATAGATAAAACATTCTCACGAAGTCCACAATCACTCGTATATACCTCAATAGATAAAACATTCTCACGAAGTCCACAATCACTCGTATATACCTCAACAGATAAAACATTCTCACGTAGTCCACATACACTCGTATATACCTCAACAGATAAAACATTCTCACGTAGTCCACATACACTCGAATATACCTCAACAGATAAAACATTCTCACGTAGTCCACATACACTCGTATATACCTCAACAGATAAAACATTCTCACGTAGTCCACATACACTCGTATATACCTCAACAGATAAAACATTCTCACGTAGTCCACGTACACTCAACGAATAAAAAGTTGGTAAAGGGATATTCTAACGTGACACCATCTCGCACAAAAAGAAAAGCTAATTCATGGATTATCAATGCTGTTATTGAACCCATATGAATGTTTCCCCATTACTGAGCATTGTTTGCTCAGGGGTAACGGCTTGTGAATGCTTTATAACAACAACACAATACTCACAGTGACAACGACAAGCAGAAGAATGTTCGTGGTTAAATTCATCTTCTTAGTGTAATAAACACGAATTTAAAAGAAGAAAAATAAAAATAATAATTAAAAAAATAACAAGTGCAACGCCGAGCGGCTGCAAAGTCCCCTCGCAGCATCGCCGAGCTACTCCGAAATCGGAATGTGTCGGCTGTACACACAGCGGGGAGACCATTGAGTGAGGGGGTGGGGGTGGAGAATGGAGGAGAGGTAGAGGTAGGGGGGGGGGGGGGGCTGCGTCTCAAAGACAGACATGCGAAAAGTGCGGTGAGGGTGTGGGGTGCGGAGAATGGAAGAGACGGACCCGTGATTTGAGCGCGCGCGCGCGATCATGCGCACAGGAGCGCACAGAAAAATTCATGTCCTGGAACAGGCGAAGCGGCAGATATCAAAAGAAAACGTACTTACATAAAAACGCATCAAAACAGCACGTAACTGAATAGTTTTTTATATATAGCCTTGGGGTTCGGACCCGTGATTTGAGCGCGCGCGATCATGCGCACACGAGCGCACAGAAACATTCATGACAACTGTGTTATAGACCATTCATCAAGAAATGTTGTGAAAAAAACTGCATTGAAATACATGCAAAACTTCGCGAGATATTAGCGATTATGTGTTTCGGGGTTTGAACCCCGTAACTGGCGCGACCTTGACCTTGATGTAAAACTAAATACATCAGTGGATAGCTTGCATCTTGGCAAACTAGTATACCAAATTTGATGATGATAGACTGAATAGTTTTTGAGAAAAACGGACGAATAGCCGGACGGACGGAGGCATGCCGGACGGACACAGGACGGACGGACCAGACAAAAACAATAGCTCCCCGAACCTTCGGCTCGGGGACCCATAATGGCTATATTCACATTTTTGCCCGTCAAGAACGATAATTTGTAACAGAAAAGACCATAGCGATTGCTTTTTCAGTCAACAGATTATCGTTCTTGACGGGCGTAAATGTGAATATAGCCCTATTAATAATAATTTAAAAAATAATAATAAAAATAAAACACGAAATTAGACAAACGCTCTGATCAGAATGGGATGGCATTGATGTAAAATCACCTGTGTAAACAACGAGTCAGAGAGCAGGCATCATTGTGGTGATAACATTCTCACCCACACACACCCCTTTCCGTCCTCGTCAGTCACACAGAAGTCGCATGCAATTTTTTTAAAAAAAAAAATGGGTGGCGCGCCTCTAGCTGCGACGCGCTCTCCAGGTGGGAGCAACCCGAATTTCACAGAGACTGCCTCTGTGACTAAAGTACCAAATACCAAATTAATCAAGTGACAGGAAATCACACCTATTACGAATACTGAACGGACTGCGGTCAACACAAATGAGCAATCTTGTACTTTAGAAACCCCCAGGGCCCACCCCCTTTATAACCCCTGTTATGGCCACTGTCGCCTCTTGTCTTGGCACCACAATGATTTAACGCCCATGTCACTAAAAGGCATCAAAAGAGGGTCTGGTATCCAATGACCTTATGTTCTTCATTTTGGGAGGTAAGGATAGGCCCTATTTTATGTATGTCACAGAGGAATTATTGTTATTGCAGACGAAATCTATTCTCTACCTGGGTAAGTTTAATGGTAAATTTTGGCTGACGAATGGCTAGCGTTGAAAGGGTGTTTACGGTCCTTAGACTCACAGTCTGATTATTTCAGTTATATGAAAATGACCCTAGCCTAGTCCTAACCCTAACCCGGTCCAGAGAATAGCAAAGTGTTGGGTGTTTATAAAGTAGGACTTGTCGGGTTCAAATTCCCAGCGTGGTCAAATTCCCAGCTCGCTATACTATAAGACTGACTGTTTGCGGCATTTTGCGACATTGAGCATGAACGACAAATTTCACTTTTTTCTAGGGTTAGGGTTAGGTCAATGGTTCAAGTAACGAAAAAGTGAAATTTGTGGTTGTCGCAAATAGTCACTCTCATAGTAGGAGCTGGGAATTTGACCACGCTGGGAATTTGAACCCGACAGGCCTACGAGACAGCCGCAATAATATGAGTAATTAGTGTACGTGTGTGCATAATTATGATAATAGTCACCGATACAAATGCTCAGGATATTGTATTTTCATTATCATAACGTCTGGAAAAAAAAGTTAACTTACCTGTCAGAGACCGTGCATGTTGTATTCCCTCATATGACATGAACGGAGAATGCTAACATTAAGGTGTGTTAGTTATAGTTCCCGTGTTCAACGAAACGCAGCAGCCGACACCTTCCATTCAAGTTCTCAAATATGCACCTGCCCCGCAGCAAAAATGAGGCCGAGGAAATCGAATTTCCAGTAGGAAAAAAAAAATGAAAATGAAAGAGAAAGAAAAAAAGGAAAGAAAAAGACAATTAACGTTTGAAAACTATGGGCATATTTTCCATTTCATACCGCTTTCATTCGAGCGTAAGATTATGGGCGTGGTATGACACTTTCTCTTTCTACACTATACCGTCCGCTCTTCCTACCACCCCCACCCCCTCTTTTTATTTTATTTTTAAATTATCTGCCAGTGCTGAACATTTTATATGAATTACAGACCGAGTCCAGGGGCGGGGGGGGGGGGGGGGGGGGGGGGGGGGGGGGTGTCACCTATCACCAGACACAAAAAAAGAAGAAAGTAAAGAGAGAATAACGAAAAGATAGGTAGTCATACTTACTGTTTTGTTCTAAGGTACAAATTAACCCTTTCGCCGCCAGCCATTTTTCAGCCAAAAACTGCCATTAAACTTAGCTGGGTAAAATATCTGCAATATTGCGAATTCCTCTGTGACATGCATAGCATTAGGCCTATCCTTACCTCCTGAAATTAAGAAAATAAGGTCTTTGGATAACAGACCCTGGTTTGATGCCTTTTAAGCCGGCGACAGACTATGCGACTGCCTCATATGACTCGATCAGGTCGTGACGTAGATCAAATTTTGTTTCCCGCACAGAAGAGGTCACAAGCCATCAGACTCGATCAGTGAAATTTAGAACCCGCCCTATTCGGCCCTGTCACCTGACTGGGCCCGACTAAGTCAGACTGATCGAGAAGGATGGTATGCAAATGAGGTGAAACGTCACGACCTGATCGAGTCACATGAGGCAATCACATAGTCTGTCGCCGGCTTTAGTGACATGGGTGTTAATTAAACATGCTTCAGCGTCCCCACCGGGGACCTACGCCGGTCCCAGGACCCCCGCCCTTGTTTGTAACCCCCCTCCCCTCTAATGTGACCCAGGTCCGGCCCTGAATGACTGTTTGGCCCGTGCCAGACTCCTCAGAGGGGTACCTACATCAAATGGGACCCCAGCAAGTCTACTTGGGGGGAAATGGAATCTATATAACTTTGAGGAGAAAAGTAATTAGTTGGCTCCAATAGATGTTCTGCCTGCTTCGACAGCAGCATATCCGTTCTGTTGAAAATGAATAAACTTTAGAGGTGGGGTGGAAAATCGGTTTGAACAGAAAAACCGGTGCTAAACTTTCGCGGTTCGAAAAACCGGTTCGAGTTGCTGTGAACAGGTTTTTTAACTGCAAACTGAAAATAAGTTTTTCTTAGAATAAAGCATTCTTTTTTAAGAACAACACTGATTCTCAGCGCATATTGGGTGTTTGTAAACCAAGAGTAGCCTAGCTGTTTCTAGTTTGTGGTTGTGTATGGTTTTGACTTTTATTTGACTGAGTGTTGAGTTGAGTGTGTGTGTGTGTCATAAGTCATACGTTTCTTTATTGTGTGTCTGTGTGTATGTGTGCGCGTGCGTGCGCGCGTGTGTGTGTGTGTGTGTGTGTGAATATTCTGACAAATAAATATGTGTTTGCATAGGTGAAACTAGTGACGCGAGTACTGGTTAAAAAAAACCCGTTCGGTAAAACCGGTCCCAAGAGGGAAACCCGGTTTAAAACCGGTTCGGATTTTTTAACCGGTTCTCAACTGTAATAAACTTGGTTTTTATTTAAAAGTTAGCGTGTGCGGATTGATAGCAAGATTCTACTTAGGTGGAAGAAAATATGAATGGTGTTGTGACACAGAAAACAGACAATAACTCCACGCTAAGGTGGCGCTTCAGGTTGTGTGGGACGTCCGTTTACTGGTCCTTGTAGTGTGGTGATACACTAAGACACTAAACCAATAGCCAAAGGAAGCGCTTAAATTTAGATTTTACTAGATCACAAGTATTACAAGGCTACTGTACTGCACCCGTTACCGGTGTCATTTTACTGTTGAACACCCCCCCCCCCCCCCTCCCCCCTTCTTGACTTCTCACACCACCATTAAAACTGCTGGTGAAAGAAGAAAATGATAGACGAGCGTTGAAACGAAAATGTCATTCAGTTATCGACTTTCCACACTTCCCCTGTATCCCCACCTTCTTTCCCCATCCCACCCCATTCCTCTCTCTCTCTCTCTCTCTCTCTCTCTCTCTCTCTCTCTCTCTCTCCCTCTCTCTCTCTCTCTCTCTCTCTCTCTCTCTCCCTCTCTCTCTCTCTCTCTCTCTCTCTCTCTCTCTCTCTCTCTCTCTCTCCCTCTCTCTCTCTCTCTCTCTCTCTCCTCTCTCTCTCTCTCTCTCTCTCTCTCTCTCTCTCTCTCTCTCTCTCTCTCTCTCTCCTCTCTCTCTCTCTCTCTCTCTCTCTCTCTCTCTCAGTACTGGCACGAATATGAGTACATTGAAGTCAAACGAGAGCATGTGCGTTTTGTCTGTGTCTGTATGTGTGTGTGTGTGTGTGTGTGTCTGTATGTGTGTGTGTGTGTGTGTGTGTGTATGTATGTGTGTGTGTGTGTGTGTGTGTGTGTGTGTGACTAACTTCTTTATTGAAAATAAACTATAGGGGAAGACGGGGTAAAAAGCGCATGGGCGGGTAAGAAGCCCACCCCAATTATCTCATGAAATGAAGCAAATTTCAGTCTCATTTTACCCATGAGACGAGTGTTAATGTCTAGCATTCGTTTCATGGGCAAATTTGACTGAAATTTTCTTTATTTCATGAGATAATTGGGGTGGGCTTCTTACCCGCCCGTGCGCTTTTTACCCCGTCTTCCCCTATGAATCTTATTGAAAATTGGTAGGATTATCCCCCGTATCAGCAAGGAAAATATCCATTGTGTCGTTTTGCAATTGCTATCATACAGTCTTGACATCTGTAGGGTCCCCCTTACCAAAACTGCTTCACAATAAGGGGTACCATTATAAATAGCATGTTAACGGACAGAAAGTTACCACTTTCAGATTGCTATCGTGCATTTTTGGAAAGGGGTGACTCTAGCCTAGTGAACAGTATACTGTTTGTTTAAGAAAAATGACTTCAAAACTGGGACACATTAATAATAATAACAACAATAATAATGATAATAATAATAATAATAATAATAATAATAATAATAATAATAATAATAATAATAATTAGCATTTATAGCGCCTAATCATAAAAAAGCCCTCAGCGCTTACAATAATAAATGAATAAACCAGCAAGCAATATAAATAAAGAAACGACAAAAATATATTATACACACGCACGCACTAAACACGGACACACGCACGCACTAAACAGACACACATACACACACACACACACGAACGCACCACATGCGCACACACGCACACGCACACGCAACACACACGCACAAACAACACGCATGCACACAAACACACGCGGATGGAAGGGGCACAGTACTTTGAAAAGAAATATAGCAGGCTATGCTTTGAAAAGAGTAGTTTTGAGAGAAGACTTAAATGAAGAAAGGGAGTTGGCAGAACGGAGAGGTAAAGGGAGTCTATTCCAAGAGGAGGGGGCCTGGAAAGAGAAGGAGCGTTCGCCAAGGGTCTTGGTGCGGTAACGAGGGATCTGGAGGAGAGAAGTGTCAGAAGAGGAGCGTAACTGTCTAAGAGGTGTGTAAAGGTTCAGTGTAAAGTATTTTGTTATTTGGTATTTGGCATATTCTAGTCACAGAGAGTTATCTCTGTGAAAATCGGGCTGCTCTACCCCGGAGAGAGCGTCACCGCAAGTGCAGCGCCTACCCAATTTTTTGGGTTTTTTTTTTGGGGGGGGCACAGGGTGAGGAGGGGGTGTGGGCACACTTAGAAAACCTAGCTATCAATTTGGCCATACCAGGCAGCAGGATTTCTCCCTGCTCTTACCGACTTTCAACTTTGCCGTGGGATTTGTACGTGCGTAAAGCGCACGGATCAGACTCGCTTTAAGTCCCCATCCGAAGGACTGGGCGTTCAGTTCGGGTTTCCTGTCAAACTAGAAAGAAAGGGCGAGGCCGGGATTCGAACCCGGGTCACTCACGTTGCAGTCACGCATTACATTCGGCAGGCGAACGTCTTAGCCACTCTGCCACCTTTCTCGCTGTTTTCATCCACACAAGACACAACACTCAACTGGAATTCTCAGCAAATTTACCTTTATCAACACTTGTCTGTATTGTTGTCTGTTCACTTTCATTGACGTTGCAGTCTGTTTCGGTGTTTCAAAACTGGGAGATCATTTATGTGGCTTGTTATCTTGTTTTTCGATTGTTGTTGTGTGTGTGTTTTTTCTTTTTTGTTCGTCAGTTAAAGATCCACCAGATCGCATGTCAAAATCACGGGTTTCACGCGTTTTCCCTCTTATAACTGGAAATAAATCTTGTTTTGACCAAGTCTGCCTCCCATATAAATGGCCCCAAGTTCAAAGCAACACATCAGTTTAAAGAGCAGCCTCAAGTTGAATATGGGGAAATTTTCACGTGGGTCACAGCAACCCAGAAAAAAACCAAGGGACTTAATCGTGGTGCGTCACTGGGTCTTTAAAAGAAAGATGGTTGCGTGTATGTAAGGGGGGAGGGGGCAAAGGGGGTTAGGTGGGGGAGTCACCAGACATAATATGAATAGCAGTTATAACGGGGGTAGTTCGCCATTCTCCATTCAAGCCTAGCCTAGCGCCTGTCAACGCAGCGCTCCGGCTTTGATTTCACTATGAATGGGGCCCGAAGGGAGATTGAGGACTTATAAAATTTCGCTGACGACTCTGAAAACATAAAGCGAGTGCTGGAAAGAAAAGAAAAAAAACAGAAAGGAAAAGGAAAAAAATATATATATTGAGGGGAGCTAACACACTGTGAAAAGGATTTTAAGTGGTGGGGAAATATTAATTTTAGCAAGATATTTAGCGGAGACATATAAACCGTACTCCCAGTTGATGATGGAAGTCAAGGGAGATCATTTGGACTCTTCCCTGTATCGGTGTGACAATATCGAGTTATTAAATATTTTACACTCCAAAAAAAAGAGAGAAAAATCACCTTGGGTGACACTTTTTCACTAAATATATGTTGGCTAAAAAATCAATCCATTAGCTTTGAATTAACCAGTGTCTTACTAACATTATAATCTGTATCCCTTGGATTGCGTTAAGTTGATAAATTTAACACCACCGTCCTCAGCTTGAGTACCTAGCTAAGGAACAATTATGCCAAGTTTCTTCAAGACTGGTTCAGTGGTTAAGGCGCTGTGAGGGCAAAGTGGAACATGCGTTGTTCACACTCAGACGTACGCACGCACGTACACCGGCATTACATGGGCAGACAGCCTCATCCCCGTTCCAATGTAGTCCGGTGTGGCATTCTCAAAATGGATTTGTTCTCAGCATGTCTGCGCATGTGCGAAGAGCTAGGGATAGGGTTAAGGATAGGTTTAGGGTCAATTTAGTGTCGAATACACAAAAGATAAAATTTGATGGCACGTCATGATCGATTTCGCACATGCGCAGACATGTTGAGAACAAATCCATTTTGAGAATGCCACACCGGTTCTGTAGAACGGGAGCATTGTACAAAAATGGAGGGAGGAGAGGAGGATCAAAGACAGAAATGGAGGTAAAAAAAAAAAAGAAAAAAAAAAAGAAAGAAGTGGGTCTAGCAGGAATGGGTGGTTTCTGACTTCTTTTTTTTTTTAACCCTTTCACCGCCAAAGTCGCATTTTAGCACCACAATGATCTAACACCTATGTCACTGAAAGGCATCAAATCGGGGTCTGTTATCCAAAGACCCTTTTGTCTCAGTTTTTGGGAAGTAAGGATAGACCTTACTTTAGATATGTCACAGTAGAATCCACAATACTGCAGATGGATTTTGTTCTTGACCCAGGTAAATTTAATGGACATTTTTGGTTGAAATATGGTTGGCGGTGAAAGGGTTAAAGTCATTTCCGGACTTTATGAAATATGTTCTCCTCTTCTTATTCTTTTATGTTTCTCTTGCTTATATGTGCATGTATATAAATACGTATTAGGTATTAAGTAGGCCCTACTATAGTCACAGAGGCGTCTCTGTGAAATTCGGGTTGCTCCCACCTGGAGAGCGCGTCGCAACCAGAGGCACACCACCCAATTTTTCCCCCTTTTTTTGCATGCGATTTTTGTGTGACTGATGAGGAAGGAAAGGGGGGGGGGGGGGTGGGGGGGCGGTAAATTTTGAGCAAATTATTGAATTTTTGTTGATGTTGGAAAAAGTTTGTTCACGATAGAAATAGTGGAGAAAAGTTATTGCATTTACTTACCCCCCCCCCCCCCCCACCTAAAGTTGAAAGCATGGAACACAATACTCTTATAATGTTTCCTGTAATTGTGGTAATCCTATATCAGAAGGCCTACATCATTTGTTAAAAGAATGCCCAATTTCAACATCATTTTATAGGAAAAAAAGCATATTGACATAGTGAATTATGAGAACTAGCGCAACGCCTAGTACTGGCAATGCACCGTACTGGTAACGCCTAGTAACGATAACGCCAAGTACTGGTAACGCTGAGTACAGCAAATTTTGAAGCGATTCGGTTAAGAAACGGCGGAGTTATAAGGCCCCGTTTCCCGTTGGCGCTGCTCTGAGAGTGACGCGCTCTCCTGATTCTCTTCCAATTTGCTGCCATGCTTTGCCCGGGCCATAGCAAGCATAACAGCAAATTTGAGGCGATTCGGTTAAGAAACGGCGGAGTTATTCGTGAAAAGGTGAAGCGGCGCATAGCGCGCGCGTTTCTGAACTGATTCACTTCCGGTTTAGCACACTGATAGTCACCGTCCCCGGTCATCTATCTGCCAAATTTGAAGGCAATCGGTCCAGAAATGCCGGAGATACGGGCGCCGAGAGTCCGGCAGATTCGCGCATTTGCGAAACCGCGCAAATGACACGGCCGCCCCGGTTGCCGTTGCCATCGCCCCGTTAGGGCTCACAGCGGAGCTATAAGGCCCGTTTTGTGCTTCAGACAGACACACACACACACACACATGGACGGACACTTGGCTTTTTACTATATGAATGATGACAGTCAAATATTATCCATCCCTTTCGTCTTTGATATTACAACTGTTATAGCAAATTATGAGATTGCCAAATTGTTATGATTTGTTTATGCTTTGTTACTAGAAATTGTTGTATTATATGCACTAGCGCAACGCCGAGTACCAGTAACGCCTAGTAATGGTAACGCCTCGTAACGGTAATGCCAAGTACTGGTAACACTGAGTACAGCAAATTTGAAGCGATTTGGTTAAGAAACGGTGGAGTTATAAGGCCCCGTTTCCCATTGACGCTGCTCTGAGAGTGATGCGCTCTCCCTAGTAATGGCAACGTCTAGTAACGGTAACGCCAAGTACTGGTAACGCTAAGTACAGCAAATTTGAAGTGATTCGGATAAGAAAAGGCGGAGTTATAAGGCCCCGTTTTGCGTTGGCGCTGCTCTGAGAGTGACACGCTCTCCCTAGTAACGGTAACGCCTAGTACCGGTAACGCCAAGTACTGGTAACGCTGAGAACAGCAACTTTGAAGCGATTTCGTTAAGAAACGGCAGAGTTATAAGGCCCCGTTTCCCGTTGGTGCTGCTCTGAGAGTGACGCGCTCTCCCAATTTTCTTCAAATTTGCTGCCAGGCTTTGCCCCGGTGACAGCAAGCCTGACAGCACATTTGACGCGATTCGGTTGAAAACCGGCGGAGTTATAAGGCCCGTTTTGCATCATGCTGCTGTTATGCGCCTAAGTAATGGATTCGCTTCCGGTTTGGCACTTTGATAGTCACCGTCTCCGGACATATATCTGCCAAATTTGAAGGTAATCGGTCCAAAAATACCAGAGATACAGGCGCCGAAAGGCCGGCGGATGCGCATTTCGCGCATTTGCAAAACCGCGCAAATGACACGGTCGCCTCGGTTGCCGTTGCCATCGCCCCGTTAGGGCTCACAGTAAATTTGAAGCGATTCGGTAGAAAAACGGCGGAGTTATAAGGCCCGTTTTGTGTTTCAGACAGACAGACAGACACACAGACACACACACACGGACGGACACTTGGCTTTTTACTATGTGATGATTAGTTTTGTTAATTATCAACATGTTTTTGGGGGGTTTTGTGTGTCTTAATATCACTATTGGTGAAAAGACGGTAAATTAAACTACTGAACTGAACCAAAGATATTAGACTGAACTGAACAGATACAGTTCATGCACAACCAGCTAACCAAATGAGGCTTTATGCTGAAAATTATCTTCCCCTGATTCGTCACTAGGTGGCGCTTGCACGTAGGCCCTAAAGCCCTAAAGCCCGCACGGCCTAGGCATCCATTGTTGCTAGGTCTACTCTCTCTCTCTCTCTCTCTCTCTCTCTCTCTCTCTCTCTCTCTCTCTCTCTCTCTCTCTCTTCTCTCTCTCTCTCTCTCTCTCTCTCTCTCTCTCTCTCTCTCTCTCAAGTGAACAGAGGGCCTCACGTGAAAGCGCCACGTACATAACATGATCGCCCTTGGGCAACACGAAGAAGCAGTTTAAAGCCTCATTGTCAAAGGAGGGAGGGAGGGAATACTATGTGTTATATACTATATTATACATGTGGCGGTACCATAGCCGATGAGGTTTAACCGAGGCGTGGTTACTGTTACACTTATCTGTATTGTTGAAAATTCGGGACTTTACTGGTGATGCACTGCCTCCGTGCATTGCCTCCAGTATCGTTCCCACCATCTTTGTATTTACAAATGTCCCATTTATATGTGTCTGTTCCAGACCGAGAGGATGTAAAACACCATTTTTCATTCATTCGGGAGGGAGGGAGGCTGGTGAACACAAAAACCACACCCATACAACAGCATAATCATTCTTGTATTCATATCACTCCGTGTCCGAAACATACAACATGGTGGCAAATGATACATCTGATTACGATTCCTATGCGCATGACAGAAGAAAGAAAACTGTGATGTAATGGTGATAAAGCGCACAGGAATCATTGTCTATGTCGTAAATGAATAATTCTCGATTTCACTTTGAAACCAAATGGAGTCTGTATTTTTGTTTGTGGGGGTGGGGGTGGGGGTGAGTGTGTGTGTGTGTGTGTGTGTGTGTGTGTGTGTGTGTGTGTGTGTGTGTGTGTGTGTGTGTGTGTGTGTGTGTGTGTGTGTGTGTGTGTGTGTGTGTGTGTGTGTGTGTGTGTGTGTGTGTGTGTGGCGGGGAAGGGTGGTGGTGGTGCGGGTATGTCGGTGGGTGAGAGGTAGAGCGTGTAGGGGTGGGGGGGTGGTGAGGGGGAGGGGGTCTCTAGGTGGGTGGATCAGAGAGAGAGAGAGAGTGTGTGTGTGTGAGTGTGTGTGTGTGTGTGTGTGTGTGTGTGCGTGTGCGTGTGTGTGTGCGTGCGTGCGTGCGTGCGTGTGTGTGTGTGTGTGTGTGCGTGCGTGCATGCATGCATGTGTGTGTGTGTGTGTGTGCGCGCGCACGCAGAAATTCATCCATATAATATATATTATATGCATGATTATAATACAAACATGAATGAATAAATGTTGATTAAAAGCACAGTGAGTCCTGCTGTATCAGGAACATAGCGCTGTATAAAATTGATTTATTGTTATTTTAACATAATCAAATAATAAATGTTGAAAATAATGATGACTTTAAGCATAAATGTAACAAGTAACACGACCCCCAAAAAAAGATAATAAGTAGTGGTGGCAGTCCAAACTTAGTAACAGCAACCACATTAAAACCACATAAAGGACACCCTGACGGATGAGGTTTTGCAAGAAACACGTCGAGATCACCAGAAAGACAGCCTTTTCAAGGATCGGAACACTCACTTTGCTCTGGTTTCCTAGAAATCAAACCGTCAAAACGGCGATTCCTCCTTGGCGGAGTTGCCGGAGAGAGAAGCTATTTTGGACGGGGTGGGTGGAGGCCACTGAGAGTGGTTGAAGCTTTTTCTTCTTTGTAGTGCAGTAAAAAAAAAAAAGGAGCTATTTCATCTTGTTGTGAGCAAAACTCCTTTTGGTAAACTGTATAAAAACTGTATAAAAAGGCTTGTAGGAAACTTCAAGCAAACGATTTGGTCTAGAAAAGAGCGGCACATGCCTTCTCTTTCACTGAAATAATCTGACTTCCAGCACCTCCACCAAGGAGGAATCGCCGATTTGACGGTTTGATTTCTAGGAAACCAGAGCAAAGTGAGTGTTGCGATCTCTGTAAATGGTGTTTTCCTGGTCATCTCGAAATGATTCTTGCAATAACGTATTCGTCGTGGTGCCCCTTTAAGAAAAGCAATATTACAGCAAATACAACAGTAACAGAAAATGAATTCAAGTTCACCAGAGAAGGCCAACGGTGTCTGGAATCTTAAAATTGATTTCCGTAAGCTATTTGTAAGACCCCATTCTCTCTCAAATTTGAGCTAAAAGAAAAATGCTTTGCTAATTCTGCCGCAATTAAAGTTCAACCAAGACTAATTAAACTGACGTAATATGTTGTCGCTTAAAATAAAACGCACAAGATGAAAAGGCCACACCACACATGAACTGCTTAGGGCCTACCAAAAAAATACCTCCGTTGCAATAATATTCAATTAGCTCAAACGTTTAAAAAAAAACACTTCCAGAATGACATCTTTAAATGGCAAAAACAATCATTAAAATAATATCATAACGTTTCAATCTGCTAAAGGCAGGGCGATGCATATCAATCAAATTTTGATTTTGCGGCATACGAATAAAGTCCTGATAAACTCCAATACTCAATGGGACGTTCTCAGAGTTCAAAACTTATTCAATAATTCTTGTTAACATGAAAATGCTTATGCAAACGCTAAAAACAAAGCATAAGCATGGGTAACAAGAACTCCCCCATAGACAACCAATCAAATGCAAAGGCCATGATGTATTTAATTTCCTTCCGTAGACCACCCATCCCCAAAAAATTTTTATGCAAGGAACATGATGCCTAAGTTTCTTTATCAGAGCGTGGTGTCGCAAGTTCTGTTTTAGCACACATCCCTCAACAAAGAACCGACATAAATGGACTATTATTCTTATCTTGACAAACAGTCCCCCTTTTCCCCCATGAAAGCTATGCGAGTTTTCTATATCAACCCTTTCGTGAGGGAAGGTTTGTCACAATCCTTTGGTTTCTGCTTTCTTTCGTCCTCTTTTTCTTTGGAGGAATCTCTGAAAATATGAACGCATAAAAACGAAAAGTCAAAACTGTCTAATACAAGAAAGAAATGGTGCATGACGCAATCACAACAGCGATGAGAAAAGATCTTTGCAAATGTGTCCGATTAAAGGAAATAAACAACCACCACAAAATGGATACAACTGACATGCTTCAAACTCAGCACAAACTGAAAAACGCACAGTCGTGGTTCATTGCGTTTTCCCCGTCTTATAGGGGGGGGGGGGGGGGGGGGGGGGGGTTAGGGCAAGGGTTAGGGTTATTATTCCAAAAATATAATTAGCTGAAAAGGTTCATAAAATACAGCTTTATGTTTGGTAAAAAAGGCAAATACGGAAAAATGGAATTAACCGAGAAATGCAGGGGGGAGGGGGCACATCTTTACCTTTAAGCTTTTCTTACAAAGTACTTCAATATAACACTAATAAAAGATTCACACAGAGACATACACATGTACACGCTTGCACTATGAACACACACATATATACATACACAAACACACACACACACACACACACACACACACACAC
>CM065687.1:15236337-15238837 GCA_017654935.2 Phymorhynchus buccinoides | reverse complement strand
GACGATGGTGATGATGATGATGATGATGATGGTGATGATGATGATGACGACGACGATGATGATCGTGAATGATGACAACAGTGACAACGACAAAGGATGACTACGATCGATGATGCCGATACCTTTCACAGAATCCACCAGGATGTTCTGTAGCGACCTCCGGTCTTCCTGGAAGAGCTTGGGCCGAGGACGACTCTTCCTGGGGCTGAAGGCGAAGCTCCAGTTGTGCTCGCCGGTGTTCCCCTTCTTGGGCATCCCGGAGGCTGACCTGATGACCCCTTCAGATGTCCACTAGGCCCTACCATACACTAACGGCCCACCCACACTGACCGACTGTCTCCCTCCCCTCAGGACCTCAACTTGAACATGATCCTGACTTCTGTTCCCTCCGGACTTCCGAGATGACGGTTAAACCACGGATTCACGGTATCCATAAACCTGTAGTAGTAAGAAAGGTAAAGCTGTGGTGTTGTTATTTTTTAAATATATTATTGTTTCTTCTGTATTTGTTTTATCTTTTCGTTCAGTACGCTACACCAAAGAACTTCTTTTCAAATCTCACACGCAGAATCCTCCGAATTGGAAAGCATCTCGATATTTAAAGTCACGTTCAATATAAACCCATTAGTGTACGCTGGTTTGCTGCCATTGTTTGAGTCAAACAGAATTATCCAAAGTGCCCTCACTCATACAGGATCCAGTATTTTGCTCTTACGCTGTTGTTCGTGCCAGAACCAGATAAGCCTTGCCCTGCAAAAGAAGCAAACAAGACAAACACGCGTGTGAGAATAGGCTATCTTACCGCTCTCTCTCTCTCTCTCTCTCTCTCTCTCTCTCTCTCTCTCTCTCTCTCTCTCTCTCTCTCTCTCTAAAGATAGTCCGTTTTGACTCTAAGCCATAATTACTATTAACACAAAAATCCGAAACATAGCATAATAACATCTTCTATTATATTAGACCTACATTTATCAGGTACAGAAACATTGGAACTCAAACTGACTCCACACACCCTACTTCTACCCCAACTCGATTATGTGTTTCACTTACCTCTTCCATGGACCTTTCTTCTCAGAAGATCAGTCCGTTATTGTCGTCTACACCAAGCCATAATTACTATTAACACAAAAATCCGAAACATAGCATAATAACATCTTCTATTATATTAGACCTACATTTATCAGGTACAGAAACATTGGAACACAAACTGACAAAGCCACACACCCTACTTCTACCCCAACATGCGATTATGTGTTTCACTTACCTGTTCCATGGACCTTTCTTCTCAGAAGCAATCAGCCGACTTATTGTCGTCTACACCAAGCAGCGCAAAAGCGGTATAACTGATTTAGAGCCAGCTTTAGCTGGGTTCTGCTACGAGGCCTAATAATATTGGCGAGAGCAATTTTGTTAGAACCGGAAGCGAGGGGCCTTCCAATGTTGGCCGTTTAAATCCTCAATGTCTGCTTTAGAACCTTATTAAAATAAATCCTCAATGTCTGCTTTAGAACCTTATTAAAATAAATCCTCAATGTCTGCTTTAGAACCTTATTAAAATAAATCCTCAATGTCTGCTTTAGAACCTTATTAAAATAAATCCTCAATGTCTGCTTTAGAACCTTATTAAAATAAATCCTCAATGTCTGCTTTAGAACCTTATTAAAATAAATCCTTAACGTCTGCTTTGGAACCTTATTAAAATAAATCTTTAACGTCTGCCTTGGAACCTTATTAAAATAAATCCTCAATGTTTGCTTTAGAACCTTATTAAAATAAATCCTCAATGTTTGCTTTAGAACTTTGTGAACCTTATTAAAATAAATCCTCAATGTCTGCTTTAACCTTATTAAAATAAATAAATCCTCAATGTCTGCTTTAGAACCTTATTAAAATAAATCCTCAATGTCTGCTTTAGAACCTTATTAAAATAAATCCTCAATGTCTTATTAAAATAAATCCTCAATGTCTGCTTTAGAACCTTATTAAAATAAATCCTCAATGTTTGCTTTAGAACCTTATTCAAATAAATCTTTAACGTTTGCCTTGGAACCTTTTAAAAATAAATCCCCAATGTTTGCTTTAGAACCTTATTCAAATAAATCCTCAATGTCTGCTTTAGAACCTTATTAAAATAAATCCTCAATGTCTGCTTTAGAACCTTATTAAAATAAATCCTCAATGTCTGCTTTAGAACATTATTAAAATAAATCTTTAACGTCTGCATTGGAACCATTTAAAAATAAACCCTCAATGTCTGCTTTAGAACCTTATTCAAATAAATCCTTAACATCTGCTTTGGAACCTCATAAATCCTTAACATCTGCTCTGGAACCTTAGGCAACATCAAGAACCACATTGTTTCTGAACTACGCTCCAGGGATCGTTCCACAATAATAGTAATGTTTATGGCCTAAAACCTTCTGGCTAATGATTTGGGAATCAGAAATGAGGATGATGGTGATGATGATGAGATTAGCGTCCAATCGGTCAGAGACCCTTATGG
>CM065687.1:15148837-15231337 GCA_017654935.2 Phymorhynchus buccinoides | reverse complement strand
AGCAAATGTGCTATAATATAAAGGCACATTGGTAAATGTAAGAAACAAGGAAATAATGGTACGGTGCTAATAAAAAATATCAAAAAATATGCCTTCAATCAGCTAAGTAAAATCTGAATGAGCAAGAAATTCTATTTTCATCTAAAACTGAAGTTCTACAACTTCAATGTGATCTCCACATTGCTCTATGGCTGTGAAACCTGGCATCTCAAAACCACACACGAGAAGAAACTTGACGTCTTCGACACCAAATGCCTACACAAGATCTTAGGCATCAAAATGGAATGACTTTGTGTGGAATGAAGGTCAGGGAATGATTAAAACAGCCCCTCGTATCGACCACCATTTGCAAAAGACACCTCCGCTGGCTGGGACACATCATGAGGCTCCCAGCGACATCATGAGGCTTCCAGCGACCAGACCTGCATATCAACCACCATCTGCAAAAGATGCCTCCGTTGGCTGGGGCATGTCATGACGCTCCCAGCGACAAGACCTGCATATCAACCACCATCTGCAAAAGACACGTCATGAGGCTCCCAGTCAAGACCTGCATATCAACCACCATCTGCAAAAGACTCCGCTGGCTGGGGCATGTCATGACGCTCCCAGTGACAAGACCTGCATATCAACCACCATCTGCAGAAGACGCCTCTGCTGGCTGGGACACGTCATGAGGCTCCCAGTGACAAGACCTGCAAAACCACCATCTGCAAGCCCTCCGCTGGCTGGGATCAGATGGACGCCTGCAAATTAAGCCAGGACAGAGGACAGAGGAGAAGAGGGCGGCCTATGATGAACTGGAAACAGACAGTGGAGAGGGACCTGAAGCTTGTCCACAGACACTGGAGTGACATGGACAAAATGAACTGGAAACAGACAGTAGAGAGGGACCTGAAGCTTGTCCACAGACACTGGAGTAACATGGACAAGCTGGCTGAGGACTGTGCCCAATCGACGCAGGAGCACCTAAGTAAGCCAATCAAGTACCGAGGTTTTCTGCCTACAAAAGTCATGTGGATTAGGACTGTGGCAGGGAAAACTTTTAAAACTGAACATAACCTGTATAATCAAGGACCCACCCTACCATACACTAAAAAAAAAAAAAGGACCCACCACAAAACTTGGTATCAAAATAAAAACTGGTTACGAAAGCTGAGTATTAAAGTCAATTATAACAGTACATTAATACTCCATAAACTTGCCTCTTCATACATCAAGTCAATGAATTTCCCCCAATATTTGTAAAATATATGAAGCGCATAAGGGCCTATGCACATTACATCCGCAATCTGCAAGTTGTGTACAAAAATCTCAATCGCTTATATAAGAAACTAATTAGAATAACAAATTTGAAATGCAAAGAAAGGGCGGAAGTTATGAAACACAGGTTCGGCATTCTTGGTAATTCCAAAGTAGATTCGGCAATTTCCGACACAGCTCGGGCGACGCAGACAACACAAAATTTCAATGAAATTTCATACATTTTGCCTTCAAAATCAAAATTTTGAACCAGACATAGCGGAATCGCGTCCCAACGCGTTCTTCTGGAACTGTATGGCAAGCGAAAGTCCGACATTTACGCGGTATCCGAGTTTTTACGTTCTTTTACACTTCGGGCCTTAGCGTATTATATTACATGTATAGATAAGCAGATGCTGAAACTCATCTGCTATCCCATCTGCTTATTTCTTAAAGATCCACCAGATCACGTGTCAAAATCACGGGCTTCACGTGTTTTCCCTCTTATAACTGGAAAGAAATCTTGTTTTGACCAAGTCTGACTCCCATATAAATGGCCCCAAATTCAAACCGAAACATCAGTTTAAAGAGCAGCCTCAATTTGAATTTGGGGAAATTTGCATGTGGGTCACAGCAACCCAGAAAAAACCAAGGGACTTAATCGTGGTGCGTCACTGGGTCTTTAAGCGAATGGGGAACTTGTGGATTATGGATCTGATATGCACAGGCCCTAACGGATGAAACGGCATAATCAAACGCCCATCTTAAAAGAAAAACAAAACTACATAATGTCTCGTACATCCATGCTACTTGCTAGATTGCGAGCATCCCCTGATGTTAATAAGCTATTAATGACCTATACAGATTTCAGCATCAATATTGACCAGTTACACAGACATAATACAGGATCAAACCCGATACATTAAGTTAAGCGCAAATGTACAAAGCTTTACTTTTTCGTAAACAGGCATGGGAATTGTCAGAGACAAAAAACTCTGAAAAGCCCCCCAATTGAAGTATTTAGTAACAAAAATGAAGTATTTAGTAACAATTTCAATCTTTTTTTTCGCGGAATTCCGCGAATTCGCGGACAATTCCCATGCCTGGTAAACCAAGTGAATGAGACAGAATGCTAAAAGGGGAGTTAATATTTATCACGCATGCCAAGGGAGTTAATATTGATCACACATGCCAACAGATAGAAACGGTAAAACATCACAAATCATGTCAATGGTGCAATACTGTTTGAGTATTATGAAACAATCACTGTTATAAAACATTTACTAACACACTTACAGTATTTCACTCTTTTTGGGGGGTCAAAGACTCACGAACACCCTTAGAAAAGCACACATTTTTGACACAATGTTACCGTATGTCTTCAACTTGGTGCTGCTTGAACAACACTCATACAGTATTTCACTATTTGGGTTTTGTTTTATATTAGTTTGTTTATTTATTTGTTTGCAATGTAAGAAAGAGGTGGTGTGTGTGTGTGTGTGTGTGTGTGTGTGTGTGTGTGTGTGTGTGTGTGTGTGTGTGTGTGTGTGTGTGTGTGTGTGTGAACTGTACCGGGTATACACAAAAGTAAAATAAATGTCTGAAAAATGTGTGAAAGCATGTTACCAACGATCCCTCTTATGTGTAGCTGGGCATATGCTTTTATTCACAATAATGCGCACATTGACAATGACATCTCTAGCATCAAAAAGAGAGGCAGAGCAAGGCACTTTTAACTGAATCTCAAACTGGAAAGACTTTTTTTTGGACAACAGGTAAGGTTGAACACTTGTACACATCTTAGCCGATCAAATATATATATCTTCACAGTCTAAATGTCAAATACAAACATGAAGACATATTGCACATGCGCACACACAGTCATATATATATATTATTAGACTTAGCACCTAGATGTATGTAGATACCAAAATAGTGTGTGACGTTTTTCTTCATGAACACGCAAATAGGCACATGTGCCTGGATTCTGGAGGGTGGAATAGACTTTACAAGTGCATTGCTTAAATCAATTCTTACATTACAACAACGCGCTTCTTAAAAAACCCCAAAAGATGAGTCCTAAATGAGCATTAAGCCAAAGACAAATCAAAACATCACACACACACACACACACACATTTGACTTTTTAAAAACTCAGAATCTGAGAGTTCAGAAAGCTGTCATTTCTTAGGTTCGCATTGGCTTAAGGCTGTGTCAGACCAGTTGGCATAGGCTAGAACACCAAAGCTACATGAAAATGCTGTTATGCTCTGCATAGTTATGTGGGGATTGTCTTTAGCCATGACAAGCTCCTAGCATAACATAATCAGTATCCAAAATCCTCCGAAGTTGGAGTGTGCCCATGTGGCGGGGTAATCAAAAACGGTCACACACTTAATGTTCTCATCCCTAGCTGGCGCATTTGTACCAAAGTGTTCAAGTACTTCGGCTGTTGGGATGATCCCTGGACTCTTTAAGCCAGGGTACAACAACAACATTTCTTAGGTGGTGTAATGTTAAACTTCATTTCCCCAGAAACACAAAATATTTTTTTCGTAACCTTCTTTCAACATTAACCCCTTTCTTCTCCACGTGTTACCGTGTTATCCCATTGCCCCCCATGGCCGAAAGGCCAAAGAGGGCGTTAACCATTATTTCCTACGTGTTACTGTTTTTTGTAAATTTCAAACACAATCTTGAATACAGGATAGTAGTGAGTCCTTGCATCTCAAATGTGATTAACCTAATTTCTGTTTCTCTTACTCTGATTCTGCCATTTCAACAGACTAATAATAAAATAGCAAGACGTTAACTGATTCAGGTGCCTGTGAGCCACAAACTCTATCTGCACTGCAGAAACCGTGGCTTTATCCACATTTAGAATCATTCATAAGGGAGGCAATTAAATGACAAGATAAGAGCAAGACAGGCTGCTCTTTCCTTCAGTAGATATCCTTTACATTGTGAACATAATCATTGTTATTCAACATTAACCCTTTCACCGCCAATGTCACATTTATACACCACACTGATTTAACATCCACATCACTACAAGGCATGAAATTAGGATCTGTTATCCAAGGACCTTATGTTGCTAATTTTGGGAGACAAGGAAAGGCCTAAATTGATACAAGTCACAGGGGGATTCTCACAATCGAAGATTTTTTATATACTTGTGGCGGTGCCATAGCCGATGAGGTTTAACCGAGGCGTGGTCACCGCTACAGCTATCTGTATTAATAAAAAAATCGGGACTTTACTGGTTTCGTACTGCCTCCGGGCATTGCCTCCAGTATTGTTCCCACCATATTTGTATTTACAAATGTCCCATATGTGTCTGATTCAGACCAAGAGGACGTAAAACTCCATTCTCCAGGGGGATTCACAGTATTATAGATGCCAACTTTTCTTCACCCAGGTAATTTTCGACAGAAATTTTGGCTGAAAATTGCTGGCGGTGAAAGGGTTAAATCCAAATTCCTGTTAACGTGCTCCTATTTCTCCCTCTCTAATTTATTGCACATAAATACATGTACCTTGCATACACATACCGAATCACAGAAATATATAGAGGATATGTATGATGAAGTACACTTTTTAAACAGTAAAATAAAATCCACAACCCTCAGTGACAATGTCTGCAGCAACACATGTCTACTGAACACATTTCCTGGAATGGTGTACACTTTCTCAAGGCTCAAATAACAATACAATGGCATTCTCGTACGTGACAAATCAAGTTCGTATTGTATGCAGCAGATCTTCAAGGCACTTAGGGCTAAGTATATGTATCATACATTATATGTTACAGCAATATCATTTCTAAGGATTTGTGTTAATACTCATTACCGGCGGCAAAGCTGTTTTTTTATTTGGAATTACATTTTTAAGGCATCAAGATCCATAAAGCATACAAAAGATGACTTACATCTTTTCAACCAAGATGGAGCAAGTATTGGCGTAACCACTTCCTTTAAATGTTTGTTTCAAGCTTTTTCAAACAAATGTTTAAGCGTGACAATAAAACACGGCAAAAACTGATCAATTAAACAATAAAAACATGACAAAAATCAATCAACAAAAATCACAACAGTTGTAAGTGACAGCACTGCACGAACACATATTGCATTCCTCCTTCACGTTTCCCGCATGTTTACCGCCTACATAATAATCATTTACCCACAAGACAATGCGTTGTTCAGCACTCCGACGGTCACAGCTCGATGTTGTGGATGTACAGGTTCCCACACACACACAGCAGGAGGATGCCGAAGGCGTTGAAGAAAATCATACTGCGGAACTTGGGTTCCAAGTCACCCTCTCGGTACCAGTAAATCTGAAAGAAAGAAAGGCAGAAGAAATAAGATGAAGTAAGAGTCAATGAAGACCATGATTACATATACGGAATCCTCCGAAGTCGGAGTGTGGCTGCCCATGTGGCGGGGTAATCAAAAACGGTCACACACGTAATGTTCTCATCCATAGCTGGAGCATTTGTACTATAGTGTTCAAGTGTTTCGACTGTTAGGATGATCCCTAGAGTCTTTAACACTTCTACTACCGTCGGCGGGTTGACCCGCCGTTTTACCGTATACCGTTGCTAGCCACGGGCGGGTTTGACCGCCAGATACTAGGGAAACCCTGGTGTCCCCCTTTGCGCTATTTATATGAAGTGACATCACATCCTTTACTTCCGTGACATGCGCAGTTCGCTCAGGGAAAGCACAATCTTCTGCCATCTTCATTTGTAGGCTAAATTTTGTAATTTTCAATCGATTTTCGACGATGGAAACTGACAACTTTCAGCGTGAACCTCTACAAGATGGCGATAGTGCCGACGAAGCATTTACTGTGGAAAAAGTGGCAGAACCTGAACTTAGGCGAATCAAAAAGACCATCGAAAGTGTTGAAACGATCTTGGGTTTGCAGCAGCAGATCGACACAGGTAAATTTAGTGATGATTCGAGCGATAATTTTTTAATGAATTTTTAAAGTGAGTGTGTGCGAAAATCAGTGCAGTGGCAAAAATTACTTGGTGCGCAACAGTAAACAGTCTAAGTAATACTTGGTAGTAGAAGAGTTAAGCCAGGGTACGACAACAACAACATATATACGGAAATACAAACAGTCTGCAAATGCATGCATTCAAACGCATGCTTTCATTTCCATATCGATGCACGTAAATGTAACCACTCCCTAACATTTTTTAATAATGGATTTTATCATATGGATCGAACATGCGCAACCGCACAAATGTAATTGGTTCATAATGAGCAAAAATGATCAACATTATTGATCATGGACTCTTAAGAAAAGAAGAAATATATCAAATCAAAACCAAAAAAAGAAGAAATATATCAAATCAAAACCAAAAAAAGAAATATATCAAATCAAAACCAAAAAAAGAAGAAATATATCAAATCAAAACCAAAAAAAGAAGAAATATATCAAATCAAAAAAGAAGAAATATATCAAATCAAAACCAAAAAAAAGAAGAAATATATCAAATCAAAACAAATCAAAAAAAAAAAAGAAGAAATATATCAAATCAAAACCAAAAAAAGAAGAAATATATCAAATCAAAACCAAAAAAAGAAGAAATATATCAAATCAAAACCAAAAAAAGAAGAAATATATCAAATCAAAATCAAAAGAAGAAGAAATATATCAAATCAAAACCCAAAAAAGAAGAAATATATCAAATCAAAAGAAGAAGAAATATATCAAATCAAAACCAAAAGAAGAAGAAATATATCAAATAAAAATCATCAAATATTTTCTGTAAGGATATACACAGGTTAAAAAACACCTTAACATCACCGAAATAGGGAGCAAGGAGACTGATAATAGTAGTAAGATTGTCCATGCTACCCTGGTATCTGTAAAAGAAAGTTTTAATTAAAAAAAGAACAACGCACAACACACATAAGAAAAGCTTTAAGCTTCTTGATGCATACAGTGGTACCCCTCTAATAAGACGCTCGCAAATGCGACTTCTCCTCACATACGACTGATTTCTTTTTTCCAGAACACATTCCACTATATATCCTATGCCGCAAATACGACTTTTCCTGAGTTCCGACTTACGACCCGATTTCAGGGGTTGAGATGCGACCACAATCTTATCTTTTTGCAGTCAAGTTCGTGCAAATCGATCTCTCGATGAAAAGCAGACGAACTCGTGATCGAAAGTCATGGCAACGGGTCCGATGGCAACTTCAATGGCCCATGTTGCACTCACACACAAACTACACATAACGGTATAGACCTAATCTTCGCCATAACGGACCTACTAAATACTGGATTATGCACGACACAACACAACACAAAACATGACAAAGTAACGCTCTGGCAGTTCATTTTTAGTCACAGTTTGCACACACAGAACTTTTACCGCGCATACAACTCAGCTGACAAAATGGCGCGGCATAGACCGCAGATACGAAATCACGGCAAACGCTTATGCGCCAGCTGCTTTCATTTATCAGATTTTGTGAGTTGTTTGCATTCAGTGAGAGTTGTAGTGCACACACTAACGCCGATTTATCAGTCTGATAGCGGAAAGGAGCTTGGTCCTCTAATAAGACCACCCCTCAGATTCAGATAAGACTTTTTTTTCACCGGACTTTCAAGGTCTTATTAGAGGGGTACCACTGTACTCCTTTATTATTGTGCTATGTATCCGTTAAGCAATGAACAAAAACTTTTTTTTTTTAAATCAAACTCTTTTTTTTCTGTGGAAGAAACCATTGTTACCAGAACTAAGTGAGATGCACAGATTAAGACGATGACCAGAGCGAAGAAGACGTTGAGGCCATGGGGCGGCCACTTCGGGAACACCATAGCACAGATCAGAGTCTCCTGAAACATGGGAAATTATTATACATGTACTAGGGTATTGCCTTGGCTTAAAAACCCACCACGTCACGTGTCAAAATCATGGTTTTCACGTGTTTTCCCTCTTATAGCTGGTAAGAAATCTTAAGAAATCTTCCAAGCATAAGAGGGAATGTGACACGTGACATGGGGGGTCTTTAAGGTTGTGTCAGACCAATTGACATAGGCTAGAACACCAAGGCTACTATTAAAATGTTGCTATGCTCTGCATAGTTATGCAGGGATTGTCTTTAGCCATGACAAGCTCCTAGCATAACATCATCAGTATCCAAAATGTTCTGAAACAATTCTCTGCATAGTTATGCGGGGATTGTCTTTAGCCATGACAAGCTCCTAGCATAACATCATCAGTATCCAAAATGTTCCAAAACAATTCTCTGCTATTGTCTTTAGCCATGACAAGCTACTAGTATAATATCAGCAATAATAGTATCCAAAATCTTCCAAAGTCGGAGTGTGGCTGCCAACGTGGAGGGGTAATCAAAAACGGTCACACACGCAATGTTCTCATCCCCAGCTGGTGCATTTGTACCTTAGTGTTCAAGTGCTTCGGCTGTTGGGATGATCCCTGGAGTCTTTAACTTAAGCCATGGTACAACAACAACAATAATAATATGGTAAGTGAAAAGTGTGTGTGTGTGTGTGTCAGGGCTCCCAATTGTCCTGCAAAACAAGGGGTCCCAGGGACTCCTTCACTTCCAGTAAAGAGGGTCCTAGAGGCAGGATAGAGGGTCAAAGAGGCATTGCGAATGCTAAAAGGATTTTTTCTAGTGTATCCCTGGGACCCTTGCACATTCTTTTAGAGGGTGCTTCAGAATGTTAGTACTTCATAGACCCCCAAATGGGGGTCCCTGGGAGCCCTGGTGTGTGTGTGTGTGTGTGTGTGTGTGTGTGTGTGTGTGTATGTGTTTCTCTCTCCCTATATATATATCTCTCTCTCCATGTACACTGAACACTGTGTATTACGTGTATTACAAATTTTCAGAGTTTCACATAATCTTTCCTCTGGCAAAGCACAGACAGCAGAGTCTCTCTGTGAAAGTTAGAGAACTTGTGAACTTAGTTAGAACTCATGAACTTTAAATGTGAGGCCACCGGCCTATGCACATAAACACATGAACACAAAAAAAGAATAGTGCAACATTTTTATTATAGCAAATAAAAATGCATCTTAGACGTTCTAAAACTATGAAAGAAAGAGTGAGAGAGGAATAAAAAGAGAGAGTGTGTGTGTGTCACTGTGTGTGTGTGTGTGTGTGTGTGTGTGTTGTGTGTGTGTGTGTGTGTTTGTGTGTGTGTGTGTGTGTTGTGTGTGTGTGTTGTGTGTGTGTGGACTGTGTGTGTGTGTGTGTGTGTGTGTGACTGTGTGTGTGTGTGTGTCTGTGTGTGTGTGTTGTGTGTGTGTGTGTATGTATGTGAGATTGGTTATAAGCCATTGTAATGTAAACAAGACCATAAGGCATAACACAAGGAAAGGGCAAAACTAAGAGTAAAGAAATCTACCACTTTTCATAATTGCTAACTGCATTCACATTCCCAAAACTAAGCATTCCGTAGATATGATATGATAATTGAAATTGAAAACCACGCTTACTTACCACAACCACAAGGGCAGTAAATGTTCCCACGATCAGATTCAGCACCCGATCCTGCAATCAATCATTATTGTAAGAGATAATGTTATTAATAACAAACATCACAATTTCAACAAAAATCATACTGACAAAGAGGCAGCTTGAATAACATCTGCACAAAAGAAAGGAATACAACTGTCGGAAAAAAAAGAGTGCAAAGTTAGAGTACTGAGGGGGGGGGGGGGGGGGGGGGGGGGAGGGGGGTTGCGTACCCCTTAACTAATTCAAGTCGTTCCGGACATTAAGTCCGGAAATAATAGATAGCTGTCAATTTCATGCATTTGCTTCAAGGGAAGTAAATATGTGTGCACACCATACCTTGGTCACTTATAAACTCGCTACGCTCCCTAAGACCACAATTTTGCCTCTGACTTTGCTTTTGTAGTGGTTTGTTGTGGGAAAACCAATCGATGTAGAGAGTTCTTCTATATAAAGTCTATAGGCCTTTGCAACTAGGGTTATTAACGCCCTTGACAGTGAGAGTAATTGCTCTTGCTGGTCAGTACTGACAAGGGCATTCACTCTTGCGAAAGGCAGCCATTTAGTGGCATCAAATAGGGGTTATTGGCGAGAGTTATCCTCCTGTCTGGTCAGTACTGAACCATCTTCCCCCACCCTCCAAGGGCATTCACTCTTGCAAAAGGTGTTCGTTGCAGACCCCAATATAAAAAGGTCTGATCTACCACTTCCCTATGTCTAAACCTGAAGTAAAAACATGTAAACTTCTTTCATTTCTCCTTTCATTTATGTATGTTTTGTTTGTGTGTATGGCTGGAGTGATTTGTGAGGTTTTTTAATCAAAATCGTTGCGATGCAAAATGGAAAAAAGTATGCAAGCATGACATAATTTCTATATAATTTCAACGATTTCAAGGGGGGGGGGATACACACGGACCCAACCAACGCGCACACCTGTTAGTACTCTAGTAAAATGTATCTATGTTCATGTCTAAATCAAGTGCACAAGTGAGTGGCACATACACATATATTTGTATGCAAAGACAATTCTTTTATCATTTCATACATTACAAGTTTAGTCTGACTCTGAAACAATCTCTCTCTCTCTCTCTCTCCCTCTCTCTCTCTCTCTCTCAAGAGTCAACAAAGAAAGATAAAAAATAAATAATTTGTTATTTGTCTCTTTCTCTTTCTCTCTCTCAGTCAGGGCTCCCAATCGTCCCGCCCAAACAAGGGGTCCCAGGGACTCCTTCACTTACAGATTCTTCTCAATTTTGGATAGAGGGTCCAAATAGAGGCATTGCGAATGCTAAAAAGATTTTTTCTAGTGCATCCCTGGGACCCCCTGCACATTCTTTTAAAGGGTCCTATATCATTTTAGTACATCATAGACCCCCAAATAGGGGTCCCTGGGAGCCCTGCTCAGTAAAAGAATATATATATTCATATTTTCATATTTCTATTTGGTCTTCTCTCTCTCTCTCTCTCTCTCTCTCTCTCTCTCTCTCTCTCTCTCTCTCTCTCTCTCTCTCTCTCTCTTTCTTCTTCTTCTTCTTCTTCTTCTTCAAGTCAATCAGCCAACTTCATCAGGTTGAAGATATTTGCTGATATAATGAGAAAGAAAAAAAAACCGGAGGTCACCACGCAGCTCTGAGACACAGCAGAAAGAAAGGAACAAATAATAGATAGATAAATAGAAGTCCTCTCTCTCTCTCTGTGTGAGCCCCTCCTCCCCCCCCCCCCCCCCCACTCACATACCACAGGTCTCCTTTCTCCAAACAAAGGCCTGTCAACCGAATCCTCGTAAGGCCTCGACTTTGTGAGTGGTCTCGACATGTTCCCAGACTGGCCTGTTCCTGAGTTCTTCATCTGCCAGCACAATCTGAATCACAGTACGCATTCAGATTAAAAGGGGAAAAGGGGCGGGGGGGGGGGGGGGGGGGGGGGGCACGAATGAGTTGGGATGGGCAGGGGGGGGGGGGGGGGTGGCATCGATTATTTCAATGGAGTCTTCATGGCACCGAGATTTGCCATCGGTATCAGTCACTGTAGCTGTAAGCTTAAGCCTTGTTTCATGTTGTGACAGCAGATGACAGCCTTTGGAAATTACAATTTTCATTATCACAGCATAATGGGAAAATAAATCAATGATTCAACAACTAATCTTTTCGTTATAATAAATCCAACAACATAATATCAACAATAACAACCTCATCCTCACTATTTCTCTTTCAAAATATGCCCAAAAAATATTTTTTTAAAGGAAAAATAAACACCCAGGTCTGTCAGTCAGTGTCTCGTCTTACTTACTTCCCCCTCTTTATTTTCTCAATCTTTCCCTTCATTTATTTAAATGTATTCCTCTAGTTTCAGTATTGTGACCAATCTTATTTTGCCCTCCAGCAAATGAACAACACATTTATTTACATAGAAAATGAATATGTTTAACAGAAGCCTTTCCTTTTGTGTTAATATGTTTTTGACTCATGTGAGAGAACGTTATAAGCAGCATATCAAATAACACAATCTTTGTCATGAATATTTTCAGTGTACCTGTGTCAATCTTTCCTTCGGAAGAGCTAACAAGGTATGTATGATCATGTACAAGCGCATGATGAACATAATGTATGCAACTGCAAGCTACGTAAGCATTGAGTATGTTAACTTGTTTATGGGTAAAATGGATTGGAGGGTGAGGTTAGATATAATGTGTGTGTGTGTGTTCATGTGTGCAGGCGTGCATGGATCTGGATCTGGATATATATACTATAGTCGAAAGGACCATCTTGTAGCATATCACAAGATATATCTTGCGTGTGTGTGTGTGTGTGTGTGTGTGTGTGTGTGTGTGTGTGTGTGTGTGTGTGTGTGTGCGGTGCACGCGTGTGCACAACAACAACAAAATCTATTCCCATCATATTCTCCATTTATAAATCAACAAAAGAAAATGTTCCTTCCCTTTTTGGTCTGGAGCTTTAGATTTTGGATAATGTAAATAAGCGGACACCACCCCCTAAAATTCATTTTGTTACCCACAAGCCTGTCCTGTGACTGTGAGGCCCTGTATTACTTGAAGTTGAAGCAGTGAAATGGGCAAGGGGGTAGGTTAAGATTACAGTTTAAAGGGAAGATTGAAAAGCTTCATCCATATATCATAATTAATTAAAATGTTGAATGAAATGTTGACAGTAACTGAATAACATCATACTGACTAAAGTATCATCAATCATGCATAGATGATAGAATTTGGACCAAGCCAAGTGAAAGTTGGCTTTCACAAACTGCAGAAAACCCCCACACCATTGAACAGAAGAAAAAAACACGTGCATCTACAGAATATTTTGAATTAGCTCTCGAAAACAAGGGAATTAAACACATAAACAAACACAGTATTTCATAAACAGGGACAAGCAATGTCTTACCAAGCTTTCATTCTTTTGTCATAGGCACTTGACAAGAGTACGTCAAACTGTGTGAAAACGAGGCTATTATGAACACTTCCGGAAACTCCTAGTCCTAGAGTTACTGGACCTAAAAACGTGCTTGAGGCATGTGGTGTGTGGGTCTGCGTCTGCGTGTGTCTGTCTGTCTGACTGTTTCACACTGCGTGTGCGTGTGTCTGTCTGTCTTTGTGTGTGTGTCTGTCTATCTCTATATACCTGTTACATAGTGTTAGTGTTTGTCTCTGCCTCTAGCTGGGAGGCATATCTGACATGAAAAGATCTCTCTCTCTCTCTCTCTCTCTCTCTCTCTCTCTCTCTCTCTCTCTCTCTCTCTCTCTCTCTCTCTCTCTCCTCTCTCTCTCTCTCTCGCAGAGATATAAATGGAGAATATGATCAGAATCTCTCTCTCTCTCGTCTCTCTCTCTCGATCTCTCTTCTCTCTCTCTCTCTCTGCAGTCTCTCTCTGTCTCTCTCTCTCTCATCTCTCTCGCAGTTCCCCTCTCTCGTAGAGGATTTTTTTGTACTCATCTCTTCTGATTCTTTTTCTATGGTCACACACTAAAGGTGTAAAATTACTTCTTAAAAAGAAGGTGGTCACCACCAAGAAGAAGAGACGGCATGACTAATATAATTGAATTGAAGAATGTCTGCATCTGCATATATAGTTGATAGGGCCACATGTGGCATTTTCATCAACGAAATGCATTATGATTATGACGGCCATACATAGAAGAGTGCATTAATTCTAGAAGAGTGCATTAATTCTAATGGGATATCAGTCATGACATAAGACCCCTTTAGCAGTTGAGTTAGGGAGTTAGATGCTTCAAAAGCACAGGGTCCAGACGTGAGTCAAAAGAATTAGCAAAAGAACTATCCCTTCCACTACCTTACTCTTTAATAAGTCCTTAGAATCTGGTGTGATTCCCACTGACTGCAAACAAGCTGATGTAACTGTTTTTAAAAAGGGTTCCAGATCTGATCAGAAATTATAGACCTGTTAGTTTGACATGCATAGCTGCTCGAGTCATTTATTAGAGATGCGATTGTAAATCACATGAATGACAACAAACATACAAAATGAACATGGCTTTAGAAGTAAGAGATCATGTACCACCCAGCTTATGGAAGTCATGGAGGAACTAACAAGTTATTAGATCTGGTTATCCAGTGCTAATTTATTTAGACTTTAGAAAGGCATAGTGTACCACATAATAGATTATTAATGAAAGTTAAGTCATGGCATAGTTGGAAATGTGAAAACGAGGCTATTATGAGACACTTCCGGAAACTCCTAGTCCTCTAGAGTTACTGGACCTAAAAATATCTTCGTTCGGAGACAAAATACATCATGTAGCAATGTACTCAGTTGAGGCATGTGGTGTGTGCTGATGATACAAAAATGTTTAACAAATCATGTAACTGTCTTACTTCAGCAAGATTTCAACAAACTACAGGACTGGACTACTAAATGTTTGTATGTCTACAGATAAATGCAAGGTTATGCATGCTGGTAGGAAAAATCCAAACAAAGATTATACTATGACTAAGAACGATGTCCCCGTTTCATTAATAACATGTGAGAAGGAGAAGGATTTGGGAGTTATATTTGATAAAGATTTATCTTTTGATGCACATATTCAAAGCTGCGTAAATAAAGCGAATAAAATGATAGGGTTAATTAAAAGAACATTTATTAATATTGATTATGACATATTTACCAAACTATATAAAGCACTAGTAAGGTCACATTTAGAGTATGGCAACAATATATGGTATCCTAAATATAAATATCAATCGGTAGCTATTGAAAAAGTTCAACGAAGGGCTTCAAAGCTTGTTAAAAAATGCAGAAATATGACTTATGAAAACAGACTTCTTTATCTTAATCTCTATTCCCTTAAAGGTAGAAGAGTCAGGGGAGACCTGATTCAAGCATATAAAATATGTAATGGTCATGTTGATTTGTCATGGGATGATTTCTTTAAATCTGTACAATATGATATAACAAGGAATTCATATGGTAAGGTTTTCATTAAGCGATATAACACTAACATTAAAAAATATTGTTTTACTAACAGAATTGCTAACCTATGGAATGATTTACCATTGGACCTAAAATGTGCACCCAATACTAATACATTCAAAAATCGTCTAGATAATCATCCAAAATTTATAAATATATTTAGAAGCATTGATTAAAATTGTATGATAGGAAAATTCAACCGATTACACCTTGATCAAAGATACAAAATAAAAATTGATGATTCGATGGGACTGCCAAAAAGCTTGACGGCTTATTTAGTCCCTACCCATACTACTACATACTACTACTACTACATACATGATTCATATACTATTATTCCCCTCTGCATGCATCGTGTGGGGCCCAAGTGTCCCTGGCTGAACCGGGTATGCTTAACGGTCAAGCATGACTCAGATATCTTTCTGCATGCATCATGTGGGGCCCGGGTGTCATGCATGACTTACTCCTATCTTGCATCACTAAAGTTTACTCCCCCCCCTCCCCCGCCCATCATGATTTCAAACCTATAAAATAATCAGCCAAGTTCATCTTTTCATATCGTTGTCATCTTAAACAACAAATGATTATCTAATATTTAATATAGATATATTTGAACTTATAAAATACCCAACCAAATTACTCTCCATATCTTTTAAATATAATTGTAAACAACAAACGCTTATCTATTATCTAATATATTTATTGAATTCTATCTCATCCCATGCTGCGCATCTTCGTCTCTGAACCCCTGTATATGTCAATAATTGCTGATATAAACGGCAGGTGGACATTACTGGTAGAAGAAGATCAGAAGAATAGGGTATTGGAGGAACTACCCCTTTTCCCAATTAAGCCTATTTTACTAATATTAATCTTAGTAATTTACTAAATTATTAAGTCATCAACTAGCTGGCACTGAAAATTCAATAATTTGTAGATGCCAAACTGCTATTTAACCCCCAACTTTACAGTGGAATCCTGCTAACTAAAAAACACTGGAAAGCTCACAAGATTATTTTTGTCCCAGTTTCACTTTTTGACTCAAAGTATTGGTTGTCTCAAAATAAAATTTCGGTCCATTCAATTTTGACCAAAGTAATTTTCACTGTGTATTTTGCAGGGGATGAGCGCAGTCACAGAGAAGTGTGTCACGACATCTTACCATGGGCGATTTTAGGGAACTGTCTATGGGACAGCTCCCAAAGCTTATGGACATTCTGAAACGGTCCTTGCCAGACACATTGCCAGTGAGGTGGTGTTCTCATATTTAAGACATTCACATAGTGAAAACAAAATCAGACTGTAAAGAGGAGCTTATAAGATTGCATTTTATAAGTGTAGGTCTAGAAATTGTTTGTGTATAAAAAATTCAAAAGCACAACAAAAACTAATCCCATGAAAAACACTTGAAAAAAGAAGAAGATTAATTTGAAAAACAAAACACATTTTAACTCAAATTTAATTATGTGATCTAACTACTTCATATGTGTTGCATGTATATTTGTGTGTTGCATATATTATATTTGATTTACCATACTATTGTTTTCATCTGAGTTGTCTCTGTTTTATGTTGTTGATTGAACTATTGTTAAACAAAATTCAAAAGTGGGGAGGGAGGGCTTGGAAAAGAGGGGAGACAGATAGACAGGCTGTGTGTGAAACTGAAAGCTTCTGTGCTCTAGAACAATAATATTGTTTATTGACATTTACCAGTTAAGACCTGTTTGGGCATACAGTACATATTTCTTACGTTAAAAAAACACCCAAACAACAATAACAACCCTAAAAAGGAGAACATTTAACCATATAAACCTTGACCTGGAAGAAGAAAAAAAAAAGTCATATTGTTAACGATGGGACTGCATGAAAAGCTTCACGGCTTGTTTTGTCCCTACTCTACTACTACTACTACTACTACTACTACTACTACTACTACTACTACTACTACGTGGACTAAAATACATAACACGTGGAAAAACATATCCATACACGATACAAATACATACACGATACTGATACAGTCATACCGAATCTGATACAGATACAGTCATATACCTGCTTCTCTCTCCCTCACACACACACACACACACACACACACACACACACTTTCTATAAACACACTTTAAACCATGATTCTGTAATGCTACTAATTCACCGCTATGCACTCTGTGGCCTACTGATACTGCACAGATATTTCATACAGTGGACAACGTGATTCGGGGAAGGGTGTCGCTGACCGATGTCCATTTCTACACCAACACCTGGCCACAACCCACCTGTGTGGTTCTGCTTTCGCCTGCCTTCACTGGACAGGTAAACATCATTTGTGAATTTCAGTGAAAATGTAAGCAAGGGAAAGGAAATCAGTTTTACTCTTACTGAGATTAATGCGCATTAGCAAATGAAATACTTGATAAATGCGTACATTCAATGCTACACTTTTAAAAGGTTGAAAAATTAATAAGAAAATTTGAATGTCCTTCTTTTTTTTTCAGGCCAAAGAATGTCTTTGAAAACTGATACATTACTGTTTGTGCTTTTTTGAAATTGGATAGAAAGGGATGCACAACAACAACAAAAACTAATCTCACGAAAAACACTTGAAGAAAAAATATTAATTTGAAAAAAACCACCCCAAAAAACCACCTTAACTCAAATTTGACTTACGTGATCTAACTAGTTCAGATGTGTTACATGTATTGTTATGCGTTGCATATAATTATATATGATTTACCATACTATTATTTTCATCTGAGTTGTCTCTGTTTTATGTTGTTGATTGAACTATTGTTAAGCAAAATTCTGGCAAATGGTTTTTGTTTTTACTTATTCTTTTGTTGTTTGATTTTGTTTTGTTTACTTGTTTGTTAAAAATGGTTGAGAATGTGTGGGAAATTTTAAGAACACAGAAATGTTTTTTATCAGGGGAACGAAGTGTATTTTATGTGACATAAAAAAAACCATCATGATCATTTTTTTGGGTACTAATATGTCCATATTATATCCCTGTTTCTCGTCTAGCTGCACAATTACCGCACCACTGTGGATGTGTGGGGTCAGAATGCAGAAGCAGTGACCAGTTTCTTCAGACATTGTGATGACATTGTGGGGTGGAACCAGCCGGCATTCTTCAGAGGTGAATATATCATGCATGTATTAGGTATTAGGTACTTCATAGTCACAGATCGAGGCGTGTCTGTGAAATTTGGGTTGCTCCCACCTGGAGAGCGCGTAGCAGCCAGAGGCGCGCCACCCAATTTTATTTTATTTTTTTGTATGTTGGGCTAGCTTTAGTGTAACATAGTGTGAAAACGCATGCTGACAAGTTGCACATAGATTTTTTTACATGGTGTGTGTGTGTGTGTGTGCAATTGCGCATGACTATGCATGAAAAAAAGACTTATTTGTATATCTTCTGTGAAATTCACGAACCTTGTGTCTTGATTTGGGGGGGGTTAAGTTAGATACATAGCCAGCTCTCTAATTTTTCCCACCACATTCCACCAAAAGCTTGTATCTCTAACGACTTTCTATCTGGGTTAAATGAGGTTGTGTTAATAGAAGAAAAACAAACTAAGTCCCAAATTTAGATCTACTTAAGGACAAAAACCTTGTATCTTCTTTCTTTTCAAGTATAAAAAAAAAGTAATTTTAACCAAATGCAGGACTAAACCTGCAATGTCTTGAACAACATAATTATTCAAAAACGTCTTTATTTTAAAAAAAAGTATTTTGTCGGTGAAATTCAAAAACCTTGTATCTCGATTTTTTTTAAAATTTTAGTTAGATACATATCAGCTCTCTAATTTTTCCCGCCACCTTCCACCAAAAGCTCGTATCTCTAATGACTTTCTATCTGGGGTAAATGAGGTTGTGAAAATAGAAGAAAAACTTGTAAGTCCCAAATTCAGATTTAGTCAAGGACAAAAACCTTGTATCTTCGTTTTTTTCAAGTCTATAAAAAAAATATGTTAAGTAATTTTAACGAAATGCAGGACTAAACTCGCAATGTCTTGAACAACATATTCATCATAGTTAATAAATTGTGGTAAACGTGGTTAATTTTTAAAACAGTTTTTTTTTTAATTTTCTCAAAACTACCAAAATTGAGATAATATTTATTATTATGAGGTTTGTGAATTTCACTGACGATATAGCCCTATCCTACAACCAAGTAAGAAAGTTTGGATGAGTGATGTCCCTTGCGTGCCCGGGTGAGTTCCGGTCACACACACACACACACAGTGACACACACACGCACACGCACACACACACACACACAGTGACACACACACGCACACACACACACACAGTGACACACACATGCACACGCGCACACGCACACACACACACACACACACACACTATGACAGTAAAGAGAAAGAGGAGCCGCTGTAGCTCAGTTGGTAAGTCTGAGTCGCTAGCTCGTAATCCGTCATGGTTTGCGAGTTTTCCGTGGGTAGTTTGTGCACTTTATCAAGTACTTTGCCGGAAATCACCTGCGACACACCAGAGCAGGGGCAGATAACGCTAATTGATCGAGTTTCGGGAAAGGGCTATAAAGTTTGATTTTAAGGAATTTATTAAATTATTTTAAAAACTGAGTATGTTTTACAGTGTAGTCTTGATATTGGGTGCATTTACTTTTGTCTGTACTTGCAGTTCTTAGATTTTTAATACTCCCTGTATGCAAATCAGGAAACATAATCTGTCTTTTCTGTTGTTGTTGTTGTTGTTTTTAACCTGATTACTAGGTCAAGGTCAGGTAGTTAGGACATTAGGCCTTGTGGCCTCTTGACTGTCATTTCATTTCTTACCTGGACTTTTGACACAGCTGAGTTTCTGTATATTTTTTTGGACATCTGCCTTCTAGTCATGCTTGTATTGTAGTTACTCCTATCAGGATTGTTAAAAGATAATAAATTAAAATGTGTGCTTTCTGACACTTTTGAAGCGGTAGACCTACATTTTTTGTCATTAAAAAAAATAAATCTAAATCAACAGAATAACATGTTTTGATGTTGTTTGTTTGTTTTTTACTTTCCTACTATTGTTGTTTTTGTTTTGTATTTTGTATTGTGTATATGACAAAGTAATGTCTCTTTTGTTGTTGTTGATAATCAATCATAAATGTGTATAATTACAGTGGAACCTCCCTTATAAGACCTTCAAAAATCATCCAAAATGAGGTCTTAAAAGGGAGGGGTCTTATAAGGGAGGTAATTTGAATACTTACAAAGAAGGGCAATGTCTCAGAGAAATAGGTCTTATGTGGGAGGGAGTCTTATAATAGGAGGTTTTATAACTGAGGTTCAACTGTACTGTTGTTTCCAGTGCAGCATATTGATGACGGGGATCTGAAAGCAGTGCAATCCATTCTGGAAGAGAAAAATGGGACATGCAGCTGTGTGGAACGGCACATTTATGTTCAGGAGTCTTCGCCCAAAGAAAAGTGAGTTTTTGCTTAGATTTTTTGTCTTGAGGTATTATGGTTTCAGAGTCTGAATAAATTGGTAGGGGCAAGGATAGGATGCCTCCAAAATTGGCAACATGATAGAGAACTTTTTTTTAAAGGAAAGAATGTCAGATATAACCTACAATCAAATGCTCCTTTGAAGTTCCTTTCTCATCTTGTGTTGTTTTACCCTTTAAATATTCAGTGTAAATGATAATTGTTTTTTGATTGTTAAAAATAGTAAATAATTGTCATGATTAAAAAAAAAAGAGAGCAGTTAAAGAAAGTCACATCATTTCAATCACAGAACAGGCGTGGATGATCATGTTCGGTGCTTGCTCAAAATTATTTCCAAGCATACATAATACAAACTCAAATATGTATTGGAACACACAGAAAACTGTACAGAATAAAAGGTTTAATCTTGTTTGTGTGTGTGTGTGTGTGCTATGTTTTATCCAGATCTCCGCTTCCCGAAGGCTACACCCTGCTAGACAAACTGAGCACACACCATGCAGAAACAGTGGGGCACCAGTACTCTGCCTGGGGTGTGGAACCATCGCAATCTGTTCGTTATTTCCAACAATGTGCCGCTCACCTCCCGAGCAGCGGCGTGTGCGCACAAAACGGACAGCTGGTCTCCTACGCAGCCTTGCATCATACCAGCGCCTTAGGTTCGGTCGTGACAGATCCTGATCATCGGCGTAAAGGTCTGGGGAACGTGGTGGTGACAGAGGTCTGTCAGAAGATCGTAGATGATGGACAGATTCCGTACGTCTATGTGAACCCTGACAACATCGCTAGCGCTCGTTTGTACGAGAAGTGTGGCTTTGTGTGCAAGGCTACGGCTTTTAGGATTCGATTTGTTCCTGTGAAGTAAAGGCAGCAGATGGAGGATGATTTGTGGTGATTTTCAATGATGTGCGTGTGCTTGTGTTTCCCAGTCTGTCTGTCTCTCTCCAGAACTCTCTTCCCCTCCCTTCCTCCATTTCTCCCCTCTCTCTCTCTCTCTCTCTCTCTCTTTTATTCCATTGCTATTTCTTTCTAGTTTTTTGTTTTTGTGTCATTTACAACCATCCTTTTTCATGGTTCTGAAAAGAGCAGAGAGAGAGAGTAAAGGACAATCATATTCTCTACAATCTTCAGCTGCACCCAACCACAGCAACAGATATCATCTCTGTCAACTGCATCTCAATACCATGTAGAAAAGGACTGACAAAATGCAAAAGTCTTACAAGATGGCAGCTTGTGCTAGATTATGCAAGACCACAACCAAGAAGTGTCAAGTGACGTTATTTTATTCACAAGAGACACAACAAAACAACTGGATATTTCAGCGAATGCACCTTTAAATCTATATAAATACACAAGAAAGCAGCAAACAGCAAAAGGAACAAAAACAATACTTCCCCTCTGCAATCCAATTTGTAAATGATGCAAAAGTTCCATTTCTAGTCCTTCAGTGATGTGACACCAGGGGTGCAAAACTATATGTAATTTTACAAAATATGTGTTTCTGAATGATTGCTTCAGTGATGTGACACCAGGGGTGCAAAACTATATGTAATTTTACAAAATATGTGTTTCTGAATGATTGCTCTGGTTATTTTCAAACTTTAATCGGGTGATTTCTAATATATCCTAACTTTTCTGAGGATATTATATAAAACTGCTATCTTGCTTTAAGTAACCATGTTAAATAATACCAAACAGTATTGAATGTAAATCACAGTTTGGGCTGATTTTGATATCCTTTGGTGAAAAGAAAATTATATATTATTATTAACATTATTATTGCATTTAAATGTTATGTTTCTGGGTGAAAAGAAAATTTAGTTGGTATACATGTATACTGCTTAAATAATTCTACCAACTAGCAAAGCGATTTGTTCGTTTTTGTAAAAGAAGAAGAAAAAAATAAGTGAAAACGTTTCTAATTTGAATAACAAACCTAATCAAAACAGCCCTCCATAAACACCTCCACCAGCCCACCCTGTCTCAGTCCCCCCCTCCCCCCCCTCCCTTGCCCCATCCTCACATCAAACTAAATTAGCGAACTAGGGGCCATAGATCAAAGTAGTGGTAAATGAAGGGCTGGAGCTGTGCCGGTCGGGGTTCGACCCCGGAGGCCGCTACAGTAGCCGGATTGGTCCTGCCTAGATACTGCGAAAGGTCTGTGGTCCTTCTCTGCATGCAACATGTGTGGCCTTACTGTCACACATGCCCCCCCTATTTGTCTGCATGCATCATGTGGGGCCAGAGTTTCCCCAGCTGATCCGGGGGGACTTAACGGTCGTGCATGACACACCCCTGCATGCATCATGCGGGGCCCGGGTGTCTCCGGCTAGACCGGGGCATTTAACGGTTGTGTATGACTTTTATCTCGTCTTTCCCTCACACGTCTCCCCCCCTACCCATTATAAAATTGATTTCCTTAAAGTTATAAATTTATTTCACAAAATTATTATTCTTTTACATGATATAGCAAACGGAGTATCATAATACTAAATTCCTGACTATCTTGGCTCTATCTTTTCCCAATAATATTTCATCCTATCTCACTATCTACCCTATCTTTGCTGAACTTATTTTCTTTCTTTTTCGTACTACCCCCTAAAGTGCAGCAGAATCTTCAGCGTGATGAAGTTGGCTGCCTAAGGCGAAGAAGAAGAAGAAGAATCAGTTCCAAAATTGAACTGATTTTTTTTTTCTCTCATAATAATACCCTAACCCTTCATCAGGACTGTCATTTTATTCTTCTTTTATTCATGATGTTCACAAACAGACAGATAACCCACAGGCAAAAAACATAACCTCCTTGGCGGAGGAAAACGAATCACATTTTGTAAAGGGAAGTAACCTTTCTTTGCTCTGACTGAAAGCGAATTAAAAGAGTTGCGTTCCATGGTTAAATAGAAGGGACACAACTCCTCACCAACAACATAGACCACAATGCATTACGTTTCCTGTACACCCAGATCGTCACGCACTTGTTGTTTGGGACGCTTTTCTTTCATTGTCAGTTACCTACGTTGTGAAACAAATAAGATTAGGATGACTTTTGCTCATAAAAGTAATCAATCTTGGTTAAAAACACGTGTAACAAATTTAGTTTAAATTTAGAAAGATACGAGTGTGGCCTTGTTTCAAATGTTCAGTGGCAGAAAGACAACTTCTTGTTGCCTAAAATACACAGTTTTAGTCACTGGGAAATGGATGAGTTTGATCGAATAAAGGTTGTAGGCAAGGGGAGTTACGGTGAGGTATGGCTGGCAAAACACAAGAAAGACAAAAAACAGGTGAGTAGAACAGTCTAGAAAGACTCTTACCGACCCCACTGTCACTGTGTATACTACAAAATGTTTTACTATGCTTGTAGGGCCAGGGGATGTTGCTCAATTCACAGAAGTTGGGCCTAGATCTACTTAAGTAAAACTGCTTCTCTTTGTTCACTGAAGAAAAACGGTCTTTGCTAAAGCGTTGACATGACACAGTTAACACAAAACTTATGTTATCACTCTAAGATGAACTCTTTAGACTAAGTTTAGTATCAAACAACATTCAAACAGAAAATAACAAATTCAGTGGAAGAACTGTTGAAGTGATTTTATTGAGTATGGTGACCCCAGACAGACATGTACATGTCCTGCCAACAGCAGCTGTTTAGGCCAGAAATACACACACACACACATTGTGTACACATTCCCATGTTGCCCCCCTCCACTTCCTGCCATAGCAAACCAAGATAACAAACCTAAGCGCAGAACCTCTTCAAGTTTAATCATCAGGGTCTTCACTACGTTGAAGTTGGATGATCAAATGAAGAAGACACACACACACACACTCACAGTCACACACACACACACACATGACTGACACATACACACAGTGACACACTCACATAGTAATGCACACATACACACACACACACTGTGTGTGTTGACAAGTAGTGGTAAATGAAGGGCAGGAGCTGTGCCGGTCGGGGTTCGTCCCCGGTGAGCGCTACGCTAGCCGGATTGGTCCAGCCCGGAAGCTATGAAAAGGCCTATGGTCAACTCTTAAAAAGCTGTCAACACCACCAGACAGTAAAACAAACACATTTTCTTTATTTAAAAAAAGAAGAGATTTTATATTCAATTCTCAATGCGCTCTCCCAGTTCCATCGAGTACATAGCCTTCATCATAGGCTCCTTCGACATAGTACCAGAACACTGAATATACAACAATGTAGACAAAAACTGGTGTCAACACACACACACACACACACACACACACACACACACACACACTGTCACACACACACACACACACACACACACACACACACACACACACACACACACCAGCTAATCACTAAATCAGGACAGTTTTTACTCAGTCTCTTCATCTTCTCTATTATATAGTCATGTCTAAGCAAAAATGTCTTGGGTATACATGTAGATGTAGCCACCTAGGGCTCCCAATTGTCCTGCAAAACAAGGGGTCCCAGGGACTCCTTCACTTACAGTATAGTGGGTCCTGGAGGCGGGATAGAGGGTCCCAGTGGCATTGCGAATGCTAATAAAAACTTTTTCTAATGCATCCCTGGGACCCCCTGCACATTCTTTTAAAGGGTCCTTGAGAATTTAGTTCTTCATAGACCCCCAAATGGGGGTCCCTGGGAGCCCTGCCACCTCATAATTATGGACAACCCAGTCTGTTTGGTGTTACTAATTTACTGTTCGCGATACTGAGGTTTGACTGTACTGTATTTTTTTTTACTATATATAATAAGTATAAGGCGATACTTTTCCCCCAGACTGAGACCCCTGTGCGTTATAATAGGACTAATAAAATAGTAAGAAAATACAACGAAATCTGAATTTTGTGTAATATTTGGGGGTACCAGGGCTCCCCATTTGGGGGTCTATGAAGTACTAAAGTTCTAAAGGACCCTCTAAAAGAATGTACAGGGGGTCCCAGGGATGCACTAGAAAAATTATTTTTAGCATTTGCAATACCACTGGGACCCTCTATCCCGCCTCTTGGACACTCCATACTGTAACAGTGTAAGTGAAGGAGTCCCTGAGACCCCTTGTTTTGCGGGACGATTGGGAGCCCTGGGGTGCACCCTTAATTAGTTAATATGATTGAATGATACAGTGGAACCTCCCTTATAAGACCCCCCATTTTAAGACTCCCTCCCTTTTAAGACCTACTTCTCTGAGACATTGCCATTCTTTGTAAGCATTAAAATTACCTCCCTTATACAACTCCCTCCCATTTAAGACCATTTTGGAAGGTCTTATAGGGGAGGTTCCACTGTATAGGTATAAGGCGATAGTTTTTCCCCAGACTGAGACCCCTGTGCCTTAAAATATGACTAATAAAATAGTAAGAAAAGAAAACAAAATCCGAATCCTGTATGAAATTTGGGGGTGCACCCTTATGATTTGATAGTCATAAAAATATGGTAATTTTCTAAAACTTTTCCAGTATGTTCTAAAACGCATCAACCTGCAACGCGCCTCCAAGCGGGAGCGTTCCTCGGCGGAGCAGGAGGCGCGCCTGCTGCAGAAGCTGAAGCACCCGAACATCGTGTCGTACAAGCAGTCGTTCGAGACGGCCGAGGGCATGCTGTACATCGCCATGCAGTACTGCGAGGGCGGGGACCTCTACACCAAGCTGAAGGAGCAGAAGGCCCAGCTGCTGGAGGAACGCCAGGTGGTCGAGTGGTTTGTGCAGATTGCTATGGCTCTGCAGGTGAGACAAGGCAACAAGGGTGTGTTTTTTTGCATGTGTTCTGATAATGTTTTGGCATGTATAATGTGCGCTGTGTGTTTGAATGATGATATTACAGTGGCACCTCCCTTATAAGACCTCCCATTATAAGATTCCCTCCCACATAAGACTTTCTTCTCTCAGACATTGCCCTTCTTTGTAAGTATTAAAATGACCTCCCTTATACGACCCCTCTTATAAGGAAGGTTCCACTGTAGCGTGAATGCATTGAATTTGTATGGATTTGGGTGAATAATTATGTGTACGTGCATGCGAGTGTACAAGAATGCTTTCATGTGTGCGTGATAATTATCGTAAAGTGTTCATATTTTACTGTTGTCTTAGTTTGTAATTTTATTGTTGCACAAAACATTTCCTTCTGAGGACAATGAACATATTGATTGATTGATTGTGTGTTAAATAGCCTCCTGCTACATGTACTCACTAACTCAGACTCTGTGTAGAGTGGCACAGTGGTAGCGTGTTCGCCTCGTGTCAAGTAACCCCGAGTTCGAACCTGGGTACAGGGGATTTTTCCTCTCTTTTTTCACTAGGCCTTACAGTCTGAACGTGGAGTCTTTCGGATGAGACGATAAACCAAGGTCCTGTGTGCCCATGCACTTAAACCCAGTGACAACGAAAAAGTTGTCATTTGGTCAAAATTTAGCACACACCCACCCCCACCCTTCCTCATCAATCACACAAAAATCGCATGCAAAAAAAAAAAAAGATGTCATGCACAGGATTGGAATATCACCCAAATCTTGATGTTGAAGATCAAATATGGCAGGCTTATTGTTGCTGTACTACCATTGTTTTGTTGCCTTTTTTGTGAACGGATTTATTGAGGGATGGGTTTTAATATATTGTGGACAAGATTAAGAGGAATGTGTTTCTGTACTGAATTATTTGCTTGGGTCATGGGTGATGTTTTATGACACATGTTGTGATGTGTGCTATACAATAGTGCCCAAATTAAGTTCCAATTCTTTCTTTTCATATAAAAAAAAGTGTTATGCTCCGGAGTGTAGCCTTATGTGATTTTGATTTCTTCTAAATAAAAGATATTTTAAATCTGTTTGACTTTAAATCAAGATTTGTTTTTCTTTTCCAGTACATGCATGAACGCAACATTCTCCACAGAGATCTAAAGACGCAAAATATCTTCCTCACCAAAAGCAAAATCATCAAAGTGGGAGACCTGGGCATTGCAAGGTAACATTATGTAACGCACCTGTTGCATTCCTCTTTTCTTTTAAAAGTACTTTTACTATTGTAATTCAGTAATGTTATTGTTGTTGTCATACTCCAGAGATCATCCCGAAGCACTTGAACGCTATGGTACAAATGCATCAGCTAGGGATGAGACCATTATGTGTGTGGACATTTTTGATTACCCCGCCACATGGGCAGCCACACTCTGACTTCGGAGGATTAATTCAGTAATAACTTTGTTAAAAATAATATAAAAACTAACATGCCAGTTTTGTGAAGCATTACTTTTTTGGTCAACTTTTTACCCCAGCAGCTAAATTAGTACTGATTCAGTGATTGTGGTTTGTTGGTAGATATTTCAGATTCTATTGTTTTTCTATTCTTCATTCTGTTGTTTGACTGAAAGTAAAAAGTCTTCATGTTTTCGATAAGTTTAATTCAGGAGCAGTATACAGCAATTTACCGTAAAAACTGGACTATAAGGCGCACCTGTATATAAGCTGCACGCCTTAAATTGACAAAGTATTTCTCTCTTTCTCTTGACAAAATATTAGGTATTTATTCACATATAAGCCGCACCAGTTTATAAGCCGCAGTGAAAATTATATATGCATTAAGCAACACAAATATAGAAATTCTCCTATTAGAACATGAGTATTTAATGTTCTCAGATACTTTAAACACAAAAAGCAGTTCTGAGTCTAAAGAAGCTCAAAATAGGAGAATTTGGCCAGAAACAGATGCAATCAAACTGATGAATGTAGAATGGAAAAATAAGCCGCATCAAAAGCCGCATGGGGCAAAGTTGAGGGAAAAGGTAGCAGCTTATAGTCCGCATTTTACGGTACTCATTCGGCATGTGATTTGACCACTGAATGTCAATAGGATAGCACTTCTTGCATCACTACCCACTCTAGCTTCGGAATAATTTGGACATCCTTGAGCATTTTCCCTCGCTGTTTGGGCTGGTGTCACGTCATCTGTCGCCCTGAACCAATAAATAATCTGATTATTATTAATTGATAATAAAATGTTCATTACTTTACAAGAAAAAAGACAGAAACATGTTTTAGCTATTTTTTCGTATCAAGCTGCTATGTTAATGTAGTGTTTAATCAGTTATGCAGACCTGTTTTCCCTACGGATTTGTCTGTAATTATTACGTTTTGAGACCTCCGATTACGCTATTATGGTCAGCAGCAAAAAAAAATCTGCAATTCCGCTGAACGAGGGCGAAAAAAAGAAGAAGAAATCAAAAGAAGGCATGGCGTTTGAGCCGTACTCGCTACTGTGTCGTCTGCTATCAAAGATATCACTTCGAGTGATGTCCCTTGAATGAATACTTCCAGTTTATTTCTCCATGCCGCCATTTTTCTAGGTACGAAGTGAAAAATTTCGGCAGTTGTCGAAGTTGGGTTTGAAATGGGAAGTTGCAGCATGCGTGTACCCCCCCGCTGAACAAAAGGTAAAACATTCTGGTGAAAGGATTTATCGGACAGCAAAATTACGGACAGATGCCTGAAATTACTGTTTTCAGAGCTTGGGATTACTGACAGTGAAAATTTTGGGTAAACAGGTCTGATAATGTCATTATTGTGTGTTGTTTATAGTAAAGAGAGAGATCAGTAAAAAAAAAAAAACTTTACAAGTTTGTACGTGGCCTGCATTGAAGTCATTTTTTTTGTGTGTGTTTTTCCTTGCAGGGTGTTGGACGGGGCCACTGACATGGCCACGACGCTGATCGGCACGCCGTACTACATGAGCCCCGAGCTCTTCTCCAACAAACCCTACAACCACAAGGTCAGGACAGTTCTTGTGTGCACAGTGGTAACGCGTTCGCCTCGTCTCAAGTATTAAACCCGAGTTCAAACCTGGGTACAGGGGATTTTTCCCCCCTCAGTTTGCGCTAGGCCTTACGGTCTGAATGTGGAGTCTTTCGGGTGAAACGATAAACCACGGTCCCGTGTGCCCATGCACTTAGCACACGTTAAACCCAGTGACAACAAAAAAGTTGTCATTTGGTCCAAATTTACACACACACACCCTTCCTTCCTCATCAGACACACAAAAATCGCATGCAAATTTTTTTTAAATGGGTGGCGACACGCTCTCCAGGTGGGAGCAACCCGAATTTCACAGAGATGCCTCTGTGACTATAAAGTACCTCATTCCTAATTCCTAATGCCAAGTGTGGTCATGATAGTACAGTGGAACCTCCCTATAAAGATCTTCTCTATTAAGACTTCCTCCCACTTAAAACCCACTTCTCTGAGAGTTTGCCCTTCTTTGTAAGTATTAAAATTACCTCCCTATTACAACTCCCTCCCATTTAAGACCTCATTTTGGATGATTTTTCAAGGTCTTAAAAGGGAGGTTCCACTGTATTAATAATAACAGGGCATTTACATAGCGCTTTACCTCAAATGAGCCCAAAGTACTTTACAGTTAAGTGATCGATCATAAGCAAGAAGCAACAAAAACCAATATTCAAGTATGACACAAGTAAGCAATAAACACACACACAAAGTTGCACATGAACACGCATCCTCAACCCCTCCCACACGCCTTTGAAAGCAAGCCAGTACTCCTCTCTCTCTTTCTCTCTGTGTTAAAGTTTTAGGTCTTGGAACCTTTTGATATTATACACTAATACCTCAGATATATACGAAATGAAAAGATAACAAATAACAATAAATACAGATTGAATGACCATCTGTATTAACCCTTTCGCCGCCAAGCATTTTCCAGCCAAAAAAGTACCATTACACTTAATTGGGCATAGAAATAAAATCTGTCTTGAACAATTGTTAGGTATAGGTTAGGTATTTTATTTTATAGTCACAGAGGTGTCTCTGTGAAACTCGGGTAGCTCCCACCTGAAGAGCGCATCGCAGCCAGAGGCGCGCCACCCAATTTAAAAAAAACACATTTGCATGCGATTTTTGTGTGACTGGTGAGGGGAAAAGGAGGTAGGGATAAATTTTGACTAAAATGACAACTTTTTCGTTGCCACTGGGTTTAACGTGTGCTAAGTGCTAAGGGCACACGGGACCTCGGTTTATCGTCTCATCAGAAGGACTCCACGTTCAGACCGCAAGGCCTAGTGCAAAGTGAGAGGAAAAATCCCCTGTACCCAGGTTGTAACTCAGGTTTACTTGGGAATTCATCTGTGACATGCATACCATTAGGCCTATCCTTCAGGCATCAGAATTGTCAGAGGATCAGAGGATTAAGAATTTCTGACAGAGGATTGGCCTCTTCTGTCAGAGGTTTTGCCTTTTGATTCAGTGTTATCCTTTGAGCTAAATAGCATTTTGAAGTGATTTATCACTATAGTAAGCCTTTTTGGTGGTGTTGGGAACTCATTTCAATGTTGTCCCTCTTCAGTCTAGGGCCTAGATAGCCCTTTTACCACAGTTTTCAGAGGATTGGACTTCAGACTATTCTGATGCCTGATCCTTACCTCCCAAAATTAAGAATATAGGGTCTTCGGATAACAGGCCTTGATTTGATGTCTTTTAGTGACATGGGTGTTAAACCATTGTGGTGCATAAATGCCTCATTGGCAGCGAAAGGGTTAATGCTATGGTTTGATTCAAAATAAGTTGGGGGGGGGTTTCAAATGCAATTTGTATGAATTGTTTTCAGTCTGATGTTTGGGCGCTGGGCTGTTGTGTGTACGAAATGACCACCCTGAAGCATGCATTCAACGCTAAAGACATGAACTCCCTGGTCTACAAAATCTTGAAAGGAAAGGTATGGTGTTTGTGTTTTTTAGAATTTTACTATGCCGTAAAATGCGGACTATAAGTTAATAATAATGATAAACCGCTTCTTTTTGCCTCAACTTTGACCCATGCGGCTTATACACTGGTGCGGCTTATCTGTGGATTTTTTTCCATTCTACATTTATCAGTATGATTAAATCTGTTTCTGGCCACATTCTTTAGCCTATTTTGAGCTTCTTTAGACTCAGAACTGGTTTTGGTAATCAATAGATTCAAATCTCATGTTTAAAGTGTCTGAGAACATTAAATACTCATGTTCTGAGAGGAGAAATTCTATATTTGTGTTGCTTTATGGACATGTAACTACATTACCTTTGTTCTTTGTGTGGGGGGGAGATAATGTGCAAAGCAGTAACACACTCCTACACACACAGGCACACACGTGAATGCATGGAATGACGCACACATGCTGGCACGCATGTGCATGTGAAAAATAATTGTAAAATATGATTATGCACACAATGATAATTATGGTTAACACAATCCAAAGTTTTCTTCGCATGCTTTTTTGGTCTTCATTTCTTTCATCTCTCTACATAAATTCCCAAATATTTCCAATGAAAGTAAAATGGAAGGGTGATTAATGCTATCAAATTTCAGGTATGCCTGTTGGTATTAGCTGCCCTTCATGTTTGTGGTCAATAACACAAATTCACTGCTGTATTTTACAGACTGTAGAAATACTTTTTATTCCAGACTCGGACCTCTGCACCTTATAATATGACTACAAGACTCACACCCCAAACGTTACACAAAATTTAGATTTTGTTATTATAGTTTTTTACTATATTATCAGTCACATTATAAGGCGCAGGGGTCTCATTCTAGGAAAAAAATATCGCCTTATAGTCCGTAAAATACGGTAATAATCTAGCAAGAACTTATTATAACAAAATCAGTATATAGTGTAAAACTTTGGGGGTGCGCCTTGTAATGCAATGTGCCGTGAAATACGGTACATTAACACACTCAGGACTGGCAGATTTGCTTCCCCTTGTTCCGTGGGGACTGGGCATTTGATTAGGTTCGGAAAATAATCACCAAAAATAAGTTATGAAGAGTTAGGCATCAATATTTTCAGAACAGATTAGCAGCACCATGCACGAAACGATCGTAAAATATCAGATTCCATACCTTCGTCATTTGTCTCCTATTGACGAAAACAGCTAACAGTAACAGTAACACATAGAAAGAAGGAAATTTTCACATTCTGGGAAATCTTTGACAGAATGACACACACACCCCTACAGCCAAACCTGAAAGTAATGATTGGTTGATTTAGAGAGGGGCAAGGTCAAAGCAAACTGAAAGTAGGTTACGAGCAATACGACATGGCGCTTGGAAATGAAAGTTGGTTACACGCCAGAAATCAAAAACTCTCATGAGCCGGATCCAGCTCATTCGTCCTAAGCGGTTGTGCAAGTCATGATCTGGATCCGGCTCATTCGTCCCGAGTGAGTTGAGTATTTTGAAAAAAGAGTGCACGGCTTGAAAATTCCTGTGTGTCCGATGTTGGCAGCTGCCCCCCATGCCCCGCCAGTACGGGTCAGACCTGCTGGGTCTGATGCGGGGCATGCTGCACCAGGACCCGGACAAGAGACCCAGCGTCAACCGCCTGCTGCGGGACCCCTACATCAAACGCAACATCGCCCGCTTCTTGGAGGACACCAAGAGGGGGTCAGTCAGTGTGTGTGTGTGTGTGTGTGTACCTGTTGTGGGACCCCTACATCAAAAGCAACATCGCCCGCTTCTTGGAGGACACCAAGAGGGGGTCAGTGTGCTGTGTCTGTTCAGTGTTGTTGAATGTGTGTGTGTGCCTCCTGTGGGACCCCTACATCAAACACAACATTGTCCGCTTCTTAGAGGACACCAAGTGTGCTCTGTGTGTGTGTGTGTGTGTGTGTGTGCCTCCTGTGGACCCCTACATCAAAAGCAACATCCCCGCTACATCAAACACAACATTGTCCGCTTCTTAGAGGACACATCAAGTGTGCATTGTCCGTGTGTGGACACCAAGTGTGTGTGTGTGTGTGTGTGTGTGCCTCCTGTGGGACCCCTACATCAAGCGCAACATTGCCCGCTTCTTAGAGGATACCAAGAGGGGGTCAGTGTGCTGTGTCTGTTCAGTGTAGTTGTGTGTGTGTGTGTAGATATACATGTAGAATAGAAAGAGTACAGGCTTCTCACTGCATAATACAATAGGCTCACTTGTGTCAACGAAGTGACTTTCATGCTCTCATGTTCCATATGTTTGCGTGGTGCCAGGGCTCGAACTCGTCAGCCAGGAGGCGCAGCGGACCGAAGGCCTTCCTCCAGCGGTTCCAACCGACCCCCCTCAGCCTCCTCATCCGCAGCCGGTTCAGGGTCATCCGGGATCAGCCAGCCAGCCGGCATCAGCAGCAACAACCCAGCCGCTGCCAAACCCCCACTCAGGCCATCCAGCAGCAGCAGCAGCAATGCTGTGTCTTCAGCCCAGACTTCTGAAGACTCCAGAGTGCCTGTAGGGCCTTCACGGCCCAGCTCTCAGCTAGTGCAGAAAGAGGATGCAGAACGGTGGGTGTTTTTTGTAACTCTTTGTTTGGTAGGTTGTGCTGTGATGTGTTAATGTTGTATGGTACGGAATTGTATGGTGTGATATGTTACAGTGCGGTATATTATGGTTTGATATTGGTAATGGTAATTGCCTTGGATTTAACCCATATTTGTTAGCTGCATTAGCTTATTTCTGACTGCAGGGACGAGCCAGACAGCCCCAAACTGATTCTAACCCTATCCCTTAACCCGACTCAAGGTGAAAACCAGCGCACAGAAGAATGGTAGTTAACCCTATCTCCGCCAACGTCGCATTTTTGCACTACACTGATTTAACACCTGTGTCATTAAAAACCTTGAAATCAGGGTCTGGTTATCCAATGATTTTGTGTTCTTAATTTGGAGATAACGATAGGCCTTTTGCTGAGAAATCCCCAACGTTTCAGACAAAACCTTTTCTTTACCCGTGTAAGTTTAATCGAAAATTTAGGCTAAAAAATGGCTGGCGGCGAAAGGGTTAATATTTTTTGGCTGAAAAATGGCTGGCAGCGAAAGGGTTAATATTTTTTGACTGAAAAATGGCTGGCAGTGAAAGGGTTAATGGTATTTTTTGGTTGAAAAATGTCTGCCAGCAAAAGGGTTAATGGTATTTTTTGGTTGAAAAATGAGCTGGCGGCGAAAGGGTTAAAAATCTAGGATTATTTGTTGTAACATATTTTATTTCCCTCTCTCATCCCTCCACTCCGCTGTTCTCTCCTCCACCATATGGATCAACAAAAAATCCAGGATTTAACCCGCATTAGCTTATGCATGGATGCTCCTTCTTGCAGGATGTCCTGAATTGCAGGATTTTTAAATTGCCTAGAGCCGGCGTCGCCGGATTATGAGAATTTGAGAAGCAACGATTTTCTTACATTCCTTTGAATATAGCAATTGTACTAGTCTAGAGGGGTGAAAAAAGAGCAGTAAATGTGTGTGCGTGTGCGTGCTTGCCCCTGCTCTCCACCTTGCAGGATTTTTGAAATTTCCCAGGAGCACCCATGCTTATTTCTGACCACAGGGATGAAGCGGACGGCGGCGTGGTTCCCCAGAAGAGCAGCAAAGCCATCAACAGCTCTGGGGACGCGCCCCAGGCGGCGGCAGTGTTCAAGCCGGGCCACGCCCGGAAGCCCTCGGACCTGGCCCCCAAGGAGCTGGAACCCATCGACGAGGACGCCCCCAGGGTTGTCAGGGGGGGAGGAGGAGGAGGAGGAGGGGGGGCCCCCCCCCCTGCCAGGTCAGACAGCGACAAGGAGGACACCATCAAGGCCAGCCCCATGAAGGAGGTATGTGTGGTGAGTCAGACGCCCCCCACCCCACCCCGCAACCTTGACCACCAGGTCTCGCCTTGGCATGAGGCTGTGTCAGACCAGTTGACATAAGCTAGAATGCCAAGGCTACATCAAAATGTTGTTATGCTCTGCATGGTTGTGCGGGGATTGTCTTAAGCCATGACAAGCTCCTAGCATAACATCATCAGTCTTAAATCCTCCTAAGTCGGAGTGTGGCTGCCTACGTGGCAGGGTCACACACGTAATGTTCTCATCCCTAGCTGGTGCATTTATACCATAGTGTTCAGGTGCTCCGGCTGTTGGGATGATCCCTGGAGTCTTTAAGCCAGGGTAATACAACAACAACGACCACCAGGTTGTACAGCTGGCAACCGCTGTTCTGGAAAACTGGGCAGGATTTTGTTTGTTGCGGAGATGCCTTGCCCAGGGGACACCCCCACTCTCTCAGGTTTATATTTTTTTAAAAGAAACGCTGCTCCACATCAATATATGATAACTGCAATCTTTTCTTTAACCCTTTCACCGCCAATCATTTTTTACCCAAAAAATGGCTTTAAACTTAACAGGGTAGAAATAAAAATGTATCTGCAGTTATTGGGAATTTCTCTGTGAAATGCATAACATTAGGCCTCTCCTTGCCTCCCAAAATTACAAAAATAAGGTCTTCAGATAACAGGTCCTGATTTGATGCCTTGTAGTGACATGGGTGTTAAACCATTGTGGTGCTTTGGCGGTGAAAGGGTTAATGTAGCCACAAGCGAAAGAGCCAGGTGTATGAGATTTTTATATGTTTAAAAAAAAGAAGCGCTGCTCCACATCAAAACTGCAATCTTTTGTTTAAATATAGCCACAAGCGAAAGAGCCAGCCCAAGAAGAGGAAGGCAGAGGAAAGAAGAAGAAGAAGAAGAAGCTTGTCCCTAACAGAGCCGCAGTCAACAGCCACGCCATCAGAGAGAAGGAGAAAGAGACGACAGAGACGGACGGCTTGTCTGCCAGGAGCGACGCCAGTTCTTCAGCCCCCAAGGTATTCTGTTGTTGCCCTCTCAGGGCTCCCAGGGACCCCCATTTGGGGGTCTATGAACTACTAAGATTCTAAAGGACCCTCTAAAAGAACGTGCAGGGGGTCCCAGGGATGCACTAGAAAAAATCTTTTTAGCATTCGCAATGCCACTGGGACCCTCTATCCCACCTCCAGGACCCTCTATACTGTAAGTGAAGGAGTCCCTGGGACCCCTAGTTTTGCGGGATGATTGGGAGCCCTGCCTCTGCCACACAGTGGGAGAGGAATATGTTCTTGTTTGTCTGGGGAAAAAAATCTTAACCCTTTCGCCGCCAGACATTTCTTAGCCAAAATTATCCAATAAACTTACATGGGTAAAGAAAAGATTTTGTCTGAAATATTGGGGATTCCTTTACTACATGTTTAAAAAAAGGCCTATCCTTAACACCCAAAATCAAGAATACAAAAGTAATACCTGAATTCAAGGTTTTTAATAACATAGGTGTTAAATCATTGTGGTGCAAAAATGCGACGTTGGCGGCAAAAGGGTTAAAGACCCACCAGATCACGTGTCAAAATCACGGGTTTCACGTGTTTTTCCCCTCTTATAGCTGGTAAGAAATCTTGTTTTGACCAGGTTTGGTCCCCAAACAAATGCTCCCAAATTGAAAATGAAACATCATTTTAAAGAGCAGCCTCAATTTGAAGTTGGGGGCATTTGTATGTGGGTCACAGCTACCCAGAAAAAAACCAAGGGACTTAATCGTGGTGGGTTAGTGGGTCTTTAAATGTCTTAAATTTTGTAGGGTCTTGTGTTGCCTGAGGTGATGTGCTAGTCCCATGGAGTAACTATGACCAAGGGGCTGTCACTGAGTTCCACGATATGGCCTCTGCAGAGCCTCAGATTGTCAGGGGGCCCGGGTCAATATGCGTCATTGACCCCTCATTCTGTGCAGCCAGGGTCATATGATTCTATGACCCATGGAGTTACATTACTGGCCCATCTATTTGGAAATTGATCTTTCATTTTCTGTAAGTTATCGGGAGTCTTATGACCCATGAAGTTTGAAAGCAATCTGAAGTCAGAGAATCACTTCAAATTTTGTAGGGTGGTATTCTAACTTAACCCTTTCACCGCCAGCCATATTTCAGCCAAAAATTTCTAAATTTACCTGGGTAGAGAACAAAATCCATATGTAGTATTGGGGATTCTTCTGTGACATATAAAATAAGGTCTATCCTTACTTCCCAAAACTAAAACAATAGGGTCTTTGGATAATAGACCCCAATTTGATGCCTTTTAGTGACATAGAAGTTAAATCATTGTGGTGCTAAAATGCGACTTTGGCGGTGAAAGGGTTAAAGCCGATATCCATGTGGAATAAATATGACCTTGAAAATGATGGGGGTGGGGTAGGGGGAGCTTCATAATTATAAAAAAAAATTAATGATTAAAAAATTGAGCATAATTATCTCTGATGTGCTGACAATGATGCCATTTATCTCAGTTCTCCAGAATGGCAAGCTGTATCAGCACACTCCCTCAGACTGAGACAATTTCTGGGAGTACATTGTCATGGCTTGCCATCCTGTTTCATTTTAATGTTGTTGTGGGTTTTTGCGTGTGTGAGACCAGGGAGTTTTTCACCTATGCCAGTCTGTCGTTTCCGACTATGTCTGTTGGATAGCAGTGAGGGTAGCTGTCATTCTGGAGGCCTGGGCTAGAATTTGTTTATAGAGGAGATGCCTTGCCCAGGGTACATCCCCAAGGGAGTTTTTCCCGCGCTTGTTGCAGACCTGTTTACCATTACGATTTTGCTGTATTTTGTACGAAACAAAAGTCAAATTACGATAATTACGGCGACGAAAAGAAAAACAAACGAAAAAACAAAACCACCACTACAGTTGCTTCGGCATTGAAACAATGTGGTGAAAAGTCATTCCGGTTCCCAGCATTATTCTTAACGCGCATCAATTTCTTTTCATTCTGTTTCAAGATGGCGTCAAAGCGACCGCGTGGTGAGAGTTCTAGGTCAAATGATCTAAAATCTGATGGAGTTTGAAAGAGAAAAGGCCAATACATGGTTTAAACAAAAAATTTAAAGGTCTCCCAGTGCACTGCGGCCGTACATTGGATTAACATTTTTTTTCAAATTTACTATTTTTTGTTTCAGAAATTACAAATTTGCAAAATAGGGGTAAACAGGTCTGTTGTTGCATCCTCCTTTGCCGTGTTTCGCAGAGTGATCGACCGTTGTCGTCGCGGCCGTTGCCGGTGCCCAAGGCCGAGGTCAGTGAAGGGTTGCCGCAGAAGCGTCAGCCAATGAGACAGCAGGGGAAAGACCAGCCCGCAGGGGAGAAAACTGCCACTGACTCCACATCGTCCAAGTCGTCGTCTGAAGGCACCATCGAGGAGACGCCTCGGGTGAGCATTATTGTGCACTTTCAAGGAACTTTTTGTTTGGGTGGATTCATTATTTTGTGCTTTGCCTCTCTCTTTAAACTTTTTGATTAAAATTTGAGATGGGTTTACAGCCCTGACATGGCCGTAGCAGTTGACAGGGCTATAAACAACATCAAATAAATGAGATGGGTTTATTAGTTTACTGCATTTTGCAGAAAGTAAAGCTTTTTTTTTTGCTTTTTTTTTAAATTCTGTTTCCTTCACTTGATTTTTCCTATTGATTCTAAGCCAATCTGATTGTATGTGTGTTCACTTTCTCTTCCTCTCTCTCTTCTGAGTCTTTTTCTATGGTCACCCCCTAAAGTATGTACAATTACTTCTATGTAAAGAAGTTGGTCACCACCACAGAAGAAGAAGCATTGAGTATTTTGTAGGCTTGAAATATGTATCTATGTAGGCCTATCTATGTATGTTTGTGTATGCATGCAGATATGTAATGTTGTATTATGAATGTATGCGCATGTAAACTAAAGTATTTGTATTATATAAAATTTGTGAATGCAAGTCATATGTTTGTATGTATGTGTAAACATATGTGTATGTATGTATAAGTTAGATGGATGGGTAGATAAATGGTTGTATGTGTGCGCATGATGTGTTTGTGTGTGTGTGTAGGGGGGGGGGGGGGGGGGGTGTTGACCAAGAATTGTATGTGCGCACGGTGGTTAAATTAGTCACTTTTTGTTGTTGTTTTTTGTTGCTTTTCTACATACTATGTCTCTGTCTTTATTGTGTTGTTTTGTTGATTGTTTTATCGCTGCAAAAAGAATTTCCTGTAAAATGGTCAATAAAATATTGATTGATAGAAACAGCGCACAGTCCATCAGTAATCCCAAGCTCTGAAAACAGTAATTTCAGGCATCTGTCCGTAATTTTGCTGTCCGAGAAATCCTTTCACCAGAATTTTTCGCTGGTGAAAGGATTTCTCAGACAGCAAAATTACGGACAGATGCCTGAAGTTACTGTTTTCAGAGCTTGGGATTACTGACAGTGAAGATTTGGGGTAAGCAGGTCTGGTGTGCACACGCAAACAGTGAACCGGGTGGGTCATGTGACAGGACACTGACCATAACTAAATAGGGTGTTTCTTTCCTGTCAAAAGGGTGCAAAAATGTGCCCTATTGGCCACTGCAACTAGGGTTATTAACACCCTTGACGGCAAGAGTTAAGCCCTTGTTGATCAGTATCCAAAAGGGCATTCACTCTCGCAAAAGGCAGCCATTAAGTGGCCTCAAATAGCAAGAGTTATTCCCTTGTTTGGTCAGTACTCAACCATCTTTCCCCACCCAACCAAGGGCATTCACTCTTGCAAAAGGTGTTCTTTGCAGTGGCCACTACTGTAGCACCCATTTTGTATGTTGTATTGCAGGTTAAAACTGTCGTATATCTGTGCGCTGTGCATAATTTTGTAGGAGGTTTGACACGCAGTGGTGTTTACAAATTTTGAATTTCTTTTTGGACAAAAAATAAATAAATAAAAATTGTGTTCATTTGTTGAAAATTTATGTTTACAGAGTCTTCCCAACTTGTCTGCTCGCGAGAGGAGAAGAAGAGAAAAAGCAAGCAGTTGTAAGTTCATTTTGTCTTGCTCACACATTTATTTTAATTTTATTTTTTTACAAGTTTTAATGCTGTTTTGAAGTTTGATATCTTAGAAATATTAGCATTCGAGTTAAGATGCATTTTTGCAAGTTTCTGAAATCATGTAAAAAAATTAATTAAAATACATTGCCACAGAAATTGTGTTTTGTTTTGTTTATGATTGTTCACTTTAGGATTCTCTTGCTAATCATGATACAAAAAAACTCAATACAATTGATGCGTTAATTTTCTTTAACCCCTTCGCCAGAGGAAAGCTGAGAAATTATTGACTTTCTTGTTATAGAATTCAAAAGAGACCTGTTACACTCAATCTGAGAAAATTGTCCAGAGATATATCTTTCCTGACTTGTCTAAACCAAAAACCATCATCCCAGGGCTGTGACATCAAAAGTTATGACATCATCAATGACATCATACACTGGGTAGTAGAAACAGGCAGACAGTGAAAGGGTTAAGCACAGTTCTCCATAACATGTTTTACAGTAAGGACAGATCTTAATGGCATGCTTGTTGTATTAGGTATTAGGTACTTTATACTATTATAGTCACAGAGGCGTCTCTGTGAAATTCGGGTTGCTCCCACCTGGAGAGTGCGTCGCAGCCAGAGGCACACAACCAATGTTTATTTTTTGGCATGCAATTTTTGTGTGACTGATGAGGAAGGAAATGTAAATTTTGACCAAATGACAACTTTGTCATTACCACTGGGTTTAACTTTTGCTATGTGCATGGGTGCACGGGACCTCGGTTTATCGTCTCATCTGAAAGAGTCCACGTTCAGACCGTAAGGCCTAGTGCAAAATGAGAGTAAAAATCCCCTGTACCCAGGTTCGAACTCGGGTTTACTTGACACAAGGCGAACGCGTTACCTCTGTGGCACTCTACGCCACATCGTTTTTTGGTGTGTTTTCTTTTTTTTATAAGAAATAATTTTTCCTCATTAGTTCATGCCACTAGCGAAGATTATTTTAACCCTCTCTGGGACACAGATGCCAAATGTGACCGATTTTTTTCTTACCATTGGCTACTGTATTGCGCCCGCTGAACGCCCGGTCTAGTAGTTTCACTTTCACTTTTGCCCTACCCACAATGCAATATACTAAGTTAGTGCTTCCTTTACCTCAGTCTCGCTGGTCCGTTTTTGGCTTTTACAGCAAGGGAAAGCACCCACTAGTCTTTTTGAACAGATTTTTCGAAGTGACCCCAAATTGTTTTCTTCTTTCCACGTGACGTGCGCAGTATTGACTCGGCACGATGCTCGGAGCGCCATTACAGATTTTTTTTTTTAATTCATGGTTTGTTGTGTGACATTGTGTTAGCTTTCGAATGAAAATATCATCATTGCTATTCAATATGCATCTTTCAGAAATTAAATGCTGGGTGATTTTTTTAGATAAAAGATTTGGTGTGATGTTCAGAGTTACTTCCCATCACTGAAGTAAGGATCGATTAAGGTTCGAATGGTGGGTGGTGTGTGTGTGTGTGTTTTTACAGCTATAGAGATCCCGGTGTCAGCACGAAACGTCAAGTTACGCAGAGCAGCAGAGAGAGCAGAGTCGGAGAAAGTGACCAGAAAGGAGAAAATAGTAAGAACCTGGGGATCTTTGCTCTGACATTTGTCTTTGGGGATCTGTAACCTGTCTCTTTTTATGTTTCTCTTTCTATATCTTTCTCTCCGTATGTATGTGTGTCAATCTCACTCTCTCTCTCTCTCTCTCTCTCTCTCTCTCTCTCTCTCTCTCTCTCTCTCTCTCTCTCTCTCTCTCTCTCTCTCTCTCTCTCTCTCTCTCTCTCTCTCTCTCTCTCTCTCTCTCTCTCTCTCTCTCTCTCTCTCTCTCTCTCTCTCTCTCTCTCTCTCTCTCTCTCTCTCTCTCTCTCTCTCTCTCTCTCTCTCTCTCTCTCTCTCTCTCTCTCTCTCTCTCTCTCTCTCTCTCTCTCTCTCTCTCTCTCTCTCTCTCTCTCTCTCTCTCTCTCTCTCTCTCTCTCTCTCTCTCTCTCTCTCTCTCTCTCTCTCTCTCTCTCTCTCTCTCTCTCTCTCTCTCTCTCTCTCTCTCTCTCTCTCTCTCTCTCTCTCTCTCTCTCTCTCTCTCTCTCTCTCTCTCTCTCTCTCTCTCTCTCTCTCTCTCTCTCTCTCTCTCTCTCTCTCTCTCTCTCTCTCTCTCTCTCTCTCTCTCTCTCTCTCTCTCTCTCTCTCTCTCTCTCTCTCTCTCTCTCTGTTGTTTTTGCTTTTTACATTTCATTGGTTGTTGTTTTGTTTTTTCTTTCATTGCATGTTTTGTTATTGTTGTTTATTCAATATTTTATTTTGCCACAGGGCTGGGTGTAAAAAAGTATTTATACTTATCCTACTTATTACCCTGTATAAATAACATTTTGTTCATTCGTTCTCCCTCAGTGATAAAACAGCTTTGTATTGTTTCATTGCCCTGAGTAAATAAAATTTTAGTTGTTTCATTCATTCATTCATTCTTTGTTTTTCTGTATCTTTTCCTAAAGTAAGGCCACTGTCAATAAAAGTGTACGCATTTCCCTTACCTCTCTCACGTGTGTGTTTGTGCGAGTATGTGTGTGTGTGACTATCTGTCTGTCTGCGAACATTCACATGCCATTTTGAATACGAGTATTCAAATTGCATGATGTTGTCTTAATACAACATGCAATATTTGTCATTCTAAGCATATTGGCCACTGCAAGTAGGGTTATTATTAATATTAACGCCCTTGACGGCAAGAGTTAAGCCCTTGTTGATCAGTATCCAAAAGGGCATTCACTCTTGCAAAAGGCAGCCATTAAGTGGCCTCAAATAGGGTTATTGGCGAGAGTTATTCCCTTGTTTGGTCAGTACTCAACCATCTTCCCCCACCCACCAAAGGGCATTCACTCTTGCAAAAGGTGTTCTTTGCAGTAGCCAATAGGGCCATTAATGCTCACTATTTTCATATGTTGATGATTAATATTGTGATGATGATGATTAAGTGACCTCAAATAGGGTTATGTCAGTACTCAACCATCTTCCCCCACCCACCCACCAAAGGGCATTCACTCTTGCAAAAGGTGTTCTTTGCAGTAGCCAATTATTAAAGCTCAGTATTTTCATATGTTGATGATTTATATTGTGATGATGATGATTAAGTGGCCTCAAATAGGGTTATGTCAGTACTCAACCATCTTCCCCCACCCACCAAAGGGCATTCACCTTTGCAAAAGTTGTTCTTTGCAGTAGCTAATAGGGCCATTAATGCTCACTATTTTCATATGTTGATGATTAATATTGTGATGATGATGATGATGATTAATATGATGATGATGATTAATATGATGATGATGATGATTAATATGATTTTGATGATTAATATGATGATGACGATGATGATTAATATGATGATGATGATGATTAACATTATTCCCGCAGGGTCCCAGGCTGAAGGCAGTGAAGGCCCACAGGCAGCGACAGCCTTCCCTGCAGGACAGCAGCAGTTCTGACGAGTCCTTGCCTGCCGGGGGGGAGAACACACAGGAGAGAGAGAAACGCAGGTAACAGATTCAATTCAATTCAATTCAATTCAAACAATTTTAATGACTAGGCCTTCTGCCCGTATCATAGGGAGGCTCGGGGAGGGGGTTATAAAGACACATAACATTTGTATCGAAAACTAGAAAATAACACAAATTCTTGTGGATTTAAACATTTAAGCAAAAATAAACAAATTAGTAAATAAATGAACATATATAAATAAATAGGTAAATTAAAGAGAAAAACAACAAATAAATGCAGGTATCAGAGAGAGAACGAACGAATGAACGGATCTTTTTTGATGTTGGTAAAGTACAAGCTTCTTTTCATCTTGCCAACAATAACAATAAAAAGTAGTTTTTGAAAAAGAAAAAAAAATTGCATATTTAAAGAAAGGACAATAAATTGATGAGAGAGAGATGGTGGGAGATAGGGAGGGATGGTGGGAGAGAGAGGAGGGATGGTGGGAGAGAGGGAGGGATGGTGGGAGATAGGGAGGGATGGCGTTTGGAGGGTTTTTGTTTAGAATTATTGTTATTTGAAGCTCTTTTAGAGTTACTGTTTTTATTAAGCTGTTCCTTGTTATCGTTCTTATGTGATAAAAATCTGTTTAACGTCCTCCGGTCTGGAACAGACACATATGGGACATTAGTAGATATAAGGATGGTGGGAACGATCCTGGAGGCAATGCCCGGAGGCAGTGCAACTCCAGTAAAGTCCCGAAGTTTTAACAATTCAGATGTATATTACCGAAACAACTCTTATGTGATCGCAAAGGGATGCGATTTCTAGGCGTGTGATGCCATCACGATATTTCCCACATGATGCACTGCAATAGAAAATATACATTACATTACCACACTATTGTTGATTTTGAAAGAACACAATGCATTATGATTACCATAATTTTCGGACTATAAGGCGCTATTTTTTTCTCCAATTTCGACCTATGCGCCTAATAAACGAGAGCGCCCTATTAGTGAACAAAATCGTGAGAAGAAAGGCAACGATTGCCGTACTCAGTACAGTCTACTGTGAGTCACAACATCGATAGTGGGGCCGGGGGCGAGATGGACATGTGACGTTTCAGCATTGAGAGAATGTTTGACTTTCACCACGTGCAATACAATAATACAATACAACACAAAACATGGCAACAGGGGGGGGGGATCAGATGGACATGTGTCATTTCAGCATTGAGAGAATGTTTGACTTTCACCCGGTGCAATACAATACAATACAATACAACACAACACAACACATGGCAACAGCAACGTACTATAGCACGCACTGATCTTTCTGTGTCCCCCATCAGGCAGAACAAGGAGATGGACAACTTCATCTGCCTGCTGGACAACACGCTCAAGATGAACAGCGAGGTGGACGAGCGCTCCGACGAGGAGCTGACCGAGGTGCCTCTCGGCCCCCACCGAGCCCCGCCTCACCTCCACCGGCCCCCCAACAACAGCAGCAACAACATCCACCACAACCATCAGGGGGGGGCCCAGCCTGTCGTGGTGGTGCCCGCCCCCATGAGGAAGCACAGCCTGGATTTGCCCAGGACTCCTGCGGTGGTCGAGGAGAGGCCACCCCCGCAGGAAGAACCCGCGCCTATCATGCACAAGTCTGCCTCTATGCCCAGTGAGTAGTGATTGTTTGGAGAGAGAGAGAGAGCAGTAGAGAGAGGGTCAGGGAAGGATGGAGAGAGAGAATGACAAACAGAAAAGAACCCCCTGCCTATCAGTATCATACACAAGTCTGCCTCTATGCACAGTGAGTAGTGATTGTTTGGAGAGAGAGAGAGTGGTAGAGAGAGTCAGGGAAGGATGGAGAGAGAGAAAGACGAACAGAAAAGAACCCCCTGCCTATCATACATAAGTCTGTCTCTATGACCAGTGAGTAGTGATAGTTTGGAGAGAGAGAGAGAGAGAGAGAGAGAGACAGCGGTAGAGAGAGGGTCAGGGAAGGATGGAGAGAGAGAAAGACAAACAGAAAAGAACCCTCTGCCTATCAGTATCATACATAAGTCTGCCTCTATGACCAGTGAGTAGTGGTTGTTTGGAGAGAGAGAGAGAGAGACAGCGGTAGAGAGAGGGTCAGGGAAGGATGGAGAGAGAGAAAGACAAACAGAAAAGAACCTGCGCCTATTATACATAAGTCTGCCTCTATGCCCAGTGAGTAGTGGTTGTTTGGAGAGAGAGAGAGAGAGAGAGAGAGAGAGAGAGAGAGCAGTAGAGAGAGGGTCAGGGAAGGATGGAGAGAGAGAATGACAAACAGAAAAGAACCCCCTGCCTATCAGTATCATACACAAGTCTGCCTCTATGCACAGTGAGTAGTGATTGTTTGGAGAGAGAGAGAGTGGTAGAGAGAGTCAGGGAAGGAGGGAGAGAGAGAAAGACAAACAGATATGGGAGAAAAAACCCAGCACAACCTGGATTTGCCCAGGACTCCTGCGGTGGTCAAGGAGAGGCCACCCCCGCAGGAAGAACCCGCGCCTATCATACATTAGTCTGCCTCCATGCCCAGTGAGTAGTGATTGTTTGGAGAGAGAGAGAGAGAGAGAGAGAGAGAGAGAGAGAGACAGCGGTTGAGAGAGGGTCAGGGAAGGATGGAGAGAGAAAGACAAACAGAAAAAGAACCCACGTCTATAATACATAAGTCTGCCTCTATGCGCAGTGAGTAGTGATTGTTTGGAGAGAGAGAGAGAGAGAGAGAGAGAGAGAGAGAGACAGCGGTAGAGAGGGTCAGGGAAGGATGGAGAGAGAGAGAGAGAATGACAAACAGATATGGAGAGAAAAAAACACAGCCTGGATTTGGCCAGGACATCTGCGGTAGAGTAGAAACCATTGGTTCTTAAACATCCTAATCATTCCTTAGCCTGCCCCTATGCCTAGTTGGTTGTGAGGATAAGGCACGGAGAGGCAGAGATAGAGACTTCTGTTACCACATACCACTAGTCCCACACACCGTTGTTTGTGCGTGTGTGCAACGCACGTTTAGTTATATTATGGATAGGCTTGTGTATGTGAGTGTACATGCATGTGTGTTTGCGTGCGCATGCGTTTATGTGGGTTTGACAGACTCAAGCAGACAGAGAGACATTTTGTGGGAATAGCGGTATGTGGGACTCTATGTAAAATTACAGTGTGGGACTAGCGGTATGTGGTAATAAAGGTATGCTTCTTTAGTATATAGTGAATGGCTAGGGACTAGGGTCCTTCAGAAAGGCCATCATGGAATTTAAAATGGATGCATAGGATCATCTGCATGGTTTTTGTTTCCCTTTCACCCGACTGTGTGGGCACATGGATCAATATCTCTGCTGTTACTGTTCTCTTTAGAATGTGTGAAATATGTATGAACAATATCTGTTTCATTACCCCGCACTGCGTCGATTGCCTTGTTCCAGGTGTAGAGACACTGACCTGTACCTCCAGATTAATGGACAGAATCAGGCTTTTGCGGAAGTGAGTGGTTTCTTTTGTTTAGTTCTGTTATGTAGCAGATGTATAATAAAAATAAAAAACTTTCTCTTTTGTATGCAAATACATAATAATGCTCTTTCAACTTGCTAAAGGGTACCTTATTTTTGCACTGTTTTCTGAAATGTGTGTATTAGTAAGCAAAATTACAATTTTGTGGCGCAAGCTGGCAGTTCATAGTTAAGAAATGCATGGCCGGTGTAGTAGTTTTAAGACTTGACACCTCTTTCTTACGTTCACTACAAAATATGAAGCATCTTCACATTTTTTGTTACCTTTTGATTGTACAAGTTTTGGAATGAGAATGATGATGAGGTATCTTTTTGTCTTAATCCTTTTGCCTTTGCTGTTGCAGTGAAAGCTGCAATGCTGTTGATGTTAACTATGATGTTCCATTTTTTACAGTGAGCTGTAAGGTCATTTAGGGAGTAAAATAACCAAGCAAGACAAGTCTGTAAGACTATTTTCCTTTTCTTGGTCATGTAGAGTGGCACAGGGGTAGCGCGTTGCTTTGTATCAAGTAAACCCGAGTTCGAACCTGGATAAAGGGGATTTTTCCTCTCACTTTGCACTAGGCCTTGCGGTCTGAATGTGGAGTCTTTGGGATCAAACGATAAACCGAGGTCCCGTGTGCTCATGCACTTAGCACACGTTAAACCCAGTGGCAACAAAAAAGTTGTCATTTGGTCAAAATTTACCCCTCTCCCTTCCTTCTCATCAGTCACACAAAAATCGCATGCAAAAAAATAAAATAAAAATTGGGTGGCGCGCCTCTGGCTGTGACGCGCTCTCCAGATGGGAGCAACCCGAATTTCACAGAGACGCCTCTGTGACTATAATGTACCTAACCTAAAATAACCTTAATGTAGAACAAGCCCGATGTTTCAATCAACACATTGAGCTGCCTTACTAGAAGAAACGTGAAGGTCAAGCATGCTATGTTGTTTTGTGTTTGCAGGGACTGGGGGTGGGCTACCCAGTGCTGAAGGGAATCATGCTATGTTGTTTTGTGTTTGCAGGGACTGTATGCTGGGGGTGGGCTACCCAGTGCTGAAGGGAATCATGCTACGTTGTTGTGTGTTTGCAGGGACTGTATGCTGGGGGTGGGCTACCCAGTGCTGAAGGGAATCATGCTACGTTGTTGTGTGTTTGCAGGGACTGTATGCTGGGGGTGGGCTACCCAGTGCTGAAGGGAATCATGCTACGTTGTTGTGTGTTTGCAGGGACTGTATGCTGGGGGTGGGCTACCCAGTGCTGAAGGGAATCATGCTACGTTGTTGTGTGTTTGCAGGGACTGTATGCTGGGGGTGGGCTACCCAGTGCTGAAGGGAATCATGCTACGTTGTTGTGTGTTTGCAGGGACTGTATGCTGGGGGTGGGCTACCCAGTGCTGAAGGGAATCATGCTACGTTGTTGTGTGTTTGCAGGGACTGTATGCTGGGGGTGGGCTACCCAGTGCTGAAGGGAATCATGCTACGTTGTTGTGTGTTTGCAGGGACTGTATGCTGGGGGTGGGCTACCCAGTGCTGAAGGGAATCATGCTACGTTGTTGTGTGTTTGCAGGGACTGTATGCTGGGGGTGGGCTACCCAGTGCTGAAGGGAATCATGCTACGTTGTTGTGTGTTTGCAGGGACTGTATGCTGGGGGTGGGCTACCCAGTGCTGAAGGGAATCATGCTACGTTGTTGTGTGTTTGCAGGGACTGTATGCTGGGGGTGGGCTACCCAGTGCTGAAGAAGGCCTATGACATCCTGGACAAAATAGAGGAGGATGAGGTGGAGGTAAGAGTCCCTGGTTTGCTTCATGCTGGAGCAAACTGTCTGCATGTGAATGTGCACATGTATTTGTATGAATCCCCTTCTTCTTCAGCTTGTGTATGAATCACTTGGGTGGGAGCAGAACATTTCAGCTATACTGAAAAAGAAAGCAAGGATATCTTTAAATGTTCCAATCAGACAGAATTGCTATACTGAATTCAGTATCTATACTGAAGGCCTCCCATGCCTAATCACTTTTGTTGTTTGATTACTCCAACATACTCCCGAAATTTTGACGCTTAAAGAAAATTTGAGAGATTATCTTCTTTTTTAAAAATTATAAAATAGAAAGGAGACCTGTTAGCCTCAGTCTGATAAAATGGTCTGGAAATACATCCTTCCTTACTGTTCTAAAGCGAAAAAAACATCATTCCAGAGTTTTGACATCAAAACTTATGACATCATCAATGCCTGTAGTAGACATGGGGCTGGCTGGCAGGGAAGAGGTTAATAGTTCAAGTTTTGCGTGTGAATGTACATGCGTTTGTATGAAATGTTGTTTGTGGTTGTTTTGGAGACTCGATTCACACAACGCAAAGTATGACGACTTTAAAGGCGGACCCTGACGGATGGGTTTTTGAAAAAAACAGGTCAAGATCACAAGAAAGCCTTTTCAAGGATCGGAATTCTCACTTTGCTTTGGTTTCTTGGAAATCAAACCGTCAAAACAGCGATTCCTCCTTAGCGGAGATGCCGGAGAGAGAAGCCATTTTGGATGGGGTGGGTGGAGGTCACTCATTGTGGCTGAAGCTTCTTTTTTTTTGGTAGTGCAGTTAACAAATAAATTGGAGCAATTTACTTTGTTGTGAGCAAAACTCCTTTAGGCAAACTGTATAAAAAAATTAAAAATTAATAAAAAGGCTTGTATTGTGAACATTTGGACTAAACTCAGGCAGCCATTAAAACAGTCATGGGAAATATTTTGACTTCCAGCACCTCTGCCAAGGAGGAATCGCCGATTTGACAGTTTGATTTCTGGGAAACCAGAGCAAAGTGAGTGTTGCGATCTTTGTAAAGGGTGTTTTCCTGGTGATCTCGATGTATTTCTTGCAAAAACTCATCCGTCAAGGTGCCCCTTTAACAGTCCAAGATCTGTTTTATGATAACTGACCAAACTATCAGCACACACCTTGTCCTGTATTTACTTACCTTGCAAAATATCGTCATTTTTGTTTTCTGTCTTCAGCCTAAGCTGATGGACCTGCTGGGCAAGCAGAAGTTTGACGAGTACGCGGGCAAGATCTGGCAGCTCAAGTTTTGCGAGGAGTCCCTGTTCATGGCCTCATGACGCCCCCTACCCCCTACCCCCGCCTCTCTTCAGGGTTCTTGATCTGCCATCAGCCAGGCTAACCTCCACGCTTACTCCGTCCAGCCCTCTCTACCGTGTGTTCCAGGGTTCTGATGTCGTTTCCGGAGATCTGCAGGCATTTCAGTTTGACGGAGCGGGCAGCTGTGGATTTAACTGAGAGAGTTGTGGCTCGTGTGAGCGCTGAATGTAGCTGTTGTGAGTTTAATGGTGTGTCTTCTTCTTCTTTGATCGCTTAGACAGTTTCCTGTCAATTATGAGCATAGATGCGTCATGCTGCCGTTACGCGGCTAACTAACAAATAGTTAGGCCCAGCAAGTCCGACTTCGGCTGGAAGAAATGTTTTTGAAAGTGTTTCTTGAAAAAAGGCAGGAGAATGGACCGGTAAGGCAGAAAGATAGTAGATAACAGTAAGCAAAGGGAAAAGGCAGAGTCAAAGAGAGTGACAGATTACAGGAAGTTACAAGCACAGAAGGTGGGGGAACTATTTATACAAAAGACCCCCCGGTATCCCCACGGGGGTAATGGTGTTTAAACTGGGGCGTGGAGATGAAAGGATCTTGTGCATTAAGTGTTTGTGCGCAGCTAGGAGACTGTTCAAGGGTGGGGGTTGGGAGGGGGACCACAGCTCACCAATTCCCCACATTCTGACTGTAAGGATGTTGTGCGTTAAGTGTTTGTGTGCAGCTAGGAGAAGACTGTTCAAGGGTGGGGGTTGGGAGGGGGACCCACAGCACACCAATTCCCCACATTCTGACTGTAAGGATGTTGTGCGTTAAGTGTTTGTGTGCAGCTAGACAAGGGTTGGGAGGGGGACCACAGCTCACCAATTCCCCACATTCTGACTGTAAGGATGTTGTGCGTTAAGTGTTTGTGTGCAGCTAGGAGGAGACTGTTCAAGGGTGGGGGTTGGGAGGGGGACCACAGCTCACCAATTCCCCACATTCTGACTGTAAGGATGTTGTGCGTTAAGTGTTTGTGTGCAGCTAGGAGGAGACTGTTCAAGGGTGGGGGTTGGGAGGGGGACCACAGCTCACCAATTCCCCACATTCTGACTGTAAGGATGTTGTGCGTTAAGTGTTTGTGTGCAGCTAGGAGGAGACTGTTCAAGGGTGGGGGTTGGGAGGGGGACCACAGCTCACCAATTGCCCACATTCTGACTGTAAGGATGTTGTGCGTTAAGTGTTTGTGTGCAGCTAGACAAGGGTTGGGAGGGGGACCACAGCTCACCAATTCCCCACATTCTGACTGTAAGGATGTTGTGCGTTAAGTGTTTGTGTGCAGCTAGGAGGAGACTGTTCAAGGGTGGGGGTTGGGAGGGGGACCACAGCTCACCAATTCCCCACATTCTGACTGTAAGGATGTTGTGCGTTAAGTGTTTGTGTGCAGCTAGGAGGAGACTGTTCAAGGGTGGGGGTTGGGAGGGGGACCACAGCTCACCAATTGCCCACATTCTGACTGTAAGGATGTTGTGTGTTAAGTGTTTGCATGGGTGCTACTCCCAAAAATGAAAAATACTGAAAGGCCGGGGTCCAGGGGCCGCTGAGGCCCCTGGCGGGGTACAAGGGGGGTTCCGGGGGGCAACGCCCCCCTTAAGCTGAAGCAAAAATGCAATTGCAGAGATCATTTCCATAGCTCTCCTGCAATCTGGGAATGGGTGAGGAACAGATTACGATTTGACATCATAGTTCTGTTGGCAGACGACAGTTGACACTTTGTAAAGTGACTGTCTATGTTGCTGAGACATGACAAGTCACATTACCTTTTTACAAGAAATACAAAAGATCTATGGTTAAAATCATATTTTCATGACTAAGATTTTTACTGACATTTCAGAAACACAACTATAAAGTCATAAAGCCGTTCAAATAGAAGATAATAATTAGATCATAAGTGAAATACGATGTCAGTGGATCCAAGCATGACTTTCAATTGAGTTTTTCTAAGCAACATTTTTAACATATTCATACGTTTAACATCATAAATATCATTTGGTGAATTGAAATATTTACTTTGTAACTTACCTTTCTGTGAATTTTGTAGCTTTCATGACACAAAATTCATGCTGATAATGTTGAATTTAATTCAAATAAGTATGTGTGAATATGACTCGGCCGCCATTTTTGTTGTTGTATTTTCACTTCCGGTGGTTGGAAGACCCAGATTCAAAATGCCCCCAACCACAGTTAACAGATCAACTTTTTGGGGGGGACAAAATTTTAAAAATACGGAATTTCCGTCTCAGTAGAAAACTTAATTTATGGATTTCCGTTTATACAGAAGGTAGTAGCACCCATGTGTTTGTGTGCAGCTAGGAGGAGACTGTTCAAGGGTGGGGGTTGGGAGGGGGACCACAGCTCACCAATTCCCCACATTCTGACTGTAAGGATGTTGTGCGTTAAGTGTTTGTGTGCAGCTAGGAGGAGACTGTTCGAGGGTGGGGGTTGGGAGGGGGACCCACAGCTCACCAATTCCCCACATTCTGACTGTAAGGATGTTGTGCGTTAAGTGTTTGTGTGCAGCTAGGAGGAGACTGTTCGAGGGTGGGGGTTGGGAGGGGGACCCACAGCTCACCAATTCCCCACATTCTGACTGTAAGGATGTTGTGCGTTAAGTGTTTGTGTGCAGCTAGGAGAAGACTGTTCAAGGGTGGGGGTTGGGAGGGTGACCACAGCACACCAATCATTCTGACTGTAAGGATGTTGTGCGTTAAGTGTTTGTGTGCAGCTAGGAGAAGACTGTTCAAGGTTGGGGGTTGGGAGGGGGACCCACAGCTCACCAATTCCCCACAATTCTGACTGCTTTTAGTTTTACCCAGACAGCTATTTGTTTCAAGTTATTTCCTTTCACGCAGGCAGTGTTCCTTTCCGATGATTGTTGTTAGGGACAGGGAAAGACCTTACAAGTGGTAACAACAAGAAGGGATAAAAACTTTGGATTTGTACATATACTGGTGATGAGTTCTAAAACAAATAGGCATGAACTAAAAGCAGCTGGTCCGGGGTGCTGTGGGACAGGATTGTGGATGGGAAATGGAGTTTTTACTACAGCAGAGTATTTGTTATTGTGGATTTGTTCCCTGTGGGAATCTCAGTGTTTTAACCTTATAACTACAGATTTTTTCTTTTCTTTCTGGACTTGCCTGAAATGTCCACATAAAAAAAATCAGTCCTTTTTTTAAAATTTATTTCTGTTAGTATTTTTTATTCTTTTACTATTAGGAAAGAATACATTTTCAAAAACTATATTTAACTTGTGAAGCTTTGCCAAAATTTGAGTCTAAATCAATGCTTGCTCAAGATAAAAGCGAAAATACATGTGCTTATGTATATTGTTTCAGAGCAAGCCATTATGTTTTATAAATTTTGCAGGTATTGCTTTTACCTCATTTTAAAGCTTCTCACACACATCTCTTTAAGGAAAGGAAATGCAGTGTTATTCTTGCCGTTGAGGAGCAAAAGGAGGAAAATTAGTACCGTAAGTCACGGACTACAAGCTGCTTCGTAATATAAGCTGCACCCCCTACTTTAAAAAAAAAATCTGAAAAAAATAACGCAATAGGCACGTCGAAGCATAAGCCGTGGAAGCGTGGCGATGCACGATGTCCGCTTCCGGTTGAGTCGAGAGTTGATCGCGGGTGTGTTGACTGCCCAAACGAAAGTGTCAGACGGCGAAACATATCGTCATTTTGTGAAAAATATTCCGAAATCAAGGTGATTTTTTTTGTCATCAACCGTGAACAAGGCCACAGATGAAAGGTCTGAATCAAGGATGCCACTGAGTTGAGTTTACTTTCACTTTTGGTAACGTTTAGGCCGCGGCACTGTACTAGCCGCAGGGGGGTGGGTAAGAAAAAGAAGTTGCGGCTTATATTCCGTGAATTACGGTAGTTGTGTTGACTGCGTCGGTGGAGCAAGGGGAGAAAAGCGAATAGTGTAAAGGTATGCCACTCTTGGATAGATGTTGATTTGTTTGTATGTCGTCCTCCCCCACCATTGTTGATGTGTACTGTGTGGGTGAGGGGTCATAAAAGCGAAATTGGCACATTCTTTTTTGAGAATGATGCTTTGTTTGTCTCACTTTGGCTCTGAACCAGAGATGATTGGTATCGTAATCGACTTTAGTGGAGGGAGAGTTAATTAGAAAGAGAGTTCTCCCTTTTTTTTTTTTTTTTTTTATTGAACATTTTGTTCATGCAATTTGCATAAACATAATACACAAACAGACAATAAATAACTGAACTGAGTTCTCCCCCTTTGTTCAATTTCGGTAATTAAAAGGTTAAACTTTGTTGAGAATCCCTGTTAGTGTTAGACAACAGAAGTAAGCACCTTCTGGCAGTTCAGTGAGGTTTTTTTTTGTGTGTGTGTGTTTTTGTTCTCTTCTTGGCACTTTTTTTGTCTTTCTCACTGGGCGATTTCGCCCACCACATTTTACCCTGCATTTCTTGACTTAGTGCGCTTTGATGAGAAAGTGGTCCGGTAATAACCTGGCATATTTCTGTCTCATTTATTGAAACGCGTATGATTTCTTCAATAGACCCCTTTTAATATGAATGGCACATCCTTTGTTGTCCGTCTTTTATTGGCCACTGCAAGTAGGGTTATTGATGGCAAGAGTTAAGCACTTGTTGATCAGTATCCAAAAGGGCATTCACTTGTGCAAAAGGCAGCCATTCAGTGGCCTCAAATAGGGTTATTGGCGAGAGTTATTCCCTTGTTTGGTCAGTACTCAACCATCTTCCCCCACCCACCAAGGGCATTCACTCTTGCAAAAGGTGTTCATTGCAGTGGCCAATACTTTAATACATATCAGCAGAGCTGATTCTAGGGCGTGGGATTGGTACAATCCCCCCAAATCTGTTCCTTCCCGCAATAATCAGATCTAAACGCGGGCCGACGCCCTCATATTTGCAGAACTGCCCGCACTTTTGGCCGATCGCTGCGGGAATTCCTTTGTCGTCTGGTAAATCCGTCGTCTGCACAAACCGAAAGCATCGAGCAGAAATGAATGATTTCTCGACATTTCATTGGTTCCTTTACAATGTTAGTGTAAATCAACCAATCGTGTTCGTCTCGTTTTACCGACAAGAAGTTGCGAGAGTTCTACCCGCCATGTTGAATTTTCTTCAAAATGAAGTGGACAACGACGCTCTTCGACTTTGATTTTTGTGGCAGCAAAGTAAAAAAAAAAGAAATCGTTTGCCATACGAGCGTGCAGAAGATGTAGAAACAGCTACTGCATCAACAGTCTCGGAGAAGCAGCCTGAAGATAACGGCACTAGTGCAAGGGAACACCAGTTCCAAGATGAGTGGCTAAAGAAGTGGCTAGCGAAGATTGAATTGGCCGCCTCCCCCCCCCCCCTTATCCTCATATCCATTGGACCTGCCCCCCTTTTTTCATTCTTAGGGGGGGAACGCCCCCACTTTTTCAAAATCCTAGAATCAGCTCTGTATCAGTGAGAAACATGTCTGTTTATGAATGGTTGAATGGCGCATGTCTCATTGTCTCTTACCTCTTACATTCGACCTTGAGTAAGAGATAATGATGCTTACACTTGACAGTGATATGTGTCATTTGAAAACATATCAAATATATTATTTGAAAACATTCCTTTGTTTATGAATGTTCGAATGGCAAATCTCTCATTGTCTCTTACCTCTTACATTCGACCATGTGTCGACACTTACCACTTGACAGTGACATGTGTCATTTGAAAACATATCAAACATGTAATTTGAAAACATTCCTTTGTTTATGAATGTTCGAATGGCAAATCTCTCATTGTCTCTTGCCTCTTACATTCGACCATGTGTCGACACTTACCACTTAACAGTGATATGTGTCATTTGAAAACGTGTCATTTGAAAACATTCCTTTCTTTATGAATGGTCATGATGTTGGTTCATTTCCTGTGTTGGTCTGTCTCAGATCCTCTTATATAAAGAGCGTAGCTGTTCGCTGTATTTCTGTACACGGAGAAGGGGAATAAGACTGGCTGCAATGTTTAAGGGATTTCACAAGTAAACATGCAGCTTTCTCGAGGAATTTAAACGAAAAGATGTCCTCATTTTAACCCTTTCACCAGCAGCCATTTTTTAGCCAAAAAATACCATTAAACTTAAAAATTCTGCAATATTGGGAATTTCTCTGTGACATGAAAAGCATTAGCCTGATTAGGCCTATCCTTACCTCCCAAAATTACGAAAACAGATCCTGCTTTGATGCCTTTTAGTGACATGGGTGTTAAACCATTGTGATGCATAAATGTTACATTGGCGGTGAAAGGGTTAATCACCTTCAATGCAAACCCTACTTGCCCCTGTTCTCCCTTACTCTTCCCCATCCTTTGAACTGCAGATAAAACCGCAATCATATGAAGGCAAACTTTATATATCTTGTTTGTGTGTGTGTGTGTTTTTTTGGATTTTAAAGGGAAAAAATCAGATCATAGAATGAATTGAAAAGGGCATGTTAGACAAGTAAAATGTGTACTTTGTTAATCAGGTATCAGAACGGTCCGCGGATCCGCGGTTTTGGTAGCCACTGGCCGCGGTTTGGGCATGCCGGCCGCGGTTTGTGCTTCATGAGGCAGCGCAATCTTATTCTCAAATGGTATTCTTAAGCAGTTTGTTTTCATACTGCGCCTTCGGAAACGAAAAATCGCGGCCATGTTTGTTTTTTCTTCCGAGTTTAGAGCTCTCTAGACTCTTACTTTCACTGTTTCAGAGTTTGTTTTGATGACAGTGATTGTGATTTGGGTTTTAAATGAGTCGATTTAGAGGACATGATCGCGGGAGACTACGATGATGTGAGAACTTTGAATTTTTCCGCGAGAAATCGGGTAGCGAATGATCGCAATGATGCCGAGTTTTGTGGGGTCCGACTCGATGTCGACTCCGAGTCATGGCGAGTGTTGTTTGTCCGCGGATTGGACTCTGGAGTATTCTGATGCCTGTCAATGAATGAGTTATACATTAATGCAATTTTACCTATGACTTGATCATTCCATGTGGTATTTTATGAAATATAGATGTATGTATATCCGTCGGAAGAGAAATATGAAGGATTCATTATAAAAAATATAGAAGAAATATTTAATGTTTTACTTTTATGTGTATGTGAGTTTTTCGCATTAACAATTTTTTTTAATGGGATTATTTTCATGTTATAGTCTTTTTGAATATACAACGATTTAAAAACTTGTGATACTTGGGTTTAAAAATAATAAAAAAAATCCTCTAGTATTATATCAAAAATATTTAGAGCACCAATCAATTCTTCAGGTCAAAAAGCATTTTATTTTGTTCTTGTTTTTGTTGAAAAGCAAGTATCGAATTTTGACCAAGAATAAAAATTTGGACCCAATATTTGATTATTAACTAAAACCGAAGCAAAGGCCAGATCTAAGGCAAAGTTAATATGAATGCAAACAGCCATTCTCTCTCTGCACAGAACATGATCAACACTATAGTATTTCCTACTTGCCAACTTCTTCTGCTAAAAAAACCTGTCTCTTGTTTGTATCAGTATCTGACAGTCTTAAGTGTGATTGTGGAACAAATGCTTATGTGTATCTCAGGGCTGCCTACCGCCCCCCCCTCTGAACGTGGAGTCTTTCAGACGAGACGATAGAGGTCCCGTGTGCCCATGCACTTATGCACACGTTAAACCCAGTGGCAACGAAAACGTTGTCGTTTGTCGTTTGGTCAAACTTTACCTCATCAGTCACACAAAAATTTGCATGCATAAAAACAAATTAAAAATTGGGTGGCGCGCCTCTGACTGCGACGTGCTCTCCAGGTGGGAGCAACCCGAATTTCACAGATACGCCTCTGTGACTATGAAGTACAGTAATACTAATACCTAATACCTGTAAACTGAAGTCAAAAACGGCACCCTGTCCCTGGAATCCACTTTTCTCCCTGGCGTCCCGGGAAACTGAGTAGATTCAAAATTGTATAGAGAAATCGCTTATCTTGTTAGCTAACCTTACTATTGAACACAGGAACACCCAAAACAACAGATACTGTTAACATTTTCCTTTCTGACATGTTACACATAGGTTACTGAACACCAGAGGATCTTCACGATCGAAGCACAATGACGCCAATAAGAATCAAGAAGACTACCCCAAAAATCCAGTCGCAGAACGTTTGCTAGATCACGAAATAATCAAAAGTTAATATTCATTTTGACCGTGATGCATGACATTGCGATGTTTGTCCCTGGAAAGAAGTCTCTGTCCTTGGTTTTTACCGTAATTTTCGGACTATAAGGCGATATTTTTTTCTCCAATTTCGACCTATGCGCCTAATAAACGAGGGCGCCCTATTAGTGAACAAAATCGTGAGAAGAGAGGCAACGATTGCCATACTCAGTACAGTCTACTGTGAGTCACAACATCGAAAGTGGTAATGAGTTGCCGTTACGATGAATACTCACGTTAAAATGCTTCAAAATCCCTATTATCATCCGAGATACCGTCCAACAGATGCAACATTGGATGTAAAAAGCATCGTTGTAGAGCTTCAAATGCTGTAATTCTACTAGTTTCGCGAAGAATAGTCCAAACACAACAACCGGAAGTTCGATTATTTGAGAAGTGAGTCAACTCTCATTTATGACAGCAGTAATGGTGGTCGGTAAGCGTTTACAGGACGTACGAGGGCTTCAAACTTCAACTTTCTTTTGCGAAGTGTGTATCGCCTTATAAACGAGGGCGCCTTTTAATTTTTTCAGATTTTTCTTGAAAATTGCCCTATTCGCCTTATGCACAGCAGCGCCTAATGATCCGAAAAATATGGTAATTAGTTTGTCCCTGGAAACAGTTGCAGAGGGTAGGCAGCCCTGGTGTCTGCGTGAAATATTGTCTACCTTGGTGCCAATACATTCAGAAACATGGAGTTTATTTTATATACTCTAAATATGAAATTCGAATTCCAAACATTTAGTCACATATCAAATTCATGAGAAATTTTTTCTTGTTGACCACTTTTTTCTGTTCTGATTTTGTACTTGTTGAGAATGGAAAGCAGCCTGTAAGTGTATGTGTGTCTAGGATACCTAAGCATAACATCAAAAGGTTCGACATTAAAAGTGAACATGGTGATTGTACATATGTATATATGGGACCTGTTTTATTGTGAATGGCAGTTGTTCTTTGCTTTATGTGCAGTATTTTATCATTTTGTTTCTACAAAGGAATATCTGTGTGTGCGTGCGTGCGTGTATGCAAATTGATAGGGGTATGCTCATGTTATCTCAAGGCATTTTTTATTGTTTAATCTACTTAGCAGCTGTGGTAAAAAAAAAATTGCCATCTATGCATATAGACTGATGGAGAACTGAAATGTTTATATTTAAGCTTGCTTTATTAAGAGCTGTAATCTTCGCGTTCTTCGTAAAGAGCTGTAAAATCGGATCGTTTTTAAACTAGTGTTTGAAGCAAAGCTTCGGTAAAGGTAAAGATGTGCCACCCCCCATGCATTTCTCGGTTAATTGTATTTTTCCGTTTTTGCCTTTCTTACCATGCATAAAGCTGTATTTTAGGAACATTTTTAGCTAATTACCTTTTTGGAATACTAACCCTAACCCTAACCCTACCCCTAAACCTAACCCTACCCCCTTACTATGTACTGCAGTACACCGCGATTTGTCACAGTTGTGGTTCGTTGCGTTTTTCCGTCTTATACGGTGGGGGGTAGGGGTAGGGGTAGGGCTAGGGTTAGGGTTAGTATTCCAAAAAGGTTATTAGCTAAAAAGGTTCCTAAAATACAGCTTTATGTATGGTAAGAAAGGCAATAACGGAAAAATACAATTAACCGAGATAGGTAGGGGGGGGTGGCACATCTTGACCTTTACCAAAGCTGCTTTTCTTTCTGGCATGAAGATATTTCAGCTTTTCTTTCTGGCATAAAGATATTTCAGCTTTTCTTTCTGGCATGAAGATATTTCAGCTTTTCTTTCTGGCATGAAGATATTTCAGCTTTTCTTTCTGGCATAAAGATATTTCAGCTTTTCTTTCTGGCATAAAGATATTTCAGCTTTTCTTTCTGACATAAAGATATTTCAGCCTTTCTTTCTGGCATGAAGATATTTCAGCTTTTCTTTCTGGCATGAAGATATTTCAGCTTTCTTTCTGGCATGAAGATATTTCAACTTTTCTTTCTGGCATGAAGATATTTCAGCTTTCTTTCTGGCATGAAGATATTTCAGCTTTCTTTCTGGCATGAAGATATTTCAGCTTTTCTTTCTGGCATGAAGATATTTCAGCTTTTTTTCTGTGTAAATCGGCATTTCTTATTGTCAGTTTTGTAAAAATGTTTGAGTTTCACATTTTATCCTTAATAGTAGCTTTAATCTGAATTTTGTGTTAGCCTTGTGTGCTTTGTGGAAGGAATGCTTTTTTCAATTAATCATTTTTTGGTTTTTTAAGCATGCTATGTGATTCTATTTAACTATATTATGTGTTCACATCTTTGACAAAATATTTGAATGCTGTCTGTGTGTTGTGTGAGTGTGTGTCTGTTGTGTGTGTGGATATTTTAAACTTTAGGCACATCGCTTAAACTCCAATGATAAAAAAATGAACTGCAATTCTGATAATCTTACTTTTTATGTGGACTTTTTATTACTTGATAATTAGGGGGGGGGGTCCTTTATTAAAAAGAAGAAGAAAAGCATGCCTTAATAAAATTGACAGTTGTGCTGAGTGACAAACATTGTGTTAAATCAAAATGGTTATCGCAATGACCATAATTATTACTGTGGAACCTCCCTTCAAAAATCATCCAAAATGAGGTCTTATAAGGGAGGAGTCATATAAGGAAGTGCTAATACTAACAAAGAAGGGCAATGTCTCAAAGAAGTTGGTCTTATATGGGAGGGAGTCTTATAATGGGAGGTCTTATAAGGGAGGTTCCATTGTATCAACATTTTTCAAACACAGGTGCCTGTGTAGGAGAAAATTGAACGGCGGTGGTTTAAAAAAAATCTGTGTATGGATGAACAGCAAAATCTTTCATTGTCAACATTTCTACATCGTCAACATGGAGAAAAAAATGTGTTTGTGTGTGCTTGTGCGCACATTAATTGGCATCACTGTGTACACAGTGCATATTGCAAGCGGGGTCCTGAAGTATAATGTGTAGAGAAAGAGTTTGTAGAGAAAGAAAACATTCTCTAATGTATGATTGACTAGAAGAATGTTTAGAAATAAGAATCTATACATTTATTAAGTCGATTCGCTCAATAGTTTTTAGGGTTCATTTAAAATCGGTTTCAAACATTTTGAGCAGTTGGACGCGTGGGAGATTATTGCATTGCTTACTCGTTTTGTTTTCGAGCAGACGTGAAAAATGTAGGGAGATTTAAGAAAGCCAGTACGCATTTCGCTAATAGTTGTGGCAACTTGGATCTTTTTGTGACTTTGGGATACATGTACGCATTTTTAGGGACTGGCTGCATTCTATGCTGTGTGAAACTGAGTGGGAGTATGTAGATATGCATGTGTACTTGATGTAGCATCATCACAATGGCTTTTAAGCCCCCCACTCTATTATTTGTGTTTGATTGCCTGCTACACCAATTTCAGTGATGCAAGGGTGAAACTTGGATAAAATGAAAAGCAGGAAGGCCTAGGTTCCGGCAGGCCGCCTTGGTGGAGTTATGGGAGAGGTTGTAGGGGTTGGGGGACGAAGCCCCCGCAGCTGAACGATTTTTTGGGTACATTTTTACTCATAAAATAAGAGCATTTAGAGCTAGCTTTACAATAAAACAAGGTTTCTGTTCTCATTCCAGTGTAATTATTCTTCAATTAAGTATTGCAAATTCCTGATTTCAGGAAAAAAAATAACAAAGCCAAAATCAGGATTCCTGCTTTTCCTGCCATGTGGTTTCTCACCCATGGTGATGTTCAGTAACTGCAATGTTCTGTTTTCAGAGAGAGTCACCTCCCTTCAACCCCTTCCCCTTCTTTCTTCCCAGACCCTCACTTTTTTCACTATCTTTACCAAGAAGGGTATGTGTTTTGAGTTTGTTGTTACATGTTGTCTAATTACAGCATAACTCACACACACACACCCCACGGGCTTCCATGTTTTTGCAAGAAACATGTCGAGATCACCAGAAAGACAGCCTTTTCAAGGATCGGAACACTCACTTTGCTCTGGTTTCCTATAAATCAAAACGGCGATTCCTCCTTCGCGGAGTTGCCGGAGAGAGAAGCCATTTTGGACAGGGTGGGTGGAGGACACTCAGAGTGATTGAAGCTTTTTTCTTCTCTTAGAGTGCAGTAAAAACAAATTGGAGCTATTTCCTTTGTTGTGAGCGAAACTCTTCTAGGTAAACTGTAAATAAAAAGGCTTGTATTGTGGATATTTCGTGATTTGGTCTAAGCGACTCAGCCGGCCATTAGAAAAGAGAAGGCACATGGCTTCTCTTTCACTGAAAGAATCTAACTTCCAGCACCTCCGCCAAAGAGGAATCGCAGATTTGGCGGGTTGATTTATAAGAAACCAGAGCAAAGTGAGTGTTGCGACCTCTGTAAATGGGTGTTTTCCTGGTGATCTTGACATGTTTCTTGCGAAAACTCATCCGTCAGGGTGCCCCTTTAAAACTTGAGTGGTCTGTCTTGATGGAGGTTTACATGCATGGGTGCTACTACCTTCCGTATAAACGGAAATCCGTAAATTAAGTTTTCTGCTGAGACGGAAATTCCGTATTTTTAAAATTTTGTCCCCCCCAAAAAAGTTGATCTGTTAACTGTGGTTGGGGGCATTTTGAATCTGGATCTTCCAACCACCGGAAGTGAAAATACAACAAAAAAAATGGCGGCCGAGTCATATTCACACTACTTATTTGAATTAAATTCAACATTGTCAGCATGAATTTTGTGTCATGAAAGCTACAAACTTCACAGAAAGGTAAGTTACAACTATATTTCAATTCATCAAATGATATTAAACGTATGAATATGTTAAAAATGTTGCTTAAAAAAACTCAATTGAAAGTCATGTTTGGATCCACTGACATCGTATTTCACTTATGATCTAATTATTATCTTCTATTTGAACGGCTTTATAACTTTATAGTTGTGTTTCTGAAATGTCAGTAAAAAATCTTAGTCATGAAAATATGATTTTAACCATAGATCTTTTGTATTTTTTGTAAAAAGGTAATGTGACTTGTCATGTCTCAGCAACTTAGACAGTCACTTTACAATGTGTCAACTGTCGTCTGCCAACAGAACTATGATGTCAAATCGTAATCTGTTCCTCACCCATTCCCAGATTGCAGGAGAGCTATGGAAATGATCTCTGCAATTGCATTTTTGCTTCAGCTTCAGGGGGGCGTTGCCCCCCTGAACACCCCAACAGGGTGCTGCCCCTGTACCCCGGCCTTTCAGTATTTTTCATTTTGGGGAGTAACACCCATGTACATGCTATCAGTGCTTTCTTGTGCATCATCCTTGTGGCTTGATTGTGGGTTGAATGTTACAGTTTGGAATGGCAATATTTTGGAAGGCCTTGTGTGTTAAAATTTAAAGGAGACAGTATTGGACATGGGAAGCATGGTGTGTGTGAATCACTGAATGCTGTTTTAGCTCTGTTGTACAGAAGGGTGTATATATAGCATAGGAGTAGATGTGTTTCATGGATGGTTAACAACCAGAGTTCAGTTCTTATTCACATTGATTAAAAAAAAATCACATTTAAAAAAAAAGTGTGTGTGTTTGTATGTGTGACAAATGCTATGCAGATTCACTGACTTTGAATGTGCTTATATGCGACACAAAGTAAGCACACACATGCATAGAAGCATTCACGAGAAAAAGAAAAAAAACAGTTGTAAAATCATTTTAAAATATCTATATGTACCGTAATTCACAGACAAGCCGCTTCGTAATATAAGCCACACACCCTACTTTTTTTTTTAAACTGAAAAAAGTAATGCATAAACATTTCCGTTGAGTAATAGCCTTCATAGGCTCCTTCAACGTAACAAATACAGATACAGATAAGCCGCATCGAAGCATTAGCCGCGGAAAAATGGCGATGCACGATCTCAGCTTCCGTTTGAGTCTAGAGTTGATCGCGGGTGTGTTGACTGCCAAAACAAAAGTGTCAGGACCACGAAACAGATCGTCATTTTGTGAAAAAATATACCGAAATAAAATTTAAAAAATGTCATCAACAGTGGAAAAAAAGGCCACAGATCAAAGGTCAGAATCAAGGATGCCACTGAGTTGAGTTTACTTTCACTTTCGGTAACGTTTACTTAGGCCATGGCACAGTACTAGCCGCAGGGGGGGGGGGGGGGGGTAAAAAAAAAGTTGCGGCTTATAGTCCACAAATTACGGTACATTCCTAACTTAAAGCAAGAAGAGCACCCGGAACCTTCAAGTTACAGTTGTCAATTTTATTGTCCTATATTTCACATCATGATTCTTTCCACGCCTGCACTCTGCATCCATTTCAAACAAAGGTTATAAATCAAGCGCCATCTTTCCCTCTCACACTTACACAAAGCTCCTTACCCATCATCATGTAATCCATTAAACTAAAATACTCTTGTCCAGCTCTCCGTAGAGTGTCTTTGCACCAAAGCTTCTCTTGCCAACATTTATTCCATTCCACTAAAGAAACTTGTCCAGCTCTCTGTAGAGTTTCTCTTCCCAACATGTAATCCATAGCCGCCAACTTTTCCAAAACAAAATCCTGGAGGGGGGTGGGTTTGGGAGGGGGGAGTATCCCCCCTCCCAGAGCGGGGGTGAGGGGGCGCAGCCCCCTGAAGCTGATAAACTTTTTTCTTTTAAATGTGAAAACTAGCCCTCAGGAGGCTCACTGAAGTTATTCTAAGTTAAAGTTTACCAGCAGCAAAAATGCAAAGACGGTCTTCCATTTCTTCGTCTTCTCCTTTGCCTTCGGCATCGTGGCGAGGTTACTTCAATGGCAGCATGAGACAGGCCTAAAGACCGCCAAACAAAGGATTGCAGGAGGAAGTAGCCCCCGCTTCCGACATGCGCAGTACGAACTCTGCTCCGCGAAGCTTCCTGAAACCCAGTTTCAGTTTTAGGGTTTCATAACACTCGTTTCTGAGGTCATCTAAGCTGGAAATTTCGAAATCCAGGAGTTTTACGTGAATTCCTGGAAGACCGGGAGAGGTGACAAAATCCGGGAGCTTAGATTTCCCGGGAGGGTTGGCAGATCAGGCATGGGAATTGTCAGAGACAAAAAACTCTGAAAAGCCCCCCAATTGAAGTATTTAGTAACAAAAACGAAGTATTTAGTAACAATTTCAAAAACAAATTCGCGGAAATCCGCGACAATTCCCATGCCTGCAGGTATGTGTAATCCATTCCACTACCGCTGACATTCTTTTCCTTCAGATTCACACTCAAACATTCATCTTTTTGGGAGGTAGGGGGATCAAGGGGGGGGATGGGAGAGTAAGGGAAATACCGGATTTTACAGGCTATGCAGAGCTTCAGATTGTTGGTGCGCCCGCATCATTGACCCGTTCTTTTTAATAATGGCGCATGCTAACACCTCGTGATGCGCCCTAAGGGCACATCCCATTCCATGATAATTCTGTTTTGGCTTTTCCCAAAGGTATCTTGCTAGCCTCTAATCGTTTTGCTAGATAAACTGTCTTTATTTTCTTCACAGACACGTGTGCACCCACAAAAATCATTATGCCACATAAGTGCCCATCATTTTGAAAATTGACCCCTCATTTTGTGCAGCCATTCAGCCCCATCAGTTTGGAACTCCTTACCACGCGAAATTCGCCATATCCAGTCCTTGCAATGTTTCAAATCAGCTCTCAAGACCCACCTATTCAAGCTACATCACAACCTTTAGGACACATTACTTCTGGACTCTATTCTCACACACACCCTCGCCTCCCTCCTCATAATTTTTATTAGTTTCACTGTGTGTTGACTGCAATGTCTTCGTCAGCTTTTTTGCGAGAGAGAGAGAGAGAGTGTGTGTGTGTTGATGCTTTATTCAACTGATTGTATTTTGTATTGCGTTTTTGGGTGGGGTGAGTGGTGGTGATGGTAACGGTGTGTGTGTGTATGTGCGTACGTGCATACGTACGTGTATGTGTGGGTGGTGTGTATGTGTATGCCTATTTGCATGTGTGTGAGCGATTATTTGGTTTTGTTGTTGAATTTCTTGCTTTTAATTTTTTTGTTAAGCGCATAGAGCTCCACATTTGGTGGAGGAATGCGCTATATAAATGATTCATTATTATTATTATTATTAACAACCTGAAGCTCTGACTATAAGGCGATACTTTTTTCCCCAGACTGAGACCCCCTGCGCCTTATAATGTGACTGATAATATACTAAGGAAATAGAGTAACAAAATCTGAATTCTGAGTCAAATTTGGGGGGTGCGGCTTATAATCAGGTGCGCCTTACAGTCTGTAAACTACGGTAGTATTCTTCTAGGTAAAGTGTGTACATTTTGACACTGTTTTCATTCATACCAAATTCAAACAAACAGCATTTATTGTTAAAATATTATTTCAAAATGAAACATACCTTAGTTTCAACACTTCTGGACTTATCACACAGAATACTCATGGCCCCTTTGCTTTCCATTTTGCACCCTGTAAAGTAAATGTTCCGCTCTGACATGCATATATGTATGAAAAAATAACATAAAAACTTTTCTCATAAAAATGCATGAAGACCATTATTCAACTTTACATGTTTCCTTCCATTCAATCCCCCTAAAAAGACACTTGAAAACTTAATACCCGGTAGTGTTTTTTTTAAAATTGATCTAAAATCATAAGGGTTCACAAACTTTTTTAAGCGAATTAAGATCAAATTTGAATATTTTATCAAAACCCATGTAATTTCTAGAAAGTATTAAAAAAAAAACATTCAAAAGCATGGGTGCTACTCTTTCAGTTTTACACTGATTTCAGTATTTTTAATTTTACCAGAAACTGAACTTCAGGGTTTTCTTAATTCATCCAAAAGAAAAAATTGACCACAAGCGATTTGGGACGTTTTGAACTTGGTTGTTCTATTTTGGAAGTTTACAAAGGCAATGTAATAATTTTACAAGGCTTATCGCACTCAAACTGTCTGTCTATCATTTTAACTGTCTGTCTTGTTATCTCTCTCTCTCTTAACTTGCCCCCCTGAATCGTCCGACGGCGCTCTGCCCCTGTACCCTGCCGGGGCCGGGGGTCCTTGGACCCCCGCATTTCAATTTTGTTTTATTTTGGGGAGTTGCACCCATGCAAAGGTAAGAAATGCCAATTCCTTGCGAATAGCACTTGAATTCTATTAAGAATTGAAGTTTGAATGAATGAATGACCTGGCCTGTTTCATTGCAGGTGACTTGCATAGCACAACTGTCGTGTGACAGTGATGGATGTACCGAGGATCAAAAAGTGATAGGACAAACTGTCCTGAGACGAGAAATCAATAGGACAATGTCCTGGCTCTTGCAGAAATCAATATGACAAAACGTGCCAGTGTAAAAATGTAATCAGACATTTGTCCTGACAGGAGAGAACACAATAGGACATTTTCAATTTTAACAGGTCAATATCCTGAGACCAGGGCCTGGGGACATCACTGGACTAGTACAACTAACAAAACAAAACAGTACTTTGATCAAATTGATTGGGTACAAAAAATAAAAAATTACACACTAAAAAAACCCAAAACTTTCAAATTCAAAAGAATGAAAAATTATGCACTAAAACGAAACCTTTACACAGAAACAAGATCCAGTCTCAAACTTCTTCTTGCTGTGTTGATTACTCTTACCACGAAGAACCTTGCAAAACAGCACCATCCTGTTGTATCGTTTTCTTAAAAATAGAAACCATATAGTGCATTTTCTAAATAACTTAAACTCAGGCGCTTGCATTCACTGGTTCACAGAGGAGTACTAGCGTGTGTACAAAATTGTTCTCCCACATGCATTCAACCATTTAGTGTTTTCCTACACTGCTTTTGCTCTGTTCTCTTGTACATCATGTATCCAAAGGTCTGTGTACACATTAACATTATTCACGAGATATTTCTATTTCCCCACGACAACACTGATAGCCCACTCTTAATATGACTTGCAGCTCACTGTGTTGCCATGGGGAAATAGAAATATCTTGTGAATAAGTGTTAATGTGTACACAGATCTTAACACAAGCATAGGATTAAAGATCCACAAGATTTATGATGTGATGATAACAATAACATCAAAGAGGGGAAAAGGGAGGGGGGGGGGGACACAGGAAACAAAAGAAACCTCATTTAGAAATTAAAGCACAAAGAGCAAGAGAACTGAGACTTTTTAAAATGACAGTAACCAGTGGTAATATTTTTAACATTTGGTTTCAAAGAAAAGAACAATTACAAGTACATTCAACACTACAGTGGAACCTTCCTTATAAGACCTCCCATTATAAGACTCCCTCCCACATAAGACCTACTTCTCTGAGACATTGCTCTTCTTTGTAAGAATTAAAATTACCTCCCTTATAAGACCCATCCCTTATAAGACCTATTTTTGGAAGGTCTTGTAAGGGAGGTTCCACTGTATCTCTTAAAAATTTGAAGTGATTCTGTGCAGCCGTTCACAAAATACTGCCTGGACAGAAAAACAAACATGATCAATCAATCACAAACACACCCCCACACACCACCCCCACCCATTGCACAGGGCTTATAAAAAAAATGTTCCCGAAGTATAACACTTCTGCTGGGATTAGAATTTAGATGTCTGTCCATCCATCCAATTAGGCATGACACAAACTGGTGGTGGAGTTTTTTGTAAACTAAACCATCTGCATAGCAACAACAAAAACACCTTTCTTTATATAAAAAAAAAAAGGAAACAAAAAACCACATATTCAGGTCTTGGGTAACAGTGGCAATGTTGACTTTTTTTCTTTTCTTTTTTAAACTCGCCCTGAAAAGAAAAAAACCCACAATAAAACCCACTGCAGTCTGTTGCACCGCAGCTGTTGGGACTGCAAAAGCCGGAGTCTCACATAAGTTACTTCTTCTTCTTCTTCGTTCGCTCAGACACTTTCCTGTCATATGAGCGTAGATGCGTTATGCGCCTAACTAAAAAATAGTTAGGCCCAGCATGTCCGACTTCAGCTGAAGAAATCTTTGTAAGAATTCATAGAAAATTAAGGCAGGAGAATGGACCAGTGAGATAGAAAGATAGCAGATGACAGTAAGCAAAGAGAAAAGGCAGAGTCAAAGAGTGACAGATTAGAGGAAGCTACAAGCACAGAACTTCCAGAAGGTGGGGGAACTATTCGTACGAAAGACCCCCCGGTATCCCCACAGGGGACATAAGTTACTATTACCAACACAACACCGTAATTAAGAAAAAACAACATGAGAACATACCGACTCCTTTTGTCGACACGAGTAAGCCAAAAGATACACGGACATAAAAAATCACGAGAGGAAAAAACCACCCCATTGTTATCCTAAGTCGACGCCCGAAGCGGACTACCGTTGATGCAGCTGGCGCATTTTGTTGGCAGCAAAGCGGTCAATGTCGTCAAGGCTCAGTTGGGAGAGGCCCAGCTCAAAACTCTGAAAACGCAGAAAGAAGAATAAGATGAAACGCCAATCTCCACAGTTAAATGGATGCAACTGGAGAAAATCCCAAAACAGGCAAGGCAGGGGTCCAGGGGCCGCCCAGGCCCCTGGCAGGGTACAGGGGCGGGGTCAGGGAGGCGTTGCCCCCTGAAGCTGAAGAAGAAGCAAAATCATACTCAATTTGAAGTTTATTCCAGGCTTGTAAAGTGAGAAATCAACACTTTTTTCCCCTTGAACTTTGAATCAATTTTTTTTTGGGGGGGTCAAAATTTTGAAAAACAGGCACCGCCTGGTATCCGAGGCAAGGTTGCATTCATGCAGTTATTGTTCTTTGCATCTCCCTAGAGTTTCATAATGTTCTATCAAAACTGTTCTTTGTCACTGAGAGGCAAATGGATGTACATTCACTCAACTTACTTATGACCGTTGCTCCAAGTGGAGCATAGTCCGTTGACGACACCCCGCCATCGCACCCGGTTCTGGGTGCTCCTGGGAAATTAAAAAATCCTGCAAGGCAGGGGTCCAGGGGCCACCCAATTAACAACTTGACTTAAACAATCCTAAAAAATATAAAGTTCCTGATGAAGGCACGTAAATACTTATCTGTATTCATTTCTTTCATATTCTAAACATGCGAGAAACCGACAAAACGTTTCGTTGCTTCTCAAATTCTCATAATCCGGCGACGCCAGCTCCAGGCAATAAAAAAAATCCTGAAACTAGGAGCATCCATGGATGTAGTAATAGGCATGTGACAGCATGTCGTCAGATTCCGTAGTAACCTGGTCGGGCAAAACAACAAACTAATACATTTTTTCATAAGACTGACAGGTGGTTTGTGCAACTGCTAAGCATTTTGGCCTTCGATCTACAATTTAAAAAAAATTATATATATAAATGTTCATGCTGGGAATGAACAGTGACTCTGAACTGAATTCGGCAAGAAAGAAAGGCATACACTGCATGCCAAAAAATGGATCAGAACTACTGCAGAAAAAGACTAATGGGTTCCTTTGGACTTCAGCAACCCAGTGCTTCAATTACTCAGTCAGTCAGTTTATTGTCCTCAACAACAAAAAATGTACAGGAGTAATGATAAAACATTAATTCTCTCTCTCTCTCTCTCTCTCTCCTTCTCCCTCTCACACAACACACACAATGACACATGGTGAGCATGTGCGCACAGTTCAGTTACACAGGGATGCGAGAGGCTCCAAAACAAAATATATAGCCGATGGTATCGTCACACCACTCGCACAAAACTTTGCCCATGACATCAACTTTCCTAAAATTCCAGATAAGTCACTTACCGTAAAAACTGGACTATAAGACGCACCTGTATATAAGCCGCATCCCTTAAATTAACAAAATATTAGGTGTTTATTCACATATGCCACACCAGTTTATAAGCCGCAGAGAAAATTGTATGTGCACAAACCAACACAAATATATAAATTCTCCTATCGGAACATGTGTATTTAATGTTCTCAGACACTTTAATCATGAGATTTTAATCTATTGATTTTTATTACCAAAACTAGTTTTGAGTCTAAAGAAGCTCAAAATACGCTGAAGAATGTGGCTAGAAACAGATTTAATCATACTGATAAATGTAGAATGGAAACAAATCCACAGATAATCCGCATCGTCTATAAGCCGCATGAGCCAAAGTTGAGGAAAAAGTAGCGGCTTATAGTCCGCATTTTATGGTACATGCATGCTATTCTGCCCTATTACAGTTTCAATCCAGTCAATACTGTCAAGCCCAGTCAAGTTTGTATCGGCATCCTCCGTCAATCTCCTCTATCTTCACATCAACGGCATGATCTACGATTTTCTTGGTTGAAGATGAAACATTCACTCAATAGCGTTAAAAACATCCAAATATACACACACACACACACACACACACACACACCGTGACATACAAACAAGTGACATACAAACACACACACACACACACACAACAAAACAGTTCTAACCAGCAAATCTGTTTAACTGACCTTTCTGAACTCTGCCAGCACAAGGTTGGCATCTCTCCTCGAAGTGTGTGCGCACACGCACACACACACACACACACACACACACACACACAGAGATAAACCAACAAGTCACTTCAACTCACCTTTCTGAACTCTGTCAGCACAAGGTCAGCATCTCTCTCCTTGAAGTGTGTGTGCGCACACATCACACACACATACACACACACACAGATAAACCAACAAGCCACTTCAACTCACCTTTCTGAACTGTCAGCACAATGTCAGCATCTCTCTCCTTGAAGTGTGTGCGCACACACACACACACACACATACACACATATAAACCAACAACTTGAACAAGCCACTTCAACTCACCTTTCTGAACTCTGTCAGCACAATGTCTGTGTCTCTCTCTTTGAAGTGTACACACACACACACACACACACACACACACACAATCACACCCGTTTGCACGCACGGACACACACACACACACTCACACACAAAAAACATGCAAGTCACTTCAACTGACCTTTCTGAACTCAACCAGCACAAGCTCAGCATCCCTCTCCTTGAAGTGCCTCTTGAGGAACACGCGTAGTTTTTCCCACACTGGGGGCAGGGGCTCTGTTACCACAGGGGGCTGGCTAAGGGGGAGCTGGGGCTGGCTGGGGGTCATGGGGGAGGGGGTTTCGCGTGCCGATTTCTTCACCACCAGTGTCAGCCGCGCTCCGTCCTGGATGCTGTAGTCTTTGAGAAACTTGTCGTCTGCAGATCGCAAAACAGTTTTCAAACACTTACGGTACTTGCATGCAAATAGAAAGCCTCTAGCTGTGACACGCTCTCCAGGTGGGAGCAACCCAAATTTCAGACGCCTCTGTGACCATAAATTACCAAAATACATAATATTTAACTCTTCTAGCACTATGGGCGAATGTATTCGCCAAGTACATCACACTTCACTCGCACCAAACACAAATACATGGCAGGCCACTTGGGAGTGAATGCATTTGTATTTGGTGTGAGTGAAGTGTGATACTTAGCGAATACATTGTTGTTATGTGCCCGGTGATCCCATAATGTCGGAGCTTGTGGATTAGTAAGGAGTGGCAGACTTTGTCAGAGGCTTTGGAGAAATCCATTACCAAGATGTCGGATTGTCTAGATACCCTTCTCCATTGGTTACAATAACTTGTCCACAAGCCAGAGGAGCTGGCTCTCAGTCTCACACAAACGGCCCTTCCTGAACCCGTGTTGTTCTTCTCTCAGGATGCTGTTCGTATCTGCGAACCCCATGATGGTGCTGACTAAGATGTGCTCCAGGATCTTGAATGCACGGCACACTGGTCAGGGAGATGGGGCGATAGTTTTCGGCACGACACTGCTCGCCTTTTTTTAATACTGGAGTCACATGAACTGTTCTCCAGTCCTGAAGGACACAGCTGGTGTTGACTGATGATTGGTAAAGGTTCGTCAGTGCTGGGGTAATTTCGTTTGCAAGTTCCTTTAAGAGTCGGGAGCTGAGTCCATCTGGACCTGCTGCTTTGCTGGGGTCCAGTCCTTGCAGCTTCCTGACTCCTGCCACGGAGATGTTCACTGTGTGGCACGTGGGGCCTATGGAGTCTGGGTTGAGGCCTGTCCAAGACTTGAATGCTGACTGAAACTGAGCATTCAGGGTCTCCATTTTCTTCTTTGACCACCTTGCCATCCACTTTGAGGGGAGAAACATTGGCCACTTCTGTTCGCTTGGACTTGATGAATGTCCAGAAGGACTTCTTAGTCTTCGGGTCAGTGCTGGAGTTGGTGTCAGTGCTGGAGTTGTCCGTAATGAGGTTTTCTGTGAAGCTCCATTATGCATGATGCAACCTCCACTGAATATGTCGTTTCAGGACTCTGACCTGGTGCCTCACACTCTTGTCTCGTATGATGAAGTAACATACATAACACATAAACAAAGTTCAAGAAAACCATGAAGTTAACAATGTGAAGCTAAAGAATCACCTGTGAGAGCCTTGCCCTTGTACAACAGTTTCTGCTCCTCAGTGGGGATGGACATCAGTGTGTGGATCAGCTCCTTCACCTCCCTCACCTCGCTGCTGGGGGACACCTGAACGCATACAAATTACAAACCACAATACACATAAGATCCATTATCCTTATTGGAAGTTATCCAGGGATAGTCCTGGCTGGCTGGGTCATATAGATCTACATAGTGAATTTCGGTCGATTTTGTTTTAGGTCTGACTTCGAACCTCGACCATAATACTTAACTCTTCTAGCACCGTGGGCGAATAAATTTGTCCAAGACATCATTCTACACTCCCACCAAATGCAATGACATTCACTGCCAAGTACCCTGCCATGTGTTTTTTTGCTGAATATCTTAAGCATGAAAATGTAGAAGTGGAAGTGCATTGCTACGATGTAATTACTCTTTAATTTTTTTTAGTACCGTTTTAAAATTAAATTAAATTATCTTGGTAATCTGTGTAATGCTTTCACCATTCGGTCCAACTATTCTGTGTTTTGACCAAGATCGGTATTCACTATTCGGCACATTTAGCATTATTCGGCACCATTCGGGGTATGGGGCCATTCTGTGTTTAGACGCACCTATGAGATTTGGACCATTTGGGAACAAACCAAAGCCTACAGTGCTCGAAGAAGATACGGTAGTATAAATAATGTTTGTACAGCGTTCTGAGCTCCAGGGGGGTGCAAAGGGAATAAAGCTAGAGGGCTTAAATTCTAATAATTTAATGTTCATAGTAAGTTAATTGTTATTATTGGTAGTAATATTACTCAGTCAGGTGCAACACCTTCACTTCAGCATTGATCTTTTTTAACTAGTCTTGAACCAATCGAGTTAGTTTGGTCAATTTAAATTGGTCAAAGGTGTAGCTCTAATCACTGAGTCAACAGACTCTATGAATGAATCAAATCTCAAGTTCTGCGAATGATTGTCGGTTTCAGACATCATTCTCAACACAAGTCACAACACTTTCAACAGTCAAATTCCGGCCAATTTAACATTACACCTCTCAACAATGTAAAATTTAAAGTCAAAAGCTATTTTCCGCACAACACCCACCGCAAATGAACATTCTTGTCCATTCAAAACCTTGACAGAAATACGCATTTTGATGGGTTACTGATGTCTACTAAACACCTCCAAATCTGTGTGAAGATGACAACAAACGGAAGTTGATTGCAGTATGGTATGAGTTGTTTCCCCTCTCTCTCTCTCTCTCCTGTAGTGATTGTCAATAAATATAAAAAATTATGTGCGCGCGCGCGCGCGCGTGTCAGTGTGTGTGTGTGTGTGTGTGTGCATGCGTGCGCGCGCGCGTGTGTGCGCGCGCGCGTGTGTGTGTGTGTGTGTGTAACACTTGTGCGTGCGCCAGATTGCGCGCGATGTGTGTGTTGTGTGTGTGTGTGGGGTGTAAAACTAGTGTGCCCACTGTTGCTCGCTTCTTCGTTGCATCACGGACTAACACTTGTATGCATTTCTACTCAAGCCAGATTGGATATATACTGACCGGCAAAATGATTGCTCGTCTTTGGACCCTTTCTAATGCTGCCGATTGCCTTTTTAAAAACGGACTCCAAACCTGATTTCCATACTCTAGATGAGGTCTGACCAAACTTTTATATAGTTTTAAAAATACTATATTATCTAACCCAATAAAACTTCTTCTAATTAGGCCCAGCATTTTGTTGCCTTTACCAATAGCCGTATTAATGTGGTTATCAAATGTTAATCCAGAGTCAAAGATGACTCCAAGATCCTTTTCCTCTTTGCAAGTTTTTAGAATATGTTTGTCGGTACCATGTGAGATTCCATAATTGCAACTTGGATTATTCTTTCCTAAATGCATCACCTTACATTTACTATCATTAAAAATAATAAAATACAAATTCCATTTCTCTGTCCAGTTTATTAGTCTGTCAATGTCATGTTGAATTGTTTTAGAATGTTTTGAAGTATTGTATATTTTAGTATATGCAAATTAAAAAAATCTGTCATTTGGACTTTGCCGTAGTGTGTGGAACTTGATTACTAAAGAAAACTTCGGGACTTCCCTGGTATTGCAGGATCTTTATTAGATTTATTAATGTCCCATATGCCTGTTCCAGGCAGGAGGACGTTAAATGAACACATTATGAAAGTGTGTGTTTTGTTCTGCCTCGCGAAAGCAAACCCCGTGAAATATGAGATGAGTATTATATTGTTAATGAACACCTACCTTCCTAGCGGACGAGGTGGCCGAGTGGTTAAGGCGATGGACTGCTAATCCATTGGGGTCTCCCCGCGTGGGTTCGAATCCCATCCTCGTCGATTTTTTTTTTTTCAAACAAGCACACAACCAACAACAACACGATTGCTTGGAGTCAAAGCGGACTATCTTTAAAAAAAAAAAAAAGGACTGCTAAAATATAGAAAGCAAAACCCCCTTTTTATATTTCTGTAGTCATTGTTTGATACAAGTTATTAGTTTTTGTAACAAATCCAATAATACGTCAATGGACTATCTAAAGAGTGTCCGTTTTGACTCCAAGCCATCGAGTTACAATGCACACATCAAAATCTGTGTTTTTCTTGTTATTTTATTAACGTCTTTCTTTTCACTTTTAACCAAAGCAAGCAGATAAGCTAAAATGGCAAATCTGAAGTCATGGGCAGTATCTAGGTCAGGTAGTAAGGATATTAGGCCTCGCGGCCTCTTCACTGTCCTGTCATATTTGTTTGAACTTTTGCACAGCTGAGAGGTTTTTATATTTTGTTTTCGGCAAATCTGCCTTTCAGTCATGCTCATATTGTAGTTTTGATAATTATGTTGGTGTATTTATCAAGGAGGATTTTGAATTGTGTTAGATTCTGTGCTCGTTTAATATGTGCAGGAAGAGTATTCCAAAACTAGGCAGCCTATCATTAAAATAAAATAAAAATTAAATTCTGCAAAGTTTCTTTAAGATTGGTTTAGTAGTTTAGACGCTGTGAAGTTGAAGAAAGAAACTGTCACTGATACACATACATCACAGAGAGACACTGACGACACGGAAACACATAGGCTACCCCTCGTTCCTATTCCCGTTCTTATGCTCGGTGTCCATCTGTGTTCTACCGAGGACCCAGCATGTTTGACAATCGTGTGACAGGTAGCACACGCCTTGTTGCTTTTGATTCAGTTGTTGCTGACAGGTTATACACACAAGCAGGTCTGTTTCTTTTTGTCTCTCTTCCCCAAGACACAAACAACATGGACGACAGCAGACCAAATGCGTACACAACGCACGCCAGTCGGTGTGAATGACATGGCAGCAGGTGTGAGAAAACACAGAATGAAACAAAACAGACGCTTTGTATTAGCCAGCATACCGAGCCTTACAGAAATGGGAGTACGCAAAAGCACAAACTTGCCAGTAGTGTAACTTCACGGCTACAAAAGGACCAAGCTGATGCCATTCTCATGCATGTCATTAATACACATCTGTATTGTTAAAAATTCGGGACTTTCCTGGTGTTGCACTGCCTCCGGGCATTGCCTCCAGGATCGTTCCCACCATCTTAGTTTATGTCCCATAATTATGTGTCTGTTCCAGACCGGATGGCGATAAGAATTTCATCATCAACCATTCTCACGTACACACAGGCCTAGTTTTCTTGTGTTATGAAAAAGTCAAAAATATGCGAGAAGCCAATCTTGGGCAAAGATACTGATTTTAAGTCCCTCATGGTCTCCAATTCTTCATTAATCAAACCGCAAAGAATCTATTTTATTATCCACGTAAGAAATATACAAGTATATATTTCTTTTGCTGACATATTCAGTTCATTCATGGCACAGAGCTTCCAGCAAAAGAAAGGAATGCCAATACATTTTTTGGCCTACCTATACGTGCAAACGCACACGCACGCACACGCGCACACACACACACACACACACACACACACACACACACACATTACACACACAGGCGCGCGCGCGCGCGCGCAGAGAGAGAGCACACTTAGAGAGAGAGAGAGAGAGAGAGAGAGAGAGAGAGAGAGAGAGAGAGAGAGAGAGAGAGAGAGAGAGAGAGAGAGAGAGAGAGAGAGAGAGAGAGAGAGAGAGAGAGAGAGAGCAGCAGAATCTTCAACGTGATGAAGTTGGCTGCCTAAGGAGAAGAAGAAGAAGAAGAAGAGAGAGAGAGAGAGAGAGAGAGAGAGAGAGAGAGAGAGAGAGAGAGAGAGAGAGAGAGAGAGAGAGAGAGAGAGAGAGAGAGAGAGAGAGAGAGAGAGAGAGAGAAACATTTGAAACATTTGAAACATTTGTTTATTGAGGGAAAAGAATAAGCACACAATGGGCTTGTTTACATCTTGCCCTCGAAACAAAAGAAGAAAAGCATGATTAAACTTCAATTAATGAACAAAAGCAACAAGGGGAAAAAAAAAAAAAAAAAAAAAAAAAAAAAACCCAACAACTACACATTCATACACCCATCCACCCTCCCCCCACCAACCTCGCACACAGCACAGTAATCATATGAACTAATATAAATTGAATTCACAAGAATCAGGAAATACATTGTGGAGGAAGAAGAAGAAAAAAAAATCAATCTAAACAAATGTAATGAGTATGACATCATCAAAACACAAGGAATTACTTTCTTCCTCCTCCCCCCCCCCCCCCCCCCCCTTAAAGTGAACAAAAAACAAGCAACAACAAAAACCTCATGTTTAGAAACAAGAGAGAGAGAGGGAGGGGGAGGGAGAGAGAGAGAGAGAGAGAGAGAGAGAGAGAGAGAGAGAGAGAGAGAGAGAGAGAGAGAGAGAGAGAGAGAGAGAGAGATGAGAGATGAACACATATTTTAGTGTTTCCGTCCTGCAACATTCGTACAAATAATAACAAACCAACAATCCAAGGCGTGATTTCCCCCAACGTTTTGGTGGTACATACCTTCTTCCAGGGGTCTGTTTATTCTGAACAAGTAATTGTTACCTATGTAGGGGAAGACGGGGTAAAAAGCGCATGGGCGGGTAAGAAGCCCACCCCAATTATCTCATGAAATGAAGCAAATTTCAGTCTCATTTTGCCCATGAGACGAGCGTTAATGTCTAGCATTCGTCTCATGGGCAAATTTGACTGAAATTTTCTTTATTTCATGAGATAATTGGGGTGGGCTTCTTACCCGCCCATGCGCTTTTTACCCCGTCTTCCCCTAACCAAAACTCTCTTGGGAGGGTGGGGGTGGGGAAGCAGGCAATAACAAAACAATGCAACTTATTTTGAGGATAGCATAATGCACAACATTCACAAGACAGGGAAGCCATACTAAAAAGGCAATACATTTCATTCATAGTTGGGTTTTTACTCACGATAAGGCTTGTACCACTGGTTGACATTAACCTGTAGAAAGGGACAATAGTAAATGGGAGCTGTACTATATATGATTTTCTTCAGTATTGCAATATCATGGTACAGCTTAGTCTTTCGTGGAAGACTATGACTCTCTAACTAGGGGGCATTTGCACTGGCCGCTATAGTTCTGCAGTCAATAGAATTGGTTGGCCTTTGGGGACCTTCCCCAACGCCAACTCAGTCTCGTCCTCCTCAAATGCCTTTGGCCGAGAGAGTGGGGATGTACCCTGGGCAAGGCTATTCTCCATTATAAACAAATTGCAGCCCAGCCCGTCAGAAGATTCTGCTATCACAATGATTTTTAAAGACACACTGACGCACCACGATTAAGTCCCTTGGTGCTTTTTTCTGGGTAGCTGTGACCCACATATAAATGCCAAATGCCCCCAACTCCAAATTGAGGTTGCTCTTTTAGTTTCGTTTTTATTTTGTGGATATTTGTATGGGAGTCAAGAGCGGGAAAGGTGGACAAACAAACGCTCACACAGCATAAATCTGTGGCCGAAATAATCAAGAATTGCTAGACAGAATAATAAATTAAATTTATGGCTTGGAGTCAAAACGGACCATCTTTGGATAGTCCATTGACGTATTATTGAACCTATTACAAAAACTAATAACTTGTATCAAACAATGACTGCAGAAATATATAAAGGGAGGTATGCTTTTTATATTTCTGCAGTCTCTTTTTTTATACAAGTTATTAGTTTTCGTATTAAGTTCAATAATATGTCAATGGACTATCTAAAGATAGTCCGTTTTGACTCCAAGCCATCGAGATGATGTTCAAGGCTGATGATGAAATAACACAACATTAACAAGAAAATCATCACCGCAAGCAGACATAATACGATGTCGCGTCCCCTATTCCTATGAGGTTGCTTACTAATACCTCTTTCCATTGGCAATGGCAAATGACGCTGTGTGACGTATTCCGCCCCAATTGTGGCTGGGAAAATTGGACTGACTGCCTCGACAGCAGCGATCACCGTGTCTGTTACGTACTTCGACTTCACCTGCACATGGGCTAGGGGGTAGGTTATTATTCTACCATCTGCAACAATGAATCTGACAGACCTCCCCGTGTAGTCTTCCTCCCTGACGAGGCCGGAGTTTACCAGGAGCCCCCCTGTAAAGCCCGTGTCAAGGAGGCATTGCACCTCAACTCCGTTGATCAAGGCCATTGTCGTGGGGCGAATGATTTCAAAGTTATGTTCTACGCATATTGGACAGAGACATTTCCTGTCAGCTTTATCCTCCTCTTCGGTCCACAACTGAATTTCGTCATCTGGAACCATGAATGGTGATGATGAATATGTCGTCTGTGGTCTTTGACATGACTGGTCTTTATCCTGCTTGGCATCTTTATATTCCTTGCCAGTCCCCAAAAGAGGGTCACATGTTCCGTCATCTGGAGCTGAGGATGATGATGGTGAATCTGTCGTCTTTGGTCTTTGATATGGCCGGTCTTTACCTTCCTTGTCAGCCCCCAAAAGAGGGTCACGTGTTCCGTCATCTGGAGCTGAGGATGATGATGGTGAATCTGTCGTCTTTGGTCTTTGATATGGCCGGTCTTTACCTTCCTTGTCAGCCCCCAAAAGAAGGTCACGTGTTCCGTCATCCGGAGCTGAGGATGGTGATGTTGAATCTGTCGTCTGTGGTCTTTGACATGGCTGGTCTTTATCCTGCTTGGCATTCTTACCTTCCTTGTCAGTCCCCAAAAGAGGGTCACATGCTTCGTCCTCTGGAACCGAGGATGATGACGATGAAGATGGCCTCTGTGGTCTTTGAATTGGTCTTTGGTTACTACATCCATCGTCAGTCCCCAAAAGAGGGTTACACGTTTCGTCCTTCTCTGGAACTGTGGATGATGATGAAGGTGTCTGTGTTATTTGAGATGGCCTGTCTTGATCCTCCTTGGTATCTTTACCTTCCTGGTCAGTGACCTCCAAAAGAGGGTCACATGTTTCGTCCTCTGCAGCACAGGATGATGGTGATGATGTAGAGGTCCTCTGTGGTCTAACAGATGGCTGGTCCATGTTGTCCATTGTGTCCCCGGGCTCTAATTCATGGACTGAAAAAGGTCGGGAAAACACATACCTCTTATGAGTTAGGCTTAGCTTTTGCAAATGTTACACATGTAAAATGACACCCTATCCACACTTTGCAAAGAAAAACGAGCAAAACTTGGAAATACTGTACTCACAAAGTTCATATCTTAGCTCTGACAAATGACAACTCGCTTGTAATGATTTTAAAGCCAGCTGACCATCAAAGGGCTACGAAATTTATGTATCTGAATGGCATGTCAGATATATAAATTCATTTACTTCAAGTGGCAAAGGAATGTCTGCCACAGAAAAGAGGCACAGAGAAAAACATAACGTCCTTGGTGGATCAGGTAGAAAGTAAAATATAAAAAACTAAACTAAAAATAGGGCTAAAGGAGATTGTTTTTGCAAGAAACAAATAATCAGTTTTTGTTAAGTAAATTTACAACACCAGTAAATTTACAAATTTCCAGGAAATGTTTGTACCTTTTTTTCAGCAAACAATTAAAAAATGCCCTATAGCTTAATGTGTTTTGAAAGGCCAAACAATTTTTTTATTTGCTGAAAAAAAAACCTTTTGACAGAAACGATTCATTTGTGGTATGAATAGGGGAGCTGGATTGAAGGAATAAAAAGGATTATCGAGATGGAAGGCCAAAACTGGAGTTGGAAGGCTAATGAATACCAGCCCAGAGAAGAGACACTGCACTGCTGCTGAGTCACCTCCGTGGAGTTCGGTGGAGTCTGTTCTGAGCTAACATACGCAGGTCACCACCTACTAAGCCCCCTACTGACGACACTGTCTTAGTCGCGGAGGCAGCGTGAGTGAGGTCCTCCTCCAAGGGCGCCACCACATCCGTCCACCGACAGCTCCCTAGAACATACTAATCCCCATGACTTTGACCCGAACGCATCAAGGGCATAAACTGGATTGGTAATCGAAACTGAGGTCACCGACCATGAGAGCAGGGCCTGCAAGGCCACCGAATTTGAGACATTT
>CM065687.1:15113837-15143837 GCA_017654935.2 Phymorhynchus buccinoides | reverse complement strand
GGCCCGTACCTAGATCCTGGACGATTACAGGGTGTTTGACGAAAGTGGGGGGGGGGCTGGGGTTGGGTTTGGTTTCTGAAAGTTCTATTTGATGGTTTTTTGTTTGCTGGCTGTGAAATTTGGTTGTTGTTGTTGTTGTTGGATTTCAGTGAGTCCAAATCAGTAGTGTCTGTCTGCATGTTGCTTGCACTGTGAACAGTGTCAATGGAGTCGGATCTCCTGACAGGGGTCGTGACCGGGGTCACGACCTTGCTGTCAGGGTCCCCTGCTTGATCTGGCTGTGAAGCGTGACCAGTGGAGGGGAGAGAGCAAGCGCCCTCGCCCTCCATGGTCCCGAGCTCTTCTCTCGTCTTTTTTGGTTCAGGATGAATTTTGGGGGGACTGGCTTCGAATTCGGATTCAGATCCAGTTCTCCTGAGTCGCTTTCTAGAGGGGGTGAAGAGTAGGAAAACGTCTTCAGTGTTGGATTTTGTGGGTGTTTGTAACACGTCAATGTAGATTTCTTTGTTTGGGCTGGGTGACTGGGGGGTCTCCCTGACTATTTGGGGGTCGGGGGGGTCGCCCCCCCGTCTTTCCGCTTTTGCTCATTTGTACGTTTTTAATCTATGTAGAAAAAATGAAAAACACAGAAGAAAATCATAAAGGGGAAAAAATTTGTTAGAGAAATGTAAATCAAGAAAGGTAGAAGGGTGCCACCCCGGAACGAGAGGAACTACACTATTATTTCTAAGGCTGGTTATGAAAAAGTGAGGCCTAAGAATGAACTTAGGACTCGGTCTAGCCCGAGGTTTCTATGTACTCACTCGAGACTCAAAACAACAGGAGGAGAGGGCCCGAGATCGAGGAGGAGCCTCGCGAATTGTAGGCGTGGTGTTGTTGTGGTGCCGTCCTTTCTTCCCAGTTGTAGTGGTGGCTCCCTTTGTTTTGAAGCGAAGCGAAGAGGTGCGCAGATAGACCGAGGTCTATTGGTAGCTGCGTGTAGAAGTCTTCCTTTCTTCTTGAGCTGTATAGTAGCTCGTTGTCGACGAATTCTCGCTCAGTTGATTTTCTTCTTCCCTTCTTTTTCCTGCGTGCTGCGTGCTGCGATGTGATCGCTACGGCGGCCAGACCAGAAGTGTGTGAAAAAGTGAAAGAAAGAAAGAAAGTAAGTAAGAACTGTACATGTACGTGTAAGGCCGGTGTCATGAGAAATAAGTACCTACCGTGAAATAAGTACCCTTCAAAAGCGCCCTAGAACCATTCTTTTTGTGATAAATAAGTCAACTATTATTTTAAATATTGATACTTAAGTGCTCAATCTACACGGATAGAAGCAAGTAATAGAGCAGGAGGGTGTAAATCTACATCTTCGCAGATAAATCGATGTACAAAGCCATGCCACTTAGTTTCGTATTTTTCAAAATGGCGGACGATAGAAACAACCACCCGTGCAAGCAAAAATAAATAATAATAAATATTAGAAAAATATCCCTGACTTCTCAGTATTTAATGATGACTCTTCTGTTCTTCCTACATGCCACAAGACGCCTCTGAATGTATTTAGGGGCGAGTCTTTCCCACTACTAAGCAGCAAACAATTTGAATGATGAAAAGAGTATTTATTTCATGGATTAAATATTTTATGCAACACCGGATGTCAGTCAACACCCTTTACAAAGACGAACAAGTCGCGATTTGTATGACTTTAGTTAGGCAATGACCCTATTAGGCAATGACCTAATTCAGTCACGATCTCATTGGTTGGCTTTTTAACAACAATGCGGGTTTTGAACCAATAGTTTGGTTTCGTTTTTGGTATATAGGCCTACTGTTGTCGACTTTCGAATTCTTTTTTTTTTCTCCATACTTTCTTATTCTTTTTCTTCTTTCATTCTTTGTTCTCAGTCATTCTTTTCTTTTCTTTCTCACCTTTAATCTCGCTACACCCCCTTCCCCTTCATCACCCCCAATCTAATCTGTGTCCACGTTGACCAACAATCACGTGGTTGTTAACTGGAGCATGGACTGTACACTTTTTAAAGGTGTCAGTCATTTCGACTCTTCCCCTTTTGCCTTATTTCGAGCGTGCGCGTGCATATCTTATTCTGTGCGTGTCTTTACATCATTTTACGCCCTCTGCGGTCTTTCGACCATGTGGGGCATTTTTAAATACAAAGATGCTGAGAACGTCGCGTATCGGCTTTCGCCATGTACGACGGGCTGAACAAACCAACCAGGGTATAAACAAAAATGTATGTTCCTGAATCACTGTCTTAGCCAAAAGGCCGAGAAGCGATCAGAAAGTTTGTCCGTGTGTACACGTGAGAGAAAGTTTTGCTTTACGTCCTCCCGGAATTAACCATGTGGGACATGTGTGCACGAAGAAAAAATTGTGTTTTACGTCCTCTCGGTCATAGACACATATGGGACATTTGTAAATACAAAGATGGTGGGAACAATACTGGCTGCAATGCCCGGAGGCAGTGCAACACCAGTAAAGTCCCGAGTTTTTATCAATATACATGTAGATATGTGTAGCGGTAACCACGCCTCGGATAAACCTCATCGGCTATGGTATCGCCACAATGGGATAATGATAATCAATCAATTGTGTGCACGTGTCATGAGTTCTCCTTTTATACATCCAGTTCTACAAGAACGGGAACAGAGCCTAGGTCAGGTCAGGTCAGGTAGGACGACTGGGCCTCGCGGCCTCTCAAGCGTCTTTTCTCTTGATTGGATTTCTTTTTTAAAATTCAATTGGCACAGCTGTGCCTAGGCTATATCGAATTAGAAATACGGCCTTCGCATTTTTATTATGTGCGTAGGCCTGTGTGCAGGCCTTATAAATTGTATGTGACAACTTTTTGTTGGATCCTCTAGAGCCGAAACAACTGAATCAATCTTTATGAAAACCGGTACAATCGTACCTGATGCTCCGAAAACGATGCCCATTGTGTGAGTTCAATTAATTATTCTTTCTTTTTTTAAACAGCGAAAACTGTATTCTTTATTTTAAAGATCGTGGTACAGTGGAACCTCCCTTTTAAGACTCCTCGCGGACGCGAGCTGGCTGGGTCACTAAAACTCAAACACCCCTATGTCCATGCAGCATAGCTTAGGCCCTTTATCAGATGGAACTGACCCACCTTTTTCAATCTTTTTTTTTCTCCTGAGGGTGCCAGAATGATCAATTAAATGATCATGGGCCCCAAAGAGCAGAAGAGACCTTGAAAAAACATCCAAAATTAGGTGGGAGGGAGTTATAATGGGGGTGGGGTGGGTTATTTTAATACTTACAAAGGGCAACATGTCTCATAGAAGTAGGTCTTAAGTGGGAGGGAGTTGTAATTGTGGGGTGGGTATATTGGGGGTGTAAATTCAATACTTACAAAGGGCAATATGTCTCATAGAAGTAGGTCTTAAGTGGGAGGGAGTTGTAATTGTGGGGTGGGGTGGTGTAAATTCAATACTTACAAAGGGCAATATGTCTCATGGAAGTAGGTCTTAAGTGGGAGGGAGTTGTAATTGTGGGGTGGGTATATGGGGGGTGTAAATTCAATATTTACAAAGGGCAATATGTCTCATATAAGTAGGTCTTAAGTGGGAGGGAGTTGTAATTGTGGGGTGGGTATATGGGGGGTGTAAATTCAATATTTAAAAAGGGCAATATGTCTCATATAAGTAGGTCTTAAGTGGGAGGGAGTTGTAATTGTGGGGTGGGTATATGGGGGGTGTAAATTCAATATTTACAAAGGGCAATGTCTCATAGAAGTAGGTCTTAAGTGGGAGGGAGTTGTAATTGTGGGGTGGGTATATGGGGGGTGTAAATTCAATATTTACAAAGGGCAATATGTCTCATAGAAGTAGGTCGTAAGTGGGAGGGAGTTGTAATTGTGGGGTGGGTATATGGGGGGTGTAAATTCAATATTTACAAAGGGCAATATGTCTCATAGAAGTAGGTCTTAAGTGGGAGGGAGTTGTAATTGTGGGGTGGGTATATGGGGGGTGTAAATTCAATATTTACAAAGGGCAATATGTCTCATAGAAGTAGGTCGTAAGTGGGAGGGAGTTGTAATTGTGGGGTGGGTATATGGGGGGTGTAAATTCAATACTTACAAAGGGCAATATGTCTCATAGAAGTAGGTCGTAAGTGGGAGGGAGTTGTAATTGTGGGGTGGGTATATGGGGGGTGTAAATTCAATATTTACAAAGGGCAATATGTCTCATAGAAGTAGGTCTTAAGTGGGAGGGAGTTGTAATGGTGGGGTGGGTATATGGGGGGTGTAAATTCAATACTTACAAAGGGCAATATGTCTCATAGAAGTAGGTCTTAAGTGGGAGGGAGTTGTAATGGTGGGGTGGGTATATGGGGGGTGTAAATTCAATATTTACAAAGGGCAATATGTCTCATAGAAGTAGGTCTTAAGTGGGAGGGAGTTGTAATTGTGGGGTGGGTATATGGGGGGTGTAAATTCAATATTTACAAAGGGCAATATGTCTCATAGAAGTAGGTCTTAAGTGGGAGGGAGTTGTAATTGTGGGGTGGGTATATGGGGGGGTGTAAATTCAATATTTACAAAGGGCAATATGTCTCATAGAAGTAGGTCTTAAGTGGGAGGGAGTTGTAATGGTGGGGTGGGTATATGGGGGGTGTAAATTCAATACTTACAAAGGGCAATATGTCTCATAGAAGTAGGTCTTAAGTGGGAGGGAGTTGTAATGGTGGGGTGGGTATATGGGGGGTGTAAATTCAATATTTACAAAGGGCAATGTCTCAGAGAAGTAGGTCTTAAGTGGGAGGGAGTCTCGACCATTTAGACTTCACGTCCAAAAAGGACACATAATTATGAGACATTAATACAGATGGGGGGAAGAAGGGGGAGGGGGTCTAAAGGGAGGGAGTCTTATAGGGAGGGTCTTATAAGGGAGGTTCCACTGTATAAATCTGGGTGGACATTGGTGAGTGAAAGTCTTAGTATGGTATGCTATGTATGGCCATGGCATAGTATGGTATGGTTTGGTATTATTTTCTAATCACAGATTGTCTATTATGAAGGTATGTCTGCGTGTATAATAATAATAATAATAATAATTATTATTATTATTATTATTATTATAAAGACATTTATAGAGCGCACATAATTTCTAAACGAACTACTCATGGCGCTTAATAAAACTAAAATTCACTAAAACAATGAATATGCATGAGATCTTTTTGTCGGATCCTCAATCGATCCAAGCCAAAACTTCTGAAGCATGAGGACTTTTTTCGGCAAATGTTACCACTACGCCTCTGATCGTATTCCTGCGCAGGTAAGCTGGTTCAATTGAAGGGACAGAGCTTTGAATGAGCAGCTTAGAACGCACATTTCACCGCCACGGGCTTAGCGCGTGATATTCTTAGTTGGGGGTAGAGAGAGAGAGAGAGAGAGAGAGAGAGAGAGAGAGAGAGAGAGAGAGAGAGAGAGAGAGAGAGAGAGAGAGAGGTTAGTCCCTCAATCTCTCTCTCACTACCCCCAACTAAGAATAGCACGCATTAAGCCCCTACTGGTTTGATTGCCCTGGCGGTGAAATCAGTGTCCTAAGTTGACCATTGACTCATTCACAAGTGCGAAGCTAAAATTTATCATAGGAAATTTATACTAGGAAGCAACACTCAGCTTTGCTCGACTAAGGGGTAGGCTTAGTTGTGATGCGCACGCCATGGCTGTGTGCATGTTTATGATAGTTAATATTTTAGTAGATTATTAATGTGTGAAGCGCCGTGAGCTCAAGAGAGAAAGGGCGCTCTAAAAATGTTAGTTATTATATTATCAATATAAGAATTCATTTAAGACTTGAAACTGTTAAACTGTTCGTTAATATCAAGGTCAAATATATATATATTGTGCGTGTGTGTGTGTGCGTGTGTGTACGTGTGTGTGTGTTTGCTGTTTTGTTGTGTTTTTTGTTTGTTTGTTTGTTGCAGTTGCTTGAAGAAAGTGTTGTGTTTCTGTATTTTTATAGCAAATTTCAATAAGATTGAAGTATTATTCAGCAAATTTCAATAAAACTGAATTTAAGAAAAACTGTTAACAAAAAGAGAAAAAATAGGCAAATTATATCTTTGAAGACTGTAGAAAATTATATTGTGTGGCAAGAGTATTTTGATGAATTAGTTGTAGTAATTCATTCACACACACACACACACACACTCTTATATACACACACACACTCTTATACACATATATACCCTCACACAAACATACATACAAATGAATGAATGAATGGAGAGAAAAAAAGTAAATAAGTCAACAAATGAATAAATGTTGAAATATCACCCCACTCCCTTCCCCTAAAAGAAAGGAGCAACAAAACGTGTGCGCCACACTCGCATAACAAAAGTTGTTAACCATTCAAGCCAGAAGAAAACAGAATTCAAAACAACACCTCGTAATGGTCGACTTATGGCGATTATTTGACCGCCAGGGGGCAGTCAATCCACTAGGGGCTTATCACGCGATTTTCTTAGTTGGGTGTAGTGAGAGAGAGAGAGAGAGAGAGGGTTGGTCTCCTCCCTATCTCTCTCTCTCTTTCTTTATCCCCAACTAAGAATATAGAGGATTAGCCCCACTCAAGCGTTATGCCCCCTGGTGGTCAAAAAAGCCCGCTAAGTCGCTCATTCTTTTGAAAAAGGAGCAAAAGGCAAATGGTACTTTCTTTGTTGATCTTTATTTATATCTTCAAAATGCATCATCAACTCAGCACCCATGCTTTTAAGCAATGAAAGACATAGACATGACTGCCAAGGCAATAACCATGAGAGAGAGAGAGAGAGAGAGAGAGAGAGAGAGAGAGAGAGAGAGAGAGAGAGAGAGAGAGAGAGAGAGAGAATGTGTGTATGTGCATCATTGTATGTATATTATGAGGGTGTTTAATATTTTGTATAACTATCTCTCTCACTTTCTGAGAAAGTTTCTCTCTCTCAATGCACACTCTCTCTCTCTCTCTCTCTCTGTATGTATCTCGTGCATATGTTTGTGAGTGCACATGTTAATAAGAGTGCAAAAATATGTATGTGTCTTACATCTCATAAAATAAAAAATAGATATTTTGGAGAAAACACACACACACACAAAAAACCCTAACAATCAACAGTACTATTTAATGAAACAATCATACCATGCAAATGTAAAATGCTGACAAAGGCAATTTTGACAATCAAATGTAAAAATTGAGTAAAATATTGACAGGTACCTTTTTCTCAAGTGCCAACGTCTTAAAGATGAAATAAAAATGATGAATATCTATTTCACTTTTCTCTGGTCAACCCTTCATGATTCAGCTAACAAGTACAGAAGAAAACAAACAAAACATACAGCCAGTCATTTGTAAACTTATGGGTTTAATTCTTCACAAACAAAAATTAATGACTATTTTTTTAATGTTAACTTTCCATTAACAATTCAATGTTTTTCATTTTTCTCGACATTAGTAGCAAACTAACGGTAGAATATGTTTGAATAAAAATGGGTGCCTTTTCTTCAATACAAAATAAACACTGACCAGATACAAACAAAATGTCAAACATCAATATCAATAGACAAATTGTGCTGGTGCATCTTTTAAACAGGATAATGCTATACAGTAATATATAATACTAGCAATCCTGCTCACTACGCTTCGCACACACACACACTCTGTTCTCTCTTTCGCCTCCCCCCTCTTTTAATTAAAGTTTATGATACAAGGGAAGTAACCAGTGAAAACCAGTCCAGCCAGTCATTCCCTAATTACTACCCTTTAGTTACTACTCCTACTTCTGACCGGTTTTCAAGGTCAAACTCCAAGGTCAAGGTCGCCACGGTTACGATCTTTCTATGGGACCCTCCCTGCACCATAATGCATCACCACACAAAATGTGAAGAGATTCTGTACATTGGTTCATGAGTTATAGGGCGAACAAACAGACAGACAGACACACACAGTTGTTCAAAATATAAGAGGCATACACACAGTAATAATCATGCCATTGCTACCAACTGATACATAGCTGATAGTCTGCAGATCTACTCAGTATTCTTACATCCATTTCTGACTATATATGCAAACTACTACTAGAGATGAAAGAATTGAGTATTGAGATGAACTGAAATTCCTAAACTTTGAAATCATACAAAGACGATACATGCACCATGTATGGGGCATAATTCTCTTTCAGAGAGACTCTGTCCTCTCTGTGTGTGAGTAAAACAGTATGACCGGACTACACACAAGCGTAGACACAAACAGACATGTGCACACACACACAAACACATGCGTAGACACACAAACACACGCATACGCATATACACACATGCGTATGCACACACACACACACACACACACACACACACCAAATAAAATGACATAGTCACAGACACATAACAAATGTTAAGTATAGTGCCTATACTTATTGTGCAAAAAAACACACAACAAAACCTCTCAGATCTTCAGAGCAACACAAGAACAAAAGCAAACCAAAACAAAACAATCAAACATACAAACAGTAATCTTCTCAAAATACTGAAAAAAAGCCAAACCCGATTTTCAGTGTTCTTTTCCTTGGGTTAGAAGAAAACCATTTCTGTGTCAAATCCTACATCACCGTCACACCATTTTCACAATCAGATAATTATGCACATGTGTTTATTTAATATTATTTAATGATGCAAAACTCTCTCAAATAATGGGCTGCAATGGAAAGAACAAACATTAACATTATTTTCAGTGATGATTTTATGAGCATCTTCGGAAATGAAATGATGAATGCTAGAAAAATATGAAATTTCGAATTCTACGCTATTTTGATTAATGACCATAACACAAATACTGAGGCAAATTCACGCAAAGGAATGCAACCAGCAAGATAAATTAAAATATTTCTGCTTAATAGACGATTTTCGGGGGGGGGGAAAAAGAAGGAGAAAGCACTTTGAGAAAATTAGAGTTGATTAGAGGATGCCAGTCAGCGACTTGCAAACATTTTTTGAAAAAATAAGGGGTGGCCAGTGGCTACAAACCTGATGGTAGAGTAACGTCCCCTGTTTGACCGATAGATTTAGGCAAGATCACCCCCACACCTTGAAATTACTCCCCTTAATTATTTCCGAACAATTCCTATTTATCACTTGATTTGCCAAAACATAATCATCAGATGGTGATTTACAAAACCGACAACAACAAAAAAGCAAAGGAGAAAGGAAAGTGTGTGTGTTGTCTGTGTGTTTGTGTTTGAAATTTCTGTGTTTGTGTTTGTGCAGGAGGGGAGGGGGGAGGGGGGGGGGGGGGTAAGGATAAGGTGTAGTGGGAGAGAAAACATTAAATGATTAACGGTAACATTTTGCTTCCCTCAGTTAACGCACACGCATGCATTAAGCAGGAACATGTTTTATGCACAAACGCAATAGCCCTTGAACACAAACAAACAAGCAGATTTAAATTTAAAACAAACAACAACAAAAAACCACAGAAACCGAAGCGAGACTGCAAAAGTCTGTCCCTAAGCTTAACAATTTAGCAGAAACAAAAATCAAAGAAACAGGACATTAGTAATATCAGTAACATCAGCATCTTCAAGTACCATAATATCAGCTTGCGTCTTCATCACAGTCAAAATCGCTTAAGTCAAAATTGAAATTTTATTTTGAGATGGCCAATATTTTGAGTTAAAAGACTTTTCAACACAGAGATTATTATACTGGGACCCAAAAATCATTGCGAGTTATCCAGTGTTTTTGAGTTATCAGAATAATTCCACTGTATTCAGCATTCTTGTATCTGGCTCAGAATCCACAGACACACAGTGACAAGAGTACTATTTTCATATTCAATTTGATTTCACCCAAAGAAATCCCAAAGAAAGACATTTTAATTGTGATAAAAGTGATGCACACCAAAACATTAGAGGGATAGTAAAGCAGTAGAAGCACATAATTTACAGATTAAACATTGTAATTTTCCAAGGCAAGCCTACCATTTTCCCAGTCTCTCTGACAGTACTTCTATGCCTGAATCTTAACACTGCTTCTTCCAAAACAGAACGTCAACATGTATGAAATGAACGTTCAACTCAGTTTCTTTCATGAACAAAACAAATTTAAGTATTGAATATTTCACTTCTCGAATCATGTATGTTGTTGTTGTTGTTATCGTACCCTGGCTAAAAGACTCCAGGGATCATCCAAAAAGTCGAAGCACTTGAACACTATGGTACAAATGCATCAGCTAGGGATGGGAACACTACGTGTGGGACCGTTTTTGACTACCCCGCCACACTCAGACTTCGGGGGATTTTGGAGACTGATGATGTTATGCTAGGAGCTTGTCATGGCTAAAGACAACCCCTGCATAACTATGCATAGCATAAAAACATTTTGATGTAGCCTTGGTGTTCTAGCCTATGTAAATTGGTCTGGCATAGCCTTAAGCCAAGACAGAGCCATGTATAAACATGCATGCATATGTACATGTACTTGCACACCACACATGCACATCCACGCACATATTTTTTACAATAACAAATATATATCTGTACATCATACATGCCACTGACATGATTTTGCCACAACAAGATCCACTTCATTAGGGCATTAAGCAAGCGTTTGCAGAAATACAATTCTCAAAAATATTCTTAGTCTTTAACCAATACAAGGGTTTTTTTAAATTACAAAGCTGGAAGAAACCATATCATTCCTGCCAAAACCTGTTAAAGACCCCCCCACGCCTTGGGTCATATTCCCTCTTTTGCTAGGAAGATTTCTTAAGATTTCTTACCAGCTATAAGAAGGAAAACACATGAAAACCGTGATTTTGACACGTGACGTGGCGGGTCTTTAAAACTCATAATGCTTGTTCTATGAATCCGTTACATGTTTTCGCTAATATATTTACAACAAAATTCTTTGAATATGATGACCACCCCCCCCCCCACACCAATCAAAAGGAGACAAGGTCTACTGCTGTGATCAAACTATTAAGAATGGGTACATATTTTGCATCAACTTCCTGCATTCCTGTTTTATAAATCATGCACCAAGAGATGCAGATCAAGGATATATCTTATACTCTGCTGACATTTCTTTAAGCGTCGACTAGATAGACATTGAGCATAGAAGTATGTATTTTAAATTTGAACAGAATATTTGACTACTATTACCACCACCACCACCACCACTACAACCACTCCCATTACTACTACCGTAATATTCGGATTAGAAGGCGATATTTTTTTCCCCAAATTCAATGAGGGCGCCCTATTAGTGAACAAAATCGTGAGAAGAGAGGCAACAATTGCCGTGTTCAGTTCAGTCTACTGTGAGTCAGACATCGAATACTCATGCTAAAATGCTTCAAAATCCATATTATCGTCCGAGATACCGTCCAACAGATGCCATAACCCTTCATTGGATGTAAAAAGCATCATTGTAGAGCTTAAAATGCCATAATTCTATCAGTTTTCATGAAGAATTGTCCAAACACAACAACAGGAAGTCACACAAACAGAAGTTCGATTATTTGAAAGGGGAGCCAACTCTCATTTATGACAGCATGATGGCGGCCGGTAAGCATTTACAGGACGCGTACAGGCTTCAAAGTTTGACTTTCTTTTGTGAGGTGCATATCACCTGATAAACGAGGGCGCCTTTTGCTTTATTTTTTTCAGATTTTTCTTGAAAATTGCCCTATTCGCCTTATACACACCAGCGGCTAATGATCCCAAAAATATGGTAGTTGCAGATCAATTATCATGATCAGATATATAGCTCATCGCAAGTAGCAGCAACCAGTCATGTAACATCTCTTCAATTCATCATGGATTACATGTCTTTCTTGAATAAAATATATTGAGAAAAAATGTGATAGAAAAGTATCACTGTCACTATATATACAATGGCTTGGAGTCAAAACGGACTATCTTTAGATAGTCCATTGACGTATTACTGAACATATTGTGAAAACTAATAACTTGTTTCAAAAAACGACTGCGGAAATATAAAAAGCAAAATCACCATTTCACATTATTTGCAGTCTTTTTTAATACAAGTTGTTAGTTTTTGCAAAAACATCAATAATAAGTCAATGGACTCCCGTTTTGACTCTAAGCCATCAAATTTTTATTTTTTAATTCTCATTATAAACATCTGCTGATGAAAGTGAGATTTCATACATCCTGAAAGTATGCGAAAACAAGCTAACAAACACATTTTGTACAAGATCACACACTATATACAGCTGTACACCATTTTTAGTTTTAAAAAAAAAGAACTTTTTTCCACCATGCAACACCTTAATTGGTTTGTTGAATAAGCGTTTTGGTAATACTATTCTCTCTATTTGAAACAGTTCAGACACAATTTAAACCATGTTCAGTCGTCGGAGAGGACTTTCCTTTCAGCACGGTGACATCTGGGGTTTGTTGAAAATGTTCTCGTAGTGCTGCTGTCTCTTTTTGAAATAGTTGAGCACCGACTCGTCTTGCTCAGTGGGGACAGGGCGACAATGGCCCTCCTCCCTTGCGCCAGAAACCTGCTCCTGCAGAGAACACTGTTCACCGGCACTGCCCTCCGCCATCCCAATAACTACTGCGTGACTTTGGTCCTCGTTCTCTTCAATATTTACGCTTTCAAATTCGGCATTTTCGTCATCGAAATTGTTGTCGTCGTCATCATCATCCATTTCTTCCAAGGCTTTGCTGTAGGCATCAAAGAAGTTTCTTCGCTGCCGCAACAAAGTTTCCTCGTCGCAGATGGAGGTTTGGCTGTCAGCCGAGCCATTCATGTCCCCAGTGGGCGAGGTCAGCCCGCACGGCGTGTCCGTCTGGGAGGCCGTGGCACCGTCGGTTCTGTGAGGAGAGGGCGGGCCCAAAGACTGGGGCGGAACATTAAGCTGAGGCTGGTGCCCCATAGAGGGCGTGCAGGCCTCCAGGGCCTCTCTCTGGGAGCTGACCACGTAGTCCACCTGGCTGACCGGGAAGGGTTCTGGACCAGCCTGGCTCACAGGGAAGGGTTCTGCCACAGCCTGGTTCCTCTCCATCTGCGTCCCCTTCAGGTTGCTGGCCTCGCCTGCCTCGGCACCGTTGGCTGCGTCAAACTGGGTCAGCGCCGCCAGCTTGCGGGGGTCTGAAGCCAGCGCCGCTCCCTCTCTTCTCTGAGGGTCGTCGTCCACCGTCTTCAGGTTGCAGTCGTCAAACAGCCTGAGCTGGGCCAGCTTGGCAGGGTCAGAGGCCAGGTTGTCGCCCGCTGAAGTCACCCGGTGGTGGGTGTGGGGCCGTGTCTCTTCGTCCTGCCCGTGGTGGAAGCCCTGCTGGTCGAACTGTTTGAGGGCGGCCAGTTTCTTGGGGTCGGACTGGAAGCTGTTGGAGTCCTTCTCCTCGGAGGGCCGGTGCAGGTTGTCCCTGTCGAACTGTTCCAGGGCGGCCAGCTTGGCCGGGTCTGAGGCGGGCAGCACCGCAGTGTTGCCTTCTTTGTCCTTGTTGGTCAGACACTGGGACAGGCGGGAGATTCTCCTCCGCTCTTTGTCGCTCTGACTGTCGTAGGCCTGCTGCAGGCGGAAGGCCGGGGGCAGGGCCTGCCCTTCCTGGAAGTAGTTGATAGGGCTGTGGCCACTGGAGGAGGAGGAGCCAGGAGACATACTACTCTGGTTGGTGGATTCGGGCTGAGAGCTTGTTGCCGAGGTAATTGTGAGGTAATTGTCGGGTTTCTTTTCATGACGTGTGGCAGGGTGCTTGTCGGCGGGGCGATCCTTGCTGACGTTGAAGTTGTTGGTGGGTGCAGGGGGGGAGGGCTGTTGGGGTGGCAGGGGGGCAGCGGAGAGGTTGGGGACACTGGCGGCCGCAGAGCTGCAGTGAGACAGGTGGCAGGACCGCTCTGAGCCCGGTAGGCTGTCTGTGCAGCTGTGCCCTGAAACACCACAGCAATTCTTCATTTACGCTAATATTTATACAACATGACATGCTTACATACTGTATTTTACGCACCTGATTATAAAGTGCAACCCCCAAATTTAACACAAAATTCAGATTTTGTTACTTTATTTTCTTACTATATTATAAGGCACACTCAGTCTGGGGGAAAAGTGCCGCCTTATAGACCGTAAAATACAGTACTCTTCTCACAGCTGTCAACCTTTTCAGAATCAAAATCAGGAATCCTGCTGAGGATCCTTTCCAAATAGCGTGAATAAGATGGCACAGCCCTTTCTTTGAAGTTGAAGCAAGTTTTTGTTGTTGCTAACTTAGAGAAGCAAAATGTTCATCTCCTGACAAGTAAACAGGGTGTCACACCAGACAAAACCAAAACCACCACAAGCATCGACCTAAGTATGTCAGCTAACTAACAATATGCATAGAGATATTCGTCTTATTTCAGAATTTGGAAGTTTTCTTTTTTTACATTTAAACATTTTCCAGAATCGTGGCTAGCATAAGAAATGTTATGGAAAACGAGGAATGGTTGGCAGCAATGGGTTTTTTCTGAATTCTTCACAGATTAAAGAAAGCTTTGAAATATCAAATTCACAGGCATATAATTAAAACTTGATTAAAATAAACCATCCCACAAGCACAAACTCACGCGAGTACTTAAAAATGCCATCCCATGTCTATCAAATGTGATTTAACCCTATCGCCGCCGATGTCGCATTTTTGCACCACACTGATTGAACACCCGTGTTACTAAAAGGCATGAAATTAGGATCTGTTATTCAGTGACCTTATGTTGTTCATGTTGGGACATAAGGAAAGGTCTTATTTGATACATGTCACAGAGGGATTCACAGTATTGCAGTGATCTGTCATTCAGTGACCTTATGTTGTTCATGTTGGGACATAAGGAAAGGCCTTATTTGATACATGTCACAGAGGGATTCACAGTATTGCAGTGATCTGTCATTCAGTGACCTTATGTTGTTCATGTTGGGACATAAGGAAAGGCCTTATTTGATACATGTCACAGAGGGATTCACAGTATTGCAGTGATCTGTCATTCAGTGACCTTATGTTGTTCATTGTGGGACATAAGGAAAGGCCTTATTTGATACATGTCATAGAGGGATTCACAGTATTGCAGTGATCTGTTATTCAGTGACCTTATGTTGTTCATGTTGGGACACAAGGAAAGGTCTTATTTGATACATGTCATAGAGGGATTCACAGTATTGCAGATGCCAACTTTTCTTCACCCAGGCAAGTTCAGCAGAAAGTTTGGGCTACAAAATGGCTGGCGGCGAAAGGGTTAATGCAAACTAAGACAGAGAAATAATTGAATGAAATCTTATTCCTGCTTATGAATACATAATCAATAATCAATGATCCAATATACATGAATAAAATCTTAATCCAGTTTATGAATACATAATCAATAATCCAATATATAATCGATATATTTGTATTATAAAGCTCACTGATGGCATTTAACTTTAACCATGATAAATTAAGATTGCGAAAAATGATAGAAAACCATCTTACTGATGCCAGTCTTCTGTGTGTACAGCTCATCAAGCTCTGTCATCTTCTGTAGCAACTGAAAACACAACAGACGGCGATCATCAAAATGATGATGATGATGACAATTTAACAACTAAATCTGATAGTACATAAATGTACAGTGGAATCTCCCTTATAAGACCTCCCATTATAAGACTCCCTCCCACATAAGACCTACTTCTCTGAGACATTGCACTTCTTTGTAAGTATTAAAATTACCTCCCTTATAAGACCTCATTTTGGATGATTTTTGAAGGTCTTTATAAGGGAGGGTCCACTGTAGTATGAACATTGTTTTTACTTCAAAACAAATGAAACACTCTTGTTCACATCCTTGCTAACCACAGTGTTATCTCAGGGCAGCGGTTACATAAAAAAAAGAACATGAAAAGAACAAACCAGTCATTCTTAAAATTAAAACTTGAATAATCTTTATTACTGTTCATCACTATTTTTTTGTTTCATAGAAGAAAAGGTCACTGACAAATTGTGATTAAAAGCAGCGTTATTTAAATCGTAAATCACAAACGTAAACTTCAAACACTGGTTTCAAGCCAATTTTTGCTTTAATTCTGATAATATAGGACCATTGTCATTGTGTATAACAAGCCAGAACTTAGTGCGTGATGAAAATGCCATCAGAGGGGGTCTCATTGTGGGGGCAAGCTACGGGTGGTTTTGGGCGGCTTGAATACACAGAGGCAACTTCCAGCTGGGCGGTTTGGGGCAGAATAAATGCAAGAGGGTTAAACAGCTGTAATACATAAACGAAACTACACAGAGGATATGAGGAACAACACAACACAAAAATAACAAAAACATGAACAAAATAAATAAAAATTAACGGCCCGCGTAACCACCCAGCAGGCGGGGGTGGTCAGTACCTTCTGGCTGTCAGGCCTGTGTCGTTTGAGGGGGCTGGTGCAGAGGTGGGCAATGCCCAGCATGGTGAGGCACACCTCCTGCGGACACTCCCCGCCCCGCCTGTCCACCTTGCTCAGGCACGCCTCGTCCCCGCTCTCCCCTCTCAGGCTGCGGAAATCCTCCGCCTGCACAGTTAAAACATTGTTGGCTAAAAGACTCCAGGGATCATCACAACAGCCGAAGCGCTTGAACGCTATGGTACAAATGACTATAAATCGATACTTGTTTCCCCGTATTTTACGGACTATAAATCGATACTTGTTTCCCCGTATTTTACGGACTATAAAACGATACTTGTTTCCCCGTATATTACAGACTATAAAACGATACTTGTTTCCCCGTATTTTACGGACTATAAAACGATACTTGTTTCCCCGTATTTTACAGACTATAAATCGATACTTGTTTCCCCGTATTTTACGGACTATAAAACGATACTTGTTTCCCCGTATTTTACAGACTATAAAACGATACTTGTTTCCCCGTATTTTACGGACTATAAAACGATACTTGTTTCCCCGTATTTTACTGACTATAAATCGATACTTGTTTCCCCGTATTTTACGGACAATAAAACGATACTTGTTTCCCCGTATTTTACGGACTATAAATCGATACTTGTTTCCCCGTATTTTACGGACTATAAATCGATACTTGTTTCCCCGTATTTTACGGACTATAAATCGATACTTGTTTCCCCGTATTTTACGGACTATAAATCGATACTTGTTTCCCCGTATTTTACGGACTATAAATCGATACTTGTTTCCCCGTATTTTACGGACTATAAATCGATACTTGTTTCCTAGACTGAGACCCTTGCGCCTTATAATGTGACTGATAATATAGTAAGAAACTACAATAACAAAATCTGAATTTTGTGTCAAATTTGGGTGGTGCCTTATAATCAGGTGCGCCTTGTAGTCCGTAAAATACGGCATGTGTGTGACCGCTTTTGATTGCCCTGCCACGAGGGCAGCCACACTCCGACTTCAGAGAATTTGGGACTGATTGTCTTTTTGCCATGGCTAAAGACAATCCCCGCATAATTATGCAGAATATAACATTTTGATGCAGCCTTGGTGTTCTAGCCTGTCAATTGGTCTGACACAGCCTTAATCCAAGGCGAGTTAAAACATTAAGACACAAGATTTAATATCATGTTATTTGACCACGGATTTAGATAAGAGTTGTAAGGGCCACAAAAAAGGTGCTGATGGGAACCGGAGATGCACCAGCCATGCCTGCCCTATCAACATGAGAGCAGCCCAAGGATTTGAATATCAGAGATAATCAATGTTCAATGAACAAAATGTACAAACCACACACACACACAAAGAGAGCATACAGTGCTCTCTGTTAATTTCAATCAGATTAAGCAGACGGACAGGTGGAGTTGCTACCAAATATCTGTTTATCAAAACATACAAACAACAGCAAGCCACCAAGCAAACAATCCTGCTTTCCTTTTCATCTCCAGCTTGCAGATTTTCAATGCAACAAAATTGCAAGTGATGACTTGGGGTGTGAGGGTAAAACTAAAAAGCAGTTTGATTCATTCAGACAAGTGGTTTAACCCTTTCACCGCCAGCCATATTTCAGCCAAAACTTTCCATTAAATTTACCTGGGTAGAGAACAAAATCCATCTGCAGATGTGTGGATTCTTCTGTGACATATATAAAATAAGGCATATCCTTACTTCCCAAAACTAAGACAACAGGGTCTTTGGATAATAGAACCCAATTTGATGCCTTTTAGTGACATAGGTGTTAAATCACTGTGGTGCTAAAATGCGACTTTGGCGGTGAAAGGGTTAAACTCTACTGTAAATAATTATGAGTATGAATGCTTTTTGGTTGTTCAAAATCACTAACATACTGACTAATCCAGCTATACAGAATTGGTGCTGTTTTCTATTATATTTTTCGATATTGACTTGTTTTGTGTTTGTTATCCAAGTACTCACCAAAAACTTTTCTCCTTCACGTCTTTCGTCGTAAGCCCTCTCTCCGCTGAATACTTCAAGCAGCACCTGCAATGGAAACCACCAATACATGACAACAATGATGAAGGCGGAAAGCTCCCAGTAAAGATACAATTCTCTTAGCTCCCAGTAAAGAGACAATTCTCTTAGCTCCCAGTAAAGATACAATTCTCTTAGCTCCCAGTAAAGACACAATTCTCTTAGCTCCCAGTAAAGATACAATTCTCTTAGCTCCCAGTAAAGATACAATTCTCTTAGCTCCCAGTAAAGATACAATTCTCTTAGCTCCCAGTAAAGATACAATTCTCTTAGCTCCCAGTAAAGACACAATTCTCTTAGCTCCCAGTAAAGATACAATTCTCTTAGCTCCCAGTAAAGATACAATTCTCTTATCAGTGTAGAGTGGCACAGTGGTAGCGCGTTCGCTTCATGTCAAGTAAACCCGAGTTTGAACATGAGTACAGGGGATTTTTCCTCTCACTTTGCACTAGTCCTTATGGTCTGGAGTCTTTCGGATGAGACGATAAACCGAGATCCTGTGTGCTCATGCACTTTGTCTTAGCACACGTTAAACCCAGTGGCAACAAAAAAGTTGTCATTTGGTCAAAATTTACCCCCCTCCCTTCCTTCCTCATCAGTCACACAAAATTCGCATGTAAACAAAAATTAAAAATTTAAAAAATGGGTGGCGCGCCTCTGCCTGCGACGCGCTCTCCAGGTGGGAGCAACCCGAATTTCACAGACACCTCTGTGACTATAATGTACCTAACCTAACCTAACCAAAGGCATGTTTGATTTCAATTCACTTTCACTCTTCTAGCGCCATGTATTTTTTTACGTTCCTGGTTGCCCATTGTATCTCAGCCGACAGGAGGGAAGTAACTATTTTTTTCAGAGTGTGCATGCTTTGCCCCTTTCTCCTTAAGGGGATATCAGTACAAATATGTTTCCACCTTCTGAAAGTTCTGTGCTAGCAACTTCCTTCAATCTATCACTCTCTTTGACTGCCTTTTCAATTTTTCTCTTCTTAGTATCATCTACTATTTTTCTGACTTACTGGCCCATTCCCTTGCTTTAAAAAAAACCCCAAACTTCCAACTAATTTTTTTCCTGCAATGGGGAGTCCAGTGAAAATTGAAAAACAAGACACATTCATATCTCACCCATTATGGCCATATGGTCTGGGAGATGCAACAGAAGAAGAAGCACTTTACAAATGACAAGTTAGTGAAAGGACAACTATTTCGCTCCTCTTGGACTGCTGGTCTCGGATTCTGCGACCTGAACAAGCCGTGGTGTAGGCTGTGAATTGGGAGTCGGAATGAGCGGCGTGGGAGCAACGCCACTGTGCGACCCAGAAGATTGGACAGCGACAAAAAAAAAGAAAAGAGAGAGAATGTCCCGGGCTGACTCACCACGCCCATGGAGAAGACGTCGCTCTTGGTGGAGGGCCTGCTGCCCGTCTGCACCTCCTGGGGCTGGTAGGCCCTGGTGCCGTACAGCTTGGTGGAGGCCATGGCGCGCGTGATGTGGGTCAGCCTGCAGGACGACGACGACGACGACATCGTGGCGGTGGCGCCTTCACGCCCCGTGGCCTGCTGGGCCTGCCCCAGGTCACCGATCTTCGCCTCCATGTACTTGTCCAGCAGGATGTTGGCACTGTTGAGCCACAGACACAATGAGAGCGAGAGCTGTATGACATAACGGTTTGAACAGCAGTGAGAAATCGCTTGTGGGCCACAGACACAATGAGAGTGAGAGCTATATGACATAACAGACGGACAGACAAGATGGGCAGATAAACAGAAAAGCGCAGTACCTCTTGATTTCTCCATGAATGAGCGCCTGCTCGCCCATGGTGTGGAGGAAGCTGAGGCTGGAAACTGCATGACACACAGATGGATAGAGAAACAGACAAGATAGACAGACAGAACAGAAGAAGGGTGTAGCTCTTGATGTCTCCATGAATGAGTGCCTGCTCGCCCATGGTGTGGAGGAAGCTGAGGCTGGAAACTGCGTGACACACAGATGGATAGGAGAAACAGACAAGATGGACAGACAGAAAAGCGCAATAAAAAGAAGGGTGTACCTCTTGATGTCTCCATGAATGAGTGCCTGCTCGCCCATGGTGTGGAGGAAGTTGAGGCTGGAAACTGCGTGACACACAGATGGATAGTAGAAACAGACAAGATGGACAGACAGAAAAGCGCAATAAAAAGAAGGGTGTACCTCTTGATGTCTCCACGAATGAGTGCCTGCTCGCCCATGGTGTGGAGGAAGTTGAGGCTGGAAACTACATGACACAAAGATGGATACAGAAACAGACAAGATGGACAGACAGAACAGAAGAAGGGTGTACCTCTTGATGTCTCCATGAATGGTGTGGAGGAAGTTGAGGCTGGAAACTGCATGACACACAGATGGATAGAGAAACAGACAAGATGGACAGACAGAAAAGAAGAAGGTGTACCTCTTGATGTCTCCATGAATGAGTGCCTGCTCACCCATGGTGTGGAGGAAGTTGAGGCCTTGGCAAGCCCCCAGCATGATGTTGAGGCGCTGGGACCACGGCAGTGGAGAGCTGCTGCCCTGTGTGCAGAACATCCAGCAAAACGGGTTTACTGATTGATGGTGAAAGGAGGCAGGGAAGGCACAGAGAGAAAGTGGGAAAGAAGGGGGAGGGGGTGTTGAAGGGGAACAGGGGGGAGAGAGAGAGACAAAGAGACACCTGATTTTTTTTTATATATACAAAAAAGGTACGCTGCCAACCAGATTAGCATAAAAAAGCAAAACAAACAATAAAATAAGAACAAAATGATATGGGGTAAAATACCTGCTTTCAGACAGAAACCTGTGCTTTGTTCACTTTGAAGCATCAAACATTGCATATTAAATGTAAATGATAGAGGCTTGACCACACCTTGAAATCCCCCCCACCCCCCTCCTCCGAGTGGAAGAGTGAAACGAACAATAGTACACCAGAGCTGCATCCTGATTCGCCATTTCACAAAATTTGGGGGAACTATAGGGCAATACTTTTTTCCCCAGACTGAGAGAGCCCAGCACCTTATAATGTGACTAATAAAAATAGTAAGAAACTGTTCAAACTAAATCAATGGTTCATTGATTTTGTTGCCTTGTTTATTTGTGAAAAGGTTGTACCTCATTTTTGCTCTCTGTTGTTATGATTTCATGTTTAAAAACTCTGTTGATTAACATCTTCTGTGATAGCATCCTTTATGGTGGATTTTATATTTTATGGTTGCTTTATTGTTATTAATAACAGGGTTTTAAGAACCCTTATTTTATTTTATTAGTCTTTTTAGCAAACCAGGAGATGTTAGATTCATTACTTATTTATTTCTGAATTAATACTCAATAATACTTCATTTACCTGTCATAAATTATTTTAGCTCACTTGTTAATTCATTTTTATTCTATGCTCTGTTTAATTTTATTCTAACTGATGTGTGTGAGTGTGTGCTCAAAGGTGTGTGTGTGAGTGTGTGTGTGTGTGTGTGTGTGTGTCTGATTGTTACATGTTTGCTTTCACGAGTAATAGTACTAATTAATACGTTATAATTTTATGCATAATTATTTGTTTGAACAGTACCTAATTGGATTGTTGTTGGTGTGTATGTGCGTGTGCGTGTGCGTGTGTGTGTGTGTGTGTGTGTGTTTTTTAAAATTTTGTTGTCTTATTTAAGTTGTCTTCCTAAACATTACTTGTGTCGTGTCTTATTATTTATAAAAATGTGCATGCCAGGCAGCGAATTTCTTTGCTTTTTGTGAAGACAATAAACTGATTGAATTGAATTGAAAATCAAAATTTGGTGTAAAATTTGGGGGTGCGCCTTATAGTCCATCAAATACAGTATATGTTATAAGTGTGAAAGCCTTTTGTCATGACTGGGAGTCTTCTTCCTATAGGGGATAGATGCATGCTATGTGAGTTTGTGTCATCCATTCCACCGGCGCAACATGGCCCACTCCTACCGAATAGTGGAATGGGCTTTAACGTGTGCGCAAGATCTTTGTGCATGTGTTTGCACATGGGACTTTGGTTTTAAGTCTCGTCCAAAGGACGTTTCTCCCAACTGACGTCAGGTACCCATTCACACCTAGGGTGGAGTGAGGAAAATAGGAGTACAGTGCCTTTCTTAAGGACACACCACTACGACCCAAGCTGGATTTGAACCCGCACACTCGCAGACGCGACGGGTTACGAGCCAGCGACTCTAACTAAGTGAGCCATAGCGGAACACGGTACCTTGCACATCAGCCTGTCCTCCAGTGAGCCGTTGGGCATGAACTGGTAGATCAGGCACAGGGACTCCCCATCCACCGCATAGCCGTACAGAGTCACAATGTTCTCATGGCGGAACCTGTACACAAACGTAATAAGTAAGTACACAGTTCATAACTATGCAGGTGAATGTGCATCTGACTGGATATGCCTGTATAAATATATACAAATATTCAAATATCTTGGATATTTCCCCCAATAGGGCATTTGCCGCGTGCCAGCGACCTTGAATTTCACCGAGTTGAATTTAGAGAGCTGAATTAGAAAGGTCAACGCAACTCGGGCAGAACAAGCGCGGGCAAGTTAGTAGTCTTGTATAGAGTTTGAACTCTCGTGGCAAATGCCCTAATGAACACAAAAATGCATAAATAAGTAATAAACAAAACAAAGTAAATAAAACAGGGAGAGTAACATTATGCATTTTAAAAAAACCATTAAAAAGGGGATAACAATACAAAAACAATTTTATCTACATTACGTCATTAGACTTTATTTTTCATATTCACTGTAATCACTGTGCACAATCTTAGATATTACATTTGAAACCTTTAACTAACTGGAACTCCAAAAAAACTTTATTATCAGTTAGATGATGGTGGTTATCATGAGAAAGAAGAACATTTTAAACTGAGACACTGACATGAGACCCCAGAATGACTTTTGCGATGCTTATCGTAAAAGTCATGGATGCGTGTTATCGCACACAATCACACACAGATAAGCGCATGCGTGCACTGTATGTTATACAACCCACTCACTTCAGCAGTGAAGTAAGCTCCCTTTTTATCTGAGTTGATCTCTCCATCACATTTTCCTGTCCATCAACCTGTTAACATAACACACACACACAGTATAATAATGTACGCATTTATTTGTACAGATTTCTATCGGAGATCAGATAAGACGATTATTTAATTAGTGCAAGAAAAATGGAAAAATATCAATATTTATCGTCATATTTTACGGACTACAAGGCGCACCTGCTTAGAATGCGCACCCCCCAAATTTAACACAAAATTCAGATTTTGTTATTATAGTTTCTCACTATATTATCAGTCAATTATAAAGCCCAGGGGTCTCAGTCTAGGAAAAAAGTATCGCCTTATTAATAGTACGTAAAATACGGTACAAGGAATCTAAAAAAATCAAGCATCTTTTGACTTGAACGGTTCAAATCTCTCTAAGTCCACTTGTTTCCATTAACAACATATTAAATGCTTTCACATCCTGTATGTATGCCTGTCAGTCGTTTCCGACCATCAGCGCCAGACAGCAGAGGGGGCAGATGCTATTCTGGCAGGATGGAAGTTCAGTTTAACGTCGCGTATCGGCTTTCGCCATGTACGACGGGCTGAACAAACCAACCAGGTTATAAACAAAAATTTATGTTCCTGAATCACTGTCCCAGCCAAAAGGCAGAGAAGCGACCAGAATCTCAATAGAAATTCTGGCAGGCTGGGCTAGGATTTATTTATAGTGGAGATGCCTTGCCTAAGGTACATCCCCACTCTCTTGGCCAAAGGGATTTGAGGACAGCTGGCATTGGTGAAGGTCCCCAAAGGCCAACCCCTCCCTTTGGCTGCAACACTAAAGCCAGTGCCAAGGCCCCCTCATTTGAAAGTCATAGTCTTCCATAAGGGACAAAACTGTTACCATGATTTTCCATTTCAGTGGAAAATCATCTATTGTACAGCTCTCATGTTGCTGTTGGCCCCTACCACAGGCTAATGTCAACCAATGATAAAAACCCTTTGAGCAGGGGGTCATATCCTATGAGGCATGAATTGATACGTTTAATGATAGTCAAAGTTTCTTAACACTTTCACCGCCAGCCATATTTCAGCCACAAATTGCTAATAAATTTACCTGGGTAGAGAACAAAATCCATCTGCAGTATTGGGGATTGTTCTGTGACATATATAAAATAAGGTCTATCCTTACTTCCCAAAACCGAGACAATAGGGTCTTTGGATAATAAACCCTAATTTGATGCCTTTTAGTGGCATCGGTGTTCAATCACTTAGGTGCTAAAATGCGACGTTGGCGGTGAAAGGGTTAACGAGCCCACCCACCTCCGCCATTTTCTTGACAGCACACTTGTTGTTGCGCAGAATCCCATAGTAGACTTTCCCGAAGGCCCCCTCCCCCAGCTTGTTCCGCTCACTGAACCCGTCGGTGGCCTGCACCACCTCCGAGTACCGGAAACAGGCCGAGCCCATGAAGGCCATGTGCACGTCAAACGAGTTCTCCAGGCCAGGCAGCGAGGACACGCTCGAGGAGAAGGGGCTGTCCGCGTTTGAGGAAGTGGAGGGGGTTGCCTGGGACTGGGACTGGGCCTGGCCGCAGCTTGAGGAGGAGGAGGAGGAAGGAGGAGCTGCCCCAGGCATCTGCCGGATCATGTCCTGCACCAGGTTTGATGCACCAGGAGGGGTGGGCTGGGCGCCAGGGTTGGCGGGCCTCAGGGTGGGGGCAACGATGGAGGAGGGCTTTGTCCCCGCCAGGGGAGGAGAGTGGTTCTTGTCTGTGGGGGTGGAGGAGGAGGAGGAGGATGGGTTGAGGAAGGGCATCTGTTTGCCTGGGTAGTGCTTGTCACCTTGCTGACACTTCATGCTGATGTTCACGTCAGAGCTCAGCACCTGCTGGTTGAAGTTGATGCTGCTGCTGCTGCTGTTGCTGCTGCAGCTTTTCTTGGACACTGCAACACATAGCAGGCAATGTTTTAACCCTTTCACCACCAGCCATCTTTGAGCCAAAAATGTCCATTTAACTTACTTGGCTACAAAAATATTTTGTCTGCAATATTGTGGGATTTCTCTGTGACACATTTCAAATAGGGTCAATCCTTACTGCCCCAATTTAGGTACACAATAGCATTGAATAACAGACCCTGATTTCAAGGGTTTGAATTACATGGGTATTAAATCATTGTGGTGCAAAAATGCGACATTGGCGGTGAAAGGGTTAATGTATACTCTAAAAATTGCGAAAGTTACAACTACTTGACTTCCTTTATCAAAAGATCACATTAAGTAAAACAATAGATATAACTACACAGTGTACACCCCCTCCCTCCCACTCCATCACACCAGCTTTAACCCTTTCGCTGCCTGCCATTTTTCAGCAAAACATTTCCATTAAACTTACCTGGGTAGAGAAAAATATTGTCTGCAGTAGTGCGGATTCTTCTGTGACATGCATAAAGTAAGGCCTATCCTTACCTCCCAAAATTATGAAAAGAGGCTCTTTGGATAACACCCTGATTTGAGGCCTTTTCGTGACATGGGTGTTAAATCATTGTGGTGCTAAAATGCGACATTGGCAAGCTGATGCAAGCTTGGCTATCTATGTTTCAATTAGAGTACAATGTAACTCTATACACATTTTATTCAACAGTATAGAAAAAAAAGTTATGCTTTTACTAAGATGTCCGAAATTTTGCCTCACCAGTCCATGCCATATTTGTAAAATATCACCACAACATGCTAAACAGAGAATGCATTGATCACATTACCAAGCCATGAACGCAGGGAACTATCACAGAGCCCACTGATACATTGTACTTGTGATCTACTGATTTCAATAAACAAGAGAAAACAATGATGGTGGGTATTTATTATAGTTGTGATAACTTTTACTACAATAAATTCAATTCCAGTTGTATTATTCAGACAATGTGGCGGTACCATAGCCGATGAGGTTTAACCGAGGCGTGGTTACCGCTACACCTATCTATATTGTTAAAAACTCAGGACTTTACTGGTGTTGCACTGCCTCCGGGCATTGCAGCCAGTATTGTTCCCACCATATTTGTATTTGCAAATGTCCCATATGTGTCTATGACCGAGAGGACATAAAACATCATTTTCATCATCTAATCACTATGTTGCATTGTCCATGAGTTAAATCAATAGAACAAACTCTGCCGGTGTTAAATTTCAATACAACATTTGTCCTGACAGTGGTGAACATTTTCCGTTTTAAAAGGAATATGTCCTAGGACCAGGGCACCACTGTTATATTATGTAAAGGAATGAATGGAAGCTACTCACGAGGTGATTTCAGGCCTTTCAGCGAGTCAGTCGTGTCCAGAGAGACATCAGGCAGACCTCTCAGTCCGTTGTCTTCAAACAGCGGCTTGGAGGGATTGTGAACTATGGGCATAAAATAGATCACAGATATTAATTTAAGTCAGCCAGAACCCATCTATTACTCCAAAAGAACAAAACCGCTGATTAATGGAAGCTAAACGATTGAAGCAGTGAGCAGCCTTGACTTGGACCCAAAGAACGCAAACAGGTTAGGGGCTAAGATGGGGAGGTGGAGAGTAGGGGGCAAAGGACATGTCTGCTGCTCAGTGACACACTTGGTTTTTTTTGCACCCATTTAAAGCACCACTAAAAAGGATGATAGATGAAAGATAACAAGTAGCCCAGTTGTTTACCATTAAAATTTGGTATACTGTACCTCAGAGATCCGTCCTTTGTGTTTTACTCTTCTTACTTGGCAAGCATATGTAAGCTATTTAAGGTAAGTATACGTTTTTTCAACAAAAGTCATCAACATTCTGAAAGACATGTTACATCATATGCAAACAATCAGAGCTGTGTCAGACATGATGGACAGTAAAGCGAGTGGTTCAATGTCAAGACTGGCGTTAGACAGGGCTGTGTCATGTCGGAGGGAAAGCAGATCATCTATGGTTTAAACAAATCTTTCATAGTGTCCAAACAGCACATAATACATAATACAAAAGAAAAGAGAATGGGAGTGGTAGGCCTTTGAGAACCTTCCCCAATGCCAACCCTTGTCCTCACATCCCTTTGGCAGAGAGTGGGGATGTACCCTGGGCAAGGCTTCTCCGCAACCAAACAAATCGCATCCCAGCCTGTCAGAATAGCAGTTACCCCCTCTGCTAATCTGGCAGTCATCGTCCAGGGCTCCCAATCGTCCCGCAAAACAAGGGGTCCCAGGGACTCCTTCACTTACAGCATAGAGGGTCCTAGAGGCGGGATAGAGGGTCCCAGTGGCATTGCGAATGCTAAAAATAATTTTTCTAGTGCATCCCTGGGACACCCTGCACATTCTTTTAGAGGGTCTTTTAGAATATTAGTGCTTCATAGACCCTCAAATGGGGGTCCCTGGGAGCCCTGTCGTCTGTGGGAGGAAACAATGGAGAGACAACAAGCAACTGACCATAGTCTTCCAGGATCTGCATCTCCCTGTAGCGGGCCAGGTTGCTGAGGCGGCCGTACAGCTGGCGCACGGTGATGTTGCGGCTGCCCAGCTCCCACAGCAGGCTCTTGCTGGGGCTGCCCTGGCACCGGGACCCCTCCAGCTCCAGCAGCCGGATCTTGTCAAACGTGTACCCCATCTCCGCAGCTGTCACCAGGAAAACGGTAGGCATTCAGAACAATAATGTGATGGCTTATACAGTGGAACCTCCATTTGAAGACCTCCCATTATGACTCCCTCCCATATAAGACCTACTTCTCTGAGACATTACTCTTCTTTGTAAGTATTAAAATTACCTCCCTTATAAGACTTCATTTTGGATGATTTTTGAAGGTCTTATAAGGGAGGTTCCACTGTATTCAATTTAGTACTGTATTTTACAGACAAAAAGGCGATACATTTTTCCTAGACTGAGACCCCTGCGCCTTATAATGTGACCAATAAATAATACAGTACTTAAGGTATTATAAGTATAATATTTAATTAACAACATCTTAATTTTGTGCAACATCTGGGGGGTGTGCCTTATAATCAGGTGCGCCTTATAGTCCGTAAAATACGTTAATAAGAAGTTTATAACTTATGTTTTAATCTTGCTTTCTAAAGTACCTTTAAAAAAAATCTCTTTAATCTCTACTTGCATGCATTATCATTAAGTCTCATACTAGTAGTCATACACTGTATAAGTGACCAATTCATCGGTACAAGACAAAAAAATATTGTCAAGTATGCAATTGTTACTCAACAGGACACATCAACTCCACTGAAGCCCGACCTTGATGAAGGATATAACCTATGTTGGTATTTGATATTTAATTTGTTCAGTGTCAGACACATATGCACATGTAGCTACGTCAAGTGTTACTGTGTGAAAGACTGCACAGAATCTCTTCAAATTTTGTATGGCGATTATGATTTATCTGAAGTTAAGTTATCTTCTCGAGTAACCATAACCTTCTTTTTTTAAATTCGTATTATTATTATTTTTAAAATTATATTACAGTGAAACGTCCCTTATATAAGACCTCCCATTATAAGACTCCCTCTCATATAAGACCTACTTCTCTCGGATTTGCCCTTCTTTGTAAGTATTAAAACCACCTCCCTTATAAGATCCTTCCATTATATTTATAAGACCTCATTTTGGATGATTTTTGAAGGTCGTATAAGGGAGGTTCCACTGTAGTACTGTTGTAACATGGTTGGTTGTGGACTGTATAGTGTATACACTAGCCAGTGTTACTGTTTCCACACTCGCCAAATGATGTGTTCCCATGTAGTTTATTTATTTATTAAAAAAAATTCATGAGCGATTATTCTTACTGTCTTAGAGCCCTAGTCCTACAGTTTTTGCTCATGGGGCGAAAAGACAGGAAAGGAAAGGAAAAGAAAAGAGTGGAGTTCAGTGAGTGAGGACTTGCAGCTGCACTCGGCGGCACCTTGTGTGATCTGAACCAGACTGACCTTAACTGGCTTAACCCCTTGACTGCCGGAGAAATTTAAAGGAAAAAAATCATTGTACAAATCATGCTATGAAAAAGACAACTGATAGAGCCAATCTGGCAAAATGGTCTGGGAATATAACTCTCTTGACTGTGTTAGAGCAAAAGCCAGCATATCAGAGTTATTTCTCTTCATCTGATGACATCAGTGATGTTATCAAGTCAGTACATGATACATTATAATAGTGTACAGCAGTCAAGGGGTTAAGCCACACAAGGGGCAAATACACAGAACAGGATGTTTTAGCCTGACTCATGTATATGTGTGTGTGTGTGTGCGTGTGCGTGTGCGTGTGCGTGTGCGTGTGTGTGTGTGTGTGTGTGCGTGTGTGTGTATGTGTGCCTGTGTGTGTATCAGTATTAGAGGTGGGGGGGAAAACCGGTTTGAACCGAAAAACCGGTGCTAAACTTTCGCGGTTCGAAAAACCGGTTCGAGTTGCTGTGAACCGGTTTTTTAACTGCAAACTGAAAGTAAGTTTTTCTTAGAATAACGCATTCTTTTCGAAGAACAACACTGATTCTCAGCGCAGATTGTGTGTTTGTAAGCCAAGAGTAGCTGTTTCTAGT
>CM065687.1:15091337-15108837 GCA_017654935.2 Phymorhynchus buccinoides | reverse complement strand
TTCCCTTTTATAGGAACTGAGGATTAGACTGGACCAAATCGTGAAGACTGAAAAGGAAATTCCAGCGTTTTATTTAGCTACTTACGTAGACTGTTCTTTTTTTTTTTTTAAACCACGCAACACCAAGTGACTCTACAGGAGCTGCTGCTCACGGAAGTGTGTGTGTGTATGTGTGTGTGTGTGTGTGTGTGCGTGTGTGTGTGTGTGTGTATGTGTGTGTGCGTCAGTGTGCGTGCGCGCGCGTTGTGTATGTGTGTGTGTATGCATGTGTGTCACTGTACGTGTGTGCGCGTGTGCCGTGTGCAATGTGTGTGTGTGTGTGTGTGTGTGTGTGTGTGTGTGTGTGTGTGTGTTTCAGACAGACAAAATCGTTGAGAAATGACCGAGAACGGGGAGGAGAGAGCAAGAGATGGGGAGAGACAGACAGCAGGTGGGTACGCGTAACTTGACAGCTAGCTCAGTCTCCTCCAAAACCTCAAACCCCATAAAGCTTGTGGTCCAGACAGGAATGAATATACCACGTGTCATCAGAGAGATGGCAGTGGAATTGACGCCTGCACTGACTGCAACTTCCAGTCTTCCCTCACCCCAGGCCCTGCGCCAGCTGACTGGAGATCAGCATACGTCACTCCCATCTTCAAGAAAGGTGACAATACAATGACCGGACCCAGCCAACTATCGGCCCATGTCCCTTGCACGTGCAGTGTACACCATCATCGTTGGAGCAGTCAATAATAAGGCACCTTGAGATCGAAGCACTATATCCTGAATGAGAGCCAACTAGCTACGGATTCACGGGAAAGGGAGATCATGTGAGTCCCAACACCTGGAGTTTACAGAGGAACTGACAGCCAATTTGGAGAGCAGCAAGCAAACCGGCAGACGTCCTCATCATGGACTTTTCGAAAGCGTTCGATAAGGTGAACCACAGCTTGCTGCTTCGCAAGATCCAACGCTATGGTTTCAGAGGCTCTACACACACACACGGATCTCCAGCTTTCTCAAGGCCGACCGCCGCCAAGCAGTTCTGGTTGACGGATCAACGTCTTCATTTGCTGATGTGAACGTCAGGTGTTCCCCAGGGGTCAGTGCTAGGACCATGTTTGTTCCTAGCCTATATTAACGACCTGTCAGACCGACGGACATCAACTGCGAAGCTGTTTGCAGACGTCACTGCGGAATATAGGTTGATCTCCGGCATCAAAGACCAAGACGATTTGCCAAGACCTCCATGCACCACCTAGCGGACTGTGAGAAGAGCTAGCTGGGACATGGAATTTCATCCTGCAAATTGCCAAGCGATGCAATTTACCAAGAGTAGGAGTCCCCTACAGTATTCGTACATCCTGCACAGGCACACCCGCCTTGATAACGTAAGGGAGACTGAATATCTCGGCATCACCATCAACAGCAAGATCTCATGGGACTGCCATGTGATCAACATTAGTGCCAAGGCCAACTACACCCTGGGTTTTCTCATACAGAACCTAAAGATCAGCAGCACCAACATCAAGGAACGAGCTTACAAAGACTTTGTGCGTTCCTTGACTTGAGTATGCATGCTCCGTCTGGGACCCATACGCTGAGGAGAGCATTGGCAAGTCAGTTGGAGGCGGTCCAGCGTAGGACAGCACGATTTGTGCTCAACCAGTACAGGCCTGTATCAAGTGTCAGCACCATGTTCGAAAACCAGGGCTGGGAATCACTGGAGAGCAGACCGGGCAGAGGACCAGGCTCTCCACGCTGCACAAGATCAGCACTGGCGCTGTACACTGCCCTAATCTGCAAGCCACGCTGGTGCCGCTTGCATCTCGGTAAAAGCATGGACAGCACCTGCAATCTCAGCGCATTCATGCAGTGCCGCACTATAAGTACGGGTCCAACTTATTCCTCCCAAGGACCATCAGGGAGTGGAACGAACTGCGGCAGGACTCCATAGCGTGCGTGGCACGTCATGACTGCAGGCTGATCAGTAACTCATGAGTCTGCCCCCCCCCCCTCCTCCCTCCACCCTTGGCTCCTCCCTACCCCACTCCAATCTCTCTATTTTTTTGCTACACCACCACTGCCAACCGGAATTTGAACACCACCGGAACCCCTCTTTTTCGGTCTTTTTTTTTTTTTAAACGGAGCCCGGCAGAATGGTCAGCTCAGTTGACCGTGGGCCCTTAAGAGAAGAAGAAGAAGAAGAAGAAGAAGAAGAAGAAGAAGAAGAAGAAGAGACAGGCAAAGTAAGCTTACATAAATTATGTTGAAACATGAGCAAAGAAGAGAATGACACATACACACACACAACACAAACACAAAGAACACACACACACACACACACACACACACACACACACACACACACACACACACACACACACACACACACACACACCACACACAACATACAAACAACATACACACAGAGAGAGAGAGAGAGAGAGAGAGAGAGAGAGAGACACACACACACACACACACACACACACACACACACACACACACACACACACACACACACACACACACACACACACACACACACACATACAGAGAGAGAGAGAGAGAGAGAGAGAGAGAGAGAGAGAGAGAGAGAGAGAGAGAGAGAGAGAGAGAGAAACACAGAGAGAGAGAGAGAGCGATTTTCTTACCCATCTTTGCTCTCCTCCTCAGTGCCCTGGTCTTTCCACTGTGTCCCTTGGCGGCGGGACTCCTCTGTCCACCCCTGACACTCCTGCAGTTGACTGAACCCATGGTCCGGCAGCTCCACACGCAGAGGTAGTAGCAAAGCAGCAGCAGCACCACCACCACCACCATCGTCGTCGTCATCATGACTCCCATCATCATCATTAAGATCATCGTCGTCATCGTTGTGGAAATCGTCAGTTGAAAGACCCGTCCACGACGACGATGAAGTGTAATAACAATTTTGCTCACTGGGAGGCGAGGATAAAGCGTTCAGAGTCAAAGAGGGGACACTTTCCCCTAATGATGATGATAAAGGGTCTGTATGTGGAGACAAAAATGACAGTTCTTGCTGCTGCTGCTGCTGCTGCTGCTGCTGCTGCTGCTGATGATGATGATGATGATGATTTTGTTGTTGTTGCTGCTGCTGCTGACCATCATGATGTTGATGCTGCTGCTGTTGCTGTTGATGCACAGGAGGGTTGAATGCGTTGTCTGGTGAAGGTGCACTCAGAATGTGGTGGGACGAAGTGGAGCGAGGAATCACGTTTGTGTCCACGATCATCTTGACTCATACGTATCAGTGAAGCCACGAACGTACTAGTAATGAACACGTGAAACTGATCAGGCCCACTACCTGAAACAAAACCATTGTTGTGAGAGGGAAATAATAGCGAGACTCTTGGACATGAAGGAGGAAAGCGAGTGAGACAGATAAATAGATAGATGGCGAGATAGAGAGAGAGGTGTAGGCCTATGTGTGTGTGTGTGTGTGTGTGTGTGTGTGTGTGTGTGTGTGTGTGTGTGTGTGTGTGTGTGTGTGTGTGTGTGTGTGTGTGAGAGAGAGAGAGAGAGAGAGAGAGAGAGAGAGAGAGAGAGAGAGAGAGAGAGAGAGAGAGATTGATTGAATTTTATTTATAGAGGGTAATAGAGTAAGCAATAACATGCTTTTTTACATCCAGCCCTCTGGACAGAATACATATATAAAAGTAGAAAATGGAAAACGAAAATAAACACATACAAAGTAATATAAAGCATGCAAAAAACATCAGAGAGAGAGAGAGAGAGAGAGTTAACAATAGTGTTGTTTACAATTACAATTATTTGTAATCATTATTTTTTTAAAGCATCAACATAATTGCACTAAAAACATCACAACACTACGTTAACTAAACATTACAACGATGATGTAGAAAACTATCAAATTAAAACAACAACTACATTTTCTCATGAAAAGGTCTTTATCTAAGGATTGAATGATGCGATTTGTTTGTACATAGTGAATCTGTGGAACATTTTTTATTCTCATTTAAAAAAAAATGTTTTAAACTACGGCTAGTTTTCATGATAGTACTTCGAAATATAATATTATCCGTTATTTTTGAGGTTTTGTAAATTTTTTAGGGAGTGAATGTTGTTAATTGATATTCAACCGATTAAAGGCACCATGGTGATATACTCTCTCTCTCTCTCTCTCTCTCTCTCTCTCTCTCTCTCTCTCTCTCTCTCTCTCTCTCTCTCTCTCTCTCTCTCTCTGTGAGCGCGTATATGCGCGCTTACGCATCCACTTATCTGTAGCGTTTAAACTGTAAGTTGGTTATATCGAGCTATTGTATTCTATTTTATGTGTTCTACTTATTTTATCGTCATCTTTTATGTACAGGTGCATTATTACATTGAATGATCGTGGTTTATTTCTTCGAATCAACCATCCGAAACTCTTTCCTAAACAAACAACACGTCGTCGCCATCTTCTTCGACTTAGAAAAGGCGTACGACACTACATGGAAATTTGGCATACTCTCTGATCTTCATAAACTTGGTTTTCGTGGTCGATTGCCAATCTTCATCGAATATTTTCTGGCACAAAGATCTTTTCAAGTCCGCGTTGGCACCACTCTGTCGGACATCCATGAACAGGAGATGGGTGTTCCTCAGGGCAGCATCTTATCTCCTGCCTTATTCAGCATCAAAATTAACGAAATAGTAAACTCTGTTCGCCAAGGATCAGACAGCTCACTGTTTGTCGATGACTTTGGTCTCTACACCACTGGCAAAATGTACCCTGTCGTCCTGAGCCAGATCCAGCTGTGCGTGAACCGAATCCAGCAGTGGGCGGATGACAATGGCTTCAAATTTTCTTCTACCAAAACCGAATGCATTCACTTCCATAATTTCATAACCTTTTTCCCGGAACCGGAAATTTACATCGGAAAATCGAAAATTCCTGCTGTCACAGAGGCTAAGTTTCTGGGAGTGACCTTTGATCAAAAACTGAATTTTCGTGCCCACATCCAAAACCTGAAAAATTAACCGTCTCTTTCCCACCGCAGACTCAAGCTATCCATGAACTATTATCTACAGCTCTATTCTGAACCAAACAATCCTGCTAACGAGTGTGTCATGAATCCCCCCTTTCAGAAAAAGTACGAGGATAACCCTGCCTGTATTCCACCTCTGGGCATTCGTGTCCTCCCTCACCTGGAAGAGGCAGACATTGACATTGGAATGATATCAGACTCTTCCAAATTTTCAGAAAAGCCGCCATGGACGCTATCGTCCCCTGAAATCAAATTTGACCTTGCCTCTTTCCGGAAAAAATCCACCAGCTCTTTAGCCTACAAACAGATGTTTTTTGAAATGTGTTCCAAACTTCCCAAACATAAAAAGGTTTTCACTGACGGTTCTAAATCTGAAGAAGGCGTCGCCTCTGCTGCGTACATCCCTTCATTCGGACTAAGTTCTTCTAAACATATCCCGAATGAAAGCTCTGTATACACGGCTAAACTCACTGCCCTTGTCCTTGCTCTGAAAATGATCCGAGAGTCTGATGAGGAAAAGTTTTTGATTTGCACAGACTCTCTTTCTGCATTGGAAGCCATTTCGGCTCGAAACCTTAACCATCCTGATCTTTAAAAAAAAATTTGATCTCTTCACCAGCTTGAAATCTAGAGGGTATGACATTCGTTTGGCATCCCGGTCCCTGGTCACGTCGGTATTCGGGGGAATGACGAGGTGGACCGCCTGGCCAGGGACGCCGTGAAAGACCGTCCAGACATATGTCTCATTCCATCTTCCGACATGAAATCAAAGGTCGCAACTCACATTTTCAGTCTGCAGGAGGAGTGGAACCTGCTGGAGGATAATAAACTCCACTCTGTACGTCCAAACTTGAAGGAACATCTTCCTCCGGCTGCTGGCGGCCGGGAGGAAGAAACTGTCTCGTGTCGGTTCACACGGGACACTCACACTTTACGCATGTGTTTCTGATGAAGGGAGAAGACCCTCCCTACTGTATGCCGTGCGACGCTCGTGTCTCAATCAAACACATTCTCCTTGATTGTTGGGACCTCTATGACACCAGACGAAAACACTACACGGCAGAATCAATGAAGGTGCTGTTCCGTGATGTGCTGCCAGACATGATTTTTAGTTTCTTAAAAGAAGTGAACATTTTTGATAAGGTATAAAAAGTCGTGTTAAGTTTTAAAACATCAATTGTAAGCTTTTAACTGTGTAAGGTTTTTATACACGACTAAATTTGAATCCTTTTTTTTAACTTTTGTTTCAAATCTTTACGTTTTTAATTGTATATTTTTAACTGTGATATCACGTGGTCGGATTTTAAACAGTGATCTCATGTGCTCACATTTTGACGTGGTGACAGCCCTGACATGGCCGTAGCAGTCGACGGGGCTATAAACAACATCAAACTTCAAACTACATGTCCTATAAAGTTTTATGTGTTGGATATTTAATTATTATGTTCTTATTGTATGGCAGTGAAACACTTCATAACAAAGAGCTCCTTCAAAGTTGATCCCACTACCATTCTGCGCCTAACAGAACTTTACTCCTTACCCTCAACTCCTTTGAATTTGGAGACAATACATACCAACAAACCAAGGGAGTGGCTATGGGAACAAGAATGGGCCCATCATACGCATGTTTGTTCTTGGGGTACTTGGAAGCACAAATCTTCGCTCAATACCCCGGACATAAACCAGACATATTCAAAAGATTTATTGACGACTGTTTCGGGGTCTCCACCTTTCCGAAGCATGAACTACTGATTTCCATACAGTTCGTCAACAACTTCCATCCATCCATCCAGTTCACTCACGAAATCTCAACATCGTCCCTCCCCTTCCTCGATATCAACATCAGCATTCGGGATAATTCTCGATCCATCCACACTTCAGTCCACTACAAACCAACTGACTCCCACTCGTACCTGCTGTTCTCATCTAGCCTTCCGACAGCCACAAAAGAAAGAATCCCTTACTCTCAATTTTTGCGACTCCGCAGACTATGCAGCGATGAAGATGACTTCAAAAAGAAGCAACAACCATGACCAGGTTCTTCATGGCTAGGGGCTACCCACTACCCTTGATTCAGCAGGCCCTGGAACGTGCGAAGTCCGTCCCCAGACACGACATTCTCAAGCCTAAAGAGAAAGAGACATCCAGCACAGACAGAGTCGTCCTCAGCCTTACCTACCACCCCCACAACATCCCAATCAGAGACATCCAGCACAGACAGAGTCGTCCTCAGCCTTACCTACCACCCCCTCAACATCCCAGTCAGAGACATCCAGCACAGACAGAGTCGTCCTCAGCCTTACCTACCACCCCCACAACATCCCAATCAGAGACATCCAGCACAGACAGAGTCGTCCTCAGCCTTACCTACCACCCCCTCAACATCCCAGTCAGAGACATTCTGCGTCGCAACTTTAGCATCCTAAAGGATGATGAAGCTTTGAAGACCACCTTCAGCCAACCACCACTGGTTGCATTCAAAAGAGATAAGAACCTTGGGGACCACCTCGTGCACTCCACCTTCCGCTCGTCATGTTCTACCACACAACCAGGCAATTCCCCATGCACAAAACCAAAGTGCAAAACCTGTCCCTTCATCAGCCCCACGACAACAATCCAAGGCCCATCCAACCAGACCTTCTGTATCAAGTCACATTTCACCCGTCAAAGCCAAAACGTGGTATACGTACTTACCTGCAGCCTGTGCCACAAGCTGTATGTGGGTGAGACATACAGATCTTTGAACGAGCGATTCAAAGAACACAGAGACAGTATTATGTGTGGAAAAGACACACCTGTGGCCAACCACTTCAATTCTGCCCATCATAACCTCTCCCACATCAAGGTAGCAGCACTCTGGCACAACAGCCGCAGAGAAGGAACTTACCGCAAATTCATGGAGAGCATAATCATCCAACGCCTGGGAACATTGAGCCCTTCTGGACTCAGTGTCAGGGAGTAAAACACCTGCCAGACAACGCCCCCCCCCCCCCTCTCCCCCTCCCCCTTCTCCCCTCTTGTTAACCCCATATTCCCATCGTTCCCACCAACTGTCCCAGCAATTCTCCAAAAAAACTTCCAGCTACCCCCTCGACCTCCCCTTTCCTACCCCCTCGACCTCCCCTTTCCTACCCCCCCACCTCCCTCCCCCCTTCCTATAAAAATGTTTTGCTTTCTCAGTAATCACTCACCCAACAAATCTCTACCCTTAGTGTCCAGGGACGGTATTCACGTTGAGATAGCATGAGACTTAGCATGATGCTAACTTAGAAGCTCTTCCAATGTCCTATAGGATTTAATAGGACTTTTGGAAGAGCTTCTAAGTTAGCATCATGCTAAGTCTCATGCTATCTCGACATGAATACCGTCCCAGAACTGTAATCACTGCCCATTTCTGCTGTCCTTTCTCACTGATACCTTCCTTCCTCCCCCCCCCCCCCTCCCCCTCGAATTGCCAACTGAACTGTGCTCACCTGAAATAAATCAACTATAAATACTGCAACCAAGTCCTCTCAAGCCACACCGGAAGAAGAGTCTATGACTCGAAACGTCGTGTGTTTCCCTTTCCCAGGTACCTTTCCACACCTTGTTAATTTGTTCTTATTTTATGTGTCTATGCCGTGCCACAAATCAATTTCTCACGTTTGAGATAATAAAGTATTCTTGAGTCTTCAAAAAAAAGGAAGAAGAAAACAACATAAAATATTTAATCTTACTTGATATCACAAACACAGCACAGTAATACTATTAAGCTGACATTCCAAAAACAGAGTTCACACAACGAGCACACATCGAAACTGACATTCAATAAAATGCCCTCGTGTGTGATATATATAGGCCTATAGGCCTATATCCTTTATAACTTTGCAGTCCGCGTGCACTCAATTTCAGTCCAGGATATTCCGCATTCGTCAAATGTCATATAACCGTATGCTCCTACTATTGGCCGATTCTACTTGTTTTACGGGACTTCTGCGTTGTATCTTTTTCATCCATGATGCGAGGGTGGAAAAAGGGGGGGAGGATAGAGGAAACAGGATACAGTAGCGTGTATCCGTGCAGCAATTAGGGTTAGTAAGCTTCATTGTTGAATCACTGAACTAGAAAGTAATCACACAGTGTAGACTTCCGTCAAGAAAGACCATTCGATTTTGATTTGTATAAAGCCGTGTAGATAACGACAGTTTGCCAGCATAATTATGTTTATCAACAGAGGCAAATCAACAAGGAAAGAAATATGTGAGACACTATTTTGGGATCGTTTTATTCTTGGACGAGGCAAAAATTAACAAAAATGGAAATGGTATTTGAACGAACGGCCAATTTAACAGCAACATAATTATCCAAATAAAGAGCCTAAAAATAGACTTAAAATCTATTCCGTACCTTTATCTTTTGAAGAAAAAAACACACAAATGCTAAAATAAGATAATTTCTCTCTCTTTGCTTTTACAAATAATCAATTAAAAAAAAACATTGAAATAATTTCTCTCTCTCTCTCTCTCTCTATCCTCTCTCTCTCTCTCTCTCTCTCTCTCTCTCTCTCTCTCTCTCTCTGAAGAAAAAAACACACACTGCTGAAATAGCTGGTCTCTCTCTTTACTTTTACGAAAACACACAATGCTGAAATAGCTTGTCTCTCTCTTTTTTTAATTTACACTTCTATAATTATTGTTAACAATTCGGGACTTTCCTGGTGTTGCACTGCCTCCGGGCATTGCCTCCTCTCTCTCTCTCTCTCTCTCTCTCTCTAAAAGCACACACTGCTGAAATAGCTTGTCTCTCTCTTTTTTAATTTACACTTCTATATTGTTAAAAATTCGGGACTTTCCTGGTGTTGCACTGCCTCCGGGCATTGCCTCCAGGATCGTTACCACCATCTTTATATCTATTAATGTCCCATATGTGTCTGTTCCAGACCGGAGGACGTTAAGCAGAATTTCATTCTTTCTCTCTTTATGTTTTACAAAAACACACACTGTCTCTTCACTTTTACACACACACACACACACACACACACACACACACACACACACACACACACACACACACACACACACACACACACACACACACACACACACACACACACACAGCTGTTCACACACCACACACACACAAAACACACACACAATCCTGAAATAGCTGTTCTCTCCCTTTACTTTTAAAAAACACACACACAATCCTGAAATAAATGCTCTATCTTTTTACTTTTACAACATTACATACAATGCTGAAATTTTATTTTTACAATAACACACAATACTGAAATACTCTTTACTTTTACAAAAAAAACAACAAAAAGCCTACGATGCTGAAATCACTGTTCTCTCTCTTTACTTTTACAAAACAAAACAACAAAAAGCCTACGATGCTGAAATAACTGTTCTCTCTCTTTACTTTTACACAAAATAACCACATAACGGGACAAAAATCTAACTCCCTAGAGATAGGTTCATATGGCTTGCTTTTTGGATGAAATGTCTCTGTACTGACACACATTGTAGTCGGGTCACATAAGACAATTCGATCAGCTTCATTAAAGTTTATTACAAAAATAATGTAGATTCTGACGACTAGAACATTTTTAAAAAAATTAACAACTCGAGTTTTAAAGACTAGAAATGCATGAAGAACGTGGAAGGGTTTGCACAGTTTGTACTGGTACAAGGTGATCTCGAGAGCGGCACAGACATTAACAGTCATGGCCAGACTCAAGGTTTATCTGGAAGGACAGGAACATCCGTCTGAAGACCAAACTGAAGCTATTGCGTGCACTGGTCATGTCTATCTTCTTGTACGCATGCGGCGAGTCCTGGACATTGACAGCTGACCTACAGAGAAGGATCCCAGCAGTGGAAATGAGATGCAACAGAAGACTCCTAGGCATCTCATATCTGGACCTCATCACTAACGAAGATGAACTCAGGACCATCAAGCAAGCCACCGACCACCATGCAGACCCCCTCACTACCATCAAGAAGAGGAAACTGAAGTGGTACGGCCATGCCACAAGAACCGACGGCCTTTCAAAGACCATCCTGCAGGGAACAGTCCAGGGAAGCAGAAGAAGAGGAGGCAGACCGAAGAAGAAATGGGTCCGACAACATCACTGAATGGACCCAGAAGTCCTTTTGCAGAAACCCAGGCACTGGCACATGATCGACATGGACGGAGGAAGTTGGTGTTTGTGTCAGCGCAGCGCCCCCACGACCATTCCCGGTCAAGTGAGTGAGACTGTACATATTTTTTTGGTAAAGGTCACTGTAAAGTCCGAATGATAATATGCACAACTAAGAAAAGTAACGAAATTGAACAAAGGGGGAAAACCCTCTTTCTAATTAACTCCCCTCCACCAAAGTTGATTACGATACCAATCATCTAGCAATGCGTGGATCAGAGCCAAAGTGAGACAAACAAAGCATCATTCTCAAAAAAGAATGTGCCAAGTTCGCCTTTATGACCCTTCATACACACAGTACACATCAACAATTGTTCGATTTCGTTATCTCCTCTCTTGGCCTCACTATTTCATTCAATGGGGCAAAGATAGTCTTTGAAGGGGGTAACAACAAGCAGACGCTTATAGCGTACCCCGACACAATACATCATCAACTATTGACATGACAGAAGGTGACCATGGAAGAAAAACAAACCGCATCAACAAAATAAGTATTCAATGCAAAACAAAATCAAAAAGAAAATTCAATGCAAAAAAAGAAAAAGAATCACTTCACTGTCTCTAATGCGTAGAGCGCATCTGCATGGTAAAACCTGTGTGAAGTTTTGTGTGGGGGTTTTGTGTGTGCACTCGCTCATGCATGCGAGCGTGTGCCAACACATACAGACAAAACAGAGAGAGAGAGAGAGAGAGAGAGAGAGAGAGAGAGAGAGAGAGAGAGAGAGAGAGAGAGAGAGAGAGTTTTTATTTAGGGGGGAAGGGGGGGGTGGTGCGCGAACACAATTCCCCTACAACCAAAAATTATAGGATTCCCAGCCAAACAATAACCCAAACTGAACCAACCTCCCCAGATGTGCAATGGACAGGCCAGTTCAAAATCAGTGATCCAAAAAACTTCTTTTCTTTAGCGATGGCAAGATTGTGCTAAATCAAGGGGAAGACGGGGTAAAAAGCGCGCAAGAAGCCCACCCCAATTCTCATGAAATGAAGCAAAATCATTTTGCCCATGAGACAAGACCACGTCTCATGATATGAAATTTTTTTATGAATTTGGGGTGGGCTTCTTACCCGTTTTTTCCCGCCAACATTTGCTTTTATGCTGTTATTCTTTTTGCTGTAACAATCCACCAAGCATTTTAAAGTCATTTACAGTGGAACCTCACTTATAAGACCTTAACCCTTTCACCGCCAATGTCGCATTTTAGCACCACACTGATTTAACACCCATGCTACTAAAAGGTATGGAAGTTGGATCAGTTATCCAATATCCTTATGTTGTTGATTTTGGGAGATAAGGAAAGGGTTTATTTGATGCATGTCATTGGGGGATTCACAGTACTGCAGATGCCAACTTTTCTTTACCTAGGAAAGTTTGAGAGAAAATTTTGGATGAAAAATGTCTGGCGGCGAAAGGGTTAAAAACCATCCAAAATGAGGTCTTATAAGGGAGGCAATTTTAATACTTACAAAGAAGGGCAGTGTCTCGGAGAAGTGGGTATTATGTGTGTGTCGGGGGGTGGGGGGTCTTATAATGGGAGGTCTTATAAGGGAGGTTCCACTGTAGTTGTGAAACGATCGACACAGTTAGGGGAAGACGGGGTAAAAAGCGCATGGGCGGGTAAGAAGCCCACCCCAATTATCTCATGAAATGAAGCAAATTTCAGTCTCATTTTGCCCATGAGACGAGCATTAATGTCTAGCATTCGTCTCATGGGCAAATTTGACTAAAATGTTCTTTATTTCATGAGATAATTGGGGTGGGCTTCTTACCCGCCCATGCGCTTTTTACCCCGTCTTCCCCTATTATCGAAGTCAAAAGAGGAAAGTGGATGCATTTTCTTGTAGAGTCATTGATAACTCAAAGACACAACACTCTTGCCACAAACCAGATGTTATTATCATTGTCTAACCAAAGCTGTATTACTCTTATCGTCACTAGATGCTACTGTTTACCTACATTTTTAGTCCCCGAGCCGAAGGTTCCGGGAGCTATTGTTTCTGTCTGATCCGTCCGGCGTGCCTCCGTCCGTCCGTCCGTCCGGCTATTCGTCCATTTTTCTCAAAAACTATTCAGTCTATCATCATCAAATTTGGTATACTAGTTTGCCAAGATGCAAGCTATCCACTGATGTATTTAGTTTTACATTAAGGTCAAGGTCGCGCCAGTTACGGGGTTCAAACCCCAAAACACATAATCGCTAATATCTCGCGAAGTTTTGCATGTATTTCAATGCAGTTTTTTTCCACAACATTTCTTGATGAATGGTCTATAACACAGTTCTCATGATTTTTCTGTGCGCTCGTGTGCGCATGATCGGTCAAATCACGGGTCCGAACACACATTGTGAAACAGCTCTGTAGCTCTGTGGTTGACGCTCTCTCTCTCTCTCTCTCTCTCTCTCTCTCTCTCTCTCTCTCTCTCTCTCTCTCTCTCTCTCTCTCTCTCTCTCTCTCTCTCTCTCTCTCTCTCTCTCTCTCGATTTCGGAGTAGCTCGGCGATGCTGCGAGGGGACTTTGCAGCCGCGCGGCGTTGCACTTGTTTTTAATGATTCGGTCAGCAAATTAGAAACAGGAAGCCTAGGGTTAGGGTTAGAGAGAGAACACTGAACACTGAAATGTTTTAATGTACATTGGCCATGGGCCACAATACATCTCGAGGGAAGGGGGGAAACAACACTGGTAAACGTAAAAATCAAAACCGAAAAAAACCCCACCAAATCTCATTCCCACACCATAAGCATCAATATTATCAATTTGAATATCATGTGACCTACGCTATCAAAGATCATTTAGCCAACCAAAGTATCCAAATCTCATTCATATATCTTTCACATCAATATCAATATTATGAAATTACCTGTGTAGATAAACATCATTAAGCCTTCATTAACAAACATAAGTATATGTAAAATATTTAACTTTGGCGGTACCATAGCCGATGAGGTTTAGCTGAGGCGTGGTTACCGCTACACCTATCTATATTGTTAAAATCTCGGGACTTTACTGGTGTTGCACTGCCTCCGGGCATTGCAGCCAGTATTGTTCCCAACATCTTTGTATTTATAAATGTCCCATATGTGTCTATGACCGAGAGGACATAAAACATCATTTTCACCATACATTATTCACATCTATGGTATGAAATATCTTGTGCTAACCAACATTATTAAGCTAAATGAAGGATCCAATCTCATTCATACATCATTCGCATCAACATTAATTGTTTAAATATTATTTTTAAAAATAACCTATGCCACAAACATCAGCAAAGCGAACTAAAAGACCCAGAACCCATTTACATCATTCACATCAACATCATCTGTTTAATTTTCAAATAACGCATGCTGACGAATATCATCAAGGCCAACCGAGTAGTAGTAGTTAGGGCTGGTATGGGCCTCGCTGCCCTTTTACGTCCCTTTTTGTGTTTTTTTAATGATTTTTTGTTTAAATTGGTGGGTCTGCCTAGAATTTTCCTATCTAACATAATTTGGAATATATATTGAATGAAAAAGATGGACTTACTCATCGGAGTAAAACAAAATTTGAAATTAATTTTGGATCATTATCCAGTAGGTTTTTGAACAAGTTTAGATTAGGTGCTAATTTAATGTTAGTAGGCGAGTCATTCCAAGGAAAAACAACACAGTTAAAAAAACAAAATTTTCCAATATTTGTATTACGGTGTCTGGTATAAAGCTTGGCTTCGCTATTTCTCTGATCTATGTTTCATTTGTTTTGTTTTTCTATTCCCTTCAATCGATCACATACATTTTTTTAACAAAATGTTAAGATCTTAAACTTAATTAACGTATATAAAAAAAGACAAAGACAAAAATAAAACCTCGATAAAGAAAGCAATTAAAATCATTAAAGTCACGTACCTCGTCAAAATGGTCATTGAGCTGGATCGTTGCCTGCAATGTTTATCTTTTTCTCTCTCTAAAACTTCCTACAAGAAACAGTGTACTTTAGGCAAAATGCGCTGAGTGAATTAAAAAAGAAATCAATAGCAATTGTATATTTATTGCAATTTATATTTTACAAAATGGCAAGTTCTATAGACTAATTCTCAGCGGAAAAAAACTAGAACTAAAATAAGCGTTACTCGAAAGGTGTAAGAGACGTTCCTCGTTTCAAGTTAAAAGTAGGCCTATAATATAGGTATACACGCCCCATGTATTTTACAAGCAAACAGAAAACACGCCTGGCTACTCGCAGACCGTCAACATGAACATGACTGGCTGTGTGTAGGCTAAATAGGCCTACACCTGTGCATGGGGTTTAAACTAAGGATTAATCCTCTTTTTGTTTTTGCATACGTGGCAGTGTGAAAGACTCAAACTGATATATCTGGACATCAATGTCTGGATTGTACTATGGTTTACAACATTACCTGATTTACTTGATTTGGACTGTGTTTATCCGATCTATCAGCAGTTTTAGACAATTTTTAGCTATCCACCTCATGTTCTCACCTTCCAATGTCAACGTATCGTTCTTTCGGTTTCATGAAAAATAACCATAACCTAATCCTAACCCTATCCCTTTCCCGAGCAAGGCAGAATGTGGCTTCTCAATGAGCAGATTGCGGTCATGTTGACGGTCTGCGAGTAGCCAGACGTCCGAAAACTAGGCTTAAGATCCGGTTTGGCGTAATAGGAGATTGACAGCGCTTCGTTCATTGGTTGACGGTGTTAGCTAACCAACAAGGTGATTGGGCAGAAAACTGATAAGCGGTTAAGTAGTTGACTTGACTCTACTCCAAGAGAGAGAGAGAGAGAGAGAGAGACAGAAGAAAGAGAGAGAGAGAGAGAGAGAGAGAGAGAGAGAGAGAGAGAGAGAGAGAGAGAGAGAGAGAGAGAGGGAGAGAGAGATAGCACAAACGCGCGTGCGCACGCACTCACACACACGCACACGCGCGCGCTCGCATACACATACACACGCACACTCACACACACACACACACACACACACACACACACACACACACACACACACACACACACACACACACACACACACACACACAGACACACACTCTCTCTCTCTTTCTCTCTCTTGAAAAATAAAGTTCAAGTTTTCAAGTTTTCTTTCACACACACACACCAGAGAGAGAGAGAGAGAGAAAGAGAGAGAGAGAGAGAGAGAGAGAGAGAGAGAGAGAGAGAGAGAGAGAGAGAGAGAGAGAGAGAGAGAGAGAGAGAGAGAGAGAGAGAGAGAGAGAGAGAGAGAGAGCAAAGTTTTATACGCATAAAAATCTTACATCGTATCCGTGGATGGAATTTCAGTTTAACGTCGCGTATCGGCTTTCGCCATGTACGACGGGCTGAACAAACCAACCAGGGTATAAACAAAAATGTATGTTCCTGAATCACTGTCTTAGCCAAAAAGCCGAGAAGCGATCGTATCCGTACTGCTACACACAAGATTATATAGACGCTACAGACCCGTGCATCAATTTACTCAGTGCGTATGGTCAGCAAACTGACAGTGTAGCCAACACCTGCTGTGCTTGTGTGTTTGTGACTGTCTTCTTGTGTGTCTCTTCTGTACGTGTGAGCCTATGCGTGCTACTGTACTCAGTGCGTATGTATTGGTCACCAAACAGTGTCCATCTGTGCTTGTGTGTTTGTGACTGTCTTCTTGTGTGTCTCTTCTGTAGGGGAAGACGGGGTAAAAAGCGCATGGGCGGGTAAGAAGCCCACCCCAATTATCTCATGAAATGAAGCAAATTTCAGTCTCATTTTGCCCATGAGACGAGCGTTAATGTCTAGCATTCGTCTCATGGGCAAATTTGACTGAAATTTTCTTTATTTCATGAGATAATTGGGGTGGGCTTCTTACCCGCCCATGCGCTTTTTACCCCGTCTTCCCCTACGTGTGAGCCTATGCGTGCTACTGTACTCAGTGCGTATGCATTGGTCACCAAACAGTGTCCATCTGTGCTTGTGTGTTTGTGACTCTCGTCTTGTGTGTCTCTTCTGTACGTGTGTGAGCCTATGCCTGCTGCTGTCACTTAGTTAGTAAGTCAGCAGCAAATCACTATAGCTTACAAAAACTTATTATGAGATTTGTGGAAAGGTACGATTGTGTTTCAAGATGAAACGGTCATGAAAAACAAAATATTTTAAATAAATCACTGAACACACACGCGCGCACAAACGCACGCACCCACACCCTCTCTCTCTCTCTCTCTCTCTCTCTCTCTCTCTCTCTCTCTCTCTCTCTCTCTCTCTCTCTCTCTCTCTCTCTCTCTCTCTCTCTCTCTCTCTCTCTCTCTCTCTCTCTCTCTCTCTCGATCTCTAAAAACACACACTGCTGAAAT
>CM065687.1:15078837-15086337 GCA_017654935.2 Phymorhynchus buccinoides | reverse complement strand
ATACATTTAACCAAATCACATCAATACCCATGCTCGCACGTACACAAGCACATACACTGACGAACACAACATATCATTTACATACGCATGCACACATACATGCATACGTACGTACGTGCGTACATAAATACATACATACACACAAACACACACATTTATTACTAAAAGAGTATCGATAGGCCGGAGTTCTCACATTAAAAATCCAGTGTTCCAGTGTGTTACTAAAATAATCTCCAGTTGAGCGACCACCTCACAATTACGGACATCTTGGTCAGTCTGTATGTAGAGTGGTCGCAATACTAAGTTTCTACCTTTCCTGCATGCGTGTTGCTATGTTGGAATCATCGGCCACGAGTTTTAAAAAAACGCTCGCCGCTTCACCTCACCTCTTCGCCGAAGTCGTGGTAGGTCCCCCCGTCCTCATCCTCCTCCCTGATCCCCCTCCTCTCCTCCTTCTCCACCTTCAGCTTGGTCACACGGTCCCCCCCGGGGATCTCCTTGGCCTCCCTCCCTCCCTCCACTCCCCCCGCTCCACGGGCACGTTCTGTGTCATCGCCATGGACGTCGTCGTCATCGTCGTCGTAGTAGTACCCCTCCCCGTCCGACTTGCAGCAGATGACCTCGTTCCAGCACCAGGCCAGGTTCTGCCAGCACTTGGTCTCCTTCATCTTCCTGCCCGGTGTTGCATAAAATAGTTTACCCCATGAAATAAATACCATTTTTCCTCATTCAAACTGTTTGCTGTTTGAATGAATGAAAAATGGTGTTTTACGTCCTCTCGGTCATAGACACATATGGGATATTTGTAAATACAAAGATGGTGGGAACAATACTGGAGGCAATGCCCAGAGGCAGTGGAACACCAGTAAAGTCCCGATTTGTTTAACAATACAGATAGGTGTAACAGTAACCAAGCCTCGGTTAAACCTCATCGGCTATGGTACTGCCACAAGTATACCAAGTAAAATCATTTGCTGTTTGCTGTTTGGGAAAGATTCGCCCCCTGAATACATTCAGAGGGGTCTTAATTGTGTCATGCAGGAAGAACAGAAGATTCATCATTAAATACCGAGAAGTCAGGGATATTTTTCTAATATTCATTGTTAGGGGAAGACGGGGTAAAAAGCGCATGGGCGGGTAAGAAGCCCACCCCAATTATCTCATGAAATGAAGCAAATTTCAGTCTCATTTTGCCCATGAGACGAGCGTTAATGTCTAGTATTCGTCTCGTGGGCAAATTTGACTGAAATTTTCTTTATTTCATGAGATAATTGGGATGGGCTTCTTACCCGCCCATGCGCTTTTTACCCCGTCTTCCCCTATTTGTTTCTGTTTTGCACGGATGGTTGTTTATATCGTCCGCCATTTTGAAAAATACGAAACTAAGTGACATGACTTTGCATATTGATTTATCGGCAAAAATGTAAATTTACACCCACCCCCCCCCCCCCCCCCCCACCCCCCACCCCCACCCCCCCACCCCCCCCCCCCCCCCCCCGCTCTATTTCTTGGTTCTTTCCGTGTAGATCGAGCACTTAAATATCAATATCTTAAAAATAATAGTTGACTTATTTATCACATGAAAGAAGAATGGCTCTGGTGCGCCTTTGAAGGGTAATTATTTCACGGTAGGTACTTATTTCTCATGACACCACACATCCGAATACGATAACGAAACGTTCGAAGGGAATATCACATAGGCAATTTAAAGACCCACTGACCCACCACGATTAAGTCCCTTGGGGGGTTTTCTGGGTAGTTGTGACCCATATATAAATGCCCCCAGCTTCAAATTGAGGCTGCTCTTTAAAATGATGTTTCGTTTTGAATTGGGGGGGGGGCATTTGTATGGGAGTCAAACCTGGTCAAAACAAGATTTCTTAAGTTACCAGCTATAAGAGGGAAAACCCGTGAAAACCGTGATTTTGACTCGTACGTGATCTGGTGGGTCTTTAAGTACAGGGATAAAAGGGGGTGAGGAAAAAAAGGTACCTGTACAACGATCGAGAGACTCCTAAATAGTTCAAGTTATAGGCGAACATTTTTGCCCATAAGAGTCGAGGACTAATTGGACGTCAAACTCACAATCACCACCAGTTCACGAAAATAAAACATGAACGCCTATCCAGGCAGGCTATCAGAGACTTGGAACGTCAAATGGATATGGTTAATGTATGTCAGTCTGTTTGTTTGTTTTTGTTTCTTGTTTGTTCGTGTGTTTTTTGAAAAAAATAGTAAACCCAATGTTGTTAAAGGTGGACCCTGACGGATGAATTTTTGCAAGAAACACGTCGAGATCACCAGGAAAACACCCTTTACAGAGATCGCAACACTCACTTTGCTCTGGTTTCCTAGAAATCAAACCGTCAAAACGGCGATTCCTCCTTGGTGGAGATGCCGGAGAGAGAGAAGCCATTTTGGATGGGATGGGTGGAGGCCACTCATTGTGGTTGAAGCTTTTTCTTCTTTGTAGTGCAGTAAAAACAAATTGAAGCTATTTCCTTTGTTGTGAGCGAAACTCCTTTTCGCAAACTGTATACAAAAATAAAATTAAAAAAGGCTTGTATTGTGGAAATTACGTGCACACGATTTGGTCTAACTCAGGCAGCCATTAGAAAAAATAATTTCGCGCACAGAAGAGGTCACAAGCCATCTGACTCGATCAGTGAAATTTAGAACCCGCCCTATTCGGCCCTGTCACCTGACTGGGCCCGACTGAGTCAGACTGATCGAGCAGCATGGTATGCAAATGAGGTGAAACGTCACGACCTGATCGAGTCACATAGTCTGTCGCCGGCTTTATGCTTGGAAGATTTCTTAAGATTTCTTGCCAGCTATAAGAGGGAAAACACGTGAAAACCATGGTTTTGACACGTGACGTGGTGGGTCTTTAAAAGCAAAATGGTAGGTTCGCAACAACAAAAAACTCACGGTAGCGGGTTGCCCTTTTTCCTGACGTAGACGACGATGACGACGACGGCGACGATGAAGAGGAGGAGGAGGATGACGATGGCGGCGATGGCCCCCGCATTGCCACCGTCGTCGGAGCCTCGTCTGGGAGGGGCGGGGGTCAGGTAGCCACTGGTGGTGCACCAGCTCTTCAGCTTCTGGAGATCAGCGCTGGAGTATTCTGGAAGAAAACAAAACAAAAACAATAACCAGCGACCTTGACCTTTGACCAACGACCTTACTCTTCGAACTTGGCCTAGATATCCTAACTACCTATCTGCGTCGCAGCCAGAGGCGCGCCACCCATTAAAAAAAAAATGTTTGCATGCGATTTTTGTGTGACTGATGAGGAAGGAAGGGAGGGGGGTAAATTTTCACAAAATGACAACTTTTTCGTTGCCGGCACGGGGTTTAACGTGTGCTAGTGCATGAGCACACGGGACCTTGGTTTATTGTCTCATCCGAAAGACTCCATGTTCAGACCGCAAGGCCTAGTGCCGGCAAAGTGAGAGGAAAAATCCCCTATACCCAGTTTCGAACTCGGGTTTCCTTGACACGAAGCGAACGCGCTACCACTGTGCCACTCTACACTTAAAATATTATTATTATTATTATTGTTATTATTATTATTATACTATAGTACAAGTTGTGTAAGTCATAATAACCACAGCGGAAGGACTCACGGTCCAGGCATCTTTGCCTGGGCAGCTGCTGGTCACACTTCCCCGTGCCCGCCAGAAAATGCCAGAAAATGCTGCCATGCGGCTGGTTGCTGTAGCGTTTTCATGCTCGGGTTGTTATTGTTATTATTATTATTATTGTTATTATTTATTATTATTATTGTTATTATTATTATTATTATTATTATTATTATTATTATTATTATTATACTAGTACAAGTTGCATCATAAGTCATAATAACCACAGAAGCACTCACGGTCCAGGCATCTTTGCCAGGGCAGCTACTGGTCACACTATTATTATTATTATTATTATGATTATACTAGTAGGTGAAGACGGGGTAAGAAGCCCATGCCAATTACCTCATGCAATGAAGCAAATTTCAGTCAAATTTTGCCCATGAGACGATTGTTAATGTTTAGCATTCGTCTCATGGGCAAATTGGACTGAAATTTGCTTCATTTCATGAGATAATTGGCATGGGCTTCTTACCCGCCCATGGGCTTTTTACCCCCGTCTTCTCTATTATTATACTAGTACAAGTTGCATAAGTCATAATATAATAACCACAGAAGGAACTCACTGTCCAGGCATCTTTGCCAGGGCAGCTGCTGGTCGCACTTCCCCCATGCCCACCAGAAAATGCTGCCGCGCGGCTGGTTCCTGTGGCGTTTTCACACTCGAGTTGTCATTATTATTATTATTATCCCCCCGTGAGGATACCGGGGGGATTTTTCGTACAAATAGTCCCCCACCTTCTGGAAGTTTTGTGCTTGTAACTTCCTCTAATCCGTCACTCTCTTTGACTCTGCCTTGACCCTTTGCTTACTGTCATCCGCTATCTTTCCATCTCACTGGTCCATTCTCCTGCCTTTAAAAAAAAAAAAAAATTCTTACAAAGGTTTCTTCAGCCAAAGTCGGACATGCTGGGCCTATCTATTTCTTAATTAGGCGCATAACGGCAGCATGACGCATCTATGCTCATATGACAGGAAACTGTCTGAGCGAATGAAGAAGAAGAAGAAGAAGAAGAAGAAGAAGTACAAGTTATAACCACAGGAGGAACTCACGGTCCAGGCATCTTTGCCAGGGCAGCTGCTGGTCGCACTTTCCCGTGTTCACCACGTCGGCCTTGCGCTGGCAGAAGGCCTGGCTGGTGGTGTGGTCGTAGGCCGTGCCCCGCGAGCAGGACAGCCGCACGATGTTGCTGGTGGTGCGACACAGGTAGTAGAACTTGCAGTCGCACGGGTCGATGTACCGATCGCCCGGGTAGCACGGGTACTGGATGGGGACGCATGTACCTGTTCCGGTGGTGCATGATGATGATCACATCGTGAGAGAAAGGAAGAAAGGGGTGGGGTGGGGGGTGGGGGTGGGGAGGTTCAGCTTGCGTTATAATATAGCTAAAAACTTCAAAGATAAATACGAATTGTTCGGAAATAATTAAGGGGAGTAATTCCATGGTGTGTGAGAGTGATCTCGCCTAATTCAATCGGTCAAAAAGGGGAGGTTACTCTACCATCAGGTAGATCCCCAGCCCTCGCCTCGTGTGTTTGAGGAGGCACACAGCATGTAGAACGCAGTGCGTCATTCTAAAATTAATGTCATTTATATTTTGTTCACAGTTTGCAAGTTCAATTACTTTGTAGCAACTGGCCTCCCTTTATTTTTCTAAAAAAAAAATGTTTGCAAGTCGCTGACTGGCATCCTGCGTTTTCAAGCTTCGACGCCATGCCGCCATGGCTGCTATGGCTTTGACCGAGTAAGTCGAGGTAATCAACTCTAATTTTCACGAAGTGCTCTCCCCTAGTTTTTGTTATGAAAATCGTCTATTAGAAGACGAAGGGGAATAAGGGAAGAAAAGACCCACACCATTTTCCCCCCAAAGAGAAAAATTAATAAATGAAAATGAAAATGAAATGTACCATATGTACTTGTACATAAGCCTAAATGTTCATACAGAGAGAAAATGTAATACTCTCTCTCTCTCTCTCTCTCTCTCTCTCTCTCTCTCTCTCTCTCTCTCTCTCTCTCTCTCTCTCTCTCTCTCTCTCTCTCTCTCTCTCTAAGACACACACATACACATACCAACAGAAACGCACGCGCACACACACACACATGCGCGCGCGTGCGTGCGCACACACACTCACCCCCCCACATACATACATAAACACGCGCGTTATGCACACACATATACACGTGGGTACTTGCATAACATATCTGATACACATGTGCACCCCAAAAAAGCTCTCATGCGAGAGAGAGAGAGAGAGAGAGAGAGAGAGAGAGAGAGAGAGAGAGAGAGAGAGAGAGAGAGAGAGAGAGAGAGAGAGAGAGAGAGAGAGAGAGAGAGGGGGGAGAGAGAGGGAGAGAGAGAGAGAGAGAGAGAGAGAGAGAGAGAGAGAGAGAGGGGGAGGGAGAAAGAAAGAGAGAGAGAGAACGAACGAACGAACGAACGAACGAATAAAATTGTTTATTGTCTTAAAAGCATTACAGCTTGAGAGGAGAGAGAGAGAGAGAGAGAGAGAGAGAGAGAGAGAGAGAGAGAGAGAGAGAGAGAGAGAGAGAGAGAGAGAGAGAGAGAGAGAGAGAGAGAGAGAGAGAGAGAGAGAGAGACAGAGACAGAGACAGAGAGAGAAAGACAGAGACAGAGACAGACAGAGAGAGACAGAGACAGACAGACGCTTTGATGATTTGTTGTCAATACATGGTTTCACGGAGAGATAGAGATAGAGAGAGAGAGAGAGAGAGAGAGAGAGAGAGAGAGAGAGAGAGAGAGAGAGAGAGAGAGAGAGAGAGAGAGAGAGAGAGAGGGGAGGGAGAAAGAAAAAGAGAGAGAGAACGAACGAACGAACGACGAACGAATGAAATTGTTTATTGTCTTAAAAGCATTACAGCTTGAGAGGGAGAGAGAGAGAGAGAGAGAGAGAGAGAGAGAGAGAGAGAGAGAGAGAGAGAGAGAGAGAGAGAGAGAGAGAGAGAGAGAGACAGACAGACAGACAGACAGACAGACAAAAAGAGAGAAAGACAGAGACAGAGACAGACAGAGAGAGACAGAGACAGACAGACGCTTTGATGATTTGTTGTCAATACCAAATGGTTTCACGGAGAGAGAGAGAGAGAGAGAGAGAGAGAGAGAGAGAGAGAGAGAGAGAGAGAGAGAGAGAGAGAGAGAGAGAGAGAGAGAGAGAGAGAGAGAGAGAAACAAGCAAACAGATTTAGCAGACAAACTTAGGTATACAAAAACAACAACAACGAAGAAATGGAACTTACCGTTGAATTTGGGCAAGGGAGGAAGGGAGGGAATGCTGAAAGGGAATGGGGAGGACATGATGCCGACTTTCCTGCTTCTGAAACGATTTATTTACAGCTTTAATAACAGCTATTTAGGAACAAAACGGACATGGCTAAAGCAAGGGACATATTAAATGAATTCTCAAGGTTCTCTGGTCTTAAACTGAATATCCAAACAAAAGCAACAAAAAAAGCAATGAGATTAGGAACACTACGACACGAAAATAATCTTCCAGTTACATCGACAATTCTCAAGGTTCTCTGGTCTTAGCCATATATGCCATAGGCGATGAGGTTTAGCCGAGGCGTGGTCACCGCTACAGCTATCTGTATTAATATTTTAAAAAATCGGGACTTTACTGGTTTTGTACTGCCTCCGGGCATTGCCTCCAGTATTCTTCCCACCATATTTGTATTTACAAATGTCCCATATGTGTCTGATTCAGACCAAGAGGACGTAAAACTCAATTTTCGCATCGGTTCTCTGGTCTTAAACTGAATATAAAAACAACAACCCAAAAGCAATGATTTAAGGAATACCATCCATAAGGGTCTCCGACCGATTCGACGCTAATA
>CM065687.1:15031337-15073837 GCA_017654935.2 Phymorhynchus buccinoides | reverse complement strand
ACCTAATAGTTTACCTAATAGCACACATATGACAAATTAAAAACGAAAACCACAACTTATCACAGACAGACTCACATCAAGTTTACCTAATAGCATACATATGACAAATTAAAAATGAAAACCACAACTTGTCACACTCACAGACAGACTCACATCAAGTTTACCTAATAGCATACATATGACAAATTAAAAGCGAAAACCGCAATAGGAATGCAATTTCAACCCATAAGCATTTAAAAAATAATACTTTTTTTATTTGACTGTTTTAATTCTTTTTTAAAAATTGGATTGTATTTTTAATACGACACTATCGTGACCTTAAAATCTCAGTAAGAAATTATAACTGCACATAAATCAAACTTCCTGGGAGAAAACAATTAAATGATTTTCAAATTAAATAGCACCTGTTTTTTTTATCATAATGATTAAAACAAACAAAACAAATAATTCTTTAAAATATATTTTTTTGTCTTTCCAAGATGAGATCATTTATGATTAACATACTCGCCAAAACTTTCAAACAGTGGGTCATTAAAATGATTTTAAGTCTTTTTTAACTTAAAGACCAAACTGACCCACCACGATTAAGTCCCTTGATTTTTTTCTGGGTAACTGTGACCCACATACAAATTCCCCCAACTTCAGATTGAGGCTGCTCTTTAAAATGATGCTTCGCTTTGAATTCGGAGGCATTTGTATGGGAGTCAAACCTGGTCAAAACAAGATTTCTTACCAGCTATAAGAGGGAAAACACGTGAAACCCGAAATTTTGACACATGATCTAGTGGGTCTTTAAGTCTCGAAAGCCTGTCACTCTTGAGCAAATGCAAACAGTGAAACCTTTGAACTTACTCAACTAACCCATTCTGCAAGCTTCTGAACACAACTGAACACATTATAATTTATTTCAAAAGTTACCTGGTAATGTCATTCTGTAATTTCCTGAATGCAAGTCATTCCAGAGTTTTTATTTTAGCACAGTCATATAAGTCGTTCAATATATCTCTGAACATAGTCTAATAAATATTTCTGTAACGATTTGAACTTAGTCAAATATTAGTCTCTTTTTTTTTAAACCAAGATTTTTAAACGGTCAAATCCACAATCTTTATATCTTTGTTGAACAAAGCGTTTGTGTAATTCCTTGGAATCAGTTAAATGAGTCATCCTACGAGTCTTTGAACATAATTAAACAGTTTACAAGTTTTGAACACACACAAGTCATTGCACAAGTTTTTGAACACAGTCAAATGAGACTTTTTGTTCAAGTCTTGAAACTCGGTCAGACAAGTCAATAACCTAGTCTGAATTCAGTCAAGTATAAGTCATTCAATAGGTCTCTTAATTGAGTACAGAGTTTAACCCCTTGACTGCCAGAGAAAATGAAAGAAAAAATCATACAAATCATGCCATGAAAAAGACAACTGATAGAGCCAATCTGGCAAAATGGTCTGTGGATGTAACTCTCTTGACTGTGTTAGAGCAAAAGCCAGCATGTCAGTTATTCCTCTTCATCAGTGATGTCATCAAGTCAGTACGTGATACTTTATATGGCAGTCAAGGGGTCAAAGAGATCATTGAACATAGATCAGTGAACACAGAGAGATAAGAGTTTTCACCACAAATCTTTGAGCTTCAAGAAACAAAAGGTAACGAGAGTGCAACTCAGAGGTTCTTCTACTGCATCGATCGGAAGATGAACTGAAAAGGGCGATTAAGTTGTCCATGTCAGCGGAAGTGGCTCAAGGGAGCTCACTCAAGGATGCCCCCCCAAGAGTAGCATCAATTTGTTTTATCGTATCTACGGGACGCTTAATCGCCTCTTCCGGTCGTCCTGGGGGCCGTTTCACGATGGCTAATGTTACATTGCGCTTGCTCAAATCGGCAAAAACAGTCTAAGAAACACCCATCGTTTGCCGATTGTTCGCGTGGCGTTTTGGTCTTGCCAAACACCGAGCAAGCCGCAAACTATCCGGAACTAGTAGGGGGTGAATACATTTCTTGTTGTTGATTGGTCCATTAAAGTTTGTTTAAAATGTTTAAAAAATGTGACCAATCAGACAAGAGCTTGTAATATTCTTCCGCAAACGTTTTCTAAAGTGTTTCTTAGGCCCCGTTTGGCGTAAGCGTTATTCGCGCGGCGACCTTATCTAGAGAAACTCGACCCTGAACTATCCATCTCAAAGCATTTGAATATTGTGATGCATGAACTAACGATGCCAAATACAACTTTTGTCAAAGGCCTGAACACAGAAAAAGGCTTTAAGAGTCAAGTTATTGTTGTAACAAGTCTTTGAGCACATACAGTGGGGGAAAGGAAACTGGGAACACGCCCAAACACAAATAAATACAGTGGAATCCAAAAACGGATAACCCAAGAAGGCTCGATAACTCACGATCATTTTTATGGTCCAAGTTTAACCAATTTTATGCCAAAAAGTCTTTTTATCTAAAAATATTAGCTATCTCAAAATAAAATTTCAGTCCCTCCAATTTTGACTTAAGCGACTTTCACTGTACCTTGTATCCAATATTGAGCAAATTAATATACAAGATGATAGGGGAAGTAGGGATATTTTCCTCATTTTTTGAGTGTTAAAAATTGGATACCTAATAAAGATATACCGTAACAAAATTAAAAAATAATCATTTTGGTTCTAAACATCATGCAACCATTACTCTGTAACTCGTAACTCATAGAGCACAAAAATATCACAAAGTTTTTCATGAAAATGTGGTTTTAAAGGATAATGAGACATAAGAAAATCCATCAGTATGATAACAAGTGAGTGTGGTTGTGCATATGGGAGTAAAAGCGACAAGCGACAAAGCACCGCAAGGCACATAAGACATGGCAACAAAGTAGGTCCCATTTCATTTCAACCCCACAGTATGTAAGATAACAAGCAAACCTTTACCCGAAACGTTTCTCTCTAGACGTTTCAAAAGAATAGTGTAAGCGCACAGAAAGCAAAAGACAGCGCAAGAAACAAAGTCCCATTTGATCAAGTTTCTTTTCTTCTTCTTCTTCAGCGTTCCCAGGCCAAAAGGCCATAACGGGTAAGGTACGAATGTGTCTGTTTTCAGTTTTCACCGGTCTCCCCGCTGCATAAAGCCGACACATTCCAATTTCGGAGGAGCTCAAAGGAGAAAAGTTATTTGGAAGATTTTTTGGGGAAAAAAGGCAGGAGAATGGGCCAATAAGTCAGAAAGATAGTAGATGACAGAAAGCAAAGGGAAAAAGGCAGAGTCAAAGAGAGTGGCAGATTAGAGGAAGTTATAAGCACAGAACTTCCAGAATGTGGGGGAACTATTTTTTATGAAAGAGCCGCCAGTATCCCCTAGGGATACCAGGTGGAGGGGCAGGGTCGTCCAGCTCCCCGTATGGAGGCATGAGGCACCCACCCCTCTGCCCCAGTTTCTTTTCAACTTCACAGCGCATGATATAGCAATGCAGCCCTTTCCATCCTGTAGAAGGCCTCTCTCTAGAAACATGATGAACAAATAGCAAAAAAACCACCAAATCTCTGAATAAAGCTGGGATCCAAGATTGCTATCTCCCATGAAAGATTGAGGGTAGAACTTGGTTCTGTGGCTGGGGTGGAAGTGCAAAATGTTTGTATTCATCAAGCATGTAATACTGCATGCAAAAGAAACCTTTTTCCAAGTGAAATTTATGAAGACTGTTTCCTTCTGCTAAAACTCTTTCCTTCGTACTACCCCCTAAGTGCAGCAGAATCTTCAGCCTGTTGATGTTGGCTGCCTAGCGGTAAAAAGAAGAAGAAGAAGATAGAATAAATCTGGTACCCAGCATATATTTCTTTTTTGTGTCTTTTTTTGGTCCGACACTGGTCTTCCATTTCTCTAAATGTTAATATATAATGAGGCTTTATACTACTTCTTAGCGACACGCAAAGGCGATAATTGTATATACTGAATCGAGCGCATCACCTAGTGATAATCAGGACCAGAGAATTTTCAGTGGCTATGCATGTTCGCAAAGCGCAAGGGCGATAATTTGATGTAGGTGGCACACACAAGTACACGAGTCAGGGGCAGATAATTTTCAGCATAAAGCCTCATTCCTGGGATCCAAACAGTCTTCCAACTGGAAAGAGTTTTATTAAAAAGCAGCACAAAAGCCCAGAGACCATGGAAGAAGAGAGAGATCGAGTGACTGAGTTCCATTTCATCCCATTTCATTTCAACTTCACATCATGTGCTCAGATAAAAAGCACAATCATACCCTTTCCAACAACAAAATATTTTGGAAAAGACACAGTGGAAAAGGGGATGGTAACATGAAGAAGAAGGCAGAGCAACAAAGTCCCATTTTATAACATTACTTTTCAACTTCGCGATGAGAAAGTGACAGAGGAAACCTTTTCCCCTTTAAAAAACTCAACCAGGAAAGACAAGGGGCAATTCTTTACCCCCAAAATGGAAAGAAATACGTGCAAGAGAACTAATAGGCTGTAGAAGAAGGCAGCAACAAAAACATTTGATCAGAATTTCATCCAACTTTAAGCATTTGAGATAACAAGCAAACCCTTTCTCCAAGTTCATGGGTAGGGTGCCACTCTCTAAAGACTTGAAAAAAGAAGAGTACTATATTTTTCGGACCAAGGCACATTTAATTATAAATTATATTGAAAAAAACAAAACAAATGTTTTTCAACAAAATTCAGATTGTGTTATTATATTTTTCTTATTATTTTAGTAGTAGCAAGGGTCTCAGTGGAGAAAAAAAAGTATTGCCTTATATAGTCCGAACTTCATGGTACCACAAGAGAGGCTGCAGGAGAAGACAGGGTAACGATTATTAGAAACAACGTCCCGAGGCTCTTCACCTCAAATTTTACACAAAATTCAGATTGTGTTATTATATTTTTCTTACTATTTTAGTATGAATGAAAAATGGTGTTTTACGTCCTCTCGGTCTGGAACAGACACATATGGGACATTTGTAGATACAAAGATGGTGGGAACGATACTGGAGGCAATGCCCGGAGGCAGTGCAACACCAGTAAAGTCCCGATTTTTTTAACAATACAGATAAGCGTAGCAGTAACCACGCCTCGGCTAAACCTCATCGGCTATGGTACCGCCATGTTAAGTATGAGTAAAAGTAACTATTTTAGTAGTCGCAAGCATTGCCTTATTATAGTCTGACAATTATGGTATGCAAAACCACAGAGAAGACAGGGTAACAATTATTAGAAACAACGTCCCGATGTCTCAGTCGAAGGAGGTAGGGCTCCACCCATTGTTGATGGAGAGGAAAGGGGTGGGCAGGCGGGTGGGGGGCGTGGTGGCCTCAGGGCTGGTGGAGAACCCTGTCTGGCGCTGGGGGTCGTAGACGGAGGGGATGCCCATCACCCCCCCACCTCCGCCCCCCCGGTCCCCCGCAGCCCCCTTGGCGAGGGAGGAGGGTGGGGGGTGGGAGGAGGGCAGGTAGAGGTGGGGGTTGTGGTGCAGGATGTCGTCCTCCTGGTGGCTGTAGGAGAACAGCAGGCTGCCCGAGTGCTGGGTCCTGGCACACATCAACGTCAACACCAAATCAAATCAAAAGAAAACAAGAGGCAAAGCCTTCAAGGCTCACTCAAACAGGCACATGTGGGACAACAACAAACAAAGATTAAGGGGGGTGTCTAAAGAACAAGATTGCCAATAACATTTTAAAGCACAAATGAAACTATCGTTAATGGATACAACCGAGAATCGGACCCGGAACCATTGGCATGAAAGACGGACGCTCTACCAATGAGCTATCGAGGCTTTCAGTGTTGACGAGTTTCTTAACTCATGTTGCCTATTGAATACTCTCTAACCCACTAATCTAAAATGTTATCTGTTTACAGTGTTGTTTTAAGTATTTAATTATTCAAGTCATTATTGTTTGAAAGCTTTCATAAACATCTATATGTATTGAAAGTTGGAACAATGTACGCCTTCTATTTCCCGAGAAAATGCCAACGTTAAAGTTTGGAGATTAGACCACGGACGCAACACACACACATACACACAACCGAACAACAGTATCATATTGTTGTTAACGAAGTTAACATGAGTGAGCCAATAATTACACTTTGATAACTGAAGCATACAGCGGTCGGTCAAAAAGGATGTTGCATCATGGGTTCTGTATCACATCAAATCACTCCACTCCACCCCCGGGCCCTGTGGGGGAGGCCTTCGTACAAATAGTCCCCCCACTTTCTGGAAGTTCAGTGCTCTTTGACTCTTGTCTTTTCACTCAGCACTGACCAGTTGCTTCCCCTTACAACCATTAGGGCCGGGCCATTTGACTAGGTTCAAAAACACATCACCGCAAAAAAAGTTATGAAAAATTATGAGCTGATAGTTTCCGAGAAGATTACTAACACCATGCACTAAACGATCGTAAAATATCAGAATCCATACCTTCGTCGTTTGTCTCCGATTGACAGAAATGGCTAACGCGTAGAAAGAAGGAAAATTTCACATTCTGATCTTTGACCCCTCCCTACAGCCAACCCTGAATGTAAAGTCTGCAATCATTGGTTGATTTCAAGAGAGGCAAGGTCAAAGCAAACTGAACGTAGGTTACGACATGGTTCTTGAAAGCTGGTTACACGCCAGAAATCAAAACCTCTTGAAAACTCTCATGAGCCGAAGCCGGCTCATTCGTCCTAAACGGTTGTGCAAGCCATGAGCCGGCTCCGGCTCATTCGTCCCGAGTGAGTTAAAGACTAAAAATAACAAAAGTCACACACGATAACCACAACAACCACTCTTAAACGAACACAAGTAAAACATTATAGTAAGATTGTAAATCCCTCACCTAAAGAACTTCCAAAGGAACGTGGCGTACACCAGAGGACCAAACAATGTGAAGTACACATAGGTAGTGGTGTCTACCACACTGAAACACAACAGAATAGAAATCTTGAGTGTCTGTGGTGTGTGTGTGTGTGTGTGTGTGTGTGTGTGTGTGTGTGTGTGTGTGTGTGTGTGTGTGCATAAGCATATAGTAAAATGGCCAGTGTGTGTGTGTGTGTGTGTGCGCGTGTGTGTGTGCGTGCGTGTGTGCGTGCGTGCGTGTGAATAAGTATACAGCAAAGGGCCAGCCACACGTCAGCTAAAACCGTACGATACGATTCGATCACGTGATCTTGAAGCGTGATCACATTTGTTCTTGGGGACCACGTGATCGAATCGCATCGTACAGTCGTACGATTTTAGTGGACGTGTGGCTGGCCCTTAAGACACATGCATGCACATGTCCACCCACACCATGCAGGCAAACATACTTGCATGTGAACAGGCAGGCCCGCCCACACATGCACGCACAATGACACATGCACACACACACACACATGCACACACATACCCTTATACCCCCCCCCCCCCCCCCCCCCCCAACCCATACATAACCCCCCCCCCCCCACCACCACATCCCCATCCGGTATGATGTTCAGTACAAGCTGATACACCAACAGGCAAACCAACTTCAACACACACACATACACACACCCTTATACCCCCCCCCCCCCCAACCCATACATACCTGCCCCCCCCCCCCCCCTCCCCCACATCCCATAAGGCACGATGTTCAGTACAAGCTGATACAGCAATAGGCAAACAAACTTCAACACACACATGTATACACACACCCTTATACCTCCCCCCCCCAAACCCATACATGCCTGCCCCCCCCCAACATCCCCATAAGGCACGATGTTCAGTACAAGCTGATACAGCAATAGGCAAACCAACTTCAACACACACATGTATACACACACCCTTATACCTCCCCCCCCCTAAACCCATACATGCCTGCCCCCCCCCCCCCCCCAACATCCCCATAAAGGCATGATGTTCAGTACAAACACTAGAATTGACAAATACAAATTAAGTTTTGCCTTCTCAGGTTCCTCAATTTGGAATTCCCTTCCCTCTGCCATTCAGTTATGCCCTTCCATCTCACGATACAAAAAGATGGTGCGGGCAAACATAATTTACAGCCCTGCTTAAATCCTGTGTCATTTTGAACGCACACTGTATAACTGTATTGCCTTGTGTACACCTACATGTGATATGCATGGTATATGTCAATTGATTGTTTACATCTCAGTTTTATGCTTTGTTTATTTGTTTGCCTTTAAACTGCTTGTTAAATGTGTTTGGATTGATGTTGCTTTCACCTCCTACTTGTCATCAATTATTTGTTTCACTATGTGGGTTTTTTTTGGGTTTTTTTCTTTTTTTTCTGTATGTATAAACAATGTATATGTGTATGAGAGAGTCAGAGAGAGAGAGAGAGAGAGAGAGAGAGAGAGAGAGAGAGAGAGAGAGAGAGAGAGAGAGAGAGAGAGAGAGAGAGTATACAAATGTTTTTTGTTTCTTAAATTTGTTTTTCTTTTATCCAAGGACAGATTGTAAGAATAGGCATCGCCTAAAATCTTTATCCTTGTCAAATAAAGTTTTCCAGTGTCCAGTGTCCAGTGTACAAGCTGATACACCAATAGGCAAACCAACTTCAACACACACACACATCCTGAGGGCAGGATCAAAAAAAGCTTGGTCAGCTTTTTCTTTAACCCTCAATAAAGATGATTTTGACTTGACTTGACTTGACACACACGCACGCACGCACGCTCCACACACCACCACCACTACCAACAACAACAACAACATACCAAAGGGCATGATCTATATGCTGATACACCAGCACACTTCCCACGGCCTGAACCAAATTCAGCACAGCCAGAATGCACACATAGTAGTAGAAAGAGGGCTTGGCTGAAACAAACAAACAAACAGAACATCAAACATGTTTGTCATTGCTTATGGCAACACGTTTGTCATTGCTTATGTCAACATGTTTTGTCGTTCCTGGTGGCAACACGTTTGCCATTGCTTATGGCAACATGTGTGTCATTGCCTATGGCAACATGTTTGGTCGTTCCTTACGGCAACATGTTTGTCGTTGCTTGTGGCAACATGTTCTCTACCACATTTGCTCAGCTGCAGTTATTTGATTCCCCGCTCTTCCCCACTCCTTTTGCCTCTCCGCATTCAAGATAATAGTAAACGTTAACAGGGAAACGCAAAAAGTGATAGAAGACTCATTGCTCTACTCAGCGACATCAACGTTTATCTAAATCCCACCCCCTCAACAGTGGATCTTTCAGTACAAATAGTTCCCCCACCTTCTGGAAGTTCTGTGCTAGCAACTTCCTCTAATCTGTCACTCTCTTTGACTATGCCGTTTCCTTTGCTTACTGCCATCTACTATTTTCTACCTTATTGGCCCATTCTCCTGCCTTTTTCCCACAAAAAGCTTCCAAATAGATATTTTCCTTTGAGCTCCTCCAAACTTGGAATGCAGCGGGGAGACCAGTGAAAACTGAAAACTGGAAGCGTACATACCTCATCCATTATGGCCATATGGTCTGGGAGTGCAGAAGAAGAAGAATCAAAAGTTTCAAGAAATATACCACCATACAGAGAGAGAGAGAGAAGAGAGACTGACAGAGAAGGACAGGGAGAAAGAAAGACCAACAAAGAGAGATGGAGATAGAGACTGAGATAAACACAGAGGGATATGGAGATACAGAAATATAGAGAAAGACAGAGAAAAAGTGAAAGGGGAAGGGGAACAGGGAGAAAGAAAGCAGCTGATAAGAATCACAGAGAGAGAGAGAGAGAGAGAGAGAGAGAGAGAGAGAGAGAGAGAGAGAAAGAGAGAGAGAGAGAGAGAGAGTCAGGAAATTTGTAATTGTTAGGCCATGCCCATACAATGGAGTGAGTGTGACGACAAAAAACAACAAATTGACATTATATTATTAACTTGACATTACAAAACATTACATAAATCTTGCCGAACTTTCAAAGCTTTAAAGATAAAAACAGCCACTTTTCTTACAATACTTTTGTTTGTACAAGAAAGTAATAACACAAATTTAAACATAGAAGATTGTTATAATACGAGAGAGAGAGAGAGAGAGAGAGAGAGAGAAAGAGAGGGTGAGAGAGAGAGAATAATGATAGTGAACCTTTATTTCACAACGGTATAAGTATTGACATAGAGCAGCCATTTTTCATACTTGCCGTTAGAGAGAGAGAGAGAGAGAGAGAGAGAGAGAGAGAGAGAGAGAGAGAGAGAGAGAGAGAGAGAGAGAGAGAGGGGGGGGGGTAGAGAAAAAGGAGAAAAAGAAAAATGTGCATCAAGCCATCACCAGTTTTACACGCAATAAAACGAAATGTATGAAACAAAAGTCATTAAAAATCCTTACTTACATGGCATGACAATTTTTTCCTTGATTCTGGTCAGGGGTAAAATCAGGATGATAAAATATACCTGAAATAAAAACGAAAAAAATCAAAACAATCAGCATACTTGAACTCTTCTAGCGCTGTGTTTTTTTACGTTCTTGGTTGTCCGTTGCATCTCAACCGACAAGAGGGGGAGTAACTATTTTTTTTCGAGTGCGCATGCGTTGCTTTAACGGAAAAATCCCTGACATAAGCTCTGAAAGTAGGCATACACATGGCAGGGTGCTTGGCAGTGAATGTCTTTGCATTTGGTGGGAGTGTAGAGTGTTGTCTTGGGCGAATGTATTCACCCATGGTGCTAGACGAGTAAAAACTGGACTATAAGACGCATCCTTTAAATTGAAAGAATATTAGGCATATATTCACATATAAACCGCACTCGTTTATAACCCGCACAGAAAATTATACTCCCCAAAAGGGTGTCAAAGTTAAAGCAAACAGCAGTATATTTTGCTTACCTTACCACAGAAAATGAACACGTGTACAAAGCAATACAAAGATAGAAATTCTCCTCTTACAACAAGGGCATTTGATACTCTTAAACACTTTAGCCCTTTCACCGCCAATGTCGCATTTATGCACCACAATGGCTTAAAGACCCACCACGCCCATGTGTGAGAATCAACGTTTTCACGTGTTTTCCCTCTTATCGCTGGTACGAAATCTGTAAGAAATATTTCAAGCATAAGAGGGAAAATACACGTGACGTGGTGGGTCTTTAACATCCATGCCACTAAAAAGCATCAGAAAAGCATCAGCCTGTTATCTGAAGACCCCATCATATAGTAAAAAGCCAACTGTCCGTGTGTGTGTGTGTGTGTGTGTGTGTGTGTGTGTGTCTGTGTGTGTGTGTCTGAAACACAAAACGGGCCTTATAACTCTGCCGTTTTTCGACCGAATCGCTTCAAATTTGCTGTGAACCCTAACGGGGCGATGGCAACGGCAACCGAGGCGGCCATGTCATTTGCGCGGTTTCGCAAATACGCGAAACGCGCATCCGCCGGCCTCCCGGCGCCTGTATCTCCGCCGTTTCTGGGCCGATTGCCTTCGAATTTGGCAAGGTAGATGACCGAGGACGGTGACTATCAGTGTACCAAACCGGAAGCGAATCGGTTCAGAAACGCGCGCGCTATACGACTCTGCCGTTTCTTAACCGAATCGCTTCAAATTTGCTGTACTCAGCGTTACCAGTACTTGGCGTTACCGTTACTAGGCGTTACCGTGACTAGGCGTTACTGGTACTCGGCGTTGCGCTAGTTTTCTTAATTTTAGGAGGTAATGATAGGCCCAATGCTATACACGTCACAGAGGAATTCTCAATATTGCAGATGATAAAAAAAATTCTACCCAGTTAACTTGAATGGTATTTTTCGGCTGAAAAAATGGCTGGCGGCGAAAGGGTTAAACATGGGATTTGAATCCATCAATTGTCCAAATCAATTTTGATAGCTCTAAAGAAGCTCAGAATAGACTGAATAATGTGGCTGGAAACAAATTTAATTATATGGATTAATATAGAATTTTAATAGAAAGTTGCATGGGCCAAAGTTGATGGAAAAAAGTAGCGGCTTATACTTAAGGTACAGTCCACATTTTACGGTAAATGTCCTAGAATAATACTAATAGGCATGTGTTTATTTTATAACATCACCAACAGACACATTTTTAAAGAGTAATCTTAATTTTTCAGAAAAAGGTCAAACAAATCTAAATACCTTGTTGAATAACGCAAATAGAGATGTTTGAGAAGAAAATGCTGATAGTATTTTCTTCATAAATTCATGAATGAAAGCCACAGTGGCTAACATTTATTTTGTTATAACATGTATGTAAAGATTTATAAAACAACAACAAAACAAAAATATGCACACAAATCCTGCAGTAAAATAAAACCCCACAGCTGTTATAGAACATGAATGAGCATGCGCACACAAACAAAAACACACACACACGCACACACACACACACACACATATGCAAATGACAGCATGCACACACGCACTTACACACTCTCACACACACACAACACACTGACCAAACAGAAGGCGGCAGAACTGCCGCCGAGGAAGAGCATGCCCCCGTGGGCAAAGACGTCGTAGCTGTCCGTGCTGTTGTCAGCGAGGCTCATGCTGAAATCACTGTGCTCGTACTTCAGCTCTAAGGTTCCCTGCAACAAGCCACAGCAAATAGGAATTGTTCAGAAATAATTAAGGGGAGTAATTTCATGGTGCATAGGAGTTATCTTGCCTAATTCAATCGGTCAAACAGGGGAAGTTACTCTGCCATCAGGTAAATCCCCAGCCCTCGCTTCTTGTGTTTGAGGAGACACACAGCATGTAGAACACAGTGCGTCATTCTGAAATTGATGTCATTTATATTTTTGCGTCACAGTTTGCAAGTTCTATCACTTTGTAGCAACTGGTCACCCCTTATTTTTCCACAAAATGTTTGCAAGTCGCTGACTCGCATCCTGCGGTTTCAAGCTTCGACGCCATTGTTGCATTGTCGCTATGGTATTTGACCGAGTAATGGAGGTAAACAACTCTAATTTTCACGAAGTGCTCTCCCCTAGTTTTTTCCCGAAAATCGTCTATTAACAAATGCAGCAACAATGCAGGGGCCTATTGTAAGTTGACTGATATTGTTGTTGTTGTTGTTGTTGTGGTTTACACATACATTACATCCAGAGGATGCACAACTGACTACTTAAACACTACACAGGATATAGGATAAGTAAGTTAAGTTAGGTTAGGTTAGGTTAGGTACTTTATAGTCACAGAGGCGTCTGTGAAATTCAGGTTGCTCCCACCTGGAGAGAGCGTCGCAGCCAGAGGCGCGCCACCCAATATATAAAAAAAATTTTGCATGCAATTTTTATGTGACTGATGAGGAAGGAAAGAGGGGGGGGGGGGGGCGGTAAATTTTGACCAAATGACAACTTTTTCGTTGCCACTGGGTTTAACGTGTGCTAAGTGCATGAGCACACGGGACCTCGGTTTATCATCTCATCCGAAAGACACAAGCACACACACACACACGTGCATACATATACATAAACACACATGCATACACACACATAAACACACACGTGCATACACATGCACATGCACACACACACACACACAGCAGAGAGAATAGTATCAGGCCAGACGCTAGCAGAAGTAGCAACAGACTGCCAGGATGGACGCTAAGCCTAGCGGTGCCACAGTAACCTGCCATAAGTGGATCGCGCACGTACTGTGGTTATGCGTACAGCACGTGTGTAGCAGTAGCCAGGTCGGGTAATTTTGCACTGTGGTTGCACACCTAAAGTGCGCTTATAAAGTAGCACCATAAGAATCCATTTAATAATACTACAGGCCACCACTGAGCAATTAGTTAAACATCAAACTGTGTTTATCAAAGACCCCATAAGCTAAAATTACGGTTTTGTTTTGCTGATTTTGACTCCAGGCTTTACATTTTTTAAATTTTAGATTGAGACTTAAAAAGGTGAGGTGCTTCGTGAAGCTTATGCAGATACCACCATTCATGCACATAGTCAAAGAAAAGGCCATTTAGTGAAATGGATGACACAAACAAAGCACTTGCAGACATCAGTAAAATCAGAACTAGCGAAACATAAACTGTTCATTGAAATAAACTGGAAACAAATTTAACAGCAGGATTTAAATACACACACACACACAATTGTTTGTGTCTAAATCAGAATTTATAAGTATATGACACTTACTTTACTGAAAAGGGATATACACTTTAGCTTCAATGCGCTCTGCAACAAACCAGGAGCTAAATTATAATCAGGATTTTACTTTTAACTTTCCCTTCCTTGAAAGAAACGGCCCACAATGTGCCCAACTGCCACAGCCCCCTTTACCAAAAGTGGCAGAAGACTATAATTTCCAGGTGGAGTTATCTGCACGGAAGAGTAACCTTCACCCAAACCCCAATCGGTGTTACCTGAACGGCGGAATAGCCCAGGGCAAAGATGGAGGTACAGACCAACACTCGCTGTATGCTGGTCCGGCTGTCCAGGTAGCCTGCACACAAATTCACTTTTTTGATCAAGTCAAAGAACGAGTCTCTGGGCTTTGTCATAATAAGATTCCCCGTGGGGATACCAGGGGGGTCTTTCGTAAAAATAGTTCCCCCACCTTCTGGAAGTTCTGTGCTTGTAACTTCCTCTAATCTGCCACTCTCTTTGACTCTGCCTTTTCCCTTTGCTTTCTATCATCTACTATCTTTCTGACTTATTGGCCTATTCTCCTGCATTTTTTCAAAAAAATCTTCAAAATAATTTGTCTTCCTTGAGCTCCTCCGAAATCAGAATGTGTTGGCTGTACGCAGCGGGGAGACCAGTGAAATATGAAAACCAGACACACACGTACCATACCCATTATGGCCATATGGCCTGGGAACGAAGAAGAAGAAGAAGTCATAATAAGACAGCGGGCTACCTTCAGCCCCACATTCTTAAAGTAAAATGCTGTAAAGTATAGGAACATTTCAAATTTTCTTGTAGTTTTTTGCATTATGTAAAATGTACCAATGTGTTTCTGCAAAATCCTAAGTATTAAGCTGTTGCAATTATGTTATTAACTTAAACTAATTAATTATTTACCAAATAAGTCTATTTTTATGCATTGAATGAAGCACTCTGTCAATGTCATAATCCAATGATTGTTACGCAACTTCAATCTTACATCGTTACACTAAAATCATTTTCTCGTGAATGTGATTATGAATTAGCTGCATGCTAATTATTGATTGGTATGCAATTGAAAACTTAGATTTAGGCTGGCCAACACACACAAGAAGAGGTAAAAGTCCCGATGTGTCTCCTGGAAAGTCCAACACCTAAAAAGTGAAAAACACGTCAATGCGATTGCAACCAAAAAGTAGCAGACTGTGCACAAAATTACATAAAATATACAATGGCAACAAACGGAAGCTTTTCATTACCGAAATAAAAGCCGAAAGTGATGACCGATGCTTCGGTACTCAGCAGGAAAAACCTGAGGATCAGCCACATCATCTGAAACAGGAACAGTTTGCACTTTCATTTCACATGTTTCCCAAAATTTATATAAACTATGTGTTATGTCCACGGGAAAGGCACTGACATTGTACTATTAATGAAGCGGAATCTCCCTTATAAGACCTTAAAAAATCACCTAAAAATGAGGTCTTAAATGGGAGGGAGTTGTATAAGGGAGGTAATTTTAATGCTTACAAAGAAGGGCAATGTCTCAGAGGAGTAGGTCTTATGTGGGAGGGAGTCTTATAACGGGGGGTGGGGGGGGGGGGGGGGCTGTCTTATAAGGGAGGTTCCACTTGCTCTACACATATGTAAATACCTGTATGAATATTAATGCGAAGACTATATATACTACATAAAAAGGCAGTAAAACAATTAAACACCCTAACAGGTCTCTGCACACACGAACATTTTTCACTCTTTCAACATGGCAACACAGTGATATGCAAGTCATATTAACCCTTTCGCCTCCAACCATTCTTCAGCCAAGAAATATAATTAAACTTAACTGGGTAGAGACAAAAATATTTCTGCAATATTGCGAATTCCTCGGTGACATACATAACATTAGGCCTAACCTTACCTAACACAAATTAAGAAAATAGGGTCTTTGGATAACAGGTCCTGATTGGATGCCTTTTAGTGACATGGGTGTTAAACCATTGTGGTGCTAACATGCGACATTGGCAGTGAAAGGATTAAAGTCTGTGTTCACGTTAACGCCATTCACAAGATATTTATAATTCCCCATGGCAACACAGTGAGCTGTAAGTCATATTAAGAGTGGGCTATCACGGTGTTGCCATGGGGAAATAGAAATATCTCACGAATAATGTTAACCCCTTTGCTGCTGCCTACTACTTGCGCACGCGCTGCACTGCAATATCGCTACTTAGCGGTGACGTATATATATATATACGTCGGTGGCAAGTACTGAAGTGCTATAGAGGACGTATATATACACCGGTGGCAAGTACTGAAATGCTACAGAGGACGTATATATAAATCGATGGCAAGTACTGAAGTGCTATGGAGGACATATATATACGCTGTCGGCACTGAAATGGTTAATGTGTACACAGACCTTTATGACTGGCCTATCACTGTGTTGCCAAGGGGAAACTTCCATATCACTGTGTTGCCATGGGGAAAGAGTGAAAAATGTTCATATGTACAGAGACCTCAAGCGCACAAACTCACACACACAAGCATGCACAAACTCACATATGTATGTGTTATGTGCATGCATAATGCATGCACATAACACATACACACACACACACACGCTCTCTCTCTCTCTCTCTCTCTCTCTCTCTCTCTCTCTCTCACACACACACACAAAAAACAACAACAACACAGGTACCCTGTCAGTGATGTTGCCAGCTTCCAGGGCAGCATTGATGGTCATGGACATGACACATCGCAGTATGCTGATGAAGGACACCGCACACACCTGCACAACAACAGCACAAAGACCACAACTCAATATTACTCGTGAAACGCAAACCAGAAAGCACTGACGCAACGCAGACTTCCACCACCTTTTCAGACAACTCAATGAGCAACTTAGGACGCAGACTTGACCGGCAGGGGGCAGTCTCTCTCTCACTACACCCAACTAAGAAAATCACGAGATAAGCCCCTACCGGTTTGACTGCCCCCTGGCGGTCAAATCCGTGTCATAAGTTGACCATTTCAGTTTGATGAAAGCCTACTCAAGTCACAAGAAAAAGGGTGACATTTCTGGGCAAGATTACATCAATGATCATGATTATGCTTGTCCAAGCTGAATCCCATTGATTATTTTGCATTTGATCCTTGAAAGGGAACGATTAAATATATTTTAAAACTAAACCCTATTTGGATAATAAAGAAGTAAACTATTGAAAAAATTAGAATGTAATTTTGACTGCCCACAAACGTTTGTTAGAAAATATTATTTTTAAAAACCCACTTTTACAGGAAAGCTGCTAGATCTACATCAAAAAAGAAAAACAAAGCTATACAACAAATCATGTCTCTGAGTGAAATTCCAGATTAATGATAAGAAAAAAAGAAAAGAATGGAATGTTCTTTGGTGAGACCCTAACCCTCTGACAAATGTCACTAAAACTTGGTTCATATGTGATGTGTGTCTGAGTGCGAGTGTGTGTGTGTGTATGCGAATGTGTGTGTGTGTGTGTGTGTATGCGAGTGTATGTGTGTGTGTATGTGTGTGCGCGCGTGCAAACGCAACTCGTGTCCGAATGGCTTCCAAGGTCCAGAGAGCAGAGGAGGCAACTGCTATTCTGTGAAGACTGAAAAGCCTTGCCCGGGGTACATCCCCACTCCCTCAGCTAAGAGACACAAATGCTGCTGGGAGGGTTGCCTGACCAGGCAGTTGAACGCAGTGAGCATGGGAGAGGTGCTGGCACGCAGGCTGCTGGAGTTGGGCTTCAGCCTGCCCAGGATACATCCCCACTCTGTGATGTGAATGGTGCACAGGCTGCTGGTGTTGGGCTTCAGCCTGCCCAGGATACATCCCCACTCTGTGATGTGAATGGCACACAGGCTGCTGGTGTTGGGCTTCACTGCCTTCAACCTGACCAGGATACATCCCCACTCGGTGATGTGAATGGCGCACATGGCGCTGGTGTTGGGCTTCACCCTGACCAGGATACATCCCCACTCTAAGATATGAACAATGTCTTACCAGGCAGTAGAATGCAGTGAACATGGGCGAGGCGGAAGCATGTAGGGTGCTGACGTTGGGCTTGCCCAGGATACATCCCTACTCTGTGATGAGAATGGTGCACAGGGTGCTGGTGGTGGGCTTCACCCTGACCATGATACATCCCCACTCTGTGATGTGAACATCGTCTTACCAGGCAGTAGCATGCACTGAACATGGGAGAGGCTGAAGCACGTATGGTGCTGACATTGGGCTTCAGCCTGCCAAAGATACATCCCCGCTCTGTGATGTGAACATCGTCTTACCAGGCAGTAGAATGCAGTGAACATGGGCGAGGCGGAAGCCCGTAGGGTGCTGATGTTGGGCTTCAGCCTGACCAGCAGGAACAGCAGAAAGAGGGCGTTGGGGGCCAGGATCATCACGTCCCACACACGCACCCTGCACACACCACGATCATGCACACACTGGAGTATCATATCACCACAACAGAGCGTCACAACATACATACAGGATCATCACGTCCCACACACGCACCCTGCACACACCACGATCATGCATACACTGTAGTATCATATCACCACAACAGAGCGTCACAACATACATACAGGATCATCACGTCCCACACACGCACCCTGCACACACCACGATCATGCACACACTGTAGTATCATATCACCACAACAGAGCATCACAACATACATACAGGATCATCACGTCCCACACACACGCACCCTGCACACACCACGATCATGCACGCACTGGAGTATCACATCACCACAACAGAGCGTCACAACATACATACATGATCATCACGTCCCCCCCACACACCCTGCACACACTGGAGAATCATATCACCACAACAGAGCGTCACAACATACATACAGGATCATCACGTCCCACACACACACCCTGCACGCACCACAATCATGCACGCACTGGAGTATCACATCACCACAACAGAGCATCACAACATCACAACATACATACAGGATCATCACGTCCCCCACACACGCACCCTGCACACTCTGGAGTATCACATCACCACAACAGAGCATCACAACATCACAACATACATACAGGATCATCACGTCCCACACACACGCACCCTGCACACTCTGGAGTATCACATCACCACAACAGAGCATCACAACATCACAACATACATACAGGATCATCACGTCCCACACACACGCACCCTGCACACTCTGGAGTATCACATCACCACAACAGAGCATCACAACATACATACAGGATCACCACGTCCCCCACACACGCACCCTGCACACTCTGGAGTATCATATCACCACAACAGAGCATCACAACATACATACAGGATCACCACGTCCCCCACACACGCACCCTGCACACTCTGGAGTATCATATCACCACAACAGAGCATCACAACATCACAACATACATACAGGATCACCACATCCCCCACACACGCACCCTGCACACTCTGGAGTATCACATCACCACAACAGAGCAACACAACATCACAACATACATACAGGATCACCACATCCCCCACACACGCACCCTGCACACTCTGGAGTATCATATCACCACAGCAGAGCATCACAACATCACAACATACATACAGGATCACCACGTCCCCCACACACGCACCCTGCACACTCTGGAGTATCACATCACCACAACAGAGCATCACAACATCACAACATACATACAGGATCACCACGTCCCCCACACACGCACCTTGCACACTCTGGAGTATCATATCACCACAACAGAGCATCACAACATCACAACATACATACAGGATCACCACTTCCCCCACACACGCACCCTGCACACTCTGGAGTATCACATCACCACAACAGAGCATCACAACATCACAACATACATACAGGATCACCACTTCCCCCACACATGCACCCTGCACACTCTGGAGTATCATATCACCACAACAGAGCATCACAACATACATACAGGATCATCACGTCCCCCCCACACACCCTGCACACCCTGCAGTATCATATCACCACAACAGAGCATCACAACATCACAACATACATACAGGATCACCACGTCCCCCACACACGCACCCTGCACACTCTGGAGTATCATATCACCACAACAGAGCGTCACAACATCACAACATACATACAGGATCATCATGTCCCCCCCACACACCCTGCACACCCTGCAGTATCATATCACCACAACAGAGCATCACAACATACATACAGGATCATTGCAACACACACAAGGATCACAACACACAAGAATTATCATAACACATGCAGTGCCATCAAGTTGTAGCACACCCACCCACACCTACACACACATTTTACTGTAAAGTAAAACAGGAAAAAAATAAAAATAAAACAGAAACTGCAATGCTTAAGGCATGGCCTGTCATCGGGTTCTAGAGAACAAATCACATAAAAATATCATCTACCTGAATACAATCATCATGATGCTGTTTGAAAAGTTGGTGAAAATGTAGTTAGTCAATGACTGAAAAGAAAATAGAAACAAAAGTTCAAATCTATAAGTATTTAACAACTTCTGCTGTTTGCCTTTTTTTTACATTTTGTTATATTTTTTTAATTATTTATTCTTTTTTTGTCATTTCAAATATTGCATAATAAACCTTTAATTTAGATGTAAATTTTTGGTTTGTTATTGGGTGTGTTTTTTATAGTTTTTTAATTTTCTTTTTATAATTTAAAAAAAAAGCACTTAACCATGACCTCCATCAAACTTCAAAGAAGGTGAAACAAAAATAATTATACAGCAAAAAGAAGAAAAAAAGCGACAAGAAAACGAATCATCCAGTAGCATTGCCAACGATGAAATATTCTTTACCCACGTAATCCAATGGGTTTGCGAGTGTGCTGGCTGGAGCCCAGCTCCGTTCGCGGTGTTGTGCCCTTGGGAAAAATACTTTACTCCTATTTCATGGTCCTTCAGATGACTGATGAGACCTAAAACCAAGATCCCGTGTACGAACGCCCTCACAAGATCTTGCACACACGTTAAAAGCCCATTCCACTAGGTCGTGTTGTACCAGTGTGATGGATGACACAAACTCACATAGCATGCAAAAATGGGTGCCGCTGTACTAAAAGCAATGTGCTCTCCTGGGAGAGCAACCCGAATGTCACAGAGACGAGTTTCAGTGACTAGAAAATACAAAAAATACCACACACGATAAACCGAGGTCCCATGTGCTCATGCACTTAGCACACGCTAAACCAAGAGGCAACGAAAAAGTTGTCATTTGGTCAAAATTTGTCACAGAGACGAGTTTCAGTGACTAGAAAATACAAAAAATACCACACACAAAAAAACTAAACAAACCTGGGTACAGGGGATTTTTCCTCTCACTTTGCACTAGGCCTTACGGTCTGAATGTGAGGTCTTTCGGATGACGATAAACCGAGGTCCCATGTGCCCATGCACTTAGCACACGCTAAACCAAGAGGCAACGAAAAAGTTGTCATTTGGTCAAAATTTGTCACAGAGACGAGTTTCACTGACTAGAAAATACAAAAAATACCACACACACAAAAACTAAACAAACCTGGGTACAGGGGATTTTTCCTCTCACTTTGCACTAGGCCTTACGGTCTGAATGTGAAGTCTTTCGGATGACGATAAACCGAGGTCCCATGTGCCCATGCACTTAGCACACGCTAAACCCAGAGGCAACGAAAAAGTTGTCATTTGGTCAAAATTTGTCACAGAGATGAGTTTCAGTGACTAGAAAATATACAAAAAATACCACACACAAAAAAACTAAACAAACCTGGGTACAGGGGATTTTTCCTCTCACTTTGCACTAGGCCTTACGGTCTGAATGTGAAGTCTTTCGGATGAGACGATAAACCGAGGTCCCATGTGCCCATGCACTTAAACCCAGTGGCAACGAAAAAGTTGTCATTTGGTCAAAATTTGTTCCCCCCCTTCCTTCCTCATCAGTCACATAAAAATCGCATTTTAAAAAAAACCACAAAAATGGGTGGCGCGCCTCTGGCTGCAACGCGCTCTCCAGGTGGGAGCAACCCGAATTTCACAGAGACGTCTTTGTGACTACAAAGTACCTAATAATACCTAAACAAAGAAGGAAATCTACCTGGAGTTATTGATGTCCCAGTACAGAATCCACTGGCACAGGGGCTGTGTGATGTGCAAGAAGGGGATGGTTCCGTTGGGGTCAGACGCAGCCTGAACCTCCTTCGGTGGATATGCATAGGTCACAGGGTCATTGCTGGCCACGTGACCACTTGGGGGAACTCTCAATTCCTTCACCAATGCCTCAGGCATGTTCAAAGGGCTTGAATTTTCCTCGCTGTAAATACAAAATTCTTGTTGGAATCATATATTAGAGATGATAATCTGTTATTATATCTAATAGATATAGATAATCTTTAGTGTTAATTAAAAAAAAGGAAGAAATAAAAACCTGCTTAATGTTTTCTTATAAACCATGGTCGGTATTCATGTTGAGATAGCATGAGAATTAGCATGATGCTAACTTAGAAGCTCTTCCAATGTCCTATAGGATTTAATAGGACTTTTGGAAGAGCTTCTAAGTTAGCATGATGCTAAGTCTCATGCTATCTCAACGTGAATACCGACCCATACTGACAACATGAAATTAAAAAGTCTGATGCATTCTTGTTCAAACAAATTATGAACAGCTTACTTGTAAAAATAATAATGGCAAAATTTGATTTCTTCAATCAAAAACAAATTTTGCTTTAACGGCTCTTGAAGTACATGTCGTCGCTTGTCCGACGCTAACCGTGTATTTACACAATCAGTGATTTTACAGGAGCATCAAAAAACATATTGTCGCCTGCTACAAAGTTCATCCCCATTTGATATACGCTTGACCCTTCTTCTTTACCGATGAGTAAACATGTGACACAATAAAAGTTGCATTAACACCCAACATTTTCGTGATAATTCAGTTACACGGTTAGTCACAAAGTTAGTGCATTGTTCTCACAATGGGAGATACGACAGCTGCCGGCAGTTACATGATTAGCGTGACCAGTTACACGCTTATCGCGTCAAAACCAGCAACAACCCGCCACATACACGATTATTTCCGTGGTATCATGTGACAAATTTGAGCATTTCATTGGTCGCAGACGCAAGATATTTATAGAAGACCTGCGTGAGGTCACTGGAAGGAGTTTCAGTAAAAAATTCTATTTTTGTCAAATTTTGTAGATACACGATTAGCGTCGGACAGCGACGATGTGTGTGTGCATGACTGAGTGTGCATGCGTGTATGTATGTGCATGCTTGTCTGTGTGTATGTGCATACGTGTGTGTGTGTATATTCATATGTGTGTTTGTATGTACGTGTGTGTGTCACTGTGTGTGCATGTGAATGCACTTGCATATGTGTGCACATGTGTGTGTGTGTGCATGCATGCGTGTGTGTATGAAAGAGAGAGAAAGAGAGGAAAAGAGACAGATAAGTCCTATTCTATGGGAGACAACAAATATGTGTGCAAATCACCACAAAGAGTGGTTACCTCCCTTTTCGGGCTTTTCCAATCCAAGCAACGATCAAGGAAGCAAATCAAAGCTTTCTGACATTTAGAAAGGAACATATTACACCGATAAATACAGAAAACATCAGATTGCGCATAACATGCAAAAATAATGACGTCCCCTCAAACCTTCAAGTTATTTACTCGAAAAACAACAACATTTGTTTATCACACCTTATCATGCACTGATGCAGTCGTATGCATTCGGCCTCAGGTGATTGAAGACCTTGTCTATACACAGAGCAGGTGTTTTGGGCAATGCGAGTTTTGTGCAGACTGCACACACACGCACATACGTGTACGTATGTCTTGCCCATTTTGAAACGTTAAATGACAATTTTGTAAAGTGCAGAACAGCTAGTCCAATTCATTAACCTGATTATTCAGGTTTATGCATTAAATTAAATTAAATTACAAATAACATGCACACGTACACACACACACACACAGACAGAGAGAGACAGACACATACAGACAGGCAGACACAGACCGCGGCCCTCGTTAGTATAGTTGATATACAGTCGGCAGTGCAAAGACAGGCAGGTATATTTACAGACGCGTATCCCCGAAGACGGAGTCTGGCTGCTCATGTGGCGGGGTAATCAAAATCAGCCACACACGTAATGCTCTCATCCCTAGCTGATGCATTTGTACCATAGTGTTCAAGTGCTTCGGCTGTTGGGATGATCCCTGGAGTCTTTTAGCCAGGGTACGTCAACAAACAAACAAACAACAAAATACAGACGCGTGGAGCTTATCAATAAGCATCCACAATCAGAACACGAACTTACATTTGTAATGTAGGTCCGTGAATCATCATCTTATATATATTTTCGAAATCTGTGTGTGTGTGTGTGTGTGTCTCTCGTCTGTGTGTCCCTTATGCACGGCCACAGTTCTCAACCGATCGACACCAAATTTGGCATCAAGCATCCTTGGCACCCTCCGAATGTCATGCCGTCCTTACTGTTCGGAAACCTCCGCCAAGGGGTCGTGGGGAGGGGGGACCACACACAGCTCGGATTTACTAACGGCAAGTGCGTGTGAGCTGTGAGCGTGGAAGTGGTGGGGGGGGGGAGGGGGGTTGAGGGGATGAGGGAGGGGATGAGGGGGTCTGGGGGGGGGAGGGGGGTCTGGAGGGGGGAGGGGTGGGATGGTCGGGTGTGTGTGTGTGTGGGTGTTCAGGGGGTGGGCTGGAGGGGGCCACAGTTCTCAACCGATCGACACCAAATTTGGTATCAAGCATCCTTGGCACCAAATTTGGCATCAAGCATCCTTGGCACCCTCGGAAGGTCATGTCGTCCTTACTTTTCGGAAACCTCCGCCAAGGGGTCTTGGGGAGGGGGAGGGGACCACACGCAGCTCCACACGCACTTGCGGTTAGTAAATCCGAGCTGTTCGGGTTTGTTTCCTTTTTTTGTTTGTTTGTTTGTTCTTTTCTGTCTGTCCCAAGGATCTCCCGAACCGCTTGACCGAATCGCTTCAAATTTTGTGTGGTGGTGTGTCCCCATGAGCGGAAGGCATCTGTGCAAAACTCTTTGCCGTCCTGACCTTGACGTTGGTGTATGACCTTGAAAATCGAAAATCGCCGCCTCACCTTTTCACGAATAACTCGTTTCTTAACCCAATCGCTTCAAATTTGCTGTCAGGCTTGCTATGGCCCGGGCAAAGCCTGGCAGCAAATGTGAAGAGACTCGGGAGAGAGCGTCACTCTCAGAGCAGCACCAACGGAAAACGGGGCCTTATAACTCTGCCGTGTCTTAACCGAATCGCTTCAAATTTGCTGTACTCAGCGTTACCAGTACTTGGCGTTACCGTTACTAGGCGTTACTGTTACTAGGGAGAGCGCATCACTCTCAGAGCAGCACCAACGGGAAACGGGGCCTTATAACTCCGCCTTTTCTTCACCGAATCGCTTCAAATTTACTGTACTCAGTAAGGTGCGGGGGGTAGTAGAACGGGATGAGTGAAGAAGATGGAAGGAGGGAGAGAGACAAAAGTAATAATAATATTTCGCGGACCCGGCGAAACCAGTACTCAGCGTTACCAGTACGTGGCATTACCAGTACGGTGCATTGCCAGTACTAGGCGTTGCGCTAGTCAGAATAATAAGAACCAGAGAGGAAGTGCGTATATGTACGAATGCGGATTTGAAACTCGCTACCGGTCTTATAGTCAAATAGATTGAATCACGTGCGTCTGGATATTGATTATTTTTAGATTGTTTACATCTCCGGCAAACGTGAATAAGAAGAAGCGATGAATTATTTTATTTCTTATTTCCAAAGCTTTGATTGTGCGTGTTTGCTTTTTTATATGCATAAAATAAATTATAATATCAGAAATAAAATGTTGAGATAGCATGGTCTCCATGACAACGCATACACTTCCGCTTTCCAGTAGGAGGTTTTCCTTTTTGTGTTTAGTGTTTCGAATACAAAATGGAGCAGGTATGAAAAATACGTAAAAAGAGAACCATCAACAAGATTATGGGTGTTATATCAAGAAAGAAAGATGTCTGTTCCATCAGTTCTGAATTCTGAAAGTTCTGGATTGTATTTCTTATTTTCTATTAATAAATTTACTTCTACTTCTAGTATAGTATTTAATTGACTTATAATTTAGTGCAAGCTGAGTTCATCGGTTCTTGCACTACTTGTGGCGGTGCCATAGCCGATGAGGTTTAACCGAGGCGTGGTCACCGCTACAGCTATCTGTATTAATTTTAAAAAATCGGGACTTTACTGGTTTCGTACTGCCTCCGGGCATTGCCTCCAGTATTGTTCCCACCATATTTGTATTTACAAATGTCCCATATGTGTCTGATTCAGACCAAGAGGACGTAAAACTCAATTTTCTCTCTCTCTCATCGGTTCTTGTTATTTATTACTTGTGGCGGTGTCATAGCCGATGAGGTTTAACCGAGGCGTGGTTGACCGCTACACCTATCTGTATTAATAAAAAGATCGGGACTTTACTGGTTTCACTGCCTCTTTTTGATTGCCTCCAGTATTGTTCCCACCATATTTGTATTTACAAATGTCCCATATGTGTCTGATTCAGACCAAGAGGACGTAAAACTCTATTTTCTCTCTCATCGGTTCTTGATTAAAGTTTCTGGACTCCCAAAATTATAAACAATCAAACGAAAAACATGAGAAAATAAATGTAACATGAATGTCACCAAAAATATATTTGATTTGAGACTAGTTTTATAGATTGTCACTTTGATTCTTTTTGATTGAATAATATTATTGTGGCTTAGAAAGGTTCTCAGAGTTTGAGAAGCTCATGTGAATGTTCAACTCACTTGTTCATTTCCAAGTAAAAAGAAAGAGAACTTCTCTTAAAAAGCAAAACAAAAATAAACAAAATAAGGCAATGATTACATTCTTACTAAAATCGCAAAGGAAAATCTTGATAAAACATTGATCATTTCATAAATAAACAAGACTAAGAGTTTATTATTTAGAGTCCTAGAAATCAATGCTGATCATGGAGAATTGAATTGAATGAATGTTAGTTATAGAGGGTAATAGAATAAGCAAGGAGCAAAAGTCGACTATCTCTAGATAGTCGATTGACTTATTATTGACCTTATTGCAAAAACTAACAACTTGTACCCAAAAAAGTTGTGCCCTTCTCTTCCCCCTCTCTCTTTTTTTTTTTTTTTTTTTTTTTTTTGGGGGGGCCAAAAAAGTGGTACGGCCATGGCCGTGGCGCTGTACCTGGATACGCCGGGCCTGTTATGTAATAACACTACAATGACAAAATCAAACCTAATATTATAAACTACATTCATTTGTAACATGCAAAAATTAACACACACTAGAAAAAGCACAAATCCAGAAGTACACAAACACATGACAAAATCAATCCTAATCATACTTAGTCATCTTTAAAATGAGCCACAAGAATCTTCAATGGAGTGTGCCCCTTGTTTCAGCAGGCAACTGAAAGACAGCAGGAGATGGGCCCGGGGGGAGTGCCGCACGGAGCCCAGACCCACCAGTACTATCGCATCGCCGACATACCCGCACGATTCGACAATCCTGGTAAATAACGTATTTTACGCACGCAATTTTTTTGTCCAGACTGAGACTCCTGCGCGTTATAATATGACTAATAGTATAGTAATGAACTATGGTAACAAAATCAGAATTTTGTCTTAAATTGGGGCCGCCTTATAATATGACTAATAGTATAGTAATGAACTATGGCAACAAAATCAGAATTTTGTCTTAAATTGCGGCGGTGCGCCTTATAATATGACTAATAGTATAGTAATGAACTATGGCAACAAAATCAGAATTTTGTCTTAAATTGGGGTTATATAGTAAGATGCTCGGCGCCATATAGTCTGTAAAAAGCGGCACAGAATTGAAGGTTTAATTCTTGTTAGGACGAATCGAAAAATGGTGTTTTACGTCCTCTCCGTCTGGAACAGACACATATGGGACATGTAGATACAAAGATGGTGGGAACGATACTGGATGCAATGCCTGGAGGCAGTGCAACACCAGTAAAGTCCCAAATTTGTAACAATACAGATTAGTGTAGCAGTAACCACACCTCGGTTAAACCTCATCGGCTATGGTACTGCCACATATGTTGATTCTTGTTAGGACAATGGTGTAGAATACTTTCCTAAGTGTAAGTGGCATAAAATCCCGAGTTGAGGTCGGCATGTATGTTTCATTGTTGTCTTTTTTCAACTTTGTTGATGATGAGATTAGCGTCTAATCGGTCAAAGACCCTTATGGACAGTATTTTCAACTTTGTTGTAGTTCATTTATATTTGTTTTTAAACCAGATACCTCACATGTTATGCCAGATGTGCTAGACTGTTAAATCAAGGAAAAGAGTTCTTTGTATATATGCTTGTGTGATCACTCATTGTGACAGCCATGCAGTAACGATATCCTTTTTCATCCTGATTGTGACAGAAAAATCTTTTCCCCCGCCATTGTACTGTGTATCGGTCCCATGTATGAGATCAATCACTTTTGACAACCCTGTGGTCAGACTACAATGTAACATGGCATTGCATTATGATTTATGTGCTCCTTGGTATGTACATGTATACACGTATGCTCCCTGTACATTTTGCGTTTTATGCAGGCGTATCTTACCTTTGTGTATCTAAGAGATGTAATGTTGCTGGTACTGATGGATGGTCATGAAAATGCATGTTTATACAGGAGGATGTGGAGCTGTGGGGATGGAGGTGTGCAGGGCTCCCAATCGTCCCGCAAAACAAGGGGTCCCAGGGACTCCTTCACTTACAGTATAGAGGGTCCTAGAGGCGGGATAGAGGGTCCCAGTGGCATTGCAAATGCTAAAAATAATTTTTCTAGTGCATCCCTGGGACCCCCTGCGCATTCTTTTAGAGGGTCCTTTAGAATTTTTGTTCTTCATAGACCCCCAAATGGGGGTCCCTGGGAGCCCTGGTGTGTGCTAGTGCTTGTACTAGTGTGTACTGTATTTTTCAGACTGTAAGGCACCCCTTATTTTAAAGCACACATCCCGAATTTCACACAAACTTCAATTTTGTTACAACATTCTCTTACTATTCTACTGGTCATATATTATAATAATAATAATAACTAATAATGCTTATATAACGCATAATCTTGCAAAGCAACTCAATTATAAGGCTCGCCGAGGCTACATCAGAATGCTATGTTCTGCATGGTTGTGCAGGGATTGTCTTAAGCCATGACAAGCTCCTAGCATAACGTCATCAGTCTAAAATCCTCCAAAGTCGGAGTGTGGCTGCCCACGTGGCGGGATAATCAAAAATGGTCACACACGTAATGTTCTCATCCCTAGCTGGTGCATTTATACCATAGTGTTCAAGTGCTTCGACTGTTGGGATGATCCCTGGAGTCGTAAGCCAGGGTAAGACAACAACGACAACAACAACATATTATAAGGCGCAGGGGTCCTAGTGTTGGAAACAAATATAGTCAAAGAAATATGGTATTTAAGAAAAGTTTTATGTGTGTGTGTGTGTGTTCCGAGGATCGAAAATTGATAGGACAAACTGTCCTGAGAAGAGAGAGATTTCCCCAGTGTTAAAACAGACATTTGTCCTGACAGGGGAGAATACAATAGGACATTTTCAATTTTAAAATTAGGTCAATGTCCTATGACCGGGGCCTCTGGACATCACTGTGTGTGTGTGCGTGTGTGCGTGCACGGCACATATAGCACAACTTGAACATAGTTCTATTAAAACCAAATGTCCTATTGTATTCTCCCCCCCCCCCCTCCTTCTCAGGACAAATGTCCGATTGACTAGACTTTTTTGCCCTTCTGATTTCTGCAAGAGCGATGACATATGATCCTATTGATTTCCTTGTTTCAGGACAGTCTGTCGTTTCATTCTTTCAATCCTGGGTGCATGGTCAATTCACTGGTGTCGGTGCTGTTTCAGACTGGTTCCAAGGGTACGGCGGCAAGAAACAGCATCCCATGTATAGAACTTCGTCCTGCGAGTACGGGGGCCAGCGGCCCTCAGTTCACACCATGCAGACGCAGTTCTTCGCCAAATCACAGAAGTTCAGCGATGTGTGTAATGTACTCTCTGTCTCTCTTAATTAAAGTCTTTGTCTGTCTTAGAGTTTGGACGCAGTCAGTCTCTTTCAATCTCAGTTTCTTTTATTTGTGCTCTGTTTCTCTCAGTCTGTCTTTTTTGGGTCTACGTCTCTTTGCAGTCTCTGTTTCTCTCAGTCTGTCTTTTTGGGTCTTCGTCTCTTTGCAGTCTCTGTTTCTCTCAGTCTGTCTTTGGGTCTCCGTCTCTTTGCAGTCTCTGTTTCTCTCAGTCTGTCTTTTTTGGGTCTCCGTCTCTTTGCAGTCTCTGTTTCTCTCAGTCTGTCTTTTTTCTACGGGTCTCTGTTTCTCTCAGTCTGTCTAGTCGTCTCTTTGCAGTCTCTGTTTCTCTCAGTCTGTCTTTTTTGGGTCTACGTCTCTTTGCAGTCTCTGTTTCTCTCAGTCTGTCTTTTTTGGGTCTACGTCTCTTTGCAGTCTCTGTTTCTCTCAGTCTGTCTTTTTGGGTCTACGGGTCTCTGTTTCTCTCAGTCGTCTCTTTGCAGTCTCTGTTTCTCTCAGTCTGTCTTTTTTGGGTCTCTTTGCAGTCGTCTCTTTGCAGTCTCTGTTTCTCTTCAGTCTCTGTCTTTCTTCTTTTTGGGGTCTCCGTCTCTTTGCAGTCTCTGTTTCTCTCAGTCTGTCTTTTTTGGGTCTCCGTCTCTTTGCAGTCTCTGTTTCTCTCAGTCTGTCTTTTTTGGGTCTCCGTCTCTTTGCAGTCTCTGTTTCTCTCAGTCTGTCTTTTTTGGGGTCTCCGTCTCTTTGCAGTCTCTGTTTCTCTCAGTCTGTCTTTTTTGGGTCTCCGTCTCTTTGCAGTCTCTGTTTCTCTCAGTCTGTCTTTTTGGGGTCTCCGTCTCTTTGCAGTCTCTGTTTCTCTCAGTCTGTCTTTTTTGGGTCTCCGTCTCTTTGCAGTCTCTGTTTCTCTCAGTCTGTCTTTTTTCTGTCTTTTTTGGGTCTCCGTCTCTTTGCAGTCTCTGTTTCTCTCAGTCTGTCTTTTTGGGGTCTCCGTCTCTTTGCAGTCTCTGTTTCTCTCAGTCTGTCTTCTTTGAAATGGGAAAACTATGTGTAGTTTGTTTAGGCTAACATGAGTTTTGTCCCCTTTTATGATAGACTGGATCTGGATCTGGATCAGATCTGGATGAGTGCATCTCAGATGCCACTTCTGATTTTTGGTATTTGGTAAATTCTAGTCACAGAGACTTATCTCTGTGAAATTCAGGCTGCTCTCCCCCGGAGAGTGCGCTGTTGCAAGTGCAGCGCCAACCCTGTTGACACACTTGGAAAACCTAGCTATTAATTTGGCCATACCAGGCAGCGGGATTTCTGCCTGCTCTTACCGACCTTCAACTGCCGTGGGATTTCAACATGCGTAAATGCACGGGTCAGACTAGCTTTAAGTCCCCATCCGAAGGACTCGACGTTCAGTTCGATTTTCCTGTCAAACTAGAAAGAAAGGGCGAGGCCAGAATTTGAACCCGGGTCACTCACGCTTCTGTCACGCATTACATGTGGCAGGCGAACGTCTTAACCATTCTGCCACCTTTCTCCCTGAAAGATGAGAGTCACAACAGTCTTTTGCATGTTCAGTTCTTGTTTAACTGAACGTGTATCGCTAATTTGTAATTTCCTGCTTCTTTGTTGCAGCACCTTGGATCCTGCGGGATGTATCGTAACTACTCGCTCAACACGGAGAAGGACAAGAGCAAGGTGTAGTGTAGGAGGGCATCACACGCAAACAAACACACTTTTCCCCTTTGACAGTATTACACTTCTTAAATCTGTCACTCCTGCACTTCACTACATGGACAGTAACAGATTTAGGACTTTCCTTTTACAAACCTTTTGAACAGAGTACAAGAACAATTACGAAAAACACACTCACGTGACACAAGGATCTCACTACAGTGTTTAATGCCTCAGTTGCAAAAAAAATCTGAACCGAAATGGTTGGTTTAACGTCTAATTGATAGCGAAAAATGACTTCTTTTACAAACCTTTTGAACAGAGAACAAGAACAATTACGAAAAACACACTCACATGACACAAGGATCTCACTACAGTGTTTAATGCCTCAGTTGCAAAAAAAATCTGAACCGAAATGGTTGGTTTAACGTCTAATTGATAGCAAAAAATGACTTTTCTTTTGCAAACCTTTTGAACAGAGAACAAGAACAATTACGAAAAACACACTCACATGACACAAGGATCTCACTACAGTGCTTAATGCCTCAGTTGCAAAAAAAAAATCCAAACCAAAATGGTTGGTTTAACGTCTTATTAGGCATAGCCTCTTATAGCGAAAAATGACTTCTTTTACAAACCTTTTGAACAGAGAACAAGAACAATTACGAAAAACACACTCACATGACATAAGGATCTCACTACAGTGTTTAATGCCTCAGCTGCAAAAAAAATCAGAACCGAAATGGTTGGTTTAACGTCCATTTAGGTGTAGCCTCTTATGTCCCAACAATAGTTTTACTATTATGACCCTTAATTATTACTGAAGTATTTTGTTTTCTGAAGAAATTGACACACAAACGCTCAGACGTCTGTTTTATTTATTGTGTGCTGTTCAAGTTTGGTTAAAACTGTGTCTTGGGAAAACTTGTTTGTAAGCTATGATTTATGTGTAATATTTGTAAATCAAAAAGTGTGTTCTATTTGCTGTTAAACTTAAAGACAACATGGAACCTCAAAGTTTTAAAGAATTTGCAAAAGCAGAAATCACAGACAAGTTTGAATGTGTAATTACTGATTTTGCATAGACAGCCTTGATATATAAGACTATAACACTGGCTTATTTCAATGTGTAATACTGATTTCACATAGACATTAATGTATAAGACTAGGTTTACTAGCTTATTTCATGTTTAATATTTTTAGACAAGGTTAATTTACACCTTTTTTTTAAAAATGAAATATTTTAATTTATGTGGACTGCTTATTGTTTTAAGAATTTGATTGTAATTTATTTTTGTGTGGCAATTTAAGTGGAAAAAAATAATTTAAAAAAGTTTCTGCACTTAGAAGAACGATAGAATTACAAAATGCCAGACTGTCATATTGTGTATATGATTTTTTAAAAATTGTTTCAAAGAAAAATGTGAATAAAGACAGTTGGCTTTATGTGCATATTAACTCCTTGAACTTATCTGTATTATTTATGTGTTTTACTCTCTCTCTCTCTCTCTCTCTCTCTCTCTCTCTCTCTCTCTCTCTCTCTCTCTCTCTCTAATGTTTTGAATCTTGATTTGTTTTTTTTTTTTTTTGTGAACTGTATTGTTATGGGCCAGAGGCCTAACAATTAAAACATTTTTTGACTTTGACTCTCTCTCTCTCTCTCTCTCTCTCTATCTCTCTCTCTCTGCTCTCTTTTTCTCTTTATGTTTTTATTTTTAGGTCTGTGTGTGGGTGTTTAAAACATTTTTTTTATGGCCTATGTTTTAACCCATGTTCCTAGGAATTTATTCACCTTGATGACAAGAAAAGGGATTTAGAGGAAGTGGGGGTGGGTGGGGGGTGGGGAGACTTGAGAGGGACAGACTGACTCACTGATATAAATATTTGAATAAACAGACAATAAAGAAGGTGCCAGAATGATCAATTTAATGATCATGGGCCCCAAAGAGATGAAGAAGAAAACAGAAAAGAATGACTGAGGAAAAAGAGAGACAGACAGACACCATCAAAACTAACACACACACGCACGCACACACGCACACACACACACACACACACAACTCTTTTTCTCCTCCACCTTCTTCTTCTACTCCACCCACCCCCCACCTCTTCTCTCACTCTCTCCTTTTTTCTCTCTCGTCTAAAATCACATATGTGAATAGACGTTAAATTGAAGAATACACACACATACACACATATACGCATACACACGCACAAGACAAACAGACAGAGAGAGAGCACAGGTATACAGTGATGACAAAAGACTAACTAGAAACAAGAGATACGGTACAGTGGAACCTCCCTTATAAGACCTCAAAAAAAAAATCATCCAAAATGAGGGAGGGGTCTTATAAGGGAGGTAAGTTTAATACTTACAAAGAAGGGCAATGTCTCAGAGAAGCAGGTCTTATGTGGGAGGGAGTCTTATAATGGGAAGTCTTTTATGGGAAGTTCCCCTGTACAAATAAAAAAATTAAAAAAATTATAACAGCATCCTCAGAATAGGTAGATGATGCACGAAGTCGGGAAAGGGAAAACTAGAGGGGGGGGTGGGGGGTGAAAGCGGGGAAGGGGTGGAGGCAATGAAAGTGTGTGTGTGGAGGGGGGGGGGGGGGTAAGGATGAGGTTGTCACAGGACTAGAAATGACAGAGAGCCGTCAGGCAAAGCATGATATACGTTGGGTCACGTGACCTCGTGTCCAACTTACCTTTGTCTTCTGGTCTAATCCACTTCACTCTCAACTGAGAGCCCTACGCACATAGCTTAATTTCTTATTATTATTACTACTATGCCTTTCAAAAGGTTCTATTCTGTTTGTCTTTAGCTTGTTGCTATGTTGTTTTCTCTCTCTCATAAGTCATAAGCTTCTTTAATTGTCCATTGGCATTGTACAACGCACATGAAAACTTGTCTTCCACCGTGTAAAATAAAAAATATTAAATAAAGAAAGTATGAAACATAAATTTACATTAAGAAATATGTAACTCTCACACCACACCCAATCATTCATCCGCTCTCCGCTATCTTGCTCACTCATGCAACCCACCACCACTTCCGCCCTCATTTTTAACCCTTTCCTTTCTTTTTCTTTTCTTTCCTCCTTTTTTCCTTGTTCCTTCTCTCTCTCTCTCTCTCTCTCTCTCTCTCTCTCTCTCTCTCTCTCTCTCTCTCTCTCTCTCTCTCTCTCTCTCTCTCTCTGTCTGTTTTATGCTTCATAAATATGGTTTTCAAGAAGTCTGGGAGAATCAGGGAGTTGGAAATGTAAAGCATTTTCTTGCACTCTTACGTTTAAGACTAGTTAACGAATTTAAAGAAAAATGGTGTTCTCAACTTCATGATAGTGAACGTTTCTCCTTTTACCGCACTTTCAAAAGTGACCTAATAATTTCACATTACTTGTTGGATCTGAAACACATTCAAGCGAGAATCAGTCTTATACGGTTTCGACTTGGTGTGTCACAAATTAATATCCACAAATTACGTTTCAGAATCAATGTAAGAGAGGAAGACTTAGCATGCCCATTTTGTGAATCCCAAAGAGAAACAGAGGTCCATTTTGTGTTACGATGTCCCATGTATGATAACCTAAGGCAACAATATATCCCTGCTAAATATTATAATACTCCATCTCTCTTTAGACTGACTTTATTATTAGCATGTGAAAACAAATCTGTGGTTTTACGTTCAGCTGTGTATTTAGATAAGGCATTCAAGGTACGTTATTTGAATATGCTTGAGTGAATCCTGTATCCATATGTATCGAATGCGCAAGAATGTTTGATTAATTGTTTGTATATTATCATTATGGATGTGCATGTTCTTTGAAATCAATGATAATTAGCCCACTTTCTTTTGTAACCATCCCTCGTGACATGGGCCAATGGCCTATTCATTAAAATCGTTCAGTGCTCTCTCTCTCTCTCTCTCTCTCTCTCTCTCTCTCTCTCTGTGTGTATCCGGATTTACCTTTTTTGTCACGGCTTTCTGTGAAAGATGGGAACACTTTAATGTCTCTCGTATTTTCAAAGTATATAAACGCAAAACTATGATTCAGTAGGCTAACCCAGTTTATAGCCGTTCAGGTCACATTTGCACATAGCACGTGATATGTTTAGCAAACTTGAGAGAGAGAGAGAGAGAGAGAGAGAGAGAAAACTAATGACGTATGAATGTCTGGGTAGACACTTTTAGGTGTCATTCATAAAGCTTCCAATGGCCATGAGAATACTGCAACAGGCAAAAACGGGAAACAAAGGTAATAGTTACAGGCCCTGCACTTGGGTTTTAATGGTTAATGTACAGTGGTGTTGTGCATGTTTTATAGAAAGCATGTCACGTTTTCTTAAAGGGGCACCCTGCCGGATTATTTTTTGCAAGAAACACGTCGAGATCACCAAGAAAACACCCTTTACAGAGATCGCAACACTCACTTTGTTCTGGTTTCCTATAAATCAAATCGGCGATTCCTCCTTGGCGGACGGAGGTGGTGGAAATCAGATTTTCAGTGATAGAGAAGGCATGTGCCTTCTCTTTTCTAATGGCCGCCTGAGTCGCTTAGACCAAATCACGACATTTCTACAACACAAGCCTTTTTTTATTTACAATTTACCTAAAGGAGTTTCGCTCACAACAAAGGAAATACATGTAGCTCCCTTCTTTTTTTTTTACTGTACTACAAAGAAAAAAAAGCTTCAACCACTCTTGAGTGTCCTCCACCCACCCACCCGTCCAAAATGGCTTCTCTCTCTGGCAACTCCGCAAAGGAGGAATCGCCGTTTTGACGGTTTGATTTGTAGAAAACCAGAGCAAATTGAGCGTTCCGATCGTTGAAAAGGCTGTCTTTCTGGTGATCTCGACGTGTTTCTTGCAAAACCTCATCCGTCAGGGTGTCCCTTTATAGGGGTTCTCGTGTATAGCCTCGTGTATTTCCGTGCATATCTTGTGGCAATGTTGGGGAAATGTTGATGAAATATTACCGTAAATGTTATGTGGTAGCGTATACAACAAGACATGTTTTTTTCGCATTAGGCCTATTATTCATAAGTATAGAATGAGTTTGAAACGCTTTAATCTCTCTCTCTCTGTTTCTCTATCTCTCTCTTTCTGCCTCTCTCTCTCTCTCTCTCTCTCTCTCTCTCTCTCTCTCTCTCTCTCTCTCTCTCTCTCTCTCTCTCTCTGTCTCTCTCTCTGTCTCTCTCTCTCTGCTCCTCTCTCTCCCTCTCTCTCTCAATCTCTCTCTGTTTCTCTGTCTCTCTCTTTCTGCCTCTCTACCCCCCTCTCTCTCTGTGTTTCTCTGTCTCTCTCTCTCTCTCTCTCTCTCTCTCTCTCTCTCTCTCTCTCTCTCTCTCTCTCTCTCTCTCTCTCTCTCTCTCTCTCTCTCTCTCTCTCTCTCTCTCTCTCTCTCTCTCTCTCTCTCTCTCTCTCTCTCTCTCTCTCTCTCTCTCTCTCTCTCTCTCTCTCTCTAACACCCACTCGTGTGTCTTCATTTATCTACTCTCGATCTTCCCATTTCCGATTCAAATCAAATCAAATCAAATCCAAATATCTTTTTTTTATCTGAAAAGAAATTGTTCATTCAGGTGCTACCATCAGAACATGCACAGTTACATTAAACATACACTAAAAAAAATACATAGCATTGTTATTAAATCACATAGAATTAGAAAACCAAACGTACTAAACATATAGACATAGGCCTACATTAAAATACGTAGCATGTTTGTTCATTCGTACAGAACATTAAATGTACGGGGTATACTCTTAAAAGCAGCTAAAACAAGTTACTCGAAAGAGTGGGGATGTACCCTGAGGATGTATCTTCACTATAAACAAATTCTCGCCCAGCCCGCCAGAATAGTATCTGCCCCCCTCTGCTATCTGGCAGTCATTGTCGGAAACGACAGACTAGCATACAAATAACAGAGTAAGTAGTCATTTCCAAATGTTCTTTCTCTTAAACTAAGTCATGTCATTACTATGCACTAACAGGCTTCTTTTTGTGTGTGCTTCGAATGACAGTAAAGTCTGACGCTGACAAAGCAACAATGACACAAAATGTAATGATAATGTAGCAAGCGCAGGAGGCAAAGCCTGCAAAGATCACTCGCTTTTGCGTTTTTACTCAGAAACACATACACACAGAAAATGAGAGCATAGGCTCAAGTCATCAACACGAGTGAGCCACAACTTCCACAAGTATGATCATGATCATCACCGCCAGTCAGTGTGTTGTCATTGAACTGAATATTGAAAATGTTGTTGAAGAATTTATAAAAACTTATGAAAGGGGGCACGAATCTATGTTCATTTGTGTACACCCATGCACTTCATTTGTGTACACCCATGCACTGTACTAGGGGGTGGGCTTCTTACCCGCCCATGCGCTATTTACCCCGTCTTCCCCTATGTATTATATATTAGGTACTTTATAGTCACAGAGGCGTCTCTGTGAAATTCGGGTTGCTCCCAGCTGGAGAGCGCGTCGCAGCCAGAGGCGCGCCACCCAATATTTGTTTTTTGCATGCAATTTTTGTGTGACTGATGAGGAAGGAAAGGGGGGTGTAAATATTGACCAAATGACAACTTTTTCGTTGCCACTGGGCTTAACGTGAGCTAAATGCATGGACACACAGGACCTCGGTTTATTGTCTCATCCGAAAGACTCCACGTGCAGACCCTAAGGCCTAGTGCAAAGTGAGAGAAAAAATCCTCTGTACCCAGGTTCGAAGTCGGGTTTACTTGACACGAGGCGAACGCGCTACCACTGTGCCACTCTACACCACCATGTAGAGAGACCTTTATATAAATAAACACACGCTAGATTAGATTTCCAAAAAGAGGAATGGAAATCTGTTTAACGTTCTCCGGTCTGGAACAGACACATATGAGACATCAGTCAATATTAAGATGGTGGAGACGATCCTGGAGGCAGTGCAACACCAGGAAAGTCTTGAATTTATAACAATGCAGATGTGTAACCAAAAAAGAAGCCAACAACAATTTATGTGAGCTCTAACTGAAGTCTGAGGAATTCTGCTGGCATTATTTGAGGGGAAAAGGTAAGCCCCCCATGAAAAGCGGACAGGGTGGTGGTAGTGGGGGGGTAGGTGTGGGGGGGGGGGGGGGGGGTATGTCCGGTGGGGGTGAGGGTGGGTTGGGGAGCATGATATAGCGGTGGTGGGTCATCACGAGGGACAAGGGTGGGATGTCGACAGCCAGTGACAACACCGTTTGTCTTCTCCTCCTCCACGTGTGGCTCCTTGGACACGACCGAGTCTACGCGTCTCTCTCCCTCCCTCCCTCCTCCCCCTCCATCCTCTTCTTCTTCTTCTCTCGTGTCTCTTCCTCCCTGTCGCTACTCACCGTGACGTCGTCGTCTTCGTGTCTTGCTCTGTCACAGTTCCTCCCCTCCCTTCACGAGAAAGCCATCCGTCTTGTCTCTCTCACCTTTCTCTCATCAGCCTCCAGGGCCGGACCATGTGATGAGTAAGGTGGGTTTCCACCGGGGGTCCAGGGAGCTGCATGTCTTCCGGTTAAGGGGCAATGTTCTTTAGGTTGCCCAGGTGGCGAAGCCCCCGGGAAATTTTAGAATGTAGTGATTTTAGCAAAAATCGAGTCATTTTCTTATTTTTCACCCCACATGCTTGGGTCAGAGGGGGAGGGGGGGGGTCCGGAAACCAGGCACCCCCCTCCCCCTTAGATCCGGCCCTGGCATCATCATTTTTTTGTGTCTCCACCACCACCAAGGGGCAAAGGAATGAGCTCGTGAAGCGAATACCATTTAGCTTAGGGACTGACCTCCTCTACTGGTTCATAAGGCGAGCTTTTGTTTGGAGGCAGCCATCCTCTAGTTAGGTGGAAACAAGCTTCGTTCTTTTTTTTTTCACGCGCAGTGCCACACAAAAAATGTGGTAGGCAGTGAAAATATGACAGGGTAAACAAAAAACACGAAAGAAACATGTGACAAATTCTGGAAAGAAGAAAAAAGAAAGAAACGGGAATTTAGTAAGGTTACATTTAAGACACCATTTCTTGTCATTTTTGTTGTTGATAATTTCTCCCCTAACGTGCTGTGGTGGCTGTTCTGAACTGGAAGTGACGTGTACCATTCAAAACGTCAGTCCTCAGACAGGCGCTGGGATGATGGATTGTGTGTGGTGGACTCAGTAGTGTCAGGGCACGAAGGATCCGCGAGTCGCCTAGATCCAGTTGACTAGGTGACAACCCTCTCTTTATTTTCTCTCACGAGTGTTTCTGGCTTGGCACAGTTTTCTACACAGTTCGATGGAGTGGCTTTCCTACTGTACGTGATCTGCGAACTCCTTTACCTGGAAATGTGTTGTATTGATGATGAGAAACCCTGCCCCCTCGTTTTGTGCTTTGTCTTAATATAATATAAGTGCTAATGGTAGAGACATAGAACACTGCTTTCCGTGAATGTGATCACATACATAGCTGCCTCTAGCTCCACGCCAACATGTAGATAAATCAAATTCTTCGGAGAATCTTGTCTAGCTGATGATAATATAAGTGTGTGGAATAGTTGGGCTATGTGTGAAGAACGTTGTATTGCTTCTTCATTGCTTTCAGCAGCCTACAGATCGTTAGGGTGCCAATACGAACAATATATAATCATTTAACGTCATCAGGATCTTGATACAATTAGCCAGGACCAGCAAATCAATCATCCGAACAGGATTTTAACGTGAGGAGATATCTGAGCAACAAACATTTGAAGGAAACACAAAAAGAAACAAACAAAAGGGAAAATATCATAATTTGTATTTGTCAGCCTGCCAGGAAGCTTATATAGGCAATAAAGTGAGAACCGCATCAACAGATTCCTTTGTTTATTTCCACATGACTGCATTAGGCTACATGACCGGGTTGTTCTAAAGTTATCCTGTGAGTTGAACGACCCAAGTGAAACAACATGAGTGGGGAAAATCCACTCCCAAAATTGAGCACAACTTTTTTAATGGTGATACTATAAAGCCTGGAAGAACGCATTACACATTTTCGCCAGTAAGTGCATTGATATAAAACAGTAGAAGCGAGAGGAACACTGACATGTTCACATAATTAAACATCTAAGAAAAAAATCGTTCAGAAGAAAAGTTGCGAAATCACCCAAATTAACACCCCAAACTAAATTAAACGATAAAAGATATCCAGAGCTTGAAGACAATACGAAGAACGAAACCTTTGGACAAGATAGCAAGGAGACAGAAAAAAAGCGACAATAAAAACCTTAAAAATACGTAAGGAGCAAAAATAACTCAAAACCTTTTTTCCCTTTACTTCATGTTAAAAGAACAGAAAGTTTAATGACGACAATAATGCGAAAAAAATGAAATATTTTTTTAAATTTTAATCGCAAAAAAAGAAACCTGTATTTAAGACCGAATAGGACAGAAATTCTCAAATCAAAAAGAATTGCAAGAAACTTCTTTTAAAAAACACCACCAAACTGATATTGGAAAAAAAGTAAAGAACAAAAAAGTAATCATACAATCTGAAAAACAACAACCAACAACCCAAAACTCCCACTAAACCTCTATATTTAAAGCTTTCTACCGCAAACTGAGATAATGGCTCCAGGACACAGTTGCAGCGGCACTGCCAACCGCAGATTCTTCTCCAGTCGACCATGGATGGTAGCAGCAGTGATGATGGTGATGATGGTGGTGGTGATGATGCTGGGGAGGGTGGAGGGGAAGGTGCGGCTGGTGGACAGGGGCTACGAGGGAGTGGTCATCGCCATCAGTCCTTACATCGCCCAGGACAACACCATTCTGGAACGGCTGAAGGTAGGGTCAGACCGAGTGACCCGGACTGATTGATTATATATATAATATTGACTGGACATTATATAATAAGTGGCGTTGTTTGGATTTTGGATGTAGTCCTATCTGTTTTGGTTACTGTCTGTTTGGGTGTGTGCTTTTTGTCTGTGAGTTTGTGTTTGTGTTTCTGTCTGTCTGTCTGAAAGACCGCTTTCTGTTTATGTATCTGCACGGCTCTCTCTGTCTCACCATCTCCCTCTCTCTCTTTCTCTCACTCTTGTATATTTTGTGTAGCCTCATAACGCTAACATTGCATTTGGCTAATGTCATTAAACCATCAAAGTGTCAAGTCAATCGCTCTCTCTCTCTCTCTCTCTCTCTCTCTTTTCTCTCTTGTGTGCGTGTGTGTGTGTGTGTGTGTGTGTGTGTGTGTGTGTGTGTGTGTGCGTGTGCGTGTGCGTGTGCGTGTGCGTGCGTGCGCGCGTGTGTGCGTGCGTGCGTGCGTGCATGCGCGCACGCGCACGCGTGTGTGTGATTTGTAATTTAATTTAAAGCGCAAACCTGGAATAATCAGGTTAATGAATTGGACTAGCTGCTCTGCACTTTACAAATTTTCCATTTAACGTTTCAAAATGGGCAAGACAGTAGTAGATATGATGCCTTTTCTGTTTCCTTTCTTCTTTCCTTTTGTTTTGTTTTTTCTCAGTTTTTTTCTTTCTTTATAAAAAAAATTGGTAAAGGTCAAGATGTGCCACCCCCATGGATAGACCTTTACTTTATGGATGCATCCCAAAAATAGGTTCTTGCAAGAAAAGAATATTCATAATATTTATCAACTTCTTATAACAACGATTTAAAAAAAAAACAAAAAAACA
>CM065687.1:15021337-15023837 GCA_017654935.2 Phymorhynchus buccinoides | reverse complement strand
GCGTGCGTGTGTGTGTGTGTTCGCATATTTGTGTCCTAAAAATGAGTTCCCCCCTTGGGGATACCGGGGGGTCTTTTGTATAAATAGTTCCCCCACCTTCTGGAAGTTCTGTGCTTGTAACTTCCTCTCATCTGTCACTCTCTTTGACTCTGCCCTTTGCTTACTGTCATCTACTATCTTTCTGCCTTACTGGTCCATTCTCCTGCCTTTTTTTTCATGAAACACTTTCAAAAAGATTTCCTCCAGCCGAAGTCGGACTTGCTGGGCCTAACTATTTCTTAGTTAGGCGCATAACGACAGCATGACGCATCTGCGCTCATTATTGACAGGAAACTGTCTGAGCGATCGAAGAAGAAGAAGAAAAATGAGTTGTTTGTAATAACACACAACAAACAAAACAACTACACGACAAGTGTAAAGTGACGTTATTTTATTCACAAGAGACAAAGCAAAACTACTGGATATTTCAGCGAATGCGCCTTTATCAACATAGACAAACAAGAAAACAGCAAACAGCAAAAGGAGCAAAAAGCAGGCAACAAAAGGAGCAAAAAATCAACAAGATGGCTTCCCCTCTACAGTCCAATGCGTAAATAATGGGTAAAGGTCAATATGTGCCACCCTACATTTCTCAGCTAACCCCGCATTTTCAAACTTGCCTTTCTTACCAAACATTAAGCTTTATGTTATTAACCTTTTCAGCTAATTATCTTTGTTGAATAATTAATTGCGGTCATGATAAAGGCCATTATACCCCTTTATAGTGCAGTACAACGCGGCATTTGTCACAGTCCTGGTTCATTGCGTTTTTCCGTCTTGCCTTTATCTTCTACTATTATTGAATGCATGTGTTTCATTATGTAGATGGATCAAAATTAGTGTGAAATATAGCAAATGATAGAGGATGAAGTACTCAATCTGCAGTAAGAAAGGCAAGAACGGAAAAATGGAAACAACCGAGAAATGGAGGAGGGGGGGTACAGTGAGTACGCAATCACAAATGGCAGAAGTTGGAAACAAGGGTCAGTTGGGTGTGGGAGTAGGGGAGGAGAGAGAGAGAGAGAGAGAGAGAGAGAGAGAGAGAGAGAGAGAGAGAGAGAGAGAGAGAGAGAGAGAGAGAGAGAGAGAGAGAGAGAGAGAGAGAGAGAGAGAGAGAGAGAGAGAGAGAGAGAGAGAGAGAGAGAGAGAGAGAGAGGAGAGAGAGAGAGAGAGAGAGAGAGAGAGAGAGAGAGAGAGAGAGAGAGAGAGAGAGAGAGAGAGAGAGAGAGAGAGAGAGAGAGAGAGAGAGAGAGAGAGAGAGAGAGAGAGAGAGAGAGAGAGAGAGAGAGAGAGAGAGAGAGAGAGAGAGAGAGAGAGAGAGAGAGAGAGAGAGAGAGAGAGAGAGAGAGAGAGAGAGAGAGAGAAGGGTTTAGATTGTTGGGTGAAAAGAACACATCTCGTGCTAAAGTGGACACCTTGTAGCAGAAGCTCGTCTTGTCATTTTGTTCGTAATAAGAATGTATATGAGAGGTTCCAATGAAACACAGGAACAAAACCAAACATTCATCAACACAAGCTTTGTGTTTGTCAGTCACAAATCAGAAAATAATAGTTACAGAAAGGATGCGTGACTGCTACGCAGGTCAGCAGTCAGTAAGTTTGGTAACCTTGGTTGAAGTGAACACAGGGTGAATACTCTCTTTCTAATTAACTCCCCTCCACCAAAGTTGATTACGATACCAACCATCTAGCAGTGCGTGGGTCAGAACCTAAGTGACACAAACAAAGCATCATTCTCAAAAAAGAATGTGCCAAGTTCGCCTTTATGACCCTCCACCCGTCCTAATCAACTTTGGTGCAGGGGAGTTAATTAGAAAGAGAGTATTCACCCTTTGTTCAATTTCGTTATCTCCTCTCTTGGCCTCACTATTTCATTCCTTGGTTGAAGTGATTACGTACCATAACTTGACTGATCATTGCGCGCCAATAATGTTTCCTTGTCTCACCTTTTCTGTGTTGTCTGTCTGTTTCTCTTTGTGTGTATTTCTCGCTAAAAACAATATGTCTGTCGCCTTGTCTGTTCTTGCTCTCTCTCTCTCTCTCTCTCTCTCTCTCTCTCTCTCTCTCTCTCTCTCTCTCTCTCTCTCTCTCTCTCTCTCTCTCTCTCTCTCTCTCTCTCTCTCTCTCTCTCTCTCTCTCTCTCTCTCTCTCTCTCTCTCTCTCTCTCTCTCTCTCTCTCTCTCTCTCTCTCTCTCTCTCTCTCTGCCCCCCGCTCTCTCTCTATGATTGATTAACACATACACACACACACACACACACACACACACACACACACACACACACACACACACACACACACACACACACACACTGACACTCACTCACCCTCTCTCTCTCTCTCTCTCTCTCTCTCTCTCTCTCTCTCTCTCTCTGCCCCCCGCTCTCTCTCTCTCTCTATGATTGATTTGACACACACACACACACACACACACACACACACACACACACACACACACACACA
>CM065687.1:15013837-15016337 GCA_017654935.2 Phymorhynchus buccinoides | reverse complement strand
GAGCTAACCCTAAAATCGATGTACAAAGCCATAACCCTATCCCTAACCACGGAAAGAACCAAGAAATAGAGCAGGAGGGTGTAAATCTACATGTTTGCCGAGAAATCGATGTACAAAGCCATGCACTTATACTATTTTTTTGCTGGAATCATTCCTTTTTTTGGTTGATAAATTTTAAGTCCTTTACAATCTCTTCACAGCACAATTCTGTTCTGGTTTAAACAAGTACAGAAATTAAAAGTAACGGGAATAAGAAAAACAGTTACGCATCCAAAACGTTTTTTTAATTTTTTTTTTAAAGGGGTTTTAATTTTTGCTGCGTTTTATTGTTGGAGACTGACATCAACAAGCGGTGGATTCTATAGAGGCACAAAGATGCTCCCTAAAAGACTTTACATTTGTTTTGAATGCCTGTGGGAAGCTTTTTTGAATGCTTGTGGGAAGGCCAGTCATAATATGACTTGCATATCACTGTGTTGTCATGGAGAAAGAGTGAACAAATGTTTACGTGTACAGAGACCTTTATGATTATATACCCCCACTCACCCACCCCCCGTGGGGATACCGGGCGTTCTTTTGTATAAATAGTTCCCCCACCTTCTGGAAGTTCTGTGCTTGTAACTTCCTCTAATCTGTCACTCTCTTTGACTCTGCCTTTTCCCTTCGCTTGCTGTCATCTACTATCTGCCTTCCCGATCCATTCTCCTGCCTTGTTTCAAGAAACACTTTCAAAAACATTTCCTCGACCAGCAGAAGTCGGACATGCTGGGCCTATTTATTTATTTCTTAGGCGCGTAACGGCAGCATGATGCATCTGCGCTCATAATTGACAGAAACTGTCTGAGCGATCGAAGAAGAAGAAGAAGAAGAAGAAGAAGAAGATAATGATATACTAACTACCGCCATTTTTGGTTGAGTAGGCCTACTGTACTCTAAATAAACAACGGAGAAAATATACGCCTGTTTTATGAGAATGTATTCCATTGCCAAGGGCGGGTTAGTACTACTAGTAGTAGTGTCTAACTTAACCCAACATGGAGAGTGTATACAGGAAAAGCCGCGTTCGGCCATTAACAGTCCTGGGGACTGTCGTTCCTAATGGTGATATATCAGGGAATGGTGAGTCAGGTCACGGGGGCGACATGACACACGAGTTAGTTAGTAGGCCTACCTTAGCTCTTTTTTAGGGCCCCCTTTCAGCAGGGCAAGCAAGAAGTAGGGGAAGACGGGGTAAAAAGCGGATGGGTGGGTAAGAAGCCCACCCCAATTATCTCATGAAATGAAGCAAATTTCAGTCTCATTTTGCCCATGAGACGAGCGTTAATGTCTAGCATTCGTCTCATGGGCAAATTTGACTGAAATGTTTCTTTATTTCATGAGATAATTGGGGTGGGCTTCTTACCCGCCCATGCTCTTTTTACCCCGTCTTCCCCTAGTAGAAGAAGAAGAAGAAGACGAAAGAAAAGAAAAAAAATGAAATGTAATTGCTTTGTATGCGTAATAATGTTATGCGCTTTAAATTGTTCCCTTTTTGAATGATGTTAGCTTTCTTTTGTTTGTTTGTTTCTTTGGTTGTTTTCGTTTGTTTTATTTCTTGTCCTTCCCTTTCCCCGATGTTTATGTGTCCATAGCCTACAGACGTTAAACCCTTGACTGCCAGAGAAAATTAAATTTCAAAAATAATTGGGCAAATCATGCCATAAAAAAGACAACTGATAGAGCCAATCTGGCAAAATGGTCTGGGGATATTAACTCTCTTGACTGTGTTAGAAACAAAAGCCAGCATATCAGGGTTATTCCTCTTCATCTGATGACATCATCAGTGATGTCATCAGTCTCAGTACGTGGGTACGTTGGTGGCAATCAAGGGGTTAAAAGACTGTACATTAAAATATTTCATTTCAGAAGACGACATGAGGGAGAGAGACCAGGGTCACCGGGGGGGGGGGGGGGGGGGGGGGGGGAAGAATTTACCTGGGATGGAAGGAGAGAGACCTTAAGTATTGGAAAAGTGTGTGCAAACAAACAAGAAGTTTCATAACTTCATTCATTGTTTCAGTTGATTCAGGGTAAAGTCGGAGTCTATAAGTTCATGGGTTGACAAAAGTGAAATGTACCCACCGGAAGAGTTGCTCCGGGGAATTTGTGTCATTTGCTTGTTTACATGTCAAGTTAATAAAATCTATATTTTAAGAAGTTATTACTAAACCGATAGTAGGCCTATTACAATCTTGGTTGTTAATTCACCGAATGATGGAATCTACGCCCCATTTGTACCGAATAAAGAAAAGCCTTTCTCCTTATTTCGTGTCCCAATAAATTATAGGTATTACAACTGGCTTACAGAACAGCATGAATGTTAATATGTAATACCTTTATTAAAGCCTGTGTGTAAAGGCTTGCTTTAAATCAACCCACCCCACCCCTTCTCTTCTGTCCTATAGTATATATGAGCAAATATGCGACGAAGTCACTACTTAGGCCTACGCTTCCTGTAGTC